>JAOXNO010000078.1:12457857-12519632 GCA_028565335.1 Limnodromus scolopaceus | reverse complement strand
GGTAGGTCTGTATCCTTTGTGGCCACCACGCCACCCAGGTTTGCGGTGTGGGCTGGCACTTGTCGGTTCTTCTCAGGAAGACCCTGCTCTGTCTGTGCTGCCCATAACCTGGCCCAGCTCTTCTCTGGACCATTATGGGGCTCTTTGGTCCTAAAATGTAATTGTCATTCCACTCCCTTATCTATGAGTTCAAAATGCCTAAAATGAGAGGAGGATGATGGTGTTGAAGTGAAACATGGAGCCACAGGTGTGTGTTGTGTCCTGGGGACTGCCATAAGGGGTTTGAGGAGCATTTCAAAGCAGTAGGCTTATTGCACCAGCATTTGAGAGGCATCTGGGGAGGGTTTATGGGATCTGTGTCTGTATTGTCTCCATAGACCAGTCATTGGAGTGCTGGAGTCATCGACTACTCCTGGTTTCCTTTTGTAACTGCTTGGCTTCGTCCAAAAATGGGGGGAGGAAACAACTAGTCTGAGTATAGTTTGGTGTACACACAGAGCCTGGCATGTGGATGGTCAGGATTTGGGGGGCTGTGGACCAAATTGGGAAGTGAGCCAAATGGACAAGAACAGATCCAGCCCCAGTTAGACCGGGGTGCTTAACCAGCTGTGGCCAGAAGTTACACTGGCCTCATCTCTATGGGCTGCTTCCAAAGCTTGTTTCAAGACTTTGCAGCATTAAATGCCTGGCATCCTGGACCAACCAGTTTGCTGCGTCAGTGCCTCTTCTGGGATCAATGCACTGACTTTTCTTTCCTCTTTCTCATACGTCCTTGCTGTTTGTTCATATAGCTTATCTCAATGTCTTTTATCTGCATTTTCACTTTTATGTGCTCTCTCCACTCTGTTATCCCAGATAATTGAGATTTGACTTTGCCAATGCATTAAATTTAAACCTCCTCCTACTGTAGCGCTGAAAACTGTGCAAAATAGAAGCAGTTGGTTGCGATTAGTTTTCAGAATCACAAAGGGCAACAAAGTTCTGGTAAATAACATGTCTTCTCAGTAGGAAATGGTTTTGCTGCATTACCCAAACTGAATTAAGGGGGGAAAAATGTGATTGAAGGTAGGTGGGTATTTTTCAATGAAATAGGGAGATGCAGATAGTGCTTCAGGACTGTACTGTGTTTTTAACCAAAAATTCTGTTTGGAGAAGCCCTTGGAATCCTATATGGAATTTCTTGTTGAGCCAAAGCAAAGACCCATACCAAATTAATGACCATCATATTCTTTAACTAAAACTCAACATGGTTTCCTCTTCTGCCTTATCCCTGGGATTTAATATGACTTTTTGATGTCATAATTTGGTGATGGGACCATCAAGTTTCAGCTCTTCTTGGGTGATGCTCCCTCAAACTTGTGCTAGGTCTTTTCTGCTCTTGTAGAAACAATTCAGAGCTGGGGACACAGACTCCATAGATGGGCATCCTTGATGGTGTTAGAGCATCACCTGCAGGTCAAGGGAACTGATCTTTTCCCTCTACTCAGCACTACTGCAACACAACTGGATTGCTGTGTCCAGTTCTGGACTCCCCATTACAGAAAGGACATTGACATACTGGAGTGAATCCAGTGAAGGGCCATGATGCTGATTAAGGGTCTGGAGCATCTGACATAGGAGGAGAGGCTGAGAGCTGGGACTGTTCAGCCTGGAGAAGAGGCAGCTCAGGAGGATCTTATCAGCGTGCAGGAGTGCCTAATGTGAAGGGTAAAGACGACAGAGCCAAACTCTTCTTTGCAGTGCCCAGGGACAGGTCAAGAGGCAATGGACACAAATTAATGCAGGAAAAGTTTGCTTAAACATAAGAGGAAGTGCGTTTTTTGTTTGGGTTTTTTATTGTGGGGATGGTTGAACACTGGAACAGGTTGACCAAAGAATGTGTGGAGTCTCCATCCTTGGAGATATTCAAAACCAGACTGGACACAGTGCTGGGCAACCTGCTGTAGTTGACCCTCTTTTGAGCAGGGGAGTTGGACTAGATGATGTGCCTTCCAACCACAGCAGTGCTATGTTTTTAGGAAGAGTATCACTGGAGTTTGAAATACACAGTAAGTTTTTGTTTTGATTTGGTTGGTTGTGGTTTGGGGTTTTGTTTAACCTTCCCATATAGGAAAGGTTTAATAACACCCCCTACTAATTCCTGCACAGAAACAGAAGCTGTCCACTTCAGTCTCATAAAAATGAGAGACCAACATATGAAAACACATTTATATCATTTTTCAGTTGAGATCGCTGCCTCCAAAGAGACTACAAATGAATCAACTGTGTCAGAAACAGGAATTATATATAATAGACCAGTCATTAACAGGTCCAGATGCAGGAGGGTGGCACTTTTTTTTAGATCAGTCATTTTTAGTGGAAGGGCTCGGCACTGAGCAAATTCATTCAGTTCTTACTTTTGTAAAAACACAAGGTAATAAGCGTTCTAAAAAAATAAAGACTTTCAGCAGTGATAAGAAATAATAGGGATAAAATGCTCCCTTTTAATGGTTTGTAAGGGTGGCAGTTGCCAATGTTATTAACTTGCCAAATGGCCTCAATTTGTGGAACTCAACAGGGTTCGCAGAATGGTTATTTTTAATAAATACTTTGCTGGAAGCCGATTTCCGGTTCTGCGTTCAGCAGTGAAACTTTCACTTCACTGGAAATTATTTTTGTCAGTTGGAAAAGGTTATTTTCTGGTGAAGCCTGACCCACAGGGGTTACCCAAAGAACACCTAGGAATAAAATTTACTGAGGATGATTTTAATGAGGTATTTTTCTATTGAGTAAGTGGCTGTGCTGCAACACGAGGATGTGCAATTAAGAGACATCAGCCCCCTTGGCTCTTCACTTAAATTTTTTTGTAGGGTTTTTCTTTCAGGGGAGGAAGAAGCGAATGAGGGTGCTTAATCTGTGTTGCATCTGATAAAATCACTGAAGACTTTGGAATGGTGTTTGAGCCATTAAAAGACTCCCGTGTTCTTCTAAGCTGTTGGTGGGAGATGGTACTTTGGTATTGTTCTGATGTAAAACGAAAACAGTTCTTTGGCTTTCAAATCAAGCCAAAATCTTGATGTGGCTGTCTGATGGGTCATCTGGCCATCAGTAAGAAGTAAGAAATCAGATAGGGATTTCTTCAGCTGTAAGAGATCAGATAGGGAACACATGTTTTTTTCAGTTCTGACTAAATTAGTCCTGCCCATCCCTGTGTGTTTCCTCAGCAGGGCACAAAACGCTGAGAGCTAAGGCAAACTTGCATTAATTTTACCCGTAGGCTTTGTTCAAAATATTAATCATTCTGTATCCTGGTATGCTCCTTCTCTGTCTTCACAATAAAAACTGCCTGAGTTCTTCTGTCCAAGTTATGCATTGAGGAATATGTAATGACAACAAAGCACTCATCTGAGAGTCCTTGCCAGAGCGGGTTTTGCTGTGTGCAGAGTGGGTACAGACCCTGTTTTGGCTATTAATGCTAACAGCCAGGGCCAGTCTGCTCCCCCAGCCTGGCTAGCTTGCTCCTGGGATTCAAGCTGTCATCAAAAAGCTGTTCGTAACAAAGCGGTAATATTTCCTTTTCATCCCTACCATGTTTTTTGAAGCAAGCTGGGACAAAGCTGACTGCACCGTATCTCGGCCTTTGCACGGGGAGGTTTGGTGTGATAATGCTGTGTTCTGGGCTAAGCTGGGCTGCGGTAACAAAACACAGCAATTTTGACCAACCGTGAGGCTTCAGCCCGTGGCTACTGGGCGTGGGATGCCCAGTCTGGGGCTCTCGGCGCTGAGCAGACCTGGGTGGCAAAGTTCTGTATGGAGGATGCACAGAAGCAGCTAAGATGCTCAGCAGTTAATGGGTCCAGGTGCACCGAGCAAACAGCAGCACAGATGAGTTCAGTGTCCCATGATGGCATCGGGTTGGCTCCCACCAAGAGATTTTTCCCATCACTCGCAAGCACATCTTGTTAAGTTTTCATCAGGAGGCTGTATCAAAGAGCCTGAACAAAATGTGCGTGTTTGTAAATGAAGCTTAAGCTATCAAAAAATTATTAAAAACATGCTGAACAGAAAGAATCCATTTCAAGGCAAAAACCCTTGCAGGAGGGATTTTCTGGTTGTTGACTGAGGCAGAAGCGAGGTCTGGACCCTCTGATAATGAGGCTTTAAATCCTGCGTGGGCTGGCACTGCAGAATTTTGTTATGTTAGCTCTGCTGCTAACTGGTTTCTCTCGTGCCGTTCGTGGTGCTCTGGCGTTAGCGAGGTGCCTTCCTGTCGGCGTAAATAGTGCTGGTGCCACAGAGCCCCTTAACAGGCTGGTTTTGATAAAGGATGAATTTATAGAGTGGTCTCTCCAATCAGGCTGTCAAAACCGCTCTTAGCCCCACTGGTTGTGTCGAGGATGTTAATTAGCACCGAGAGAACCGTTTTAACTTGTTGAGGCACTTCACGGGACTGCTCCGTGGCTGCCATGGAGCTGTGGCATTACACTTAAATTTGTCAGGGTGATCCAACTCCCTTTGTTTTGTGAAACAGCACGCAGGCTTTAAATCTCTTGTAACCCCAAAATGTTACAGCGGCTTGAGTTGGTGAGAAGAGTATTACCTGTATCTAAGCAGCTCAGGCTTGTGAGAAGGGGAAGAGGAGGGAAGTGCATGCCCTTGCCCCCTGCAATTCTCTCCACACAGACATAGAGCTGGGGGGTACATTAAGAGACATTTAACTATGACTATGCCACCCATCCTTACGCATTGTTGTCAAACCCATTTCCGGTAAGACAGATGCTTTTTCTGGTGATGCAATGTTACCATAAGAGGGGCTGCTTTTGAGCCTCGCTTGGCGCAGGTGTAATTCAGTGGTGCCTTCTCCAGTGCTCTGCCGGACCCCTGCTAACTCAGAGCTGTTTATCTCCCACTTGGTTACCAGTCACATCCACTGGCGTGTTAGATGGCAAAACGATTTTGCTTGCTCTTTAACTATTTTTGCAGTTAACCAAGGCTATTGCTGACTTGGTTGACTGTTGTTAACCAGCTTTGTTTGTGCCACGTGGGGCAGTGACATCGATTATCTAGAAAATCCAGGTCTGCTGGAACTGACACTTAAGCCTGGTTCTGGATGTAACTATTGCTCTTTAACCCTTCCTGGCCAGCAGTGGCTTGCTGTATAGCTTTTCATCTTAAAGGATTGCCTGTTGCCAAATGCCAAGTGCTGTCGTGTCATTTGTAATTTGCTGCAGTTGGTTGTATCGTTGCCTTTTGTAATGGATAAAACAGACCAGGAGTTTTGTGCTGAGCCTTTGTCCTCTTCTCACCTTCACAATTTAGCCTCTTCTGATGACTTTGTTGCTGCTATTGCGGTTGTTCATGTCTAAAGCTTGCAGTTTCCAAATATTTGGTTTTATGTATCCCTTATCTCCTCTGTGTACCCCCAAAGAGCTACAAAATAACTGTTCTGATAGCTTGGGAAAAAAACAACAACAAAACCCACCAGCATGCTGGGAAAGTGGCAGTTGGTTGCCTGTTGTTGTTAAGAGTAGCGAGGCAAGCCCTGGTTGACCTGATGCTTAACTGAAAATTTCATGACCTTTTTCAAATCAAAGGACAAATCCCCCTCCTTTCAATTACTAATATCTCGTGTCTTGGAAATATGATTATGCTATGTGTCAGGTCATGTCATAAAATGAGCTTTGGTTCCAGATATTCAATTAAAAGGTCCTCCAATTCTCTACTGGTAGAACAAAAGCGAATTAACCTTTCAGTAACATCTCCAAATTCCTTTCTCAAATCTGCCTGTGGATTCAGTAACTTCTGTAGCTACACGAATTGTGTTGGTTTAAGCAGTATACCCATTTTCAGCTCTTATCAGAGCAATTACTGTCTGTGGCCTGTCTCTCCTTGATTGACCAAGTAATATTCTTGTTTTAATTCTAGTTAATCGCTTGGAACTCTTGAAGTGGAAACAGGCTTTGCTTTACTCTGCGGTCTACAAGCTCCCGGGCTGGCTTTGATAGCTGTGCAATGTGCTGCTTTCACTTGCTTAGAATTGCAGTCATTTAAAAACCAATAACGGAGGGCACTATCTACCCCTGTTATTTAGACGGCGATGATTTCAAGCAGAGATGGGGAATCGGAAAGTCATTCCCTGCTCTGCACTTTGCACGCCGAGGGCTCCATCCTGCCACGTGCTGAGCCCTCCGAGGCCCCGATGGTTTTGCAGCTGAGTGAATGGAGTCAGCACCTTGCAGCCCTGCTCCCCCAGAGTCACTTAACCTCTTCCTGACTCCATTTAACCTTGGGTGTAATGACAGAGGGGGATAATTGCATCTGTCCCTCTTAGGGGCAATTTGAAGCATAATTAATGGATATTAGTTAAAGCATTTGAGATCACCCGTTGAGAAGGTACTAAAGGAAGCTGGGGGCTGAAGGAAGAGCAGAGCCCTTCCTCATGCTGAGGATAGAGCACAGACAGAACAAATGCCACTGTCTCACAAATCACTGGGCTTTCAGATCTCCTCTGAGAATTGGCCAGGACTTTGCTATGAAAATGCTGACAGTTTAAGTCAGGACATTTGATATGGAAACAACCTACAACATTAAAATGTATGCCTGTTTAAACTATCTCTTTGAAAAATCTCATGTAAAATATATGCACACCGCTTTGTTACTTTACTTATCAGATTTTATTATGTACGTGAAGCTAAAAGCACACACAGAAACAACATGGGTGGGGTTATACATCACTGTCTATTAGTGGTGGGCAAAAAAGTATAAGGTAATGCTTTCTGAAGTCAAAATGCCTGACCTGCACTGGTAGAGCCACTTTGGTTGGGATGCTTGGGTTAGGGCCAGCAGGGGCTATCCTTCTCACCTGACCCATGGAGCTGGCACTCTGCAGCCCCTGGCTGCTCTGCTCAGGAGACTGACACAAGGCCGCCAAAACCATATCACCTCTGCAGAAGTTTCAGCTCAGTGCTGGGAGTCAAGGACAGGCTGCAGTCTGATCAGGTGGAGAACCTCTGCGTGAAAGCATCTTTTTTAGAAAATGGTTTCCTCTCAGACTATAAATGACTAGTGATGGAGAGTGTGAATTCCCTGTCTGAATTTGACTGGCTTTAGCCCTCAGTGAGCTCTGGAGGTTACTTAGCCTTTGGCACGCGGCTTGGATAGCTTGTTGTAATGAAAACTAGACGGACTCTTTTTGATTTCTATCACTTCTTAATCTTTGGATTTAAGCTATTGACACACCGAGCTTCCTGACTCCCTTTGCTGTGAAATTTGCCTTCCAGTTCTGTTATCGTGGGTCTTCTGAGCCCCCTCCAGTTTGAACTCTCTCTTGATTTGTGGCCCCAGGACTGCAAACAGCCTTTTGGAGGTGCCAGGCATAGACGCCCTCTCCACACCTACTTAATATTTTCATTTATATATTCAGTGAAGTTCCTTTTGACAACTCCATCATTTTCTTTCAAAGCTATATTGTTTGGATTTCTTTTGCTTCTAATACATTTAAAGCCCCTTATATACTTAAAACATCATTATTACCTCTGCTGACTGTAGATACTGCTTTGATGTCCATTTGCTTCCTTTATCTATTTTATACAAATTGTTAGCTTTTGATTTATATTCATTAAAAACAGCTTCACCTTTCTTCTATGTGCTATGCTAATACAGCTTCCACTCTTCTAAGGAAACTGAATTAACCTTGTACTGTTCAGTTGTAGGGAGGTTATATTATATCACCAGGCTTTGTAGTTTCAAATTAAACAAAGCATGAAGTAACTTAAAGGACGTTTTTTTTATTTAAGCAAGTAGAAACCTGTGTCTTTTGGAAAGAGAACTCGATTCCTTTAGGCAATTCTGAAAATTTCACACAATTTTATTTTAAATGTAATAAGGTGACTATTGTCCAAAAGGGTGCATCTGTTTCTTGCAGTGCTCTGGAGACGTCTTTATAATTGCATCTGGTCCTAATACTTTTGTACAATGGAGTTTTAAGAATCTCTGCATTTTTCTTCTGACTCACTATCATCTCTAAACAATTCACTTGGTTAAAAAAAAAAAAGAAACTGTCCAATGAAAAATTCTCCATTTGAATGTAATAAAGATAAGTTATTCACTTGATTCTTCCATGGCTTTGAAATCCTCTTTGTATCCCTTCTGCATCCCATGGGGCCCTGTAATTATGGGAAATGTTTACAGTTGTGAATACAAGATATTATTTCTGTGGATTTATTGAATTGCTACCACGACATATGCTTGATTACTCTTATGTTTGGGGCAATGTGCACTTGGTTTTTAATATCAGTGGGTGTCTTTCTTACCTTACTTGACAAATGGGTTTCTGTTGTTTTTTCCTCAGTCTGTTTTTTGTTTAAAAAAATTATATATATCTGGTTTGTAAGGTGAAGTGAGCACTTACGAAGTTTTTCTATTTCCCTAGTGATATGTTTATTTTACGTCATGTATACAAACTTTTTGTGGCATTCCGTTGGAAACCACATCCAGCTCAACCATTATTTCTTCTTTATTTCTTAATTTCTTTATTTCTTCAGAGTCCTCAAGCCTGTGCTTCCATGAGGATGAATCGCGCCTCTGTGCTGGCCTCTTCAACACCTTTCTGTTCCCAGACCAAAGCCAGCATATTGGTTCTTTCCTCAAAGACACCCAGAGAAGACACTGTACCACGCAGTTGTTCCTGCTATCAGTAAATTCAGTCCACAGGAAATAAACTGAGCTATATATTTTCCATCACTTCATCTCCCAAAAGGCCCACTATCTTTCCTTTAAATGCCTCTCTAATTAGAGGATATTTAATCTGACTCCCTCTCCAGCCCCTCAGTGCTAATGGGTCTGAATGAACCCTGCTTGCTTGCTTCTTGATTTCCCTCGTCTGCTGTTCATCAGCCATTCCTCTTGATTTTTTACCCACAGAAACCATATTTTTTCATGTACTGGATCAGTTGAGAACTACTTGGTTTTCCAAGGTGAGGAATGTGATGGTGCCTGCTCTGACTGTACTGTAGTGTGCCTTTCTAGCCCTTACCAACTTTGCAATGTGAATGGTGGATAAAAAACCTGTAGAAAATACTGGGTTCATGTAAAATTTAAAATTTGTAGTGCAAAGGCAAAGAGAACTTAAAACTCCTCTACTGCAGATGTGTTATCATATGGATCCATGGACCTGTGGTTTAAGCAGGCAGCCCTTGTACCCTGGCAGGCTTCAGCAGTCACGCAGAGCAGATACCACCGTGGGCTGTGCTGGGTGGGGGCCATTAGCGTGCAAAATTTTGAGCACAGAGAGGTGAGAATGTCTGGCCAGAGCTGTAATAAAGCTGTATCGTTTGCTGATTGGGAATAGAGAATGGCCTTAACGCATGCTACCGCATGTGCATCAGACGTCAAGCTCTCTTGCTTTCCTGCCAGGTGATGCAAGTGTGTTTCTGCATTAGCAAATGAAGTTAGCTCAAGATTTGCAGAAGTGATTAGAGGTTCTGAGTGCCGGTGCTGGGACCCTGTGGAAAGGCTGGATGTTCCAGGAGCAGATTTCTTTCAGATTTCTCAAGTCAGGCACAGGAAATTACTGTTCAGTTCACATCTGCTGTTAACCTTGTTAAGATCAAATTTGACAATGACGTAAGAACAAAAAAAGAAAATTGGTAAAGCAAAGCCCTGTACCTACATTAGAAGGCTCTGCTCCCAGAAGTGCTACTTCCAGTGCTCAACCTCTTGGCCTTCTAGGGAGCTTTTGTGCCAACCATACTATCCAAATTTTTCAATTACAATGAAATGGAATGAATCTTCCCACTTTAGTCCATAGTAACTTACTGTCCCATAAATACTGCTGATAAGGGGGTAGGACCTTTCGATTCTTGACACCTTACCCACACCTTCAGATGCCACTAGTTTAATCTCTTTCCATTGCAGCCCATCTGGAAAATCCTTTGTAGGGAGCCTGCACACTTCCTATCCTCATGTACAGTGCTCAGTACATTTCCTTTCTTTGCACTTTCAAATCTGTAAGATAGTGTTAACACTTAAAATAAACGTGTGATTGTGGGTGTGAAGAGGGAATGGGAAGAACAAGTTTTCCGTCTGTCAAAATGAAGACATCAACCTCTGCTTTTATTTTTTTTGGCATGTGTGCTTTAAATAGAATGACTGGGTTGGGTGACTTCCAAGTGTTTGCTGCATTTGGCAGTCCTTCTAAGTTGTAACAGATGAAGTTCTGCTATTCCATATGATGTGCTCCTTCCCCCTTTTTTGGTGACTCCTTGAAACTCCTTGGGAATTCAGCACAGCGTTCACATCTGTTCCATGGATGGATGTCCAAGGCTAACAAAATGCCTACTGGACTTGGAGTCAGCTCTGCCAAAAGCCATATGGTTGTGTTTTAGTTTTGCAAGCACAGTGCAGTAAAGAAAGGAGGTTGGGCCAAGAGAGAAGTGAGGGGAGGAGGTATGGAGCTTCAGATCAGTGAATGAAGGTAACTTTTTGTCGTTTGGTATTAGAGTGGAAAGATGAGAAGGTCACAAAGAAGAGGTAATAAAAGCTGTGAGTGTTGGTTCCTCTGCCAGTTGTTTTGAATTACATGGCGCTCCTCTCCTCTGTTGACTGTAATCTCAAAGCACGTTTGATTTTGCCTACCTTTTCCAAAATGGCTTAGCAGTCTAGATAATCAGATGCTCCCTTTTGGCCTTACAAGATGTGCATCTTTTCCGAGAACCATGCTCAAAGCCCACCTCGATGCCACCTATTGAACACAGTGCAGCAGCATGTGCAGCGGTGACTTGCTAGGGTGGAAAGGACATCTCTGATGCTTCTCTGAGCTACTCGGACTGTTTTCTTACCAGCCATCTATTGGCACCTGTAGAATGGCAGCTCGCATTTTTAATAACCATTGGACTTTTCTGTGTCTGAAAGAATATGCTTGTCATTTGTTGAATCATGTTCTGGTTTTCCTGAAGTGTGGCTCATGGAGAGCTCTTACGTGCTGCTACTGTAGTGGGGGCTTAGACAGAGGCTTTACCAAATATCCCATCCTCTGTAGATCCAGCATCCATGAGGTAAGAAACGCATCGACTGATGCGTCATAAAGGTGTTAGAGGGGGGAAAAAGAAGACATGAAGTCTCATATTTCTCTTGAAATACCTTTTATTGGGGGTTTGAAAGTTACTATTTGGTTAAATCTAAATTTTAAGCTCAAGATCATAAGCAGAAAGAGAACCTGGAAGGTTTAAGTTTTAGGAGCCTTTGTTGTAGTGTAGCAGTTGGAAATGCTTTCGAGTAAATGACAGCGTGTAAGCATATAGACTAGAGCAAGTGTTTTAGGGGTGCCTGATTTCTCATTTTCTTTTCTCTGGAATTCTTTTTAGATGTTGTCACCGGCTCTGATTTATTTGTGTAGAGCAGTGTTAACAAGTCAACCGAGGCAATCACCCCACGATACAGGAGATTATCCAAGATGTGTCAGGAGACGGGCCTGGCCCGAGGGCTTTTCAGTGTCAGGCAGACAGGACAGGCAAGTGGGGAGAGAGAAAATGGGTCACTGAAGTGGGCTGATGGACGTGTGAGCAGATCGGAGCCCTAGCCTCCACCACCACCTCCTCCTTTTCTTGACCATTTTCTTGACCATTTTCTCCCAGGCAAATGCCAGACTGCTCAACAAAGTTAATAGTGCAGGTCCTCTATGGCTTGCAAACTATCTCCCAGTGGAACACAGCTGCCATCAGGAGAGACTGCCGTTGTGCTGCGTAAAGAGCTCAAAGCCATTAAGATGGATTTGCAGAAGTGCCTCAGTTTCCCAGGAAACGTCCCCTTGACTTCTCGGTATTCTTAGTTACTGCATAGACTTTCCTTGTATTTATACATGTGTCTGTCGTTGCAGTGCTTTCAAAGTCCCATTCTGAAGGAAAAAAAAAACTCTAAAATTCAAAGCAGTGCATGTAAGCAATGAAATTGCCTTCTGGTGAAGATGAAAGGGGTGTGCAGCTCTTCCTTTGTGAAAAGGGGTGTGCAGTGTTTATGCACGGATACTATTTTTCTTGTCAGCTAAAAGAGTGAGTGCAGTTTATGAGAGGGAGGCTGCCAGCCTCCTAAGAGGGCATTTGTTCAGTACTGACTTAAAAGTAACACAGCCACTTGTTTACCAGTGTTTTACAATGACGAACAACAGTAGCATAAGCCGTAATTGGAGCCTATGAGCAGCTCATCTGTGCTCTGTTCTGTTCCTATCCAGAAATAATAGCAGGATGAACTCTTTTGCCTTTGCTAGCATTACACAGGCTTGACAGAAGTATGTCCGTTTCTTTTTTCCCTGCATCTAAGCAGAAAATAATCTCCTGAGACTTTGCTTGGGAAAAAAACTCTGTATGCGATGTTTGAAAAAAGTAGGCAGGTACATTGCTCTTCAAAGCCTTACTTAGTATTGATATTTTCAGAGCAGTTTAGATTAATCATAGACAATAAACATTTCTTCCAAATTAAGAGTGTCCACGTCTGAATCGTGAATCAGGAGAGCAGTTCTCGTTCCTCTTCTGTGGCTTCTTCTAAAATGTTTAACCAAATTTAGTTTACGTTTAAGCAAGTGGTGAACTGGACTTTTGTTCAACGCTGTGGGTGGTAACAAACAAGTATCAACCCATCTCCCACACAAAGCTGTGGGGTTCTTGTGTGCCATATCTGTAAAACTCTTCTCAGGGTGCCTGTTTTGTGGTGGACAGGAGGAAGGTCTCCAGGGAGGCCAGCAGCTGTCATCCTAACCCAGGACTGGACATCTACTCTCCATACATGAAAGATGTGTGGCCTGTTGGACTTGCTCATCTTCCCCTCCCTCGTGATCCCAAAGGCTTGGCCCTAACACAGGCAGTTCCCAAATGCCTCTAAACGCTCCCCTTGGTTTTCAATGTGGAGTTTCTCATCCAGTGACTTCCTTTCCAAATTCCAGTCTCCTGTTCGGAACTGCACCATCTTAATTCCTGTGTCCAAGTGTAGCTTGTACCTGTAGCAACAGCAGTAATAACCCATGTGGTAATGCCCATGAGGAGGTACAGCAGCAGGGAAACGCTTTGTTGGTTTGTGGCTAATGATCTTTCAGTGCTCTTTAGGGACAGGCGAAACCCCTCTGCTCTCATGAGATCTCACCTGGAGTACTGTGTCCCGCTTTGGAGTCCTCAATGCAGGAGGGACATGGACCTGTTGGAATGGGTCCAGCAGAGGGCCACAAAGATGATCAGAGGGCTAGAGCACCTCTCCTATGAAGACGGGCTGAGAGAGTTGGGGTTGTTCAGCCTGGAGAAGAGAAGGCTCCAGGGAGACCTTATAACGGCTTTCCAGTACCTGAAGGGAACCTACAGGAGAGATGGAGAGGGACTCTGTAGCAGGGAGTGTAGTGATGAGATGAGGGGTAATGGTTTTAAATTGAAAGAGGGGAGATTTAGATTAGATACTAGAAAGATATTCTTTACCATGAGAGTGGTGAGACACTGGAACGGGCTGCGCAGAGAAGCTGTGGATGCCCCATCCCTGGAAGTGTTCAAGGCCAGACTGGATGGGGCTTGGAGCAACCTGCTTTAGTGGGAGGTGTCCCTGCCCATGGCAGGGGGGTTGGAACTCAATGATCTTTAAGATCCCTTCCAACCCGAACCATTCTATGATAGAGAAAAGCCCCCGGCGCCACTGTCCTTATATGAGATGTCACTGAACTGAGAGTATACACTTAAACTGCTTGAAGAGAGAGGAATTTTAAACACATGCTTTAGTTCATGTAGCTGACACATGATCTACAGATGCCTTGTCCTGCTCTTCCCAGAACTGAAGAACTCTTCTTTAGAACTACCTTTGATACAAATTTTCCATTAATTCACCTTGTGTCTTGAGTTTGTCCCAGTATCTTATTAACAACTAATGTTTATGCTGTTTCTTTCTTCCTATGTCAAACAGGGTGCCCACACTGTAAAAATGCCATTCCACATTTTACAACCGCTGCCGAAGTCTTTAAAGAAGATCGAAAGGTAACTTGCTGTTAATAATTTCAGAGATATTTAAGAACATTTTCTGCTACTTGTACTTAACGGGCTTTGCTTATTGATCAGGTGTTAGGCTTGTAGATGAAATTGCTGTTACACTAATAGAAATGTATCTGCATCTTAGGGGTTGTATCTTTTTGCTCAAACTGAGTTACTCTGTTTTCTAATATTTGTTGTCTTTTCTATTTAATTCTTTGTGGAAGAGTTCTTTCTGTGAAGCAAAACATGTTCTTTCTCATTGAAAGATTAATAAAAGATAATTTACGACATCTTCGTTCCCCTTCAGCTTTTGTCAGCCCTAAGTGGAGTGCATGTGGAGAAACCACGAGTTGTGTGACAGTCCTGAAGACCTCAGTCATGGAACTAATCTTTGCCTGCATAGCATAAATATAATATATTCCTGTAAGCTGGGTCCGGGATGTTGGGCCCTTCTAGGACCCCTGTGCTTTTGCCTTGAAAATACATCTGATGGCTGAAGCACACACCAGTTAATTTATTTGCATCAGTCGAACCTTATTAACTGAGTCCGTGCATATCTGAGATTAAAAAAGCAACAACTAGCTGAGCCACTGGCTTTAACCAGATAACTCATTAGAAACCTGCTTATTATCTTGGAGTCAATTGTATTTCATTCTGATTTCCAAATTTGTTCCAACTTCATGATTTCTTTGTGTTTAGGTGGGGCATGGAAAAGATTTGGCAATTTGATAGGGAAATGAATAGGTAATTTTGAAACAGTTATACCCCTAGTAATCTGCCTGCTACCATAAGGGAAGAATTTCTGTGGTGTTCTTTTCTCTTTTCATCTTGTCTTTTCTGTAACTCACAGAAGAGGCATCAGATTGACAAGAAACAAATCATTCTTGTATCACTGACTGCATAAAATTAGAAGTCCATCACTTACACCCTCTGGCACACAAAAGATTTAGAGGCGTGCAGCTTTCAGTTCTCTTACTGCTGGAAATCTGTGTGCTCAGATATCTGAGAAAGTATCCTCGTTTTCCCACTTCTCTGGTAGTTCCCAGTGAAGCCTCTCTTTCCTAACCTCATTAAAATTTCACTCAAGAGGAGATGGAGTAAATGTACCAAACAACGCGAAACTTGCTTATTAGAGCCCCAGGATGTATCAACAAGTGATCTGAATCACGGCGCAGTTTACTGGCGGTGGTGATGGTGGTAAACGCAGCTTTCCGTTCAGACTGCAGGTTATGAAAGGGCTCTAAGAGCAGAGCGCTGATTGATGGTTGCAACTCTTGCCTTTAGTTTAAGGCTGAAGTGGGCAGGTATAAAATGTAATGAGTTGAAACAGGAGAACCAGTAGTGAATATTAAGGCTGGTACAGTTTCAGAGAGGTGTGAGCAGGTTAGGGAAAAGAATGTTATTCCACCCCAGTGACTTCTGAAAGTGCCAGGGATTGATTATCTGGGGATCCCTATTTAATTTGTACAGCCCTAATCTGCCAAGGTGCTTCTTGTTGCCGGTTTGTGCTCTTGTGGAAAAGAAAATAAACCTGTTTTAAGACTTCAGAAGGGCATATGCCTGTTCCCACAAGCAGCACTGGGCATATTCCCATGTTTCAAACTGGCTAATTCATAGTTCTGTGGGGTTTCAAACTTCTGTAAAATTAACTGCTTAAGAGGGAAGAAGCGTTTCTTCTGTCAAAAACAGGGAAAGATTACTAATTTTCATTTTTAATCTGTAGTAGTGTCTTCCTCTCCCCCCCCAGAGAAAGGTTTTTTCACTTTAACAGAGTATGGTAGCATTTAAACTGTATCTTCTTTTCAATAGGTGTGGTCCTTTAATTAAACATTTAATTCTGCAGAAGCCAAAGAACAATAAAAAGCATTCCAGCCTTGAATTGGTTATAAATGGTATCTTAACAGGTATCCTTTGGGAGACTTTGAGTCTTTACATTGGAATTTTGAAGATGAGCACAGCCTGAAGCTGTGAAATACGTGTGTCTGGCTCTGCAGATTCGCTTTAAGGGGGTGATTTTGGCGCAGAAACCCTCCTTCCACCACCCCCCACCCCGGGGTTGTGTGTAATGCTGTGCACTTTTTTCATCATCTGCACTGCTGGAGTTGGAGTTTAAAAACGCAGTGCTCGGAACATTGGCCCCAAATGTCGTTTCTTGTTGGCCACATCACTGCTGGTGGTTTTAGCAGAAATCCCAAGCTTGCACGCTTGCCTAAGGCAGTGGCTATTGCAAAGCATGGCTCTGGGTGTAACCCCGAACCAGAGCCTCTGTGTCTTTCCATCTACCTGGAGAAATTCAGCGCCAGTATGACCAGATCAGTGGCGAGGCTAGTCTAGTGAAGCAGTTAGCATATTGCTTTCAGTTATTTAAAAAGAAGGGGGGAAAAAAAAAAAAAGCCATCTGAAGCATTCTTGCCTTGGGGTGCTGTGGCCTTTGCATCCAGCTGCCTTTGGCCTGTGCTCCACAGCTTGAGTCTTGGCAATGACCAGTGTATGTCAGAAAATGCAAATGTGAGGATTGTCACTTTGCTGAACAGATTGAAGAGCAGGAAGGCATGTTCGCTAACTACTCCAGAGACTCTTGAAAGGGCACCAGCTAAATCTTCAAAAAATCTGCATTCTGCCTTTTGGCTGATCCTAAAGTTCAGCTTGAAGGAAATGATTTGTGATGCTCCAGCTTGGATTTGCTGAAGGAAAGCTCTTGACTCCTCAAGGCCCCTCAGTAACAAATCTCTGGAACTCCCCCAAAGGGGCTGCTGTTTGACCAGTCGTCTTCATTTTCACAGAAGGCTGTTCCTGTAAAAATGCACTGACCCAAATCAGAGCACTCAGCTGGGTTCCAGTGAGTTTGTGCAGAAACAGCTGTGGCAGAGGTTGCTGGAGGAGGTGCAGCTGATGGGGGGAGCTGGGGTGTTAGCAGGGAGATGCGAGTCAGCAGTGAAACCAGTGTGTGTTGTGCATTGGCTTTGCAGGCATGTTTCTAGGCTTGAATCACGGTTTAAAATCATGATACCAACCACATCACTGTACAGAGTTATCCAAATGAGTTAAATATTTGAGTTTGGCCAAGAATTTGATCCCTATTTGCTTCAAAAGCATGTGTTGAATTTCTCCTTAATTAGACTCATTAAATATGGTGATGTTAGCACAGTACATCAAGGTGCCTACTAATGGATCTTCCCTTTTGCAAACATGCCTGCTTCAAGAAGAGCTGATGAACTGCAGCTATGGTAATGCTGCTGTGGCACATCAGGGCAGCTAATAATGAATATTCCATTTGCAAAGCCTTTCACATTGAGAACAGTAGCTGAATTGGAACAAGCTTTAGCAGACCAGCTCGTAACTGCTGTTAGGATCCAGAGCAGGTAACAGAAATAGAAACCTATGGAGTAATCATAGAGAAGAATGCACATCTCTCTTATTCCTAGGTGCTTTTAAGACATTTGGCAACAACAGGCTTCTTTTCCTAATAATCAGGTAATTGTCGTCTGGAATTGACTATACTTTAAAAATGTTGCTTGAAAGCATTCCTTTCCATACTGCAGTTTTACTTTTATTTTAATTTTTTTTGAGCTTATCATATATCATTCCGCTCTCAAATCAATATTCAGTTAGTTATTCACTTCCATTTTCATAACAAAAGTCAATATTAGCTCCAGCAGAGATTTATTTCCTTGAATCAATAAACCAGTGTATGGCAGTACATATTTTAACAGGAGAGCAACTAGGATTGCAGGGATATTTTTACTATATCATCATATGGTGACTGGGAGACAAACTGTTAAAGTGAAAGAGGTTTAAGAATAGAAAGGAGGAGTTACCTGGAAGGTCAAGGGATCCCACTTCCAATTTTCTGCACATCTGTTTGAACCGCTGGATGTAATTGTGTTCCTTCCCTGCAAGATCTCTCTAGAGCAAAAAGTTGTTTCATAATTCTGTTGGAAGGGAACTGTGATTCTTGATGTATGATTAGATGATACTGCAAGTACTTCTTTTTCCTTCTAATACTTACACTGTAAAAAAATAAGGCATCTTCCTTCTGTTACAGTTGAGGCACCTGGAGATCAATAGTCACATTTTCAGCATAGCTCCACTTCTGTTTAAGCACCTAAATGAAAAGTTCAGATTTTTGCAACAGCTCAGTATTCATGATCAGACCACTTCATCTGAACAATATGCCATGCTCTATTTCCTTTTTGAAGAGCTCTTCAGAGCTGGTCATACATTGCTCACATTCTAGTGATGTGCGGAGTTAGGTTTGCAACTCTGTAGTTAAGCTCCCACTTCTTTGGTAAAACCATGAAACGTTGTGGGACTTCCCTTGTTAAGATAAAGATATCTTCCCATCCCAGATGTTGCTAGAGTTGTGTTAAACTATACCAACTATGGAATAAAGGAGAAATGCATACTAATTTGGTATTAATTTTTATGCATAATTATTATGCATTATTATTATGAATACTAACATGGTATTATTAATTATTATAAGCTGAATAGTAGTTGTGAGGAACTACCAATAACATCAGGAAGGCTGGCTGTACTCCAAGGAACTTCCTCTGGGGTCCACAGTCTCTGATGGACTGTCTTTTCATTTGATAACTATTCTATCCCTGCTACAGCTACTGAACAGGATGGTGATAAACCTGAACGGCATTGCCTCTGGAGAGAGAACTTGTATATAATGATGTATTGTCAATATGTAAGGCAGCACAGATATAGCACTTTAAGGTGGTTTTTTTTCTTCCTGTAATGTTTTTTCAGTGGATTTTTCGCTTTGGTTATAGGAAAGTTAGGAAGGCTCAAGAAATTAAATTTTAGCCCTAACAATCAAAATCTCCATAAAATCAATCTTGTGTTCTGAAAGCTGTTACTCTGGGTTTTTCCAGAATAGGCACATATATATGCACACATACACACTTCAGTCTTACACCAGTGTTAGGAGAGTTTCTTGCTCTCACAGATTTTTAAAGAGTTTTTTCCCTCTTGATGAGAGGGAATTCCTGAGAGATGATATCTTGACTCCTGGGTACATTTCAGGGATGTCTTATGCTTAATCTGTCTGAAATTTCTGGTTGAATAGAGTGAGTGTTTTTACAAGGCAAAGCATATAGTTCTTGCTCACCTATGCTTTCCAGTGAACTTCCATGGAACTTCTTGCTGGAAGTTGAACATGAAGATCATTTCTGAGAGCAGCATTCTCCAGCAAGCTTTAGCCAGATTTTTGGTAACCAGAGGTTTTTTGGGTTGTTATTTTTTATGACTCAGTTTTCTTCTTTAATGATATGGAAAAAATGATCACAGAATCACAGAATCACCTAGATTGGAAGGGACCTTTTAACATCATCTAGTCCAACCAATGAGAAAAAACAAACAAAAAAAAAAACCAACACAAAACCACACACAAAAAAAACCCCACCAACCCAACACTAATCCATATCCCCGAGCACCATGTCAACTCGTCTCTTGAATACCTCCAGGGATGGTGCCTCCACCACCTCCCTGGGCAGCTCATTCCAATGCCTGACAACCCTTTCAATTGTTGATAAGAAGATAAGAGAATGAGAGGAAAACCTCCCTGCAATATGTCACTGCTCACTTGAGCCAGGACTCAAGCAATGTTTTTCCTTTTGTGGGATGCTTCTTTTTATGTGCAGCTTTTCAGTAGAGTCATGGAGTGATTCACCCGAACTGAAAACTGCTGTAGGAGACTCCTCTACCAAAAGCAGAGTTTAATATTCACAGCCCATGATACCACAAACAGAACAAACCAAAGGGCATCGGCGCTGTTTGCTGAAATTCTGGCACATCTCAGAGTTCAGCTGTCTGAAGTTGACAGAATTGAGATTGGAATTGGTCCTCAGTCCAGAAGTGTGTTTTGCTACAAGTGTTTTGCAGCTTTACTTTTCTCTTTTTGCAGTGCACTATATTTGATCTTCCGCTGCGAGACAGGCAAGACAATTAGGACTGTGATGCTATGGTAATGAGTGCATAGAGATGGTAGCAAGCTCTATATTTAGGCTGCCTTAACATTTCCACTCTGAAGTAATCACTCAAGTTCTCCTAAGTACTCTTACTCAGCTACTGCTGGCAGCAGGCATTTGAAATGCAGCCTCGGATACAGTCTTGGGAATTAGATGTCTCTCTATGAAATTTTGCTCAGGTCTATATGAGTTACAAGGCTTTCGAAAATTGCCATTTCTCTTCTCTCACTGGCTGTAAAAAACGGGAATGTATGTTCTGAGGAGCTGGGCTCAAAATGACATTTGCAGGAGCAGCGGCGAGTCCACAGGGCTCTGTGGGAGCTTGCATCAGGAGAATTTTAGAGAGTGACAGACCATGGACATGTCCTCCAAATGCTACTCCAGATATATGCGTCCCTTGCCATTAGACCTGTTAGATTAGGCATACGTGGCTGTTGCAGCCAGACTTAGACTGTGGTCTTTGCTTTATTTCAGAGCACAACAAATGCACAGGTAGACCAGCTTAGATGTCCATGTGCTGTAGAGGAGAGCTGTACATCAAGCAGACTACTGAGCATTTCTTTCAGAAGGCATCTCGTTGTAGTCCATCAGTCATCTGTTTTGAGGCAACAAATAAAGATGTGCTGAAGAAGGTGGACAGTAGCTTCTAGCATTGCATTCCTCCACCATGCCCTCTCCTCACTGGGAGTTATTCCCACAAAAGCCTTTCGTAAGTGAAATAGGGCTCTTTGCTCCAGCCAAAGCCAGTTTAGATGTTTCCAGAGAGGTACAGATAAAGAGGGCTTCTCCTCCTTCTGGTGTACTTTTCCTGCTCTCCAAGACACTATCTAAGATCAGATGAGTCATCAGTCACAAAAGTTTCTTGCATCAGACCAGCTACTAAGATCTAGATGAGTGCATGTATACCTTCTCCTTTTTCTGGCTGTAATCTCTCCCTGTGTGATATTTAGAGCAGTGAGAAAAAAACCACTTTTATTTATTCTTCCTGTTTTCAGGGAACCAGGACTCACACTTTTCTTTCTACATTAATACTGTGACATGAAATAAATGTTTGTCTCCCCTGTAAGCTTTCCTTTACACAGAAGTAGCCAACAGGGCTCTAAATTTTGGCTGGCTGCTAAGGTCAGGAAGGCATAAATACTTACACTGCAAAAGAGTTTCATCTATTATTCCTAACCTTTTGTTTTAACTGGCCCTGAATGAGTAGGAGTCTTTCTGTTTACAAAAGGGGGGAAAAAAAAGTGTGATCATACGTGTTTTTAAGAGCTCTCAAGAGTCCTGTTTCTGTAATAGCCTTATTAATGTTTAAAATGGGAAAACAGAAACCAAATATTTAAGGTAAGAACACTGCTCGCTTTATATAATGGTTTCCATCTGAAGATAGACCCAAGCGAGATCTTGCTGAGTATTGTCTTGTCGGGCATCCAAAGCCAAAACAAAACAAGCAAATTAACTGAAGTTGGCTTTGCCAATCTCTTTAATTACATCTAGGATAATGAGATCAGGTTTTCTCATTTTGACAGTGTCACCATGAAACTGGAGGGCATTGTGGAATATTAAGTGATCTTTTAATTATGGAAGAACAGTTCAACTGCAACCCTAAAGTCAGGCAAGCAAAAGGTATTTTGATCAGATTGATTGAAGGAGGCTCCTGGAACGGAAATTTTGAGTTAAGATGTGGCTGCTGTGAAATTAGCACTTGATACATTGTAACCCACAGTTGCAAAAATCGTTCCTCTAATTTGTTTGGGTTGTTTTTTTTTTCCACGTAGCTTGTACTTAAACCTGCTTGCTGTTCAGCAAAGCATGTACCAGGGCTGTGAAGTCAAGCCTGTACGTTCAGAGCGAGAACTGCCGCTCGCGGGAACAGTCAGTGCGAAATCACAGCAGAGGGCTCGGCTGCTTTAAGTAGAAGCCTATAAATTGCATTTTGTTTCCCCATCAGAAACGTTAAGTGCAGCCCCTCCTTCAATACTTCACAGATTCAGGTTTCAAATGTCAAATGCTCTAAACTAGGGTTGGCCTGAACTGATGCTCCGGGGCTGCGAGGCTGCGCTTTCCTCCCTCTGCCTGCGCTGAAGCAGGCGGGGACCCGGGGTGTTGCTGGGCTGCCAACAGGCTGAGAGCGCGGCAGCCTGTTTCCTGCTCCTTGTGTGACAGTAGCATCTAGAGGCTTCAAAAGGAATTAAAGCCCACTTGGCTAATGGCTGCACACAACATGCAGTCCCTACCTTAAGGGATAGACTGGAAAAAGACAGGACAGGAAAGATAAACTCAGGCTGAGACTGCAAGCAAGCAACCTTCTTCTCTGTGGCGGTGCTCTGGCCTCTCACCCATCCCCGTTTGACCTTAGGAGAACTGAATGGAGTTTACAAAAGCTGTTTGGGGTAGAAATCATTCATCTATTAATAGCCTGCATAAGTGACCAGCCACGTTTGTCCAAGAACAGAGGAGGTAACTTTTCTGAGCATTAGCCATGCCACAGGAAGGAGGTTGGGTTAGGTGGGCCATTACCATTATCAAAGTCACTCTGTCACCGTTCATCACTTAAAGTGCCGGAAAAACATTGCGGTGTGAGAGCTGCGACTGCCGTGCTTGGACTTGGTGTTACTGACACAGCCTCTGGATTTCCCATTTGGAGTCTATGGGGGTGCTCAGCGGGGAGGCTGGGAAGGTGATTTTCTGCTCCGTGAGTTGAAGGCACCTCACAGCTGCGTGGGCCAGATGCTGTGCGAGCAGCGTTTCGGTGGGAGGGAGCAGGCTTCTGCTCTGCCATTCCCATGGCTTGTCCTGATGACCACCCCCCTGATCTTCCTCCACAGCTGAGCCGTTACAAAAGCTGTTGCGTTTTTGGCAGAAGACTTGGGTCTCTCCTCAGCTGCAGCAGCATAACCATGAAGTGGGGTCTTGCTTTGTCTTCTCCTGCCTCATGCTGATCTCTTCTGTTTCAGATCGCCTACGCCGCAGTGGACTGTGCCAAAGAACAGAACCATGACCTGTGTAAGCAGGAGGGAGTTGATGGCTACCCTACCTTCAACTATTACAACTACGGGAAATTTGTGGAAAAATATACTGGAGAAAGAGGGGTAAGTGAAAGCAAGAGACATCTCCTGCTGCAGGGAGGAAGGTCTCCGCTGCCTTGCAAATGAAAATTGTGGAGTAAATTTTTACCACGCTGGAAAGATGTTTAACTGCTTCTGTTACTGTCTTACACGGATGAATCATTGTGTACCACACCCCTGTACATCTCTGCATGAGGAACATGGTTTATTTTAGGAACGTGAGAAGAGGAAAAAAAGAGCAGATTTGGTAATGCTTTGTTGTGTATTTTGTTCTTCAAGCTGAATTCTGCAAGTGAGTTTGGACCCAGTGAAAGGCTTATTGCATGGGCTGTTGCTAGGTGCAGAAATGCCAGAAAATGCAGAACTTGCTCCTGTCAGTCCTGGATCTGGATTGTGCATATACTGCAAACATGGGTCCACCAGGCTGCCAAATGGTGACAGGCCATTGGTTTTATAGCAGGGACAAAGCTGTCCTTTGGAGGCTTGGGGAGAAACTAAATATCTCATTCTCCCTGAATCAGATTCACTCCTGGAGCTCAGGATGGAAAGACCAATTGTGCCATCTAGCCCGTGGGCTGAAGCTTCATTCTTTTGTCCTGCTGTGGCCAGCTAATTCTATACCATGAATACAAGGGGCAGAAATGGCAGAATGCCTTCTGTGGTTGTAAAGTGCCTGAAAATAAGAGAGCAATCCAATTATTTGTGTGTGTTCTCTGTCACAGCCTCCTAGAGGGAGATTACTTCTCAGCAGTGATGGATTGCCCGGAGAAGCTAGGGTATGCAAGAAAAAACTTGGGGTCTTCAAACTGTCCAGTATTTCGGTAAAAGAGCCTTGCCTGAAAGTTATTGCTGCTATTACAGCTCACCAAATTACAGAGAAGCATGAAGAGAAGGCCAAATTCTGAGGTTCTTTGTCAGTCAGGATCTTAGAGAAGTCTTCATCGAGTGTCACTTCCTGGTTTTCTCCAGCATTAGGACCCCAGTAATTACCATTTCATGTGCTGATAGAGGCGTTGTTATGGATACTGTGCTTTAGTTCTGATTGTGGATCTTTTCTTAAAAGCAAAGATTGGTGCAGTAGCCAACAATTAAGTAAAATTTCGGCCACAATCTTCGTATTTCTAACCCATACTTATAGAAATGATATATGAAAGGAAGGATCTGTGGTGGCTGATAAATAGAATTTAGGAAGACAGGAGTGCTGTGAGGCCACAGCAGTTGGGAGATGATTATCCCTATGCTGGAAAGTGGACTGACTAATCCCTTGCGTGTAGCCAACCCTTTCTTGGGTAGAATTATATTACCCAACAGGAACACCGCAATCTCTCTGCTGCTGGCAACTGTTCCCCCTCCACCTCTCCTGGGACCTCTGGTCTTCTGCTTGTGCAGCATCAAATTAGGTTTTGTTACCTCCTGTCACAGTAACACTGGAGGCAGTGCTCAGCACAGAGCCTTCCACGGAGTTTCCAGGTCTGTTCACACATCTGTTCCAGCAACAAGGGATTGCACTGTTAAAGAACTTCTCATCGTCATGACAGCCCTTTCGAACCATGTTGGCCAGTCACCTCCCACCTTGCGAAACAAACCTCAGGAGAGAGCAGTGGGAGCCAGGGGACCTGTTTTCTGTTCCTGATTCTGGCACTAAATCAGTAGATGTCCATGAACATATAGTTCAGTGTGGTCCAGCTGCTGTATCATCATTTCACGTGAGCAGCAAAGAAAAGAAGCAATGTCAGCTGCTGTGGGAGGAACATGGCCTGTTACAGCAGCAGCCATAGCCAGTAGAGCAGGAGCTCTTAGCTTCTTCCCACTCCACACTGGAGTACTGGCTATGGGGAAGAGCATGTCCCCTGGTGGTAGCCTGTTGGTGGTCCTCCACACCTCCAAAACAATTGCAGTTCCAGAGCAGAGATTTTAGGGCACTTCACCCCAAGCAGTTCAAGCAAGGAAGAGTCAGGACACCCTCTGACCCAAGTATACTTTAAATGACTTCCAGACACACTGCTGTGAAAACTGGGGTCCTCCCGTGGGACCTAGTGATTGCCAGATGTCCTCAGATGATGTATGGCCAAAACTTGTCACTTCAGGTTTTTTCAGTGGAAGAATAGTGAGTAGTTTTAGAAATTCAAGTTCTTGTTGTTCAATCTTCTCAAAAAGCTTCCCAGCTCTGGGGCGTTTTGTTTTGTTTTCAAAAGGAAACTGCTGGCATCTGGCAGCCTTAGAAATCAGAAGCTCTTAAGTTGTTGAAATACAGAGGTCAGCATCTAGGCATCCGGGTTTGAAATTGTTTGACAATAATTTTGATAGTAACTTGAAAAAATGTAATTCTCTTCATCTGAATATGTAGAAAAGGAGGAAGATCATTATCAAAACTGTTAAGAAATGAGGAGCAGCAGCAAATGTGCGTATGGCCAACAGATGACCCACTAACTGGTTGCAAAATGACACAGGTAGCATGAAAATGTCTTTGAGTGTTTTTGACAAACAGGCATCGGTGGCATTTCTAGGGCCAGATCTTACATTGTCCTGTCAGCTTTAGGGCCTTTTTCTCTGTGCCCGATCGCTTCAAAGGTTGACATGTGGCATCTGGGTGGGTATTTCCCCCTTGCATTGCAGCGGAGCAGCACTGGAGCAGAGCACTGCACGAGGGGGCGATGCAGAAACAAGAACTGTTCCTTACTTTATATTCTGCCGTGGGATACAGAAGCCAAAAGCGTTCTTGACACATTGTTTTGGTTTGTTTGTAAAAATATGACCCATATTTTTCTTTCTTCAAAACCAGGAGTCTGGATTCACCACTTTCATGCGAACCCTGAGAGAAAGAGACCATGAAAGAGTAGGAAAGAAGAAGGATGAATTGTAGTTTCTGCCTCAAAAGAAGCTTTCCGCTGCACTGTGAATGGTTCCAGGTCTTTTGTTAATGCACCTGAGACTTCACATCTTCTCAAGACAGAGACTTTTTTTTATAAACAGCCATGGCCATTTTGTACAATTTTGAAATAAAGTGAAACCACTTGATTTTTAAAAGGAAAATAAATTAGAATGTTGCCATAATGTTTTAAAGAAAACTTAGCATTTTCTCTCATGTTGTGAGACTATGCCCACCGACACTCCTATGCAATATTTTTGTAGTCTGTAGTGTGTCTGTAGGTGATGTTGTTTGATAGGGTGATTATTTTTTTTTTTTAAGGTATTGCAGTACTTGTAAAAAACAAAGGGGAGGGGACACATTTTTTGTTTTGTTTTGTTTTGTTTTGTTTTAAACCAGTGAAGGAAAGTGGGACTTGTAAGACACAGATTAATCCAAATGCAGTTTTACATTGTTGTGAAATAGACACATGTTCTTCAGTGAGATTTGGGGGAACAATTTTAAGGTGCTCAGGGATAAATAAGGTATCTGAGTTAATGAAGACATTAACATTGACCAGTCCAGATCTATTGATTTCACTTAAATCTCTCTGGTCTTTAAATCAGGACTGTTTACATACCTTTATAGAATGTATTGAGTTAATTAAACCAAGTATCAAAAAGCAGCAGAGTATGGGTAAAATTAAACTAAACCCTCCTTTTTTTGGCATCAATATTGTCAAATGCCTCTAAGTTATGGCTGGAGTGATTACCCTATAGGGGTATACAGTTACCATTATAGGATATACAATCTCCCTTCAAATTATGATTGGGCCATATCAAATACGTGTTGGAAAGTGTTACCTTCAACTGTTTTGATAAATGCATAATACTTTTGATAATGCAGTAATTCCGTATGTTACGTGTTTACATGCCAAAAGTTGATCTGCGTTTGTATGTGGGATTTTTCCTTTTTGCTCTTTAAGGAGTTGCATAAACAATCTGTCTCTGACAAAATCATCACTGTAAAACCTGTATTGGCGGCAATTGAAAAGTGTTACACTCTTGATACTTTTAAAGAAAAAAAAAAAAGGTGTTGATCTGGAGGTACTTACGTCTTCACAGGAGGGGAGAGGGAGGGGCAGGAAGTTGTGATTCACTTTGAACTAAAAATAAATTTTAAAACAGACAAGTATTTTTATCATTAATCAGCCTTGTTCAGCTTCTTCCCTGCTGGGTGAGCGACTGTAGCTGGTGGTGGCTTAGGAAGAGCCAGTGCAGACAGGAGGGGTGCCCACCACCCCTTCGCTGGGGACAGCCCGGTGTCCAGGTGTGCTGGGTGGCATGGTGGGGTGAGGGGCGGCCTCCACCTACCCTGGCACTCAACGGGCAGATGAAATGGCTTTTTACCGTGAAGAGCTGTGCCTTGGGTCTCAAATCTTCCTCCTGCTCCTCACTGCCCATCTCATTTCCTTTTGCCGGTTTGGTTCCTCGGTGCTGTGCTGCTCAGGAGGTGAATGGCATCTTACCTCCTTTCTTGATATTTTTTCCCCTCTTCTCTCTTGCCCAATTAATGGCACTGTACGTTTGGCACTCGTTAAGCTGCTGAAGCCATTACTGAGTAATCTGGAATACCGGTAGCCTGATCGGCCTTGTATGGTAGCCAGCTTGTTAACCATGACATCAATTTGAATGGCGATGGAGCTGTGCCAAGTATCTTCTCTTATTAAGCACCTGATGAGTCTCTTCGCTCAAAAAATCAGCTGCGGGGTAGTACATAATATCCTAGTGTGAAAGTAGCTTAATTTATTAAGTCTCTTACTGTGGTGTTTTTTTTTTTTCTTTTCTGTTAGCATACTTACTTCATGTTGTGTTTAGTACTTCTGCATAAGATCACAGTAATTCTTTCTTTCAAGCTTTCAGTAGCAAACTGCCCTGCATTTACAAAATGATATATATTGATGCCATTTGATTTGAAACAGGAATTCTTTTGCTTATCAGTACGCTATCAAGTATGATCAGTCCAGAACTTACTGCATTTTTTTTTATCTCAGAGTCAAAGCAGCTGGCATTAAAGAAATACGGTTTCCAGAAATGCTCGAGCATTTCTTTGCATAGGCTGTGCCTATGTTTGTGCTAATTGCTGAGAAACGTAGACTTCAAAAAAAAAAAAGGGGAAAAAAATCATAGCTTGCCAATGGTGACATCACTTGTCAGGATCATTCTGAATTATAGGCTTTAGTAAATGTTTAGGATAGTACAATTGCACACTGTGCTTCAGACCAGTAATTCCTTACAGCTGGTTACACCATAATAAAATTAAAATTAGGGATTCTCATTTTTCCCTTCAGTCTTTTGTCAGTTACTTCTTGGACTTGGGCATTCATTTTTTCTTGGCTAATCATGTGTTAATGCACAAATATAAAATATTTGAGAATAATTTACCTTCTGTTACAGGGTCGTGACTCATCTGGTTTATAGTCTGAATGGTTTTTGAAAAATACAGTTTTGAACACCGTAAACGATTACATCAAATGGCTGACAAAAGCCTTAGTTACTGTGAACTACAGTGTACCATGAGCTACGAGCTTTGCTTCCAAGCCTTTTTAATTAGGAGACCCAGTCTGGGTCTCGGTTACACTGTTGTAAATCTGTTGCCTCCAGTAAAGCAGAAGTTGGTGTTTGTATTTGCTAGTGAAGTCAGTTTATGTTTGTATTTGCTTCAGTCAAGTTGAAATTGAAATACTTTGGAAATTTTTTTCTACAAACTGGGAATGAAAAGTGTATTATATGTAAGAGCTCTTACTTTGTGTATTTAAACGGTTGGGCATTGCACACACTCAGCTTTTCTAGCCCCTGGTAGTAGATGCACAGCCCAGGCGTTCATAACCACATAGGAATTTCTGCCATGGTTAAAAGTGAGTAATTTGGGCTTTCAAATCATGAATCATTTATCAGCAAGAAACTTAATTGCTGATAACAAATGGTTTGCAGTGAATCAGAGATTCTGCTCTTGCAATTACGGGTTTGCTCTTTCAGCCCTTTTAAGGTGTGATTCAGAGGCCTGGGACGCCCGCTACCCCCAAGCAGATTAAGTCTTGTTGAGAAGGGGTAATATGTGTACGCGGCAGAGAGGCTGAGCAAGGATTGCGTATCGCTTTCTTCCCCGGTGTTGGCTTAACCACCATATAAATACCCCACAGGTCTGAGTCCCCTTGTGGAGTCGGACGGAGAGACGAAGGGCAGCAGGAGAACCAAGCATTGTGTGCAGACTGACAGCAGCTTGCTGGGAAATGGTTTCCCCATCTAATGGTAGAGCCTGCGATGTTGGGTTTGTTTCATCCACTGAAGGAAGGAAAAAGGAGCCCTGACAAGATCCCAGGAGAGTGAACACTCTGGGATAGGGGAGACCTAGGTTGAAGTCCCAAGATAATCATATGCTGTTTTCCCAGTCCCCTGCAACCCAAGAGGATAATTTGGCTTCTGTTGTAACGGAGTTATCTGCCTATCTCTGACCCAATAACTATGTCCTTATTTGTTCAAACTACAGCAACTAGTGGTGAGGGGTCTGGAGAACAAGTCTTATGAGGAGCAGCTGAGGGAGCTGGGGTTGTTTAAGCCTGGAGAAGAGGAGGCTGAAGGGAGACCTTCTCGCTCTCTACAACTACCTGAAAGGAGGCTGTAGAGAGGCGGGGGTCGGTCTCTTCTCCCAAGTAACAGGTGACAGGACAAGAGAAATGGCCTCAAGTTGTGCCAGGGGAGGTTCAGATTTGATATTGGGAAAAATTTCTTCACTGAAAGGGTTGTCAGGCATTGGAACAGGCTGCCCAGGGAAGTGGTTGAGTCTCCATCCCTGGAGGTATTTAAAATACATGTAGATGTTGTGCTGAGGGACATGGTTTAGTGGTAACTGCAATGCTGGCTTTAGCGGTTAGACTTCATGATCGTAAAGGTCTCTTCCAACAAAAATTACGCTGATTCTATGAACTCTTACAGGGGAGACTGGAAGAAACTTGCTTTCCAATCTGAATCAAGAAAAGCAACTTAGCAAATGTCCATTTCCTCTTTCCTCCCCCTGCAAAATTGCATTCTGGATCTGATAGCCGCATTGCCCCCCCCCGAAAACCTTGTTGCAGCTGGATGAAAACAGCCTTGGGAATTTTTCTAAACTCCCACCCAGGCCAAATTAGGTCCCTGATTCTTGCTGACTTCTCTCAATAGTCATCCACAAGGATAGATTGATATTGATGGTCAAAAAAAAAAAAAAAAAAAAAGATTAGAGGGGCAAGGTTTATGTCCTTACAGCATTTAATTAGGGAGTAAAAAAGCAGATGCAACTCCCGTCATGAGTAAGCTCTAAGAGAATGCTTCAGACAGACTCTCATTTTGGGTGGAATTGCTTCATGTATGATTTTGATTTTAGAGGTTTACTGCTTTTCAAAAGAAAAGTCAAGACCTGGTGGCTTAGTCTACAGACCCTTCCATAGGCTGTTTTCCTTTTAAAAATCAAAATCAAAATCACTCTCCATATTCTTTATAGTGCTATATTAAGAGAAAGAAATGTTTGCCTGTATGGATTTCCTGGAATAATACTAAACCACTGCCAACTGCATTTTACAAACTATGAAACAAGCCATTTGCTTAAAACGGCACTCAGGGGAGTGAGGACTGTTGTCCACGTGCACCTCATTTTAATTTAATAGGTTTGTTTTAGTGAGATTGGGTCAGTAATGGTACACTGGGATTGCAGGAGTAAATTCTGAAAACTGAGAGGGGGGGAAATTAGCTTTTATCAGCAGGTGCTGAGTGTTGGGGCCAAAGGCTGGCATTTCCTTTGCCTTTGGCAGCCCGGCATCCCTGAGCGTTCCATGGCTCCGCTGGAGCCACGGGTGTGCAGCCCTCTGGCTAATCTGATTGTGTACATAACTGCACTCTGCTGGAACTCATTGGAAACCAAAATTTCTCCCGTTATTTTACTTGGCTGGTTGTGAGAAGTTGCTACGCTTTCTCTGTGCATCCTGCTTTTATTTACCGATTATGGAAGGAGAGTACCTGGGTGCTTCTGCAAAGGAAAAGACTCCAAATATTGTTTTATCTTCTGGCAACCAGGACTCCTGGAACGCCTGACTGACCAGCACCACTGAAATACTCCCTGCGAAGCACCCTCGACTGGCTCGGCTTTTGCCAAGGTTTTGGCAGGCTCCGTACGGTGCAATGTTGCAAAAAATCTCAGTATCTAAGGCAGCGATTTCCAGACTCTGGTTTCCGAGGAGTTAAGCTGAAGTGTAAACTCTGTGTATTCATCAGCGCGCTGTAGCTGGGTTTGAGGTCTGCAGAAAGATGGTCTGTTAGCCCAAAATTTAGGGCATCGGAGCTCCAGTGCTGGCCCATAATTAAAGCCCGGAGGATGTCCAGGCATTTCCACCCAGCCGCCCGACGTGGTCCCTGCCCTTGGAAATGCTCTGTCCTCCTGCCCGGAGCACTCGCAGTTCTTGCAGGGAAACTGTGCTCCTTAAGGAACAGTTATTCTGTGTTTGCTTAGAAAGCATCATAGTGCTAATTATTCTCATTAGCTTTGAGCCACTAATAAATTATCTTTCCTATTGCTCTTCCATCGCTCAGTAATGAGAATCATTTAGTCAGATTTCACAGATACTGCTCCCTCCCTCTCTACAGCACATGATTCCCTGCAAGCATTCATCATAGGAAAAAAAGCTCCTACGTGAACAAAATCTTTTCAAATTAGTCTCTGGTGCCCCAGTTAAGTGGGTGTCTACATCGCGGGCATGCAGAAGAGCCTTCTTCATTAATATGTGCAATTCTGCGCGAGCTGATTAGCTCTCGCAGCTCATTTGGTAGCAAATGTGTAAATCCGTCACACTCTAAATGCCAAATATGTGCACAGCTAAATTATGGAGAAGTAAGAAACGCTGCAAGAGTTAGGAGTCTTTACTTGGGGAAAAAAAGGCCCTTAGCCCATGCATTAAATTGGAGCTCTGGATTTATCTAGAGCATTTGTCACTCCTCTGCTTTGTCATTCTTCTGCTTGCAAAATGAGTAATTCTTCCTGCGGTGTTGACGGTCCTTTCGGCGTGTGTGGGTGTTTCATTTTGTGCCCAACATTAGTAACAGACACCTGATATCTAGTCTCCGTTCCCATAAAACAACAACAGCCACAACACAATGCAATCTTCCTTGCACAGGACGTGAAACCAAATGAATCAGTTACTATGTATTATTAATAATCCAGTTGCCATCACTTTGCTTTTTCTTTTTTTTTTTTTGTTTGTTTGTAAAAAATTTGTGAAGGAGGCAGGGGAGAGAACAAAATTAGGTTTTTTTTTAACTGTCTGTATTTTTTAGCTAGGGCAGTGTTGCACAACTAAATTAATGTAACAGCATCTCCGCCAACACAAGAGAAGCACTAAAAAATGTCACCTGCCTACGGGGAGGGCTGCAAACATTAAGTGCCCTCAGTCAGTTACTCTGGGGCAAAACAAGGAAATTGGCCTTAAAAGTTTCTAATTTATGCATGCTTTTGCTGCCCTCCGCGCCAAGTAGCTGCCGAGCCAACCCAGCCTCGGGGCCTGCACTCCCCAGCTCGGGGAGCCAAGCACCCTCCGCTTTGCTTTCTCCTGGCAGGCAGAGAAACTGCAGCAGACCCAGACTCATCTCCGACGAGAGCAGTATTTTGGCGTTATCTTCTGGCCGTACAGGTGGTGGGGAGAGAGCTTCCCACTTCCCAGAAAGTTCCGGCGTGAGAAGCTGTTTGTCTCCCAACCTGAGCATAAACTCTCGAGATAACGTTTTCTAGGAAAACGGGAAGCATAATAACGAGGTTCCTGTCCTGTACCCTCCAGGTTGCTGGTGAGGGGACGCTTATTACTGTGCCCCACCCCATGAGTGTGGATTGAGCTGATCAGATCTAGTGTTTCAAACCGCATCTCCAGCAGGTACCGAGACCTCTCCCAGAGTGTGGGATTTGCTCAGAGAAGGAAAGGACAGCCCTGTGCTTGGTCTGTCCCGCAGTGATATCCAGTCGTCCCCAGTGGCAACATGGACAAGACACTGCTGGCTGAGGCCTTTTTTCCCTTTCCAGAGAAGAACCAGCTGCCTTCAAGGCAGACCTTCCCTGATACAGCAGGAGTCGTCACAGGAAATCACAGAATCACAGAACAGTAGGGGTTGGAAGGGACCTTTGGAGATCATCTAGTCCAACCCCCCTGCCAAAGCAGGGCCACCTAGAGCAGGTTTGACAGGAACGCATCCAGGAGGGTTTGGAATTTCTCCAGAGGAGGAGACTCCACAACCACTCTGGGCAGTCTGTTCCAGTGCTTTGGCACCCTCAAAGTAAAGAAGTTTTTCCCTCATGTTGAGATGGAATTTTTTGTGTTCCAGTTTGTGCCCGTTGCCTCTTGTCCTGTTGCTGGGCACCACCAAAAAGAGTCTGACCCCATCGTCTTGACACCTGCCCTTTAGATATTTATAAGCATTGATGAGATTCCCCTCTCAGTCTTCTCTTCTGCAGAGCCTCTGCGTGATGCTGCCCAGCTCCTGGCAGGACCCTTCGGACTTTGGGGTCCATCACTCCTTCCACCTGCAGGAGATGATAAAAGGATCAGGACTCCATAACTTTCCTAAAACCCACCTCTGCGCCAAAGCCTGCCGTAGGCGAGAGCAGAACGAGAGGAGGGGCTGCAGAAGTCACAGAAGCAGAGTTCACCCTGCAATAAAGTCATGTCTCTCCGCCGAGGAACCGCAGTATTAGGTGCATTAGGTATATTTTGGGTGGATGTATAATCTTAATTGTTGTGTATTGTTTGCATTGTAGTCCCAAGATCCAGGTCCTCATTATGCTAGATGCTATACAAATATATAAGAGACTGTCATGCATGGAAAGGCTTTTATTATGTAAATAGTCAGGTTGGGGAAAAAGAAGTAGTGTTATCTCTGTTTTACAGATGAGGCGGTGAGAGGGAAAAAAAGGAGAAAGCGTTTTGCCCAAGGACACACAAAGTCTGTGGGTCAGTGTTGGACTTGAAATTCAGGTCTCGCTTTAGTTTCTTACCAGCTCTTCTTTCAATTTGTGCACTGCCTACACATAATTAAAAATTAAGCACAAAGAAGACGACAATACCATGTGTAATTTATCTCTATCTGGAGCGATCATCCAATACTTCTCAGCCAAATCCTTCCCAACTCTTTGTTTCTTCAAAAGCTGTATTTCTTCCATGCCCGATTCCTGTGCTCGCCCGACATGTCGAGTCACCCTACGTGCTGTCCTCTGATTTTCTGCAACATTTCTCACGTTTGAGTTGGATGACAAACCTGCTCGGGAAAAGACCCTGTTCCATGTGGGGCCATGTCTCAATCGGAGGGACACGCTGAATTTATACTCCAATCCCTTTAAAGAGTGGTACGAGCAGTATTTAGAATAAAAAAAGAAAAAAAGAATCATATACATTTCTGCTAGTGACTACAGCGAGGCATCCAATGCGCTTGTAACTGCTGCTCAACCCTAACTGCTACTCAAAAATACATATTGATGTGAATAACTAATCTATACCAAAGACAAATAAAACACGGATTTCACTCAAAAGGCACAATATATTTTGCTTTGTGTACATCAACGTCTTATGTCAGGCTTTAGGAAAGAATGTGGGAGGAGAGAATTATAGAAGTCATGACAGTCAGAGGAAAACAGAGTAAAATGGATTTGGCATTTACTAAGGCTAGATAATACCAGACTAATTCAATAGCTTTCTTTGATACAGTAATTAATTAGCAAGACAAAGAAGGGAAATCTGACTGGCTGGACTTCAATAAAGTAACTGATGAGGAGCCATGTATAAAATTATATCTCCAACCTGGAGAAGTCTGAGATTTATAGAGGAACTGGAAGGCATACAGGGTGTTAGAAGAAGAGAAGCTGAGCTGTGTTGAAAGGGAATCATTCACAGCTCCTAAGAAGTAAGTAAGTCTTAAGACTGATTATTATTATTATTATTTTCATTAATGACCCATTTGGAAAACAGAGGTATCCATTCATTAAAAAGTATCGAAGTCACAAAGTTAGGGGCTATCATTGGCATGGAGAAAGATCAGAATATCCCACAGCAAGAACTGAATGTCCTTGAAGAGCGAGGCCACAGAAGTAGTAAGAGAGCAGCTGAAAAAATTCTGCAGGAAACCCATGGAAAACACAACTGAAACTCTAAAAAGCAATAGGAGAGACATTTCCAGAAGAGCAAGGGAAGCATGAATGTCCTTGTATAAGACCCCAGTAAGATGTTGTTTGGAATAAACCACAATTCTGATCATTCACATAAAGAAACCTGGATTCTCAATGAAGCGGGTACAGAGAAGGGCTGCTGAGATGAAGAGACTGGAGAACCTTTCATGACAGGAAAGTGTGCGTACGCAGCAGCTGAAAACCGAGATACCGTTCGATCACTACTTGTAACTACATCAGGTAGGGGAAATATTAAAGGCAGGCGATCTTGGCGTATGAGCGAGTGGGTATAAATTGGCTATGAACAATTAAGAGTACACCCTGCAGAGTGAGGGTGCAAAAATTATAGGGCCAAAACCATACCTAGTTTTAATGTGAAGCTCACAAAATGTATGAAATGGATTACGTGATCCAGTTGCCTGCAGTACCTGGGGACTGGATCTGATAACCCAGAAACTCCTGCCCCTCCCTATGTCTGAGTATATTCCTGTGTCTTAGCGGGTTTCTATCACAGTGAGCTACCACCTCCATCTTATAATCTTATTAGATATTACAGTGCCTAATAATCCCTTCAGCCCTAAGAAACCGTTCTATCCTTCTGAATTAAATTTCTAATAGAACATCCTAACTGTGGATTACAAAGCCTTATGTGTGGGATTTTTTTTTTTCTTACTCAAGTAAGTTTGTTGTGGCTCTTATTATAAACAAAGACAAATTTCTTTAGGGACCAAGAGTTCTTTGAATATAAATTCTAGTGTTTATGGCACAACTGTACTTACAAATAATGATTTTCTTATTTATTGTAATTGTTTAAATGGTTTCTAATGAAATTTTTGGCCTCATGAAGTGATCAGCTTGGAATGACTTCCTCTTCTATGAAAATATTTAAATACAAACAAAGTCTGCCAATGTGTTCAATTACAGTCATGTCGGGAACTAAAGGGATTATGCGTACTAGGAGTATATTCATGTGGCTTTCCAGATCAGCTGCCTCTACCAGCGAGGGAACAAAGTAAGCGGAAAAGCCCCAAAGAGAGAGAGCGTTACTGTTGGAATGGCTTGGGACACAATCATCAGAGAAGCTCACTCGTGTTATTTCCATAAGCCCACAATACTGATGGCCCTGTAAATAAAAAATGCATTAACAACACGTTGCTTTTCAAACTAATTGAGATGCAGCGTGAAGATTACTTTTCAGAAATATGATGTTCTTTATGCGGGAGATCATGCTGGGCCCTGCTGCATCAAGAGCCGTTGGGATAATGCTGTATTTTGTTCTAACATCTGCATTTATTACCAGGGAGATACTTTATGTGACATTATGAGGTGGCTTCAGACTTGTAAAGCCCTTGAGAATTAAACACTATTGTTCCATGAAATAAACTCTTCTTCCTAGCACAGGCCCTTATGACTGAATTGGCAGAGAAGACTTTTAAAAGAGAAGTAAGGAAATAAACTGGATATTCTGCTGATGATTTTTATGACCTTGCTCACACCCAGCTGATGCTGTGTTAGCAAGAACAGTTCATTCCGGCGAATATAATCTTAGCTCTTGTGATTATGGACACAGGTTTCTCTAAAACCTCTGAAATCAGATGCAATTTTTTTTAGAGTGCAGAAGTGTTAGAAAGTCACGGGTTCTCAGGCAGCGCTGTGATTTCAGGAGCCTGATTCAGAGTTTTAGGCACTTGTGATGAAGCCCGGCTGCACTTAACATAAATTCACTGATTCAACATATCTGTGAATTGGCATTACCATCCAAGAAACAGGAACACACTAATGGATTATTAGTCTAGTTTCCAGCTAAAGCTTGAATAACACTTCCAGCTTCAATCACCAATCTCTAAGAAAGATATAAGGAAAAAAGGTCCGGAGAAAGAAGCAATAGAATTATAAAGATGTTTAGTAAACAGAAGGTTTTGGCTTTGGGTTTGGCTTTGAGTTTAATTAGTCTAAATCAGAGAAGACTGTTACTTTCCCAGAAAAATAGGTTACCAAGTGTACCGGCAATCTGACACACTCCACAGTTTAATATGCGGCAAAGAAAACGGAAGTTGAATTTTCTAAACGTCCTTCTGAGGGTCCTTTCCGACCTTTGCCTCTGTGCTTCTCTCGTGACTCCGTCACCCACGAGCACAACTCCTGCCAGCTCCTCGGGCTCGGTATTTTTCCTTGGGGAAACTTGATTTAAAAGTCGTGTATCAATCCAGTGAACAAAGCCTAAGGGTTTACCTTCCCTGCCTTTAGTCACCTAAACCCGAGGCGTATAGATGCGTCTGGACGTGTCTGCTCCCCCTGCAGTAACTGCGGAGAAACAGCAACATCCAGCTGCTTCACAGTGGGTAAGAGCCAGATCATTAAACTTTGGTGAGATAAATCCCGTCCTAACTCGTCCCTGAGAGTTCGCTGTTGGGTTTTGCCTTCAGCTGGCTGATGACATATTAAGCAAGCACATGGCTTAATTATTTTGCTGTGCTCATTAAGACGCACCTCGCTGCCATCTCTGAGGGGTTTGGCACCACAGGGACTTCTTCGGCACCAATCCTTCCCATCCAGCTCTCCCTTCAACATACTGCTTTTCATCTCCTCATCTCTTCTCCTCCTACTGAAACACCTGCATCCCTCCTTTGGTTTCCCTTCGCACTGACTGGATTTGCTTCTTACGAACCTCAGTTTTATCTCCGGCTGCAGCTTTCACTAATTTATTTGCTGCGTGGTGCCCCTCTAACAATGTTTTACCGCTTTCGTGTCTTAGGGGAGTCAATTGGACAAGAAAAAAAAAGCTATTTTAAGTGTAACTGGCTTGTTAGCCTGCAAATTCTTGAATAACAGGTATGATTTAAGTTATCCGTGAGAGCTTGGAGTGCTGGAGCTGTAACCCCACTTTTGACGCTGCCACTACATCCCTTAGCGACCTTGTGCAATTTATTTAACCTCCTGGGGCCAGCTTCACCTGCAAATAAAGAATATTACGTTTTTTTCCCCTAGGAATGTGTAAGTCTTAACTAATAGATGCGTATATGATTTTTAAAGTCCTATTTATGTAAATGCAAAATGCTTATCTTTTTTCCTTCAGAACATTTACAAAAGGTCAAGAGAATTTTAGGGTTGAAAGATAAACAGTTCAGAAGAACTATAAAAATTAAAATTACACATGTATGCACTTATCACAAACCTTTAGGCAGCCTCTAATTAAGTAATCACTACTTCTTAGCATTATAGTAGATGCTATCATGAGCTTTAAATTGTGCAGCAGCTTGTAATACTGTTCACTGTTTATACAGGATAAGGACTCTCTGGAAATTATTTAGATTAGTGTATCATTTTCCAAACTTATGCTACAGTTGTGCCTAGTCAGTCAGGATTGAGATGTTCCCGTTCTCAGCTCTACAAAAACCCAACAGAGAACATGGTTTCTTCCTGCCAGGCCAAGATACTAACTTGGAGATGTGAAAGTGCTTATTCAAACATGCAGACCCTCCATCCCTTGCGCATCTTTGGCAGTTCTCCCCAGGCAACCAGCTTTCACCCCAAGAAAGCTGCTCAGACAAGGGTCTTCACCTGTGGTCTCCAGGATATCACTTCTTGCCCACTGCTTTTACATTCAGAGCAAAACGACCTCACTAAGCACCTACAGGTGACCTCTCTGGCAGCAGTCCCTCTGCTCACCTGTGCCTGCCTTCCTCTCCCACATCCCCATCCCAGCTGCATCTCCTGACCCCCTGCCTCACTGCTTCCCTGTCTCAAATGAGTCTCCTCTGAAAACATTTTTTTCTCTTTTTGCCAGTCTTCCTTCCACCTCTGTTACACATCTCCATGTCCACAGTTAACAGTTAACCTTGCGTCCCGTGCTGCAGCCTAGTTTGACACAGAGCGCTTGATTCCTCAGCTTGGCTGAGCTTTGCTTGAAGCACGGAGGAGAAAGCCTGGAGGCTGAAAGGGTGAAATAAGTCTCCAGCGACAGCAACTTATGCCTGGTGGTAAGATCCAAAAGATCATTTTACCCCACCCGGATCACTGGCATTTACAGACACTATCTCAGGGGTAGGGAGTGAGGTAATACACCACCGGTACCCGGGGTTGCTACAGGTGTCCACCTAAAATAGTTTACGCTGCTTTGAGAAGGAAGACTTGAGATTGGAGACTGTTAATGTGCTTCAGTGCCAGCCTCCTCATTACCTTGCTCCTGAGGAAAGCTCAGTAGAGCCCAAAAGTCCCAAGTGCAAGGTATATCATCTCTACCTCAACACTCTTTGCAATGCTACAAGCACTTGGATAGTGAAGTAGTAACAGATGGAGGGAGAAATTAAAAGGCGTTAGCGAGGAAATAAGCTGCTTTCATTTGAGATTTGAGCCAAGAGACTAAAACTGTATGATACGGTAGGAAAACAGGAAAGTCAAAGAGCGATACAGGGAGAAAAATATTCTTGCATCAGTAAAGAAAGTAGTTTTAAAATAGGAACATCACTCTGGGATCAGAAATGAGATTTGCAAACTTTCATTCTTGTATTGTCATTTATTGTCAAAACATGCCCAGTTGATTTGTCTGGGTATGAGTGAAATTAGTCTGGCAACCGGCGTTACCTCAGTGCCCTTTTTCTGGTGACAACTAGGTCACCATTGCATGTCCTTCCCATTGGCAGCCATGTTTGCTGCCCCATCAGAAAACACTGATATTGTTATTGATACAGCACCGAGCATATGCCAAGTTGTATATGCTTTCATTAAACCTGGTGGAAACTGGCCAACTATAGCTAAAAGTTATTACACAGGAGAACCCAAAGTGGACAATTACCAAAGCTCATTTCTTTTGAAAATGAGGCTAATTAAGAATTAGCCAAAGATGCATGAAGCAGAGAATAAGCAATAGCAAGGCAGCCTCCCTGCCCCCCACGCTGGGGGTTTTCTGCGACATGAGTGGTGCCAGGACCCTTCAGTCTGTTTACCACAAACCCAACCCAGTTCCCCAGCAACCCAGCAGGCATTTCAGGCTGTTTAAAGAGGTGCTGAAGGCTGGCTGGGCAGCCCTGGTGGTATGGGATTCTGGATGTGAATTCCACAACACGCGGACTGGGATCAGAGGCAGACGAACGGAGAGAGTCCTCCTTGGATGCCAGCCACTGAAGAAGGACCACAGACCCTTTGATCCCTCAGCTTTTATAGGGAGTATGATGCAGATGGGATAGAACACCGTTTTGGGGTTTTGGGTCACCTGTACTGCCTGCTCCTCCCTGCAGGTGTGACCTCTCTACGCTTTTCTGCTTCTGACCCTCCAATGGGGCATACAACAAAGTTAGCTGACCTTGGTTGCTCTAAGTATAAGCAGGAGCCTCTCTGCATACCAATTAGTGGCATAATTATAAATAACCAGGTCTTGTGTCTCTGAGAGAGAACAGTGTCTCTATAATATGCTGTTAATTTCACAGAGAAAAGGTTTAGCTGCAAAGTACAATTACTGAAGAGAAAATCGGTTCAGTTTTAGCTCAAATTAGGGCAAGGGGGGAAGCCCGCATGAGGCGACGCCACCATAAGGAAGGGGACGCACCGCGGGGCGAGGGAGGCACCCCCTTCCCCTCAGGCCGCCCGCACCTGAGGTAACGGCGCCCCAAGGCCCGCACCGGGGCGGCCCCACTGCCCCGAGGTCCCCCCGGAGGCGGCGGTGCCGCTGGGCCACCTCAGGGCAGGCCGGGTCCCGACGTGTCGCCATGGCAACGCCCCCGCCCCGCCCCGCGCCGCCCGCCGAGCCAATGGCGCCTCCGCATCCGCGTCACGTGAGGGGTGCTCCCCCGCCGGCGGGGGGGGGGGGGAGGGCGCGGGGCAGACGTGGACGGTTCCCACAATGCCTGGCGGGAGGTTGATGTCGCCGCCGCCGCTCGCGCTGCTCCGGTGAGGCAGGTAGCTCGAGCCCCCATCCCGCGCGGGGCCGTTGCCAGGCGACGCGGCCTGCCCAGGGCCTGTCCGCCGCCCTAGGGCCTGCCCGGGGCCTGCCGGCGTGAGGGAGGGTGAGGGAGGGTGAGGGTCGGGCCGGTGCTGGGAAGGTGCTGTCGCAGGGCCCCGCGTCTGCCCGCCCTCCCCTGGCCGGGTTGCCTGCCTGCCTTCCCCTTTCGGCCCGAGGGCGGGAGGGCTGCCGGGGTACCGCAGGGCTCTCCCGGGGTGGGCACGGGACTTGTCACCGCGAAGCGACTTGTCAGCCGTTTTTGTGCTGTCCGGGCCGCCGGGGTCTGCTCACGGCGGGGGGGCTGCGTTTGGTGATCAGCCGGGATGAGCGGGGTTTGCCGGTGCTTCCCCCGACACCAGCTGCCTCCTCCTGCCCTGTCACTCGAGGTTTGCTTCTGGCACGGGAGGCCGTAGGTGGCACCTCAGGCCTCTTGGTCAGATCCCTGTTGTCCCAGGGGTCTGTCAGGGACTCTCCTGGCCATCTGTGTCGGCATCAACCTTTTAGTATAAAGTTTTGCAGCCTAAAGCGCTGACAACCCATTTAAGGCAGTAATCACATTACTTCTTTCTGCTCTGGTTGCCGCTGCGAATAGTGCAAATGGTTGCATCAAAGCTGCCATGTAAGTGGTAGATGAAAGGCTCAAGTTCCCAAACTTTGGGAAGCAGCTTGTTCCATTCCCTTAGTTTATCAGGATCTTGATTCTATTTCCAAGGTCTTTTTCCTCAGCTTTATGGGAAGGATTATATGGGCTCGTGGTTTAGGATTATTTCCTTGTCTGATCATACTTGGTGATGTCAGAGTGGCTTTATTTGTTGTGTCCTTCTGTAGCGCTTCAGTCTCTAAGACAGATTTCTGAAGTATGCTGTGGAGTGGAAAAATTAAGACTCCTGCTTGCATAATGCAGCTGTCACAAAGCTGTCCTCTCAAAAGTGGGGGTAGTAAATTGTCTGGCATTATTATATGTACTTGAAGTAAGGACAGAAACTGTATCTTCATTCCATGTTAAGCAGGCATGCCGCTTGCATCTGCTTCCCAATTTTATATTTTGTGGAAGGCTATCATGAGAGGCAGACATCCTGGCAAGAAATGCCTTGATTAAGTTGGTGCTGAAGGCCAGCATTTGTAGGAGGGTAGGCTTGCTGTTACACTAGGTCTTCTTAGAACCTCTTTCAGTTTTTATGAAGCTAGACTTTTTAAAAAACTGAAGTATCCTGAACAAACCATATTCACCAATCACTTTCAAACACTTACTTGTAAAAAAAGTTACGAAAAGATATCTGATAGGTATAAAAAAATTATTGTCAGATCACAAATTGGAAGACCAATTTTTTACAAAGTAAGACTGGAACATATATCACTTTCTAGTACTTTTCTGCCAGAATGTCTGCTTCAGGACCAAGTGCCATCATAACACACAACTAAATGAGATGATAATTGAATCTGTCTTTAAAAAAAAAATACAGTAAAATAGGCTCTGGTTTCCATCATCCGAGTTTTCCTGCTCATGGGAGGAAATGAAACTGAAGCCACGTATGAGAATTCCTTTTTGTGAAAGCAGTGCAGGTTGACATATGTATATTAAATTAGGGACAGTGGAGTAACAGAGGAATGACTGTTCCATTTGACTCTTATCTGTCTGTGGTCAGCTTTCTCCATGTTCCCCTTTTTCATGAGTTCTGCCAGCCCTCATTTGCAGGGAGGGCTGTGAGGTGCAAGGGGAAATCAATAAAGATGGGCCAGAAGCAGATGCACACAGGGAAATGTAAGAATAGCGCAAGCATGGAGTGGTGTTGGTCATTGCTTGGTCATCTCCCTGGACAACAGGTAGTGTTTTAGTTTTAATAACCTTATAGTATTTCTGTAAACTTTTCCAGTTGCCTCCTTAATTCACAGAACATTTTAGCATCAACAGCATTCTGTGACAAAGAGTTCCGCTGGCTAAACTGCATGTTTTGTGGAGAACCATCTGTGGTACCTGTGAGCCGAACACCTGCTGGTTGGATTTGATACTTCTCAGTTCTTTCATAGGATGCGATAGCGAACCCAATCCCTGTTCATTTCTATCTGCCTGTAATGGATTTATAGAAGATTTGTAGTGGAAGATGACAAAAGACTACACTTCAGGTGTTTGATGGGAATAGAATTTTTGGAGGAAAAGCTGTGAATTTTGTAATGGTATGGTGAAATACTTTGTGCAGTTTTGAGTAGATGTTTAAAAAAGACATTTAAAGATAGTTCTAAAAACACTACCATATCTTTAATGATCTTTCTTCAATCTTTACCCGTATAAGTGTGTCAAATTTACCACTTGGCTCCTTCTATAGAACCTTATTGTTTTGAAAGCTGAGTAAAATAGCTCTTTCATTTTGAAGATTTAATAGAGAAAAAGAGTTTACTAATACATTTTCAAGTAAGAATGAATGTTTTGTTACAGTGTATGTACTACACATCTCTTTACATATATGTGATCTTGCAACCAAAGTGATTTTCTTTTATTAGCTTCATTTTTTTAGATAGCTTTCTGATTCCGCTGTTAGGAAGCTGAGGAAAAGTGCATATATTCATTGGGTGGGTTTTTAAGATGATGGTAACAAAACCTGGTTGGCTGGTGATCTTAAAACTGTGCATCTGAACACATTTTTTACCTTATGTGATTTCACAGCACACAGAGAGAATTGGTAGATTTTAATGGAGGCTTATCTTCTGTTAGAGAGATTAATTTCTCTAAATATAAGTAGGAGTCATGAAGAAAGTAATTGTTTTTCTAGATTTATGGAAATACTTATTTACGTATAGAATAAATGTAAACATTGAAAGAATGCCTCTAAAGGGGTCTTTATCCTTTGCTTTGTCTGCTGTCTGTGCATACATGCTGTAGTTAGGGACATTTAGATTGTTTGTCCTTAGTTGTAGGAGTAACACAACTATTGTTAGATTGAATGTCGAAAACCTTAATGCTTTGGAAATACAGCTGTTCTTGTGAATAATTATGTTCCTGAAGTGTTCCGGTTTCTGATCAGAGGAGATTGTAGATTAATTAAATTTAGTGAATGAGATGAATGATGGGATTCAGAGTCAAAGGTTGCGTTACCGTGAGTTACTCTTGTACTGTACAGACAGAAACATATTTTCTTATTTTAAATGGCTGAAGCAATGGCACTTCCTCAGCTTCACTTAAAGAACATAAAAACATTTTGGTGTTTCTATTACTTGCTTTCTTTTTACTTGAATACCTCTGAGTAGTCTCCCTGGGGTGTGTTCAGGCCGTTCCAATAAGCATGCCCTTACAAAAAGAGCTGAAGAGTATTGTTAGCCAGTAAATATATTTATTAACTTTTTCTGTTTGTTCTTATCTCATCAGATAGCTCAACATGAACTTTAACCATCAAGATCATTTAAAAGGTGAACTGAACAATATTTTCCCTTCTGAGAGCTGGCTACAGGATTCTGAGTTTCTCCTACAGTGCTGTCCTATTCACTACCTTTTCCTAAAACGGGACGTGAAGCTATGTTGATTTCTTCACGTTAGGTGCTAATGAAGTTATTTGCCTCATCAGAGGAAATGCAGATCCATGAAATTGCATTTTGTGCAAGTAAGTTAATGAGGGGCATTTAAAACTCTTCTATCACATCATTGTTCTTTTGTGTATATTGATATAGCTCACAGAAGTCCCTTTCAGGCTTGAGTTCCAAGTGGTAGAGGTGGTTATCGTTGGAGAACCATTACAATTTAAAGCTCCTTTGCAATTTTGTCATGCTCTTGGGTTGCTGCCCTGGTTGTATGGTTAGCAGCATAGTTAAGAAAACAAATGCTGTGTGCATTGCATATGAATTGTCCTGCTGGGAGCACGTGCCTGAACTCAAATAGAGATAGGGAAAAGTTTCTAGAACTGATGGTTTAATTACTAGAATGCTTCACTCCAGCAAGCTAATCTAGAGCGAGTCCTAAAGTTGTTTTGTTTTCTGTTTTTGTGTCCAGTGATCAAAGTACTTTGTACAATAGGGAATTCTGTAGTGAAGTGCTGAAATAACAAGTGTACCTGATAAAAGCCCAGGGGTATTCAGTAGACTCCAGGCAACAGTGGCTTCTGCTGCTGTTATGACTTTGGTGAAAGTCTCATATGCTATACAAGTAAAATTAGAAGATTGTTAATTTGGAATTTATTTAGCTAACGTGAAGCATCTCAGCGCAGGTTGAAGGTTGCATGCTGATGAAGCAGAATTTCTTAAATTGAAAATTACAGCACATTCTCGATGTTTTATTATATGCGTCTGAGGAGTAAATACACTTGAAAAACTTGAATATTGATTATTATTCAATAAGTATCCTGATGTATATATAACCTTTGGGTAGTTGGAAATATGGGAGGTGAGAGTTCAGGAAAAAATAGCTATTTCCTCTCTTTTATGAAGAGGCAGTGCTATTTTGGGAAAATTTGGATTCCTGACTTTTCAGAATACAGTCCTTCGGTTGCTAAGGCTTGTAAAGCACCCTTAATGTCATAGTTTGAAAGGTGTTGTAAACATGTCAATATTGCTCACGAAAGCATATTTCAGCTGTATTCAGAAATCTGTTTTCTTTTGCAGTTTGTGACTGTATGGAACTTGAGTAGCATCATCTGAGGGAGGCAAAAATCTATTTTTTTCATAATCTCTTAAGTGATAGGTGTAGTATGTGGTAGGAGTCTGCAGAGTAGTGTTAAGAGTTGAGGAAGTGTTTGCTTTTGGCTTCATATAAATTCTAGCAGTTCGCCCACTTGTAAGAGGACAAACTTGTGTACTGATACTTAGCAGATAAGTAATGCTTCTTTTAATGCTTGTCTTGCTAAACTTTGGATGTTTTGATTTAATATAAGGTTTGAAGAACTTGAAGGTTTTAAAAATGTGTTTTCAGTCTTTAAAGACTGCAAGCTATGTGTTTATACTGTTAAATGCCTGCCATAGATTTTCTGCTTTTGATGAAGAAATGTTTAAATACACAACTTTTTCTTTTTTAATTTACTGTATTCCACAAGGCTTTAATTATCATGCTTTTAAAATTAAATACTGTGTAAGTATTTGTACATGGGCTTTGCATGCACCATTTCAACCTGCTCGGTATTTGTGTAATACAGATAGATTTTGAAGATGTAAAGAAAATGGAGACCCAGATAAGAAAAAAAGATATTTCATGTTTAAGGAATTCTGCTGTGAGTTGGGAGAGCCGGATTACATTCCTTGCTGTCCTTATTTCTTGATTTCCTATTTGATAGTACATAAGTTGTGTAAATTGCTGTTTGTCAGGGTACTTAAGCATGTACTTAGTAACATAGTTTCATGAAAGCACATTAATATTATTGTCTGTTCAAGACCTGGATCACTTTTCCATCTGGCATATCTTTACAGTACACATTTTTCCTCTCCGGCTATTGTTCTTGTTTGTTTATACTATAATTGTTACCTCATTAACCAAGAATACTCACAGCTTGAGGGGTGCAAGTGCTACAGTGGTACTAAGGCTATGTAATAGTGTTTCAGTCCTCAGGTATGTCTAGGTGAGGATTTATGGCAGTTCAGATAAAAATACTTGAAATTGTGACATTGATGTCAGATGTGCTGCTGCTTTGTGGTTCACGTAGACTAATAAGTCCTATTCAGTTAAGACTCCAATCTAAGTTCTAGTTGAAAATCTTTCCTGTGCCCCATTTTAAGCCTGAGCCTGGTATACAGCTTGGGAAGTTTGATTAATCACAGTTGACTCCGTTATTTTTGCCCTTACCTTAATTCTGCTTCCTCCTCATTTGTGTTTTATTGTAGGTTGTTGTTAACTCTGTTGGCAATGTCTATGATTTTGTCTGCCTCCGTGGTCCGTGTGAGGGATGGACTCCCATTATCTGCATCTACAGATTATGAACAGAGCACAGGAATGCAAGAATGTAGAAAATATTTTAAAATGCTCGCAAAGAAACTTTCTCAGCTTCCTGATAGATGTACCCTGAAAACTGGGCATTATAATATAAAGTAAGACTTCTCTTTCATATATTTGTGACATCCTGGGTTGTGTCTGTCTGTAAGTTAAAAAGTTAACAGTTCATATTAGAAATTATTAATCTAAGAGTAATTCTTGGTAGTATTTATGTATCAGAAATTTAAAACTGAGAAATCGTAGAAAAATTTGAAACCTACTCAAACTTTGGTGGAAGTTCTAGTTTGAAATAGACAGTATTTTTATAAATATAAAAATCTTTGGCCTACTAGATATACTTCTTTATATTTCAAGATTGTTTCTTACGTGAATATGACGTGAATATGACCAGACTTGTTCTTTGTCGTTCTATTTCAACTAGTATTCATTTGTTTTCTCTTTTTCGTTTACACAAATTTAAAAAGGTAGCCAAGTACTTTCATAACCCAAAGTTTTGGAAAACTTGTGGTTAGTTTGTTATCAAATTAGGCCTGTTTCTTGTACCTATATATGCATATGTATACGTATATATGTATAACAAAGCTTCTTATATGATGGTACAGTGCAGTGTTAAAGTAAAACATTGCCTAGATGAAAATTGTCTTTCTTCTAGAGTAGTGCTGGACTTTCCAGTAAGCATAAATTCCTTTGCTACCCTAGAGCAGTTTTTGCTTTTGTGATTATGAGATCAGACTAGTGAAGCAGCGAATTACCTGGATTTAAATTTGAAATTTTTAATTTGTTGTCTCAATTATAGCTTTATCAGTTCTCTGGGAGTAAGCTACATGATGTTGTGCACGGAAAATTATCCCAATGTCCTGGCTTTCTGCTTCCTGGATGAGCTTCAGAAAGAGTTCATCACTACCTACAATATGATGAAGACAAATACTGCTGTCAGACCGTACTGTTTTATAGAATTTGGTAAGACTCTAATTCTTTTTTCCTTTATTCTCACACTAAGACAAATGAGTATTTAAATAGATGTGCAACTTAATGCACACAAAACAAAAATGTCCAAGGCAGTTTATAGCTATATTTCAGGTGGATTTAGAATCTGATTTAACTCCTGTTAGGACAATAAAGAAATACTTCTGTGGGCATTAAATTAGGCTACTAGAGTTTTATCCAAACTTGTTTATAGTCTTTCCATTCATTCCAGTAAGTTTTGGTTTAAGCCTTGTGTACCATATCTGGAGTTCATCTTCTAGTTAATACCACTAAGGGTTGTTTGACTTCATACTCGTTGAAATACTTAACATGTAAAGGCATTGAGCTTCATAAATTTCTCAAGTAAAAAAATTGTAATTTCATGTTTGCTCTTAGCTGTGCTCTAATTTTTGTTTGGTACACAGAAGGGAGAGATTTTATTTTTCTTATGATATAGTGATGCATTTAATCTTCTGTCATGCAAGCTCTGAATACAACTAATCTTGTATATACCAGATAACAGCTGTTATGGATTCCATTAATATCTATCACTTTAATACTATGTGTTAGTCAGTTATTTTAAATATTCTTATAAAATGCATTATAGCAAAAAGTACTGCAGTTTCAGAAATATGGGGGAAGATATTGCAGTTGTTTAATTCCTGTCTGTAATTCAGTCAGGCAGTTTTTAGCAATTTTTGTATAACAACATTGACTTTTTTACAAAGATTTCCGTGAACACTATTTTTATTTTTTTTTTTCCCCAGCTCCCTCTTTGTTTTACTTGTTAAGTTGGAATGTAGGTCTGTTGCATTCTTTATACTTGTATAATATGGTATTAATTTTCTCCACCTGAATATTTTGCAGGCACTTTTCATACCCAAGTCAGTTTATACTTGAATGCAGGAGTTAATTTTTTCATAAGACTATTTATTAAACTACTGGAACAGCCTAGAATAAATGCAGTAAATCCATTGTATTAGCAATGCGTTTAGTCTCATGCAGTGAAAAATCATTAGTTTATACACAGTTATCAAGTAATTAGATTTCTAGAGTTTTATTTTTTTTTTTACTGCAAAATTAAATAGCCCATGATATATTAGTCACAAAACAGAAGTAGCATTAGAAATTCCAAGGTAAATGCAAGTATTTTGAACAATATATTTCAATTTGTGAAGTATGTAGTACATAAAGCTGCATGGTCTTGGATTATTTAATTAACAAAGGTCCATAAGGATTTACCTTTTTATTTTAATTTTTACCCAGATAATTTCATTCAGAGGACCAAACAGAGATATAACAACACACGTTCTTTGTCAACAAAGATGAATCTTGCTGACATGCAGACGGAAATCAAACTGAGACCTCCGTATCAAATTTCCGTGTCAGAACTTGGTTCAGCTAATGGGTTCTCACATCTGTCTGTGATGGAATATAAGGGTACTGGTAAAATATCTGCAGGTAAGTTTCAGAGTTTTGTTTCTTTAATCCTTAAATGAGACAGATGCAGGGTAGAAGAATTAATCTTTCTTTTGATATTTTTTTCTTAAAAAAAAATATCTTTGTCCCTTTGGTATTCTTAAAGCATAAAGCTGTCATGACCTTATATGTGTTTTAGCTTAGATATCTGTTTTGTCCTCTGCTCAAAGTGCGAATCTTCCCAAAGCACTCAGAGAAAGAGATGGGTCTATTCAATGGACCTCTTTATTGAAGGAAAAAAAAAATCTACATGAATACAAGCAAAGGAAGATTGGCAATTAACAAGATGATCTTCTTTCTTTTTCTGTCCTTTTAAGATTTATGAAAATTTTAATTATTTCTGCCCAGTAAGACACAATGTTGACATAAACTAAGAGCATAGTGTCAGGAGTTTGAGCAGCTGGAGGGAGAAGTGTCACTTTAGGAAGCATTTGTGAAGGTGAAAATCCACAGAGCTGTGCTGGCTAAAAGATGTACTCTCTGAAATAAGTGCCTTGTGTACAGTGTTTCTAATAGCAATTTTGTATATACATGCTACATTCATTCAAGTAGTCATTAATTTTTTAAAAGTTTAATTTATTTTGTGTAGAAGATGTAGAATTGTGTGGTTGAGCTGGTTTAAAAGTTTGTGCTATTAAGAGAATGCTCTGAGTCAATTTGAGGCCCACCTTTAGATGTTGGCCACCAAGACAGAAAACTTAAAACTCACCAAGTCCTTGCACTAATACATGGACTCCACACATGAAACTAACATAATCTGGTCTTTCAAGTTAAGTGAAGCAAAATCATAAATAGAATAAAAGGAAGTGTTGATGTGAATTACTTAATATCTTCCCCTCTTTACCAAAAGTACCTCTGTTTATAAGGCTCGTTATCCTGGGCAGATATATACCGATGCTGTTCACTTTACAGTGTCAGGGTGAAACTTGCAATCGTAAATCTAAAAATTTCTTACAGTTCTGTAATGTAAGACATCAGCTTAGTTTTGTGCAGTTACATATATATATATATATAAAATAGATATATTTTTGTATATATTTAAATATATATATATAAATAGGATTTCTTTGCCAGCATATTGTTCTAATTAGTTTAATTACTTGTAAGGATTCCTCTAGAAGATAGAAAACTAATTCCTACTGAAAATGAGAAATAAAAAAAAATTGCTTCAGTGCCCTATTTGTACTGCTGAGGCCTTAATCCTGAGGATTCTAGGTGCTATGAGACAGCGTAGAAATAGTTTACAATCTCTGTATTTGCAGTTTGACAGTATTAGAGATAAATTCTGGAAAATTATTAAAGGAAAAATGTGAAGATGTTTAAAATATTTAGAAGAGTGGAATCTTTTAAGCAGCACTGTCCATACCTTTAATCATCTGCTGGTTATATGTGTGGGCCATTTCTAAAGGTATGTAATGCTGTGATACCATTGTTTTGCCACTTTTGATGCTTACATCACTGTTACCTCTTGATGTTCTAGTGTAATCCTGGCTTGTGGAAAAGGTTATGGTGGCAGAAGTGGCAACTGTTCAACTGTGAAAGTTGTCTAGATTAAAACTTCCTGCAGTTGGAAAAATAAAAAAGCAATAAGCATGAGAGAATTTAGCCTGAGTGAAAATTGGCTATATTTTTAAAGTTGTCCATGTGGACATGGAGTGGGAGATGAGGTTTTTATCATTTTTCTGAAGAAAAGTGTTGGAAGATCATATGGGCTTAATTAAAATGTGTAACAACCATTTCCCTTTTTACTATGAAGTAAAATTAAACAATAATTGGCAAATGATCTTCCAATTTTTTTTCACCTACCTCTCCACAACTTGTCTTACAGAAGCAGTTCTGTTGTCCTCTTTTCTTTCCATGTCAGCTTTCATCTGTTCTTTTCCCTCTTTCAGTTACTTTTAACTTTCTTCTTCCTCTGAATTCCATAAATCTCTCTGTTCACTTACCCACTTCCTTCCTTGAATTGCTGTAGGAGCTCATCATCAAAGGGCTGTACATTATGAGAAGTTTGCACTTTGCTCCTTCTTTAGCTCTTCAAATTTTAGATGCTATTGAATAACAGTGTCTTTTTTAGCAAGTCTGCTAATAGTTTTATAATTCTTTACATTCATCGTTTCTCTCTACTCCTAAAAAGACCTTTCTCTGGATGTTTGCTACCCACTCACTTGGCTAGACTTCAAAGTTTCTCCTTTGCTCTAAGGACAAATTCTCTAAAAAAGATACGGTTTGCCTGGTGTAATTTCCTGAATATGCTGCCCTGGTAAAAATACGACGTGCTATAAGTGAATTAAGTATGTTAAATCAAGTTGGATAGCATGCAGAGGTAGGAAATTTGTTGGATGCAAATCTTGTTTTGTTACACAGAATAGCAGAATTTGATGCATTAATTTTGGCTCTGCTGATGAAGCATTGTCTGTTACTTGCTTATACTTGTAATTAGATACGTACCCAAGGTCTAGTGTCTAGGATCCTTATATTGTTAAAGTAATTGAAAATAGCATCCCTCTTCCTTTAGTGAAAGTTCTGCTGTGTAGTGTGGAATAGGGGTTATTATCAATGTGTGAAGCATAAAATGTGCTGATTATGGATAGAATTTTGCTTCAAAGGTGAATGTAGGTGTGGTCAGGCATAAGAAATAGGGTGACAGCATGCTGATGTGTGATGGCTTAGGTTAGGATAAATTTACCATTTTCTGAGCTTTTTTTCAATGAAGGAACAGTTGTCAAATCAAAGTTACTTTTTGCCTGATGGTGCACTCAATGTTTGTTGGGTTTTTTTTTACCTTCTATTTTAAAATACACATCCTTACAAGTAGTGCAGTTTCTCACACTGTAAATTTCCTAATTTTTTATTTAAATGTTGACGTTTTAATTCAGAATTTGTGCTTTATTTGAGCCTTCGCTTGTTGTGTTAGAGAGTTTTTGATATTGCAGTTATCATATTTCTAAGATTTATGGATGTACTGACTCAAGGTCAGCTGTCCTTTACACTTCCTTGTCTGAGAAAGCTTCTTCATTTTTCTGGTTTTGGCTTTATTTTTTTTTGTGTTTAAAAGGCTGTTGTTGCTTTGATTATAACACTAAAAGTTATTAAGCCCTGGAGAGCTTAATGACATCAGTAGTGGTATGCAATGTCATTTAAAGCTTTTGGATTTGTTTTCATACATTAATAAGAGAGAAGAGTTACTATTTTATGATCCTTCATAGACTGTCTTGATTTAGGTGACAAGACTCTTTACCTCTCGCTCTATGGTTCTCAAAGAGGTGTCTTAAATACTCTTTTAACACATGATGTTTTAAAGTTACCCTGGTAAATGGGAAAATGAGATTGTCTGGAGAGCTCTGCATGGAAAGCAGTGAACTAATTTTATCCACCAGTTAATGAAATGCAATTACTTTTGGCTAAAAACAGTCACATACACCTTCAGCTTTTTGCCACTTGATGGTTTAAAATAACAAAACAAAACAACCAGTCACTGAAAGAGAATGATTTGGTATGCAAATAGCAAATCTAATCTTAACTGAGTCGTATTCCTCTAATATGCACTACAGTTAGAAAAGCACTAAGCTCTGAAAGTTAAACACGGGTTATGCTTCTGTTTAAAAAAAAACAACCCAACTGATTACACTATTAAATTCAGCACAAATGAGTTAACTGAACTAATTTTTGTGTTTTATTTTTAAGTTATTACACAGGCATAATTAGACAGCCCTGTCTGCTTATCAATGTGAAATAGCTTTTGTCATTTTTTTTTTTTAGGTTCTGTAACTTCATAAATTGTTTGGAAAGCCTTTTTCCTGGTTCTGTGCAATGCAAACAACCGGGATTGACACCCCTCTCTCTATTAATGTTACAGTTCATTAACCTTATTGTTCACATCTTTACACTTCGTTGATTTGAACAGAATGATTTAAGTATGGCTCAGTAGTTCTATTGTTTTCCCAGTGTTGCATAGACTGTTAAGAGCTTTGCATTGTTTCTTCATATTTGCTTTCTGTTATTAATTATGAAAAGGGACAGTAATGAGGAAAATACACAACTGTTACATACTTGTGACCCTAGATAAGCCCAAAAGAGTGGGTGTGTGTGGAAAGTGTGTTTTAACATAAACGTGTTCTGTAAGAGGCTTCTAAGCGCTATCTGGAAGGTCTGTATAAGGTTGTAATATAGATTCTAGCTTAGTTTCAGAACTGTCTTTTTATTTGTGTCTTTGGTAGCACTCACTGGCTGTATTTTTTTAAGGTAGGGAACTGTAATAGCTTTGCCTCATAGTGTTCCGTTCAGCAAACAAGCTAAATCAGTCTCAATAGCTCTGCTAATGCATTAGTATTAAAGAAAAGTGGAGGTTGTGAGAGGAGCTCTTAAGTACGTGACTTATTAGCTTAGTACTAATTGTGGACAAATTTCGCTAGCAAGTGCATCATTTGCCATTGATTTCCTGGCATGTTTGAGCAGCTTTCAGTACCATACTGAATAAGCTGAATGTCTTGAGTTAAAGACTAAATATAATAAGACAATTATATATGTGAATTGAAGGAAGGTATACTTTTTGTTAAACCTTCTGTTGAAATATTTTAAAAGTTTCTTCTTTTTAGAAAAAAAATATTGAGATTTTGTTATTTGCTTCAGTGATCTCTTTGTGATCTGGAAGCCACTGAAAAATGAGTTTACTATCTTACAAAATTTGTAAAGACATTGCTTTGACCTTTGATATGGCTTTTTGATCTGTTTTGCAGCACCTCATCAACGTCTGGAACCTGTGACTCTGCCAGGGATTGTCTCATTTGTGCTTAGTCTGTTATGTGGGGCTTTGAATTTAATTCGTGGCTTTCACGCTATTGAAAGTCTTCTCCAGGTATTGTACCCATTTATGAATTTAAAAGTTATGCGTCGTAGCAATCATAATACCACCTTAGAAGATACTTGTTATATGAACTAAATCCTGCCAGTTTTATTTTCAGAAATATTGTTTGTGAGGTCAGACCTCTGTTTATGACACCTGTATTGTTTGTGATCTGTGCATCCTTCTTGAGTGTGATGCATCATTCATTAAGGCTGTGAGTTACAAAAGCAGTAGAAGGTGGGTGGCCAACTCCTTCCTTAGGTACCTTGGTAGCAGTGAGAATGCGAACATAATGTTCTGTTTTCTAAATTTATGACAGGATACGAGACATGTGCTTTTAATAGGTGTTATTTAAAAACACTTGAGAGAAATGATGAACAGCTTTTAAAATCTGACCAACTTTTTGGAAAGGTCCACAGAGCGGGTATCTTTAAACAGGTTTTGTAAAATTGGGTATCAGAAACATTTTTTAGTTTTGTTTGTTGTTATTAAACCACCTTAAGTAGGATGCTTATTTCTCTTTGTGTGCTGAAAGGATCAGTGTAAGGGAAACTGTCAAGTGATGTTTTCTAAACTTCTCCTCCCACAAAGACCACCCCCCTCACCAAACAACCTCCTCAATAAACGTTTGTTCATGTGAACTCTCTGCTCTGACCCTCCCTGTAGCCTTTAGGTTTCTTTCTATTCCATTTCCGTGCTAGTTGTATTCTCATTGCTACAATGAAAATAATAGTGTATAATGATTTCAGACAATTCAAGTGAATAAGCTGGTAGAAAGTTCATGTGTTAGCCCCCCAGAAAAAGGCTTACTTAACATTAAATGGCTCTACTGTTGTGGCAATGGAGGTAGAAATTAAAAATCTCATGGAAGTTGGCTAATAGGTGATCTTTTTATTCAAACATAAATCTAGACTTTATAATGCTTTTGGTACCTAAGGGACTTTTTAAGGAAGTAAGGTAAAGAAGATGACCTATATTCCAGTTCTCTTACAAAACTATTGGTATACGTAAAGATTCAATAAAGCAGTAATGTTTGAGGTCTCAGCATTTCCTGAAGAATAATGAACTGGGTTAAGGAAAGTTTTCCGTGCTAGGTCCTTCTTTTGAGTTGGTTTTGGTTTGTTTTTTAAAGTAAAAGCAAGAATGAAATAGTGAACATACATCTCTACTTTATCCCTAATTAGATTCTTCTGTTATGCACGCTTCACTCAGTTTATAAATAGGAATGAATTCAAAGTACACTTGAGTACGAATAGTACTGAACAAAATTCTGTCACTTTGTGTGATGTTTCTAGAACTTGTTTTGTTACCTTTCCACAGCTGATTTTTTAAAAAAGGAACGCCAATATTAGATTAACCTATTCAACTGATGATAGGGCAGCCAATTAATTTTATCCTATATGTTACTGCATGTGGAGGTAATAGATGGCAGTACGGATGGAAGATATTTTTTCATTTCTGACAAATGAGGCACACTAAAAATGCATTAAAATTTCTCTTAATTTATTCTAGTATGGAAAAATCCAGAAGGTTTAGGGAGAAATAATCAAAAACATGATTAATAGAACTTCTTCTGAGAATTCATTCAAAATCTTCTCTCTGAATTAGTTTTTCCTTTATAATCAGTGTTTTTATTTGGATCTTAGCAAAACTTTGTTACAATCTGTAGCTGTGCTCCAGCAAATATGCAGGGGCACTGAGGCAAAGATTTACACAGGATATAGGAGTGTACTGCATTGTGTAGGTAAGTTTTATATGCAGATATACAAACTTTTCCTTACAGTGTAGTGCAAATGCTTCACACTCAACAGAAAAAAGTTCTGAATCAACCACCACCTTCTCAAAATGAAATTCGCACTCAGGGAAGAAAGTTTGCATGAGTATCCATTGTTTTCATGGGAGAGTTTTTAATTGTCGCAGATGTTTGTTGGAAATGTGGTTAGTATAATCACTGAGCATGTAAATTTACTCTGCTCAGCTCTACAGGAACTGTAACAACCTGTTTGAATAAATTTGAAGGAATTTTGTTTTGTTTTTTTTAAACACATAGTGGAAAGTTCTATCACTTCAGGTAAATTTCCCATCTTTTCTTTCAGGAGAACTTAATTTTTCAATAATCTCTCTGTGATAAATTCATGTGCTTTTGTTTGTTCTCACTGCCGTGAAGGCAGTGCTGCCTGCATTGTTCTCTCTGTAGAATTTTACTACACCCTAGTGGCCAGTTTCTGTCTTTTCCTTTTGTCTCGTTTCCATTTTGTGAAGCTGGAGGAAGGCACAATTTTACAAAGTTGGTATTAAAGGTAGTTACCGGTGTTTAGACTTGAATTTTCAAAGGTATCTGGAGAAGTTAAGTGTCCAGTGTTAGAGCTGGACTTCCTTTAAGGCCTTTGAAACTCTCAGCATTAGTTGTCTATTGTGAATAAACATTTTGGTCAGATTCCAGATCATGGTGGATTTTTTCCAGAAGTAAGCAATGATTAGTGCTAATTCCTTTTGTTTGGCATAGTATAGAAATTACTATAAATCTCTAGATGAGACCATTTTAACATACAATAACGGATAACTTTCATACTGTGAATATCTCGAATTTTACAAAAACATTGTAAAACATGTTTTTTTTGTTTTCACAGAATGAAGGTGAAGATTTCAGCTATGTTATTGCATTTTTTCTTGGAACAGCAGCCTGTTTGTACCAGGTGTGTTCTTCTGCTTGCAGAATGCACTAGAGTTTAGAAACATTACCAGTCATGCATAAATGTCATCGTGTTTTCTTAAATGTCACAGATACTTGAATAGGGCGATTATAAAAATAATTTCTGTTCTGTTGTATTTCATTAATCATAAACTATTACACAGTAGATTGATACAAAGAGCTTATGTTTGCTGGCATTTTTCTCCAGTTAGTTGGTAAAGAGATTTGGTGTACTTTTCTGTCCAGAGCTTATAATTTATCTCTAAAGTCACATGGAGTTTATATCATTTTGTTAAAGTAATAGTTTCATAGTTAAGTAAATCTAACCATTTGAACAAATGCCTTACTGCTGCTCTTCTTTAGGAAGACTTGAAGTAAATACAGTAATACCTAGGCACCACACACCAGAATTTTCCTTACTTTTTACATTATTGGGCATTTCCTTATTTCTCAAGGCTTTCAGCTGTTTTCCGTTATGTTTTCATTCTCCTGTCTGATGTTTCACATTCTGTTTCAGGTCTGTAGGTTTTCCATTTCTACATCTGAATTTGCCTTTCCTATATAATTTGTAGCAAGGTGTTCTGGTGCCCATTGGCATTTGTCATTCAGTGACACTACTGTTATGTTTAGCTATGACTTTAATGTCTCATGCTCAGTTGCTGTTATCACAATTCTTTTGACTTTTCATCTCCTGTGCACAGAGTGGAGTATGCAGTTTCTACTTGTTTCCATGTGCCGATATTTAGTATGGTGTCAGACTGTAAAATAAAATAACGTCTCAGAATTTTCCTTGAATCTCAGCCTTTCTATCAGTCAGCCTTTTGTCCAGGTTACAGGTAATCTCCATTCTCTATATCTCTAGCAAACTGAGAACAACTTGTGTTCTTCACCACTTGTTGAGTTTCAGCCTCTGCCTTAAATAGTTCCTCAGATTGGTGTTAATTTTCCATGCCTGCGATCTGTTCCTTATCTGATAAGGTGGAGTTCCTCCATTTTTTTTTTTTTTTTGTGTGAAAAATACACATTCTTCCCTCCTCTACCAAATTAGAAACCTTATTCTTTGTAAAGTATTCATGTCTGTGCATTGAGACATAAGGACGTGTGTCTTTCCCCCAGTCTGAGTTGAATAGGTCTATTTTAAAGAAAGAATCCATGCAGCCCAGAATGTGGGCTTTTTCTTAATATTCCAAATTTAATCTGTCAAGACTCTTGTTCCACACCCTCTAGTGTGATTCATACAATATGTTACTGGTCATTTTTCAGAACTAAGGGGGCTGGCAGTTCTGTGGAATGTTCTCATGTTCTTTTGCCACATTGTGAGTAAATGGAAGTGAGAACCAACAAAACATTTAGGAGTTCAGGAAATTAATTCCGTATGTTACATGACAGCACATGTCATTATCATTCACCCACAGGACTTCCATAATGTTGTATTCTCTTGTTCAGTTAATAACAACATAGCAGTGTGCTTCTTTTTCTAGTTTCTAAGAAAATGTTTGTAAACTAGGTATGCTGGCAAAAAAAGGGACTTAGACGAAACAGGATGTTTTAGGCTAACATTCAGCGTGCAATGATGAAGAGTGTAATTTGCTTGTGATCATTAGGAGCCAATGAATCTATGAACTGAGGAGTTTCTGTCCCAGCTCTTTTTGCATTTGAAGTGAAGCTCTTTGGACCAAGATGAGCATCTTCACAGTCTAGCTCTAAATACCAAGAATGCAAGTGAGAGTAGATGACGTGAAGAAAATCCTCTGCTACTTTTTGAACTGTTGTAGTAATACACGGGATGTATTGAGTGGCTAATTAAGGCTGCAGGCATATATATGTATGTATGAAATGGAAGTAATAATAGAGTTCCCTTTACATTTTCACATATGGTATGCAATCTTGGTATTTTTAGATTGTCTAAGGAGAAAAGTAGCAGCTGTTCTAGCATTGTAGGGGAGTGGTCCATCACCATCAACATCTACCATAAAGTCTCTAAAACCTTTCATTCCAAGATGATGCTATCAGTATTTAGGTTCACTTTTATATTGAAATCAAATATAAAGCTTTAGGGCACTTTCTAAGCAGCATTAAAATATAAACTGTGATTTGTAATTGCTTAAAGGTTTTTAAGTTTGGGATGTTAAGGTTTTTTTGTACACTTGAAAATGCCATTTTCAAGTAAACTCTTAAGTTATTCTACTGCTGTCTTATGGCCTATTTTGCTTATAAAATTGTAACTGAGTATTGCAACACTGACAAAATAGCAATGCTATAATGTTCACAGGGTAAAATAACTAAGATTAGGAGCTCTGATAATTTGTCCAAGAAGTCAAGAAACACCTATTCCAGTTTTCCACTAATTCCAAACTATTCCAGTTTATCTAGAGCCGATGTGTCTAATGTTCCTCTATGGTTTCTAGTCTCTTCTGAAGAAGAAAGTGTACAAAAGTAACAACTGTCTCAGTTGTACCTGAAGTGCAAAGAGTGCAAAGTGTCAGGAGTTGAACTTTCAGTCATTGCTTAACATTTCTTAAATAAACTTAAAAAATCAAAAATCAAAATCTTCTCTGAAGCTCTGAAGAGCCTTCTACATAAAAGCATGCTCGGTAATTGCCATGCTGACACTTCCTTCAATAGAAGAAAAAAAGCCCTCAGGAATTTCATAACAGCTCTTGTTATAGCAAGGTGTTAAAACCACAGGGTTTTGGCCTTTTGACTGGTGCTCTGTTTTTTAAGTGGCAAGTCTTTTAACATCTCAAACCTCAACTAAGGAAAAAATAAGCTCCAGAATTCATTTGAAACAGATCTTCAGTAAAATTCACAGTCAGTCAACATCATGTTGCAATGACATTTTTAAACTTCCATAATATTTTTGGTTTTTTAAACCCTTCATGTTTATTAATCATTTTGATGAAGCATATCCTGACCCTTTATATTAGTATTGGAAGCAGTTACACTTTTTCATAGGCAATAACGCTGGGAAATTATCTGAATTCTTATTGCTGAGATACTAGTACCAACTAATTGCTCTTTTAGATGTGATTTGTAAAACTGTCAGCCCAAGTAGGTTGCATTTGGTTTGCTCAAAATGGCCAAGCAGGTTCAGGAGAATTCCATCTAGATTCTGAAATATGCGGGTTACTTATCTCTAGTTTTACTTTGCTTTGGAGGAAGGACATACAAATCTTACTGATATTGTCAGTACTTGCATCTCTGAGTCTGAGCCACAGCTAGAGTAGAAATGCATGCTTTATAAGAAAATGGTTATGTTTCAAATAGAATATAAAGAAACCTCAGTAAATTGCATTGTTCAATTGTGAGTGTACAATGCTTTTGCCCTTTTTTGACGAACATGAAAAATGAAAGAAAATTAAGTAGAGTTTCTCTGACTGATAAAATGTGGCAAATGTACATTAAGAACAGAAATGGCACTTAGATAATCTGAGGATGAATGCTGTTAAAAGATTTTTGTGAGCTTTCTTATATATCCAGTGGGAACAGGTTTGGAATACAAAGTAAGCTCAAGGGATCTTATCTACCTTTAGGCACAGCCAAAACTTTATTCATCAAACAGAAATGGCTAGAATCCAGAGGGGGCAAACAATTTTTTTGTGAAAGTCAAGGAAGTAGTTTCACCAACAGCAGAAGTAAAAATAATGTCTGCAAAAAAGTACTGGACAGCTGTGTCCTTTTAGAGATGAAAACTGAGGCAAGAGACTCAAAAGATTTCCAGTTGCAGTAGGAAGAATGGAGAGTGGGAGACTGGGCCATCCTGACATTGTTACACCACAGCGTGCAGAAACTGACCCTTAAAACGTGGTAGAACTACAGTAGAGGTTTTATGTATTTCTCTCTGAATGTGATCCGTCTGGCACCACCTGGAGAAGGACAATGGTTGTATGTGGACCTCTCCACATCCACCAGTAAATCCTCTGCATTAACCCTAACAGGACACGGGGTTGGTATCTGGGGGATTGTCTTGTGCTGGGTATTCCCGGCTTCAGGGCCCTGGTATTTTCCCTGTCCTTCCTGTTGCTTTGCCAGAAGACAACTTAACACTGGCTCTTGTTCCTTCTCCATTGCCTGGATGGAACAGAATGTATTTTGACCAGAGATTGCCATGAACATTCATTTTGCTTTGTCATGAGTCACTCATTATTGCAGGTTGCCATCAATTATTATGAGAGAATTGTTCTCAAAGAGGGTTTAATGGAAGCAAAATGTAACCTTGTATTGATAACGGGTACTTTTCACCCTTCCATGACTGCTAAATTGATACTGTTCTTACATATTTGATTTAGAGTTTTACTTGTTTCAGGTTTGTAATTTCTCGGTGACCGGATAATGTTTCTTGAGTGGAAGTTATTCTTCATGTTCTTCATGTGGTAATCTGATTTCTTTTTTTTTTTTTTTTTTCCCCGACAGTGTTACCTGTTTGTGTACTACACAGGCTGGAGGAATGCCAAATCCTTCCTGACTTTTGGGTTAATTTGCCTGTGTAACATGTATCTGTACGAACTGCGCAACCTGTGGCAGCTCTTTTTTCATGTGACTGTGGGAGCATTTTCTACCTTACAAATTCGTCTGCGACAACCACAGGGAAAGTCACCTGATTACAATGTCTGACAAGTCCTGCAACATTTAGAGGCAGTCTTGTTCCAACCGTTATTCACTCTCAGGAATGTAAAGCTGTTCTCCAAAAGAAGAAGCTGTCTGGATATGGGGTGCTTTTTTTTTTTTTTTTTTTTTTTTCAAATAAACCACAATACAGATAAATGTTTCGTCGACCTACCACAATCCACCTAGTAACTACTGCCGCCCCATTCGGCGCCGCATTTTGAGGACAAGACTCTTCGTTTAGGATTTACGTTT
>JAOXNO010000078.1:12414679-12457757 GCA_028565335.1 Limnodromus scolopaceus | reverse complement strand
TGTCTGGATATGGGGTGCTTTTTTTTTTTTTTTTTTTTTTTTTCAAAGAAATCAATGTAAGATGCCTGTGGACATTTTTACTTGATAGTTAAACTTTTTTTTTTTTTTTTCTTTTTAAGAGGGAAACAAAGGAATGCAGGACTGGAGGAGGGAAATGGATCATTCATGCAGTGAAATGCACGTAGGGACACCAAAATTGGGGAATTTGACTGGTGGCATAAAAAAGCTTCATTCGAAAGTATGTTAATGGAAGGAATGTACAGAGTATGTCTTCTGCATATCGTGCAAGCTCTTCACTTCCAAAGTCAGTTTTGCCTTTGTGAGGCAGTAGGGAATAGGCTAAATAAATAATAATAATAATAATGCTATTGCATATTAGCAACCTAGATTTGGAATATGTAAGATATGGAATTTTGGAATGTTTTGCTTCACATTGACATATATGTGAATGTTTTCTTAATTAAAATGTAACCTGGAAATTCTGTTTCTGGGGATCAGCTTTATGGCGCCCATGGCCCTCTGTCTAGTGCTATAAATACTTTAACATTTTTTCATTTATGATTTCCCTTTAATTATCCTTTGAAAGTGATCTATGTGGACAGTGTTTCTTTTTAGTAGTTATTCAAAAAGTTCTGCTACTTGACCCAGGATTTTTGCACGCTTCCTCTGTTTGAACTCTGGAGAGGTTGAAAGGGGATGGATTGGTGAGTAAATGGAGTGACTTTTACTTGTTGGACTCTTGTTCTTCTTTTTATATACTTTTAGAAATGGATGAATAATTGGCTCAAACCTGAGATAAACAACTGGTGATAGGAAAATAATAAATCAGTCTGATTATCTTAAATGAGAAAAAAAACAGGGATTTTGTTTATTCTTCTGGCTTTATGAGTTGGGTGGTTTTGTGCGGGGATAGAACCTCCTTGATTTGACTTGTGTTTGAGAGAACCTTTGTGTACTCCTGAGGTTTGTGAATCAATTAGAAAACCCCAAACGCTTAGAACAGCAACCAGATGGTACCACCATCATTTATACTCTGTGTTTTTTTTCAATTATATGACAGTTATTTATGATGTTTCATACTGTACAAGTCGGTAGACTTTTATATATGACCTGGAATAATGTAAGGATTCACTGAAATGCTGGGAAAAGAAAAGAAAAAGAAAGAAAAAGAAAAAAGCAAGCTTTAATGGCAGGGAGGTTGCCCTGCTGCCTATGTTGTTGGATTTGGGGATTGGCATAGCTTTGCTGCACCATGAAGTGTTGCTGTGGACAAATTTATTTGAGCAATTCATACCAAAATTGTGTGTGTTTCAGTAAGTTATTTAGTGTCAGATTATGACCGAGGAGAAAGGAGCTAGATATTTTATTTTCTTTTCTTTTTAAATAGGTGGTAATAATCAAGAAAATTATGCATAATAGAACCACGAAGAATTAGAGAATGAAATTGTAATCCAAAGTGAACAGGAGCAATATCTATTATAGTCTTCATAATGTGTTTCTTAGACTGATGTCTGAGATAAAGACCTTGAAAATACCTTGATGTGCAGTCTCAAAGATTGGTGTCGGAGGTGATGTGCTTTGCAGTTAATTCTCTTTCTTCCTCACTTTGAGACAGAGAAGAAGAATGCATCCCTGAGCATGGTCTGCTTTTGGTTTGAGAATCTTGAAGATGGGGAAAAGATTAAGAGGAGGACTGGATGGTAGCATACAAGGATTTTAGGAAATGTTTAGGAAATATTTTAAAAATCCAGAAGAATAGAAAACAGCCTTTGTTTAGCACTGAGAAGTTTGCTTGTATTAGCATTCAGTGCACCTTTCTGAACTCCAGACACCAGAAAAGGTGAAAAGCAGTCCTTTATCATTTTAAGCCAGTGACTGAAAAATATAACCATTTGTGTTTTAAGTGTAAAACCAGGTTTTATCTTGCTTATAAAATCTAGAAGAGTTCTTTTACCTATCTTCTCGCTTCCCATCCATTGACAGGCAGGGAAGCTATTATGAATGCCTGAAGTACTGCTTAGTTTTTAACTCGGGCTGTTGTGCATGTGAATAATTTTCTGTTGTATCATTTCTTCAGTTTATATGTTGGCAGAGAATCTTGTTTTCCCTGAGACTCCTTCCCTTCCTGCTATTCCTGAAGATGCATTTTTAAGGAATAAAGACTTCCTTTGTCATAGCATCTGGAGCCATTATTCCATTCCAGTTATGCTGGTGTTAAAGTAATTGCTGATTAGCAGGTATAATGAACAAATGCAACTGTCAGTGTAATAGAAGACAGTTGGGGTTTTGTTTGCTTGTTTTTATGGCACTGATAAAAATCCCATTTCACAATGTAAAGTTAATGAGCATGACTGTTCTTCATTACCTGATATTACTAGGTGCTAAAAACACAGCTTTTAAACGTGTTACTTTAGTTTGACTATAATATTAGAACTTGCTGAAATTTTGTGTGAGATGATGGTTGGACTTGATGATCTTAAAGCTCTTTTCCAACCTAAATGGTTCTATGATTCTATGAGAAACAAGACACGCCAGGCCAACCTGAAGGTGAAAATTTACTGAAAATTCCCCAAATTTCCCATTTGCTTATACAGACTTAGCATTCAGAAAAACAGCAGGTGCTTTCCTGCTGATTTTACCAGATACTTGAGTTTTTAGACTTAGGAAAATGAATTTACTGAAGATGACTACTCTCTTGAATAACGTGTGTTATATTAGTTTGAATTGCACAAGGCCATTCATAGCCGCTTGATTTTTCTGTGGGATTTAGTAGAAGCAGAGCCCATTTGTGCCGTGTGTATCAAGCAAGCCCTCTTTAAGGTTGGAATGGGTCCATCCAACACCCACAATACCATATTTTTCTTTGAATAAAGTGTCACTGTTTACATTCACTTTCAGGAAGGGATGGCCAAAAGTTTGACTGACTTCCACAAGGTGTTTGAGGTTTGGTTACCTCAGAGTCCCCTGTTGAAGCTTCTAGAGATTTAACCACATTCTTCCTTGTAAATTTTTCCCTAATATCTGAGGATTTTCGTAGTGGTTTGCTCTTTTGTATTCAATTTCTGGCTAATAGCTGGGGATAAGAACTTGTCTTAACTTTGTGAATTGTCAGAATTTGCTAGGAAATAACTTTTGAGACCCTGGAAAATGTGTAGAACTCTTCTTTCACACTGCTACGTGGAAGACTGACACACATGTGTATAAGATATATAAGAATATATCTAGAGAGAGAAAGGGAGAGAAGTGTAGAAATTGCAGCATCCTATGAGGGAATGTATGTGTGTTATTTGGATTATTTTTTAGCGTTCTCAAAGCTAGCAGAGAGCTAGAAGATGATGAAAACTGGTTTCCTTTGCAGATGTTGTGATTATATAACATTCACTGTAGATTCTTTAATAAATTGATAGTTTCTTTATCAAAGGACTGAGGAACATCTGTTTAGGGATATTACCTTTCAGCCTCCTGCCTTTCATTCCCCGTTTCCATTGCAAGTACTGTGATATGATTGGTTTTGCTTTCATGGTTTGTATTGGAAAAAAAGAAGCCCATTAACATTTGCAAACACTAAACACATGCTATTCGGGTCAGCTTTTTGTCAGAATAAATAGCATTCTAGATAGGTGTTATGGCTTGCAAAAATCCATGCTTTCTGAATGGTGTCAGTGTAAAGGGATGTATCACAGGAGGGCTTTTTCCCTGATTGGAGGTAATTGATGAGAAGGGTAGTGGTAGGGAATCTGCTTCAATGGCAGCTGCAGCCCTGTGTTGACAGGAGTCCAGCCGGTCCCTCACCAGGGGTCTGAGGAAGCTTCATGTGCAGTTCCAGTCATAGCTGGTCAAATATTCCAGGTACCCGTTTACTTTGGTAAGGCCAAATGGTCTCCTGGTGTCTGTACCAGTTTCCTTTACTTAACAACATTGTGGTTCATCAGTTTCATTGATCAGATTGTTTGCCAGTGAACTTTCTGCAGCACTTCTGTCAATGGATACACCTTCACTTGCTATCCTGGCTTTACAGAGCTATCCCAAAGTCGTTCAGGCCTCTTGGAGCATTTACGGAGTCTTTGTTTTCCTGGATCATGTGTCTGTCTTCCTCAGAGGCAAAGCTTCCTGAGACAGGTAAGTGACAAGGAGCTTTGAGGTGCGTCTTGGGGGGTTGCAGAGGCACTATGCCGGTCCCTGGCTGCTGTGCAGCATGTGAAGCTGCGACCTGGGTGTCTGGCTCAGCTTGCACGAGGTGACACTCAGTGTCCCTGAGGGATTAGCCCACTAACCTGTGTACTGAGCAGAGCGCGAGAGCATGCCCTAGTTGTCAAGCTCCATGAGAAGCTTGAAAGCAAATGAGAATGTGCTCCAGCTCTCACACTGTAGCTGCTGCAGGAATGCCATGAGAAGAGAGGGCAAGAGAGAAGGACATTATTGGCTGGGTGTTCCTGAACTCACCTAGCCAGGGAGGCCTGGTGCCTGCTTTACACATGTCCTTAAATAACGAGACATTAAGTAATTCCAAAGCCAGAGCCAGCTCTATTCTGTCTTCTCCCTGCCCTTTTCAGGACACAGCCTGCATCGCTTTCGTTCTTCAGGCAACGTATGGTGAGCCCTGTTTCTTGGCAGGTGTGCAGCACCAGGATGGTGCTCTGCGTGCCTTTCTTCTGGTCTCTCCCCATCCCCACACTCCTTGCTGAGCAGGTGAAAAGGAGAGATGGGAGCTCCATCAGCCTGTATTTCATTTCAGACCAAATGGCAACAGTCACTTGAAGGACAGGAGAGCATCGAGCATACCTGAGTGGTGAGAGCAGGAGGTTGGTTGTTCTTCTCCCCTCATAAAGGAAGCATTGAAACCATGGTCCTGACATCACAGCAGGGTAATGACTTCGTCCTGAGTTTGGTGGGACTCGAGGTACGCAATGCCAGAGCGGGTAAAGGAACACAATAATGTGATTTGGCTGCCACGTAACAGGCTGTTTATGGCTCCTGATGGAACTTGTGCTGTGAGAAGTTCTTCACCATTAGGTGGGGAGGGCTCCTAAGCGAGGAGGAGCAGCGTGTACGGGAGGGTCTTGTGTTGCTGCGCCATTGACGGCTGTGCTGCCGGCGGGAGCGGTGGTGGGTGGGCTGACGACACACACAGCCTGGGATGATTATTGTTTGCTTATCTGTAAGTTGCATTTGATTGATTGGCTGTAATTGGTTGCTTTGGAAGGAGCAAGCTGCCTTTAGGTCATGAAACTTAAGGTGTCACTGTGATGGAAGGGGGTTTTGGTGCAGACTCTTTCATCCTGATCCTGCAGGATTACTGGCGGCAGTGGTAAGGTCGCCTGGCTGAGGCTACATAAGTCTGTTTCCAGTAGATGGCAATAGTTATTTGCATGTGAAATGCTGTGTTTAAAGAAAAGATCCCTGGGGCCAGCTCTCTTCCTCTCTCTCTCTCTCTGGCTGTTCTCCTGTGGAGCTTTTAACTCGAGTTGTGCCAGTGCTGAGCTGCACCAGCGTTGCCTCTGAGCCTGTCAGTGCTGGGCTCACCCTGCTGCTCTAATTCCCACGGAGCACCACGGGGATGAGGCTGGCACCAACAGCGCGGCCTCGCCACCGGCACTGCGAGCAAAGTGCCAGGGCAGAGCAGGACAGGACAGTGAGGTGCTCGGGGACAGAAATTAAAAAAAAATATAAAAAATATATAACCTGGTAAGCTACTTGGCTGCCAGATGGCAGAAAACTTGCTGCTGCTGTCCCCCATCCTGCCTGAAATTCAGTGTTCTCAGTCCTGGCCCCCACCCTCCTCAGGTTCTTCTGCCCTCTTCAATTGACAGAGAGGGGCGAGAGAATGGAAATTAAATTTTTCAGCTTTAAAACAGCTGAACTGCCCTTTTTCAGGCCGCATCGCAAGCTCTCTCCCTGCCAGCCTCCAAACTTCAAACTAGAAGTGGTGGTGCCCTAAGGAGCAGTCAGGAAGGTTGCCTCTGGGATAGCTTTTGGCCAGATACTGGTGTCCATAGATGTTGTGTAACGCAGGGACTGCGAGGCCAGGGGTATTGGCAGCGCAGGAGAAGCATTTGGTGCATCCCAAATGTATCATTTTACTAAGTAAGTGCAGGCAGAGAGTTGATGCGGGCAGCTTTGTGTTGGGGAGAAGTGACTAAACACCTGAAAATTCATCAAAATGCTTTCTGGATAGGAAAAGGATCCATTTAGGGGAAAAATAGTTCAGCCAGTCAGTGTGTACAGCAATTTAAATGAGAGGGTGCAGCACTGGAGGCTACTGGCTTCCCTCTCCTGGGAACACCCTTCTCCAGATAAATTTCAAAAACTGCTTATATCAGAAAAATGTCCTGAATTGCAGCTCATTTGAGTATGTAGAACATATAAAGTATTAAATAGTCCTTTGGCATCATTCTTAAAGGCTGATACTTTAAGTACTCCATGGCTTTTTCTTAATGCAGCTATGTTATCAGTACGCTTATGAAAGCCTGCCTAACAAACAACAGATATTTATAATCATAAATAAGTCTTTCCTTCCTTAGTTGCCTGCGTAACGTCTTCTCAACTAAAAAACTCAGCTGAAAGATGGAGCTTTTTTCTCAGTTATATTTCAGGCTTCTGTTCATTATTGGTATAGTTGTGTAGCATTTACTTTTACCAGTAAATATTGAAACCCGTGCAGTGGCAAGCACTGCTGCCTCCTTCCAGGTGTCCTTGAGAGGATGAGTACCCGGGGAATCCTCGGCAAAGGTGATGTACTTTTTAAAATACACAATTTTTTAAAAATTTTTTTTTAAATAGGACAGAAAAAAAAAATTAATTATTTTTAAGCTGCTGGGTTGTACCAATATATTTAACCACAGTGTCACAAGGAGGCTTTGTCAGCCATCCCCAGACGAGTGTGTGCAGAGGAGGGTCGCAGGGGATGTTTGCTGGGCAGACAAGCCCTTGAGGCTCTGCAACTGGGTGTTGCCTGGTACCCCTGTGCTCCAAACAGGCATCCGTCCATCGCTGGCCAGGAATGGGATGTTTCTGTGTGCAAAAGATCAGCATCTCCTACACAACTTAGGGCCTGATCGCTTCACTAGCCAGATGCAGCTAAAATAAAACAGAGACGCTTTACCAGTGAAACAGTGTTTAATATAGTTAAATTACTTAAATAGATTTCAATTTCCATGGGAAATCATAACTGTATCCATTTTTGCAAGATCCAGAGTAAAGAGTGTGTGAATACCCCTTGAAATGATCATGACACACTGTCAACAATCACAGCTAGAGATACCGGGGACTTGAAATTTCATTGACAACACAACTTCATAAGATGAATCGAAAGGTAAGAAGACCGCAGACTTCCGTAAAGCAGAAAGCAAACCTAAAAACTCGAGTGTATGGCATGAAGGTAATGAAACTCCGTGAGGGGGAAAAGGGATGGAAGGTGGAGGTGGGGACGGGGGAGAAAGGCATAACAGCGTGATGCAACTTAAGTATTCTGCAAACCAGGAAAGATGTAAAGGAGCAAAAGTATAGTACAAGGGCAGACTTGGCAGTTTTACAGAAGTCAATATACTATACTTTTCAGGGATGTTTCCCAGTGGAAGGGGAAAGGAAAGGGGCGATGCCATTTAAGCTCACATTTAAATGGCTTAATGCTCGGGTTATGCTTAGCAATATGGCAAATTAATTAAGACAGGCCCATGGATTATCACTTATTCTCGTTGTCGAGTAGGAAAAAATAAATCACCACCACCATAGTGCAATCATTAAGCTGTTAGTACTACAATAATTCTGCCCTGAGAAGAGTGGAAAAGAACTTTATTAAATGTCAAAAGATTGGAGTCATTTTTAGTGGTAGCCAAATTCAATATCAAAACTCTCCCCTCATAGAATATAAAAAATATAGCTTTTTTTAAAATTCTTTTCTTTTCTTTTTTTAATAAAATATCAAGGGATTTTTCTTTAATAGTTAAAAAAGGTACATAAATGATAACAGTGAACTATTCATAAACCCCCCACTAGTGGTAAATGTCCAACACAATATCAATGGCACTGTACTTTAAGGTCAACCACCTGCTATACACATTTGCCATGATAGACTTTTTTGAAGATCACCTAATTCCGGAAAAAATGAAAATCTGTGACTCAGCGTAAATAAGTGCCTACATCAGGAAAGTCAACTCGATGCTGAAGTACATAGTTCCTTGTAATGTCAAACGGCAGTTACAATATCAGACAACTCTCATATCAGCAGGATTCTATTCAGACCATCTATGAAAAATGATTTTTTTTTTAAAGGAAAAGTTCAAATGAGCTTATTTTTTTTCTCTCTTCTTATAAGAGCTCCTATTAGAGTTAGTTAGAAGATTTGTTTAGAGCTCTTTTTGACATGTTTGACTGATACCGTCTCGGTAGCTAAAACTGAAAGGTCCTGTTTCCATTTGTTAAGATGCCACCCTCCGCTTGAATGCTGCATGGAACAACTGTGTGACTACCGCCTTTTGTTACTTTCCTCTTCTTTGGGGTTGTAGGTATTTCTGGATTTTCAGTTTAAAAATGCATCTGATTCAGCCTGGAAACTCACCTGTTTGTTGTTGGTTGATTGTATAGTGATAATCTGAAAACTGCCAAGTCTGTGTTCAGAGTATTATGCACAAAAAAATTACACAAAAGTCTACAGGTTATATACACCTCCCACCACACCTCGGTGTGGACAGCCTGCCTTCTAATTTATATATAATTTACAAAATATAGAATTTGGTATATCTGTTAGATCTCCATGTTTTCAATATTACAAAATAAAAAATACAAAAAAAAGCACAACAATTTTCAGGGGAGTTCCCCCCCACAAAGTGTCTCTTGTTTACATCTAGTCTTTCCCATGTAAACCGGTATATACCAAAGAAGAGCACAGAAGACTTCTTAATAAATACAGTTGTAGAGCCATCTCTCGTTATCTCGTTCTTCCCCTTCATCAGCCGTGCCAGCCCCACTCAGAAGAGCAGTCATTGAGCCATGAAGAAGAAGGGAGAAGAGGGGGCCAGGGCTATAATGTCTTTTCACACTAAAACACTACCGCTGCCCTTCTAAAAGGCCTTTTTGTGTGCTGCAACAGTGGGTGTCAATTTTGAAAGCCCATTCAAAACAGCTAATAAAAGCACAGTGGTACACTTCAAATAGCTGGCAGTATGGGATGGAAACGTTACGGGAGTGCAAATCCATTCCAAAATAATGCTTTGTAGTGAATCATACATTCCTTCAACCAAGTAAATGTTGTGTTGCGTCAATAAATACTTAAATAGCTTCTTATATCATCCTGTGGTAGCAGCCTTTTTTTAAAATTTCCAAATTCACGTCTTTTATCTGTGAACTCTGTAGTACACATCTTTGGTCGATTTAGCACTCGGCCAGGAACAACTCCGAGGTGGTTTCTTTCGATTGCCTTTCGTGATGGGTGGCCAAAGAGTTTGCTGATACCAGCTCTAGAGTCACGGTCAGACATTTCAACTGCGCTGCGTTGCCAGCTTCGCTGCCAAAAAGTGATTCTTCTCTGATTCACAATCTTGTGTAATGCAAATTCCATCTTTGAGTGGCGCTGCAATCGGTGCTAACTAATCGGGGGCCCTTCATTTAGAAAGTAGGTGGTCATTTCTCCTTTGCCTTTGACCTTAATCACCCCTCGATACTCCAGCTGGTAGTTGTTGGCTGCTAAAACCTGGTACATGTCTGTGGTTACCTGCAGAATAAATGAGAGTAGGCAGATGCTTGTCATAGCTTCCACACAGTCCTGCCGTTTGCTTTTGGAGTAAAACACAGACAAAATTAAAGTAGCAGCAACTATTTTGTTCCTAAGTCGGTTGACTTTTGCATATTGATCACTAACTAAAAGAGGTTGACGCAAGCTGCAGAACAAACACAGCCTTTAGAAACTGAGAAACTACAGAAGTCACACATAGTGCACAACTAAGGGAAAAAAAAAAAAACCCACATTTTTTTCAAGCAGGTCACGGGATAAAAAGAAACAAATGAGTCACATTTTTAAAAATGCACCTGACAGTTCAGTCTACTTGGATGCGTTCATTGTATCACTTGAGTGGTAGTAGGAAAACAGGTTAAACATATTTTAAAAGCCCTCAAAAATGGCTTGGAAATTCCACAGAGGATGTACAGTTTAGAAGGAGTCATCCAGGGGGTTATTTTTATGGAGGAGAAGGTAGTGGGCAATGAGAAAGACAGAACGAATGGAATAATCTAGCCAGCATCTGAATTCTCTCTGCAGATGCCATTCAAAATAATCACTTGTGCTGCAGAATAACACAAGTTTAAAGACCAGCTTTCCTGAGATACTTATTTATTTCAATGTATTTTCTCACCCTTCTTCAGGTGGCTTTAAATATTTCTATTTCTGGCTTCCTGTTGCTGTACCATTGCTGTGCTGATTTGCTTAACTAGAATGAAAATTATTCACGAACCCTCTTGTAGGAAAGTTAAAAGGGTGTTGGATAAATATTGATCCAGTTAACTGACAGCTTAATTGGAAAGAAACAGCATGGTTTCCTCTCTCGGGCTTTACATCAGTTACTCTAACTATTTTTACATCCCTTCAGTGCTTTCCCAAGGAATGACAATCTGTTCCTGTGGACCTTGGCTCAGCGAAAGCGGGACAGTGGAATTGAATCACTGGAAAGGTCACTGTCTGAAGGCCAAGGAGATGCTTGATTACAAGACAGTTTCAATTAAGCCCTTAAACTGTCCTCTTTCTCTAGTTTTATATATCCCCATCCCACCGATGCCTGGCTCCTTGCTAGTGTTACAACACGTGTGGCGTTGTGAACAAGAGGAGTGGATTACAGAAATACAGATCTGAATCAAGCCCTTGGGAGATAAAACAAGCTACAGCTGCACGTGGCTGAAGAGCAAAGCTGGCAGCACGAGTGAGCGAGCACCACGGCAGGACCGTGCTCATCGCGCCAAGGAGGCGCTCGAGGCAGGAACCTCGGCTCAACGCTTCCACCCAAACCCGGCTGCAAGTATTTGAGCCAAGGTTGCACAACTGGCCAAGATGAAACGGCAAAACTTGATGGTACGCACCACTAGCATTCCCCAGTTGGCTTTTCTTTCAGTACCGCGCAAATAAATGTATGACACAAAGGAATAAACTGAAACCAAAAATCCCAATTCTAATTACATTTCAAAACCTTAAGTTTCTAATTAAGTTTCAATGTAAGTTTTCCAGTGAATTCCTTACCTGAATCCTGTCAGGCACACCTGTGCTGTCCATTCGGCTGGCCACATTCACCGTGTTGCCCCATATGTCATACTGGGGCTTGCGTGCTCCTATCACCCCAGCTACGACAGGACCAATATTGAGGCCTGGAAGGAGAGGAGAAATCCCACAATGCCCAGAGCCACCACGTGCAAATCACATGCAGCTGAAGGCAAGTTATTTTGCAGACAATGAAAAACATCCTGAGGTTCATTTACCCTGACATGTAAAGCTACGGCCAAGCTGTGGAGAAAGAAACTTTTAAAGAGATGTTGGCTTCTTTGATCCATGATCTCTGTCTGACTGTCAGCACAGGCTGGATCTACTCAATCCAGAGCTTTCCAGTACCAGATAACAGGATAAGGTTTATTTGCCATCCGGCTGCCAAGCAAAATGCTCACTTGGAAGTCAGCACACAGCTGCTGCAATGCTGAGTGCCTACGAGGCAGCAGCCCAGTGGCCTTCCACAACAAATACCACACTTGACATCCTCACGTTTCTTCTCCTTCTCCTCTTCTGTCTCTTTTTATTCCCTGACTTGAAAGACAATTTAACATCCGAGAATGGCAGAGCCTGGGACCATGGAGGTGTGGGCAGGGAGCACATCACAGCCAAAATGAGCCCAAGCTCAACCACCATGTGAGACCACACTGTGGTAAGAGCTTCTCTACGCCAAGGTTGGTCACCCAACTGCTTCTAATTCTCCATACTGCTCTCTAATTCAGTAATAATGCTGCTGCCTGAACAAAACTGCCCTGATGTGTCACAGAGGCCAGAAGTTACTTTTGCTGTCACCAGGCAGAAGACAATCAACTTCACTGCACAGCTAAGGAAACATCTATGGTTTTACTGCCCATAAAATTTCCAGCTCAGAGTGACCACTACCTATACTTTAGCCTGTAAACACGGTGACATTACCTATCTTCATCTGGAAGTTGTTGAATGAATGTTCATTAATGTATTTCATTTGGTCCATTAACCTCATGGCAAAATCAGCCAGAGCTTTGATGTGCGTCTTCCCTTCCTTGTCGTAAGTGGAATCGTTGAGGCCTGACGCAGCCATATACGTGCTGCCGATGGTCTTGATCTTCTCCAGCTGCCGAAACTGGTCTTCACTTATTATCTGTTTCACAAGACAAGAGCAAAAGAAGCAAATAAACCTCAACAAACACATACATGCTGGTAATGTCCTTGCACTACAAAGTACTGGACAGAGCCTCCACTACTCAAACTATAGACAGAAAAGGGATTAGATATTTGGAGGAGTGACAAGGCAATAAAGGGACTTTAATGTTAATAAAAAAAAAAAAAAAGAATTAAAGACTTCTAGAGCGAGGAGAAATGAACCATGGCACCAGGATTCAATAAGCCACCTTCCTTCAGGAGCTCAGCAAAGCACAAATAAACTCATTGCTTCAGTTCACTCTCTGCACTCAGATTTTCTGCGACTTACTTACTTCATCAAAATCAGCAATGATCTCGTTGAGCAGTCTCAGACACTCCACCCCTTCGTTGTTGGCCTCCAGCTCCACGTAAAACTCTGAGAAGTTGCTTATGGAGGCGAACATGACAGCCACGCACTCACAGGACTGGTAGTACAGTTCATCGTTTCGCCGCTCCTGAGCCAAGAAATGGGCTGCCACGTCCTTTGGCAAAATGTTGTGGAGGAGGCGTCTGTTATAGGCCTGCAGCTCCTCCATTTCTTCTTTCTCTTCAGTGGCCTAGTTTAGGAGGGAGAGAGAGTGACGTGCTTACTCTTTTGGTAACTACTGTGGGGAGGGTTAAAAAAGCTGGAAAATGAGCTTGCAGGGAAGACAGGAACAGAAGAAAGGGGAAAACGGCTAAGGAGGGAGGAACCAGAGAGATGCAGAAACCTGTGTTTTGCAGTGGAAGACGGTCTGTCTCTTTGTGTGCACACATGTGTGTAAAAGCAGGCACAGAGTAACATCAAAATCCAATGTTGTTGTTGTTATATTTCTGGGCCCTGAATTGGCTAACCTGTACAAGGTACTTTGGGGAACTCCACCACTGTCCTACCATCCATGAAAACACACATTTGGCTTTTCCAGTCAAGCACAACAGGTTTCAGGAGGATACCGCTAAAGTCTAACTGTATGAGTGGCATTATAATCCCTTGCCTCCCTCCCTCCCCAAATGCTCCCGTAGCTAATAAAAGGACCTTCCTTTTCCACAAGGTTTTCTGGGGTGCAATGATGGTCACAAAGTATAGTTTCCATGGAGCCAATGAAACAGGGCAGCGCGACACTCTGGAGAGGACTTTTCACCAGCCTGTAAAGCCCATGTCTCCCACGGTAGCGGGGGTATGTTTGGGAGAAGTGGAACGTGAGGAGCAGGGGTTGCTTCCTTCTGTGCTAATGGGTGTGGATTTGGGTTTAATGTTCAGAAGGAACCAGCTCTTCAGGAAGGACATTCCTAGGATGTACCTAGGCCTTAATAAAATAAAACAAGCACTTAGAGTTCACTAGATTACTCAGACTTCACAGATAACTTCTCTCTGGGGATTTGATGGCTCTTTGCAGACTTGCACAACACCAGCACTACTTCAGTTCACTGCTTCTGGGTTGCAGGTAAAGGTACAGAGGTGTGTGTGCCACACTCTCCAGCTCTCACTTTGTGAGGGGAGAAGGGACGGCCTCCCCACATCCCTTAAGTACATGTGGGTAAAGGCACAAGCAATACTTGCAAAAGACTTTGTTTGTGGATTCTGGTTTCTGAAACAGGACATTCAAAACTGGAAATTAAGTTAAATGAGGAAGGACCCTTTCGAAGGTGATGTGTCCGGACAGAACAAGGGAAATACTTGGCTCTGCCTGGGGAAACAAATGCTTTGGCCAGCTGAGCCCAGACCTGGAACAGGCAAGTCAGCTCATCCCATTCATTGCTTTACCATTTATAAATGAGGATAACAATGTTTATCTGCTTCCCAAGGAGCTTTAATTAATTGATGCTTCCTCAGTGCCTCCTATTTCAACCACTGAGACCTATTATTTGAATGATGTCCTGCCACCAGAAGGTAAAAAAATCTATAGAAAACCTGCGGTGCTGTGGTTCCCCAGCTGTATTGCTTGCTTAAGAATCACATATGGTACCCCAACATCACTCGTGGGCACAAGTAGGGAAAACATTAATGAAAACATTAATACTCCCAGGGACAGGAGCAAAGCGTGGCATTATCTGCAGTGTGTCGGTTATCCAGTACTGCTGCCCCGGAGCTGATGAAGGTTGCACAGCAAGCCAGTTCCCACTGCTTAACAAGAAAGTGAATGAAAATGCAACTATGAATCTTTCACACTCCTGAACACAGTAACATAAAGTTGTCTGAACTCAGGGAAACAAATCAGCAGCGAATATGAGCTTCCTATATTTACAGATTGTGTTCTATTTCAGGTTTCTGCAACAGTGACAGGGGCTCAGGTGCTCAAGTTCCTTAACTCTGATCTTCAGATCTATGACCCTTTATTGTGGGCACTATTCAAAGTGCATTTACAAGGAAACAAAGGATTAAAGTAAAAAACCAGAATGAGACTCATAAGAATGCAAAGTACCAAAGAAGAAAAAAGGATAACTAGTACGCCAGTTACTGGTAGCGTACTACCAGTACGCTTGTATGCCAGATCCAAATTAAATTCAGAATCATTTTATAACACTTCTCCACTCGACAGTGAATAGTTCACTGGTTTTACCCTAACACCAATGAGTGAGTCTGTGTATTCCTCCAACACAGCGAACACCCACTAACCTGGAGTTTCCAGAGGAAGTCAAGCCTTGCAGTGGATTCCACTTGCTGGGCATGCAAGTACAGCGCCAGGACAAAGACGGTAATGATGACAGGGGTCACAATCTTCAGCGCAACTCTTGTCACCACTGGAGAGCTGCAGGCAAGGAAGAGCAGAATTTTCCACTTGGTCCCAGCATGGGGCCACACAGCTTAGCCACGCTCCCCAGTTCTCACTTTAAGGTTAGCCAACCTCCAAATAAAAGGCTTTTTTCTTTCCCTCTGAATCAGGTGTTGGTAAAGGGACAAACAATACCTGCAAAAAGCTGAGGACTTCGGCTCACAGGTGCTGGTTTCTCAAGCAGGATTTTGAGACTGGAAATTTAATCCAACTGCTTAAAAAGGGTTACCATCAATGTAAAAGCCATTCTTCCAGGGAATGGCCATACCTGCTCAGCCACCACTATGCTTGGCAAAACTGAGATGGTGACAGCTCTTTGGTCTTTATTCTCTGTATCTCCTGCACTGGCTTCCCCAGCCTCCTAAGCACTTACTGCTTTTCTAATTAATCACTTCTTAATGGCCTTTGTTTTGTAAGTATTCTATAAACTGAAAAGAGCACTAATACATGTTCCCATCCCTTCTGACACATAAGCAAGTAAAAACTGTTAAATCTGAATTAGAGTTATACAGTATGAAAATATTATTTTGATAAAACTTTTGACTTGTAATTACAAGTAAGGTCTACGAGATGCTCTATAAAGCAAGTTGATGTAAGTCCCACAGGAAAGAGGATGCTCTGAGAGTAGCTGTGTATACATACATCCTCGGTCCACTTAGGGCATTTGCACTGTGTTGCACCAGCTCACAGCAAAGCACAGTCAAGTACCAGACACCGCCGGTGAGTCAACACCATGATATTGCACCTTGTGAACACAAAATACCTACCAACAAAACCCCATAAAAATATTTCAAATATATGCCAAAGTGACTCACCATGACAACGTTGTATTTGCAGACATGCTGAAAAAAAAACACAACACAAGCAAAAGGTTAGTGGAGTGTCTGGTTCCCTCCAGCACTTGTCCTTCTGTACATCACCCAACAGCACCCCTGCAATGCGGCACCTTTAACACTGTGTGGGGCTATAGCCCTTTTCAAGCAGAAAACTACAAAAAGGCAGGGGAGGGTGAGGGGGTGGTGAGAAAAAAAAAGGTCATCTGAACTACGCTCAAAAATCCGGAGTGATGGTGCAACATAGTTAATGGGGATCTAAGAAGCATTAAGAGTCAGACAATGATTTGGGATTTTGAAGTCAGTGGGGGATGCTTAGCAAATGCTTGTGCATCCGTCCCTACTTCATTAGGTCAGGCTGGAAAAAATTGATCTAAAGAAGGAAGCTTTGGGGTAATATGTTGTGAGGGATAGCTCCTCTCTTCCCTGCTTATTGTAGCATGGAGAGGCATTTAATTCCTTTAGCACTACTCCCTTCTTCTGCAAGTTGCTCATCCCCAGGGCTGTGCAGAGCTATGGGAACTGCACATGAGAGCACTACAGAGAACCCTTATGCGGATTGCTGTTACTGTTCACAGTACTGCAAAATACTGGTATGAAGCAGAGCTGCTGGAGAAGATGGAGGGTGTCCTTTTCTTACAGTGAAAGGATGGAAAGGAGCTTTCTGGTAGGTAGTAGCTGTCTCAGTTCCTGAGTGATTGATTGCTTAATGCTGCTGGTTTTTTTCTTGAGTGTGGGTGGAGTATTAGGTGGCTGAGAACCACATACGTGGATCTTTTAAAACACTATTTAAATGGAAAGAGGGAGATCAGTGGTAAAATTACTGTAGTGTCATTGATGCAATTACAGCTTTGCAGGGTACTAACATGACACATCTCTAGCCTGAGAACCTCACAGCTGTCTCAAGAGCTTCAGGCCACGGTTTTCTGGGGCTGGAGGGAACCTCTGGCTACAGAATCAGAGAAACAAATCATCAAAATAGCCAAGGAAGCCTAACTGGGCATAAAATTAAAAAATAAAAGCATAGTGACTTTCTAACCTTGTTTGTTCCGAGACATTTTCTGCAGTTCTGAGCATGGAATTTCTTCTGACATGGATGTTGCAACCCAGCATTGTCTTGCATATGATCTATTTCACGGCCTCTTGGCCAGCTCCAGCACTGAACATGTGTGCTTGGATGTGGACCCAGTTTGGGAACCCTGGGGACAGTGACTCCCACACTAACGGCTGGATGTAGTTGGAGCTGGAGACATTTTCCACATGCAGCATGATTCCTCTACTGCCCTAAATCACTACCTGGGCAAGGATGACCGACTGCCCCCCTCCCCCCCAGCCCATTATCACCCTGTCTTATGATGGGGCAGATCTGACCCTCTGTACTGGGGCTGCAGCTCACTGTGGCTCTTATGCTGGCTCTAAAATCTTAAGAAGAGACTGTGAAATGCAGCAAACCCAGAATTTACAATAACACTTTGGGTAAGTGAATACACCCAGTGCAAGCAATAATGGCGTTACATTGGTAGGTTGCTCCCCCACGGGACAGACATTTCCAGTAGCAGATGGCTCTTTAATTACTGGAAGGCAACATAGAGAGAAGCTTGCTAAATACACTCCCGCTCAAGTTAAGTGCACATTTTTAGCAGGAGAGGTGGCTGATTTTAGGGACAGCTCCCATAGGACAGGAGCATCTCCCTTCTCACAGCCACGACGCCAAGGACAGCCAGCCCTCTAAATCACAAACCACAGCTGGGACAGAAACGGTGGGCTTGACGAACAAGTCACTGGGCAAAGCTCTTTGGGCTCCACTATGCAGGAACTCAGAAGATCACATTGGTCCATCACATCTCTAAAACCAATGCATGAGTTTTATCTTCAGCATAGGGAAAAGGTAATACGATAGTAGCTCTGAGCATCCAGTTATACTTCATGTGTCACCACGCTGGTGTGTCGCTGCAGTCCCAACTCCCAACCTGCTATAATCAGCCTTTCAGGTCCTTGCATGCTGCGTTGGTTTGTACACAGAAGTGTGAAGTGACATCTGCATCACTTCTAATTAGTCAGAGCACCATAATGGCTGCAGAGCAGACAGTAATTATGTACAACGGGCACCCAATTAAAGTAGCATGAGGTCATGGTGGTTTTTTTTTTTAATATCAGCTGGACAATAAGGTACATCTCTGAACTATGTGCTGTGTGCTGAGCTCCCATTTCCCACCACACACAAATGGGCTGCCAGACATTGGGACAATAAATAGCTGTCCCGTGGAGCTCTCCGGACAAAACAAGTATCATTTACTGAGAGATAATATAGCATCATAGAAAGCTATTTCTGGGAAAACATGCTAACCTTCTCCACTTTATTACTGACATTTTGAGTGTGAAGTGACGTAAATTATACTTTCTAAGTGCTGTAAATTTGCTGAGTGCTTGACTTACAAGAATGAAATTATATTTGGGATATAAAATGCTTTTATTTCTCTAATTGTGTTAGAAAATGCTAAATAGCTTATGCTGTTGGAATATATAACATCTGCAAAAAAAGGAAGGAAATCTCATTCTCCTCATACCTTCACACAAAGCTCTATGGGGTTTCCTACATAATATCATTCCCTTGAGTTAACAAAATAATTTAAGTGATTACTGCCAATGGCAGTAAAAGTCATGCCTCCATTAATTGTTACTAGGCACACAGGAATGCTAAAATCATGGCATGTTCATGTGAAGGCCAGAAGTAACCAGATGTCTCCAGCTTCAAGGGGTTAATGATCATCAAGAAATTTTACGAACTACACAAGCTATTTGATAACATACAAAATAGCACTGGGAAGACAGGAGCAACCACAGCCATCATCCTTGACCAATGTTTCACCTAAATTGGTGCTTTCTAGACCTCTGCTTGCTCTTTGCTGCTCTGGAATCTTGCCCCAAACTGGTAGACATATTCCAGGTTAGACCTTCCTACTCCTGAGTAGAGCAATGGTCTACTTCTCATGTCTTACAGGCAACTCTCATTATACATCTTGGCATCGCATTCACTTTTAGACAACACTGTGATTTTATGGACTCACATTCAAGTACAATTGCTGCCTACAAAGGGAAATCATCAAAACAAGTAGGTAATACAACAAAGCAACTCCCAGTGAGAAATTAAACTTGAGGAGGAGGGCAGGTTTGTGGATGTGCCAAATTTCCCTCCCTGGAGTGACCTTCAGGAGAGGGATAACTCTGTCAGGGGAAGGAGTTGCTACCTTGATTAATATGTGACCTGGTGATGACAAACTACCCTTGGTAACCAAAAGGGCAACTGTTTGCTCCCACTTAGCCCTGGCCCCTGTGCTGGGAATTGTGCTGAGACTGGCTCTGATGCTGGATTTTCAAATGCAGACATGTGTCCAACAGCAACTGTCAGGAGATCCCTAGCCAAGCATCAAACACCACCATTCCACCACCCCAACCTGGGTTTGATATACCAGATGTCTGAACATCTTGGTGGTTCATTATCACATCCCTGAGCCAGCTCAAGTTCGTTGGAGAGGTATTTTTTTTCATTTTTGAGAAAAGACATTTCTATATTGGGAGTGTAATAGCAGAAGAAGTGAGAATGACTAACTACAGCTCCCCATTCCTGGACGAAAAAGAAATACAGATCCACTGTGACTCCAGTTATTTTTTGTTATTAATAGACAGTTCATTAGTCAAGTTCTACATTAAAAAGATCTTAAAGGGAACTGTGTTCTCCTACTCTTCAGATGTGGAGAGCAGCATTGACAAAGCCTTTAGTTTACAGCCATGCCTTCTCTGGTATGATACACTTCCCTTGCTTGCACCACACCCTCAGTGCTCCTGTCCTCCCAACGCTACACTGAAATCATTGGGTGAAAGAAATTAGGTGAAGATTTCAGAAGTGAAAGGCACTTACTAGGTGTTAGCTGTAACCAGAAGATCTGCATTGTCAAAAAGGTTGACCCCTGGCACTTCCACAATGAGAACATATATAAATTCAATGATTAACATAAGGATCAGTTTTCCAATGCAGCTGATCTGAAGGAACACAGAGCAGGCCAGGAGACTCAATAAGACACTGTAGGTAAAGTACTGTATAAAGACAAAAAGGGGAAAAAAAAACAGAAGAGAGATGAATGTCAGCTGGATAAATCAAAACTGAAAACAAAGGAAACTAAACAGAGGGATAGAAAGGGATTGAGAATTATGTAGCTGAGCTGACCAAACATGTAAAGCTGAGGCTGCCTGTGGGATTCTCCCGTGTTACAAGAGATTTAAGTGTTAAAACTGAATCAATGGAGAGGAAAACTCTTGCATTCTTCATCAGGTGTTACTTGCTTTACACTCAAGAGGCAAGGGGTTCGCAGCTGTATACCCAAGGTTGTGATACAGGTTTGCTCTGGACACAGTTACTGAATTAGCAGAAAGCATCACCCAGTTATGCTGGAATACTTCGTGCTTTAAGGTCAAGTTCTGGACTTGAATTCGCATATCTGCACAATACACAGGACCACCAGCTATTCACACCACCAGGACAGATACCCACTTGAGGCCAGCTGGAAAGTATTGCCCCTGCTGATGTGACACACTAAATCCATCAGCAAGATAAAGGCTGGACAAATTTCTACCAATGCCCAACACCGTGATAATTTTTTCTGCCAGCAGTTGCAGCAGTGTGTGTGTGTGTGCTGGTGGAGCCCTTTGCCACACGTAGGTGGTGGGACAGCAACTTCTGCCAAGCTGAGAGCTGAACGTTTAGCATACCAGTGCTTTCAAATGTGATTCCGGGCTGCAGGTGCCATTTATGGCTCCTGGGAAAGCTAGCATGGATATAAAACAAAGAGAGGCACGTCATCCAGCTCATCACCTTCCTGCTATCAAATCTGTGAAGATTTAAGCTTCCACTCTGTCTGGACAGGCCTATTTCTGGCAAAAAAACTGTACCAGGTGCCTGAGGCAATTCATTCTTTCAGTTAAAAGCAAGCCTCAGTTGAAACAGAAATATGCTCATGTTCTGAGCTCATTTATTAATAGTTCATCGCTGATATTTTAAATTAGAGAAAATGTACAGCTTGTAACTTGACTTTTCAGTTTCTAGAAAATGTGTGGATGTTCCCTGTGGCTGGGGGGTAGGATCCCACCATCTCCAGAAAGCACACTGGGAGCAACAGACAATGCCTGTACCAGATCCAACATCTGCCCTGCAGAGTGCAAGGGAGGGACTCCTCACTTCTTAGCCCACTGATGGTCAGGACCTGGCTCAAGTCTGCCACAGTATCCTCAGCAAGCAAAATAGTTGTTCCTCAATGCTTAAACCCCCCTTCTCTCCTGAACCAGCACTTCTGACAACCTCATGATGGGTACAGACTGTTTCTCTTTCTGCATTGTGTCAGATTTTGCTCTTGGATCTTTCTGCAGACATACTAAGAACCTTTGCAGGGCTGAAAGTCACAGTAATGGTGGTATCAGAAACCTCACAGAGTCAGATAGGGACCATATTCCAGTTAGGTTAAATGGACATAGCTTCAGTGGGACAACAGGGTCTTCAGTAGCACCTTGAACATCTGGATGATAACAGATCAGCCATAAATCTGTCAGGTCCCCATAAACCCAGATGACCTTGACATAATTCTGCCCCCATCCTAGACAGTTTTTTTTTCCTTTTCAATTTCTAGTAGACAACAATGTAATGGCCATGACCTAAGAACTCTGAGAAAGGTCTTGAATAGCTATGCAAAAAGATTTTTTTGGCAAAGTATTCTACCAGTGTGTAAAACATATTTGGGTTGGTTTTTTTTCCATTAGAAGTATTATATTTTTTTTTAACAAGTTGTTCTGAAGAGGTAGGATTTGCCTTTGCAAAGTGAAGCAGAGCACTATCAGCGCTGCTAACCTGCCTGAGGCCAGAACCTACCACGCCTAGCAAAAGAATATATAAGCAAAGTTTTTCATCGGGACGTAAAACAATGGAGGGAAGGGTTAAATCTATAACTAAGCACTGATTTTCCAGTAACACTGAGCACCCACGAACTCCTTTGAAATGACTTGCAGTTCTGCATGCCATTAAGGATTTCATGGAGAAAGTCCATTTCTCCTCCTACAGACAGGATCCAACAATTATAAAAGCCTATGATTATTCAGCCCCAAAGGAACTTAAACATTAATGTGGACTCATGATAACAACTTCAGACACCTAAGTTTCTGTGTAGTAGCCTGTGTCAGTCCTGTAACATCAGTCCAGAGCAACCTTGCTTTTCCCTGAATCACTGAGATTTATCACACAGGTTTTATAGCCCCTTCTCAGGTCAAGCTGTGCAACCCATTTTTTTTTCAAGCAATACCTCTGGAAAGTTGCAGTTGGGCAAAGGACTGTCACAGAATCCCTGCAAGGTGCCCAGGCTGTAGTTGGAAGTCAGGTTGCTGATAAGGCATATGTCCACCCGGTCAGGAGTGATGTTGTATTCTGCAGCCATGCAGCTGGCAAGATCCACAGTGCTGCACATGAACTGGAGAAAAAGATTAAACTCATTAAACTCATTAAACGTATTAAACTCAATGACATAGACAAGGAGAAGAAAACAAAATAGTTTGCATCAATTAAAAAGCCCCTTGGAAATGGCTGTAGCAATGTGCAAAATATGCAAAATGAAATCACCGGCTTATGTTTTACTGCCTGTGCAATGGCTATGTTTTTTCTCCCTCCAAATATTAAATAATAAAATCCAGGCTGTGTACTCTAGAAAGCTAGGTTCGTGCTCAACTTCACGTACAACTTTATGTCTGAAGGTACACAGGCAGAGGGGCTGTAGATATTACACATACAAATATATCCTGCTGTCTGTGATAAGGTCCTGGTGTTGCTCTATTTTTGCTGATGGGAATTTCAGAGCTGATAACTTTCCCCTGCTATCTCTAAAGCTCCTGCTGTGGGTCCTTCTAGAGGGAAGACTTTAGCAGCAAGGCTCAAAGGCTGATGTGCTGTTATGCTGTGGAAGCAGCAGAGGCCCATTCTAATCTCCTCCATGTGCTGCTCTGTTTGTCCATTTTGCTAATTTTTATACTAAGCGGTTCACAAACGCAAAGAAGTGCACATTATGCAGAAAAACAAAACTCTAATTCCTGCGTGGTGCTTAGCAGCCCACACCAGCTCTTTGCAGGTGACTATGGGGGAAGGCGGTGGGGTGTCAATGTCACTCAGCTAGTGCCTCCCATTCAAGTACCTCAACAGAGCATAAAATTGTTCCTAAATCTCCACCATGTGTAGAGGGAAGCTGAGGCATGAGCAAGTAGTGATCTGATTTTCAGGTGTTTAAGCCTCTGCATGTCAGTGCAAGTCAGCACTGACCCAGCAGAGGAGCAGAGGGGCACATGAAGTCTTTGTAGCTACCTCCAAGCTCAGAGCTTTAACCCCAGGCCCATCTCTCCTTTTTTTTTTTTTTTAACTCCTCTCTTAAAAAATTAAATACATGTATGCAGGGTAGAGAATAGTCAAGTGGTTTCTTTAAAACACATTTAGCCTTCAAGCCATGTGTACGGGTGAGAAACCAGCAGCCACAGGGACCTAGAGAACAGTCCACTCTCTCCGAGTTTGAAATCAGCAGCGGTGTTTGAACGCAAAGCTAGACCACCCCGGGCCCAAAAGTGCTGCTCAAAGCAAAGTCTTGGCAGTCCCCGTTAGGTGATTGCTGCATTGGGAGCAGGATGCAGCACCGAGCAGAAGGCCGGCACAAAGCCTACACGACACTTAAGTCCCACTCAAAATTGTGGGAGTTAAATGACGCGTGGGCCCTGTGCTGGCACTTCACGCAGGGGTACATTTCAGGCTCGGCTTGTGTACGTGGAGCAGAAGCATTTAAAGAATCAGAAAAGCACATGGGCACACATCGGTGCCAGGCATATAATGGGCTATAGGGATGCAGCTGTCGGGGTCCCATTTGTTTTCTGTGTCCAAAAAGCAAAAGGGAACTGACCTCAGGTGCTGTAGGGATTAGGCAGGATCACATTAAACCCAGTGGCTGTAAGGGTTACGAAGCTGCAGAGCATCAATAAGAAAACCACGCAGAATCGAGAGGGTCACAGGAAATAATGCACATACCATGTTGACAAAGGCAGATAGGAAAACCAGGATAATGGCAAAGACTCCAACTAAGGTACTATTGGTCCTGGACTGTACAATCTTCCTAGAAAGAGTCTGGAGTGGAGCTGGGAAAAGCTGTATGTGGGGAAAAAAAAAAAAGAAAAGAAAAAAGGTAAAATAAACATGTAAAATCATTGCTTGTTTTACAGATTACAACCTGTGTTTGAGCTGCCTGCATCATTCAGCGTGGCATCTGTGCAGATGCTGCACAGGGGTTAGAGAACGGTGATGGGGAAAGGCAGCTCCAGGACAAGGGTGAGCAGGAACGTGACCGCCTCGTGGCAGGCTGGCCCAGCTGGCTCACCGCATCTTCTCAGTCCTTCCTAATGGGAATGATGGCTCCTGAGCCGACATAGTATGGCTTGCAGGGCTGTGCTCATCCTGTCGTGAGAAGCAAACCACAGGCCATCTGTAACTGAAATTGCCAGGAGCTCAAGCCTGTAAATTACTGGATCAAAAATTAAAAAAAAGCAGAAATGAAAAAACAAATGTCATATCCCTTTGATCAAAGGCATATTGTAGCACTTTCTGGTGCCATCTCAGAAGCAGACTGCTAAAAAGCCCAGGGTAGTCTTGTGATCTGTCAGACCCTCGGTGAAAGGTGCTGGAGAAACCAGCTGGCCTCGTCTGGTCTATGGCACTCGGCACCACAGACACACGGGGCTAAAAATAACGGCTGGCGAGGGTGATCACAGAGCTCCCCTAGATGGACTGTCCCAGTGATTCACTCCTATCAGAGCTAGAAGCTTTCTTCTAATTGCTTTGTCACTGCAGGCCGCCAGCGTGCTTTGCTTTAGATGCTGCATCCTGTTCTAGGTAGAAGCAGTCCCTGGATGAAGGCAGAGACTAACCAGGAGCCCTTTGCAGGAGAGGTCATCCCTCAGCATCTCATGAGGCCTCCTTGCCTTGTATTAGCTACAAGAGAAATCCAGATGACAATGAAACAACCCCTTCCTCTTCATGTGCCACCACCGTCCTGGCGTAAACTCAGGGCTGGAGCAGCAAGAGATGGACACCAGGAAACCCTTGTGCAATGACACATCTCATCCCACAGTGCCCTTCCCCTCCACGCCATCTCCTCGGGGCAGAGGGGCTCAGCTGAAGACTATCAAAGTTTTTTCCAGAACCCAACTCTCCTCTCTCTACCAGCACGCCGCACAAATAACCAAGCCACTAGAGGGTATTTTTAGAGAAACAAAGAAGCTAGCAGCGCAGCGACACGGCACTGCAATTTAACTATGACTAATGTTTCTATTAAAAGTCCTGCTTTTCCCTTTTATCCTTCACTCTTACATCTTCAGAGATGTAGCATTTTGTCAGTGCACAGCTTCCCACACAGCAGGCCTACAACATAATTACGAAGCGTTTGAGCGGCCAAAGCGCTGATGAGCCGGTGACTTTTACAGAGGGAAGAGAGAGGTTGACATGGCCAGACTTTTGCAAGAGCTGATTTCACCTGCACAAAAGTCCAGCTAACTCCAGGCGAGAGGAGAGGACAAGGCTCTGGGGAGGACAGGAGAGAAGGGAAATTGGGGTTATGACTTATCTGCACTGCATGAGAATTGACTGAAATTCACTGAAAGCTTATGCGATCCTTCAGGCTCATCCAGCCACTTTAAAACAAAGCAAAAGACCTCTCTCTCAGAAATAAACCTTGCTGATCTAGAAATCCTTGGCTCTGTTGATAAGCCATGAACCAAAACGCCTCCTTGCCCCACCATGTACAGCTGCTTTCCATGCAGACATCAGCCAGCAGATCCCTGCCAGCGCAGGGATGTGGGAAATGCCACGGGGCTTTCCTGCGCTCTAACCTTTATAGGATTTGGAGGGAGAAGGAGGATTTGTGCTGCATTTAAGGTTTTCTCTCTAGATTAGAGCAGGACGGGTTTTCCTGCCACCCCCTTGTTTAGGCCTCAAGGCCAAGCTCCACAAAGGTATGCACGGACCCAACCTCCTTCTGTAATCTCTGGGAAATCAGGCACCTAAATAAAACTCGGGAGTGCTTTGTTGTGGATCTTGGCTCAAGCCCCTGCTGCCAGTGATCCCAAAAAAGCCTGACTTTGAAGCAAGCCTGAGATATCAAGCAAAGCTATCAGGGGAAGACACTTAAATTCTAATGAAAACATGTTTTCTTTGTATTAATCTTGGTTCTCATTACTTTGCAAACTAGGGAAAATTTTAGGTCAGTAAACAAGTACAGCTGGAAAAAAGTCCTGAAGAGGAAACAAATGCCAAAAACCATAGGAGGTCAGGATTGCAATAGAGACCGCAACGGCACAGCCATGCTGCACATCTGAGGAACCTCTGCCTTGTGAACAACATTCATGGAGGCTCTATAACATAAGTAACGCTCTTCCCATTTTACAGAGGCAGATAGAGACCAGGAATACTTGCAGCCTGGAGGACTCCTATGATAGAAATGGGGGACCTGTCTCAGCTCCGACAATTCCGCTCCACTCTAGCAATGTTCCCTCTGTAAAAACATCCACAAGTCAGAGGCATAACAAAAAACGAGAAAAAAAGAAAAGAAGATGACTTCCCCGCCCATTTTCAAATAAAACAATAAAATCCCCTCTGTCCTAGGAAAAGAAGCAGAGCACCAGGATGTTACAGCACAGTGAAAATAAATGCAGTGTTGCTGGTTAGCCCATTGGTTTGTACTGTCCAACACCATTTACTCCTCTTACTAAGACTCAAATCTTGCCTGAGTGAAGATAGGAGAAGGGAAGGTCTGATGAAATGGCAACTGTAAGCCTGCAGGTGCACCACTGAGAACATGGGCTGAAAGAAAGGACAGCGATCCATTTGGGCAGCCGAGATTCACATTTGGGTTGCCACATTAGCTTGAGGTCACTCATTAGCCCTCTTAAAATCCCTATGTAAAGAAAATTAACAGTGGAAAAAGGAAATTGGATTGCCCAGTCGATTCCAGTTCATTCTGAATTGAAATGCATAAATGCTGCTGGAAGACATTATCTCCCAGAAAAGAGAGGCTCCAAAAGCATGCAGGTACCAAAGAATGCAGAAGGGGAAGGTGGGGCACTGTTGCACAGGTCAAAGTCCAAATTTAAAAAGCGATCCAACATGTACTAGTGCTACACTGAAAAGAATCCACAACCTCCAGTCATGTGCATGATAAAAATACACTAAATAAAAGCTGTACTTTGCAATAACAGCTGATCACAGACACAAGAGTAATATTTTCCCTTTTTGTCTTTTTAACATATATTGTGGACATGGAAAACTGCTTAGATAATTGCTATTGTGTTGTGAGATCAAAAAAAAGTATGAGGTCTTTAAGTTCTGATTTTTCAATTTGTAATAAAAGCCTTTGAGTCATTTTGAAGTACATTAAGATGCTTCTGGAGTAAAAGACAACATCTCCAGGCAACTTGATGTTGCAAGTCCATTTATGTAACTTATTTCACAGTGATTTATTAGTCTATTAAAAAAGTACAGTTTTCAGAAGTATTTTTTTCCCTGCTTGAGAAAAAACCCAAACACTTTAGGAGAATCCAGACTAGCTCTGGGAGGCAAAGAAACAGGTAGGCAAGCTGGACCTACGTAAAGCTACAGAAAAACTTATTTTCTCATAAAGGATAACTTATAATTTCTCTCATACGTGCTCCTAGGAACACGCAAGAAGTTGAATTCCACACAGCAGTGTAGATACCAGAAGTTAAGGATTTTAAGAAACACAAACTTGATAAGTTAGTAGCAAAACAGATGTCTGTCAGTGGAGTATTTGCGAAGGGATCCTGGTTCCCATGACCTTAGACTCTATTGGGAAGGAACACCATCTCGCGGTGGCCAAGTCTTCATGGAGCATCAAAGTGAAGAACTGGAACTCTCTTGTTTATTACAGCTGAAGAAACTTGGAAAGCCAAGCTGGCTGCATTGGCAGTTCCAGGATCAACTTCTAGTCCATGGAGAATTTTACAGTGGAAGATAATAATGACAACAAAAGAAAATAAAACATGATCAAGCTGTCCAGAAAGAGCCTGCTGGTCACTGACAAAGCCAGAGATGAAGAGGCCAAAACAGGAAAGGAAAATCTCACATGAAAGCTGGAAAGAGGAAGGAAAAAGAGTCACTTATCATGTAACAGCATAGCAAACAGGCAAAAGTTATGTTTATGCTGATATCCTGGGGTGGACACCTACTTTCCAACTTTGCGTGGAATGAACCATTGGTATGTAAAATGCATGCTCTCCTATCCCACATCTGAATGCGAAACAAAACTAACAATGCTGACATCCCTGTGTCTTAAAATTTCATCTAAAGAATCTGTAGAAGTGCCTTCCTTGTGCACACGTGTAAAAATGCTTCCTGAAGCAATGTGGAGTACAGAAATCAAGTAACACCCCTTAACCGAAGGCTAGATAAACCCATTACTTAAAAACCTCTTACTTGAAACAGCAAAATCTTTGAGGACAGAAGCAGGCTGCAGCTACTGGGAGCTGCTGCCATCAGACAGGTAGCTAACAAGCTACAAATACCCAGCCCCTAAACAAGCCAGGTCATAATCAGATGTTGCCAGCAGAGGCTAATTTGGAGCACTAAAAAAGGGGTTATCAAAAAGGTACTGGAGCTAGAAGGCAATATTGTCAATATTTGAAATCTGTGCATAGAAGGCACAGGCCATGCTGAATGTTATACATAAGCATCTTGTGGTTCTGGACTGACATGCTGAAAACTCACTTTCAGAAATACCAGGAGCTTCATAAAATCCCATTAAATTCTGATGTTAGTCTGAATTCCCTCTGATGTCTTGTGTTTCCAGGGCCTGTGCACTGAGGCAAAGTCAGCCGAAAACTAGTTGCAGGCATCACTGAACAGACCTCTTCTGCTGGAATTTGTAAGATCAAGGCAAAGAAAGCAAGACTGAACATCTGCCTAGGGTCACGAGGACTGAAAAATCTTGTGTGCCTTTTAAATTAATTGTTAATTGACATCAGTAATAATATTAAACCAAAAAAGCCCAAACCAAATGCAAAACCTTTGAATGATGACAGAAGAAATGAGTGCTGCTGACAGCATGTGGAAGCAACCTAAGCCCATAAAAGCCGTTTCCCAAGCGCAGGGACCCAAGCGCTGTTATTCCTGACTTGTAATTCTCATTGCTGGTAAACAAGCAGGACCAACGGGATGCTGCGCTTACGAACTAGGCTCTCTTTAAAATTGTCATAAGCCCAAGGGAAGCCCCGTGAGTGAGTTGTTAAGTTCAAATATAACCTGAAGCTTCTTACACTGGGAACAGTTTGTAGCTCTTATTAAACGAGAAGGCAAAGCTTAATTCTCCAGATCTAAATTTCAAAAATCAAAAATACATAAAAGGTGCAAGTCTGTCAAGAGCACCCACATTCAACTGTTGAAAATGGCACAGAGAAGATAATTAAAGTGAGGCAAATCATCTGCCTGACACAATTGGTTACCCCACTGTTTTTTCTGCAGGAAACATTATGCTACTGAGCTATTTTATTCCAGGCTCTGAGGAACAAAGCTGAGCTTGGGCTAAGGAGCCTGAATCTGAACGTATTCCATGTTCAGACATTGCTAGTCTGGAAGGGTCCCCAAAACTGCAAATACAATCAACTAGCATCAACAATTTAATACGAATATTTTAAGCTAAAAAGATGAGCAAATCACCCTTCCCAAAGCACTCCCTGCCGATTTACCACAGACTGCCAAGAAGAATTAATGTTTTCAGATTTCACACAATGTATTTCTTTGCTGATCAAAACCAGTTACAAGAAAGATCCCACCAAATGTCAGAAGCTCTGTGTACCCATCTGAGAAAGGCTGATAAACTTATATATGTTTATGGCTTTTACTTTCCCCCAGAACATTTTTCCTTGATGATATTCTGCTTCTGATTATCTGCCTACCCAAACATGCATATGCAGCAGGGGCCAGCACACAGGCGACTCTGCAGGAAGTCCACAGGGAGGAAACGAATGGTCAGTGTTTCGTTCCACGCTGGAAAATGTGTTCTTGTATCAATATGAGAGTGCCTGCAGGGGACTTCATAGACATGCAGATCCACAGAGTGATTACTTCTCGCTGAACTACAGAGATGCCAACCCTAACATCTGTTTGCAGTTCATTCTGTCTTATCAAAGGCTTTTTCTGTAGCCCTTATCACATAGTGTGGAAAGGATGGCTAACAAAACATGCTCTTTTAGTTGAAGAAACAGATTGCTGATCCAGTTATCTCGGGCAAAGGACTCTACAAAGAAACCACAGTACTCACCTTTACACAGGAGTAAATGACCGAAACAAACACCACTGTGGTCAGGATCAGGAAACAGGTCAGGTAAAAGCCCAGCATAAATGTAGAGCTGAAATCAAGGAAATGTTTATTTTTTAAATGCACATCATATAGAACAGCTACAGCTCTGCTCTCCAAAATGTGACACTTGTACAAGCTATGACACACTGCACAGGCTTTCCAATTAGGGCAGCAATAGAAGATACGAGGTGCCTTGAATATCAACAGATACTTTGTCCTATTTCTCATTACTCACGCGGGCTGCAGAGCGGAGAATCCTGTATCTTTTATAGCAATCACCTTCCTGCCGGGGTGACAACAGAGGGACTGAGAAATATTTCATGCACTGGAGGAGCTGATAGAACACTTTATTATGGCAGGTGGGCCCCCGTCTGGCTGTGGGCAGGAGACCCTTGGGAGGGAAAGCCTGCTGAGCACTGCAGTGCAGCCGAGTGGGAAACATCTCAATAGGAACCGCTACCCGTCCTTGCCGCGCACAGGGAACATCTGTGCTGCACCATCCCCTGTGCTGGGTCTCGTTAATGGGGTGGGAGCGACCATGGCACGAGGACAGTCAGGGAAAACAGCTTTAATCTGGGCAGTTTGATAGGTTCCTGTTCCTCCCAACTTTGAAGTACAAACAGGACCCCAGGGCCAACTTTGTACTGTGCATTTTGATGTGTTTTGATCATGAAGATATTCAACAACAATTTCCCAGTGATTGGTCTCCGTGTGACAGGACAGGCCCCCTCCCAGGAGTTAGCCTCATTCATAATTTAAAGGAAGTACTCTTGCGATGTGACATTGAGGCCAACCACACCAAAGCCAGCTGGTCTCTGCGTTCTCTCATGACTACTAAGATAATTGTACTTGCTAATTCACTGTTTGAGCCTTTGTGAAATTCATTAAAGCTATTCCTCTTTATCAACATAAATTATCAGTGCCATTTTGTCTCTAGTTTGAGATTCAAATTCCATGTTGTGTCTTTCATGAAGCTCTGATGGTGACACATATACACTTGTGGTTTCAGCTGCTGCTTAACTGTTACCTTCAATAAAAGACCAAAACTAGGCAACTGAAATATAAGGAAAAACAAACTAAAAGGTGAAGGGAATTATATCTGACCTGCAGCTAAAACATTAAATTTTACTTACTCTTGAACCCAATCATCTTTCAAGCAGGTCAGACTGCCTAAGGACACTTCAGAACTTAGCAAAAAATCTAACCACCACCCTTATGGGCGGCATGGAAGGAGACTGAGCAGCATGACATTTACACCACGCTGCCGTAAGAGATTGACTCCCATGTAACACAAAAGAGTCAGCCATATGGTTGCCACAGATCAGAAATTGTCAAGTTGTCATTGAAATGTTAAACTGGGTTTTATAGAGACAGCTTAGTGGCTGCTTAGGGAGTTTGATGAGCAACACAAAGGCTGGTAGAGGGCCTCTGCAGGTGTGGAGTCACAGCAGTAATATCCAGAGATCCAGAGTGTAAGGCTTCGCTAAGTCAATTACTCTCAAATAACATTTTTGGCTATAATTAACAATGTGTTAATTACTGAGATTGATCTAGTTTCAATTCTGAGCCTCTCAGCTTCACTTCCAGTTTCCCAAAGTGGAACTCTGTTTCCACAGTACATTTGTACTCATTTTGCTGATTCAATCTTTCTGTGAGCAGAAGTGAATGTCCTCTTGCCTGGGAGAGGGAATGACCTCAAACATCAGACTATGCGTCATTTCTGTGTCCTTCCGAATATCTGATCCAAACGGTACAAACCAATCTCTACTCTGAAAAGATCTGTGGTGTGAACTGAAGTAGAAAGCAGTTGTAACGGCATGGTATTGGAGATCTCTCTCAACAATTTTTTGTCTTGCAATGAAGATGAACTTGGAGCAGTTTCAGAGCTTCTGTGATCTTGTCCTTCAGATTAAAAATGACTAACTCCAAATTTATTTCCAACACAGCAGTGCTCAGTGAAGTGATACATTACTGCTACCAAACCAGACCACAGGAAATACCAACACACTTCAATTTTAAGGGATTTTTTTTATAAACTCTTTGGGAAGAAATACCATGTCTGCAGAGCTCATTGCTGGAAAAGATCCAGTGGGTTACACTGTGCCTTTCAGACAAAGCAATGCACTGCAGCGGTCCAAAAGCACTGTGCCCCACAGCCCCGAGGAGCTTATGCCACTCTTGCCCGGGGAAAGAAATGACTGCAACCCCTACACCCGGAGTCAGCTACCCAAAGAGCAGACACTAGCTCAACTCCTTCTGTACCTATTTTCTTGCACTGCGACTCTGAGTCCAGAAGAATAAACACATGAGAGGTTATGCCTCATCTGTGAAGCAGACCCTGAGACCTCAGTGCTCTAGGCAACATGGCTGTGGTGGGTTTTTCCCCTCTCTGTCCCACTGTGTTCAGAGAAGAGGACAGCCCAGCCTCATGTTGTGAACGCCTACTATGCCTTAGTAGGCAATCCTTACTCCTTAGTGATATTTGTTTTCCACAGGCTTATAAACATGCTGAACTGCATTTCCTAAGACGGAGGTAAATGGTAAGAGAAATCACGCTGGGAAAACAGAAATCCTCACGTGCCAGTGAGGAGGTTTTAATCTGCACTAGAAATGAGTGAAAACAATAAGCACCACGCATCACTTGAGCATGAATTATTTAAAGATTTTCCTCTTCCCCTTGGTGCTCTGAATTCTCAAGAAAAAAAAAACCAAAACAAAGAAAAGTAGGCCAGAATAGAGGAGGGGAGCAGATGGGAGCAAAGGGATGAAAAGATACTCACTGTGGCACAATTATGACTTGAACAAAGCAGATGAAGAGGAAGACTAGGGAGGCACAGGCCACGTAGGCTCCAAACCTGTCATCCACCTGCTTGGAGTACTGCAAAAATGCAAACAGGGTCATGTTAGTGGGAAATTTCACTGGCTGCCTTCTCTCCACAAAAACTTCTTATTTGGCTTCTGTTTAGGTCCCTGGAAAGCAGCTCTGGTAGGAAACGACTAACATTACAAACTGCTCTTTTCCCTGGGCAAGCTGCAAGGGCTTGAACAGGCCCAAAGGGCAGGGAACAAACCCACACAGCTGGGTGGAGAGAGGATTCACCATCTCCCCCTTGCACGAGAGGAACAGGAACAGATTAACTGGGACCAGGATTCTAGGTCGCCATCCTCAGACGTAAACTTCTTCCATGGGAAGGTTACTCCAACAGGGATGAATATTGCTAATGAGAAAACCTTGCATTTTGTGCAGACGGCTTGGCTCGTTCTAATGATAGTGCGAGGATGCTGCGGTTTTCACACAGTCACTCCTTCCAACTACTTGTCAACATATTGGTCACATGGGATCTGCATCCGATTCCCAAAGATGCTTTATTTAGCTTGAGGCACGGTTCTCAGTACAGAGAGTCTCAATGTTTGAACCACAAAATAAAAGGTGCTCAGAACAGGTGAACCGCTAATTTCCCTAGCAGTGTTCAGCTATAAAGCTGAAGGGAAGGAGCGAGGGGAAATAACGCGCTTGAGCTTTTATCCAGTCCCACACTGATACAGGTGTGAATCTTGCAAAGGTATGCTTTTGCCATAGGTTACAAATCCTGTCATTGAAAGAGTGTTTCTAAATAAAATGCTAAAATAGTTAGTGCAAACTTAATTACTGAAGCTTTTTCCACGGAATAATGAACCTGAAGACCCCTTCCTCAAGTAACCCAAGGATCTGTGCTTTGATTCAAAAAAAAAAAAGAAAAAAGAAGACTTTGACTTTCTTTAGGCAGTTAAAACCAGCAGTTTATATAGTAGCCTTAATAATAGCACCTGGACTTAACTGAGTTTAACTTTGCAGACATCTAGAGCTGATGTTGTCACTATTATACAGACGGAGAAATTGAAAAGATCTTTGCTTCACAACAATCACATCTGAAACAAAGCCAGGAAGCAATCAGCTATTTGGGAGCCCTCGGCCTGTTAGTCCTCTTTCTCATGTTTGTGAAACACAAAACTCTACTTGTTGCTTCCCAAAAATGACCAGAGTATAAATTGCATCCTAATGAACCTTAGTAGTTTCTGGGGCTCCCTGGGGGTGCAAAGGCAGAGTAAAGCCCTCCAGAGGTGACCTAGAGCTCAGGCAGACTGAAGTGGGTTTCCCCAGTGATTTGAGGGAGATGAGGGGTGACTGCAATTTCATTTTGGATGCCTCAAGGTCAGAGAAACAGATCTGCTTTATTCTGGATTCCCTTTATAGCTCATCATTATATATTCATGTGTGTCTGACAGAAACGATTCGGTTTTCCTGCCCAATGCTCCCCTCAGATGACTGTGGCATTCTAGGGACATGGATATTAAGGTTTCCACGATGAAGCACAGATTTTTTTAAGATCACAACCCCACCTCCAACACCTAGCTTTACCTACAGATAAAAAAGCTTGGCCTTATGCAGGAGTACTAAAACTCTCAACAAGCTTGACTGACACATTGCAACGGGTTTTATACATTACCTTTTTCTCCAAGTCAGGCTCCCTGAATGTTAAGAGGAACTTGCGCACATGCTCAGAGCGTAACCGATCAATACTTCTGGCATCAATGGCACGGCCCAGAAACTCATCCACTTCATCTTCTGGGTTCATACTTTCCTGTGTATTCCTGAGGATGTCACAAAAAGGAAGCATAAGAGTACAAGATAATTTCCCCCTCTTCACTATATGTTATCATGTCAACAAGCTGGAGGTTAATGGCATTTTGTTCATGACAGCTTCAAGCTGGAAAATGGATTCTGAGCTGCAAGGAAAACGGTATCGGCTCTGGAGCTCATTGCCAGTCCTGAGTCCACCAGTGAAAGGATTTGATTTACTTGCCCTTTTTCTACAATATATCCATCTGTTCTCTTGCCTTGCAGTCTTTTTACTGTCCTTCATTCTCTAAAACTGGTCAGTAGTCTCCTTCCACTAGTCCTCTGACTTATTCTTCCCTGCCCTGCCATGCTGTCATAGCTGTTAGTGCCTGAACTGGCAAAATGATTTATGTAACCAGTCATATTTCTTGCTTCCCAATAATAATATTTGTAAATATTTCTGTGAAATATTTCTGAACTTGAACAATTCTCCATTTTTGAGAAAAAATTGTTCACAGAACAAACCTGTGGGGAAAAAACTGTGGCCTGATGCCCTACTGCCTGCCCTTCATGCAGCCATTTACGAGTATAAAGCATAAATCAGACAAAATTTTCTGTTTACAAGATATTTACTTAATGCAAGGAAAGGCTGCAAAAGAAAAAGGTAGCAAAAGAAAGCAATACAAATTAGATTCTGCTTTCTAAATATGTGGAACGAGATTTCTAAATTGCTTACAATCTTTAGTATCAGTGTGTTTCTAATGCTCAGCTATAGTTTCCAAAAAATGAGGCTGATTTTCAAAAACTATTGAAAAAAATAACACTGAAAACTTAATTTCCCTGAGGCATTTTGCACCGAGGATCAGGAAACCTGAAGCACCTCCCCAAACTCTCTAGTTATTTTTAAAATCTAAAAAGGATTTTAATGACTTGATGCCATCACTTTAATGGCCTGCCTTAAAACTAGCTATAGGCAGAAATTAAAAGCTAATCCTGAAGTGCTGTTTTTCTGCTCTGCTTCTGTGATTGCCAAGGTTATCCACAGGATAGGCCAACTTGCAGTGAGGCATATTCCAGTGGATAACTGTTTCTGTGTGCAAACCCCATGATGGCCCAACAACTTACAGCTCATGTTGTGCGACCTTCACCTTAGACACTCTGGAGAAAAAATCCCAGGGTCTGACAAGCACGATGGAAAACTACACTGCTTTATTTTCTCAGTTTTATTTGTACTCCCTAACAGTGCGTAATGCACAAACACTGTGTTGCAGCCAGCAGGTCCCTACAGGTACGACTGTGCTGGAAGCGGAGGCTGCTCAAAGCAGCTTACAAAACAGAATGTGACACTGTTTTAAAAGCTAAAAGTTGCTTTTCAAAAGAAAAGGCCTCCCAAAAATCTTTGCAAAACTGGACCAGATTTTTAGAAGCATTCTCTACCACAACTCTACCTCTTGCCAGGAGAAAAATAAATCAAGTCTCCCTACACGTTTCCATCCCACCTCCCTTTGCCCCAGCCAGCAAGTTGAAGGTACCTGTATCTCAGCTGGGTCATCACGATACAGCAGTGGCATCTATTTAGTGACCACAGGGCAATTGCAAACCTAGTTTGTCAAGAGCTTATCTCTATTTTAGCCAATCTTAACATTTCAGTGGGGTTGGGAAAAAGAGCTTTTTATTTTTGGACTCTAATGTTATTTAATTCCTTGAACTTCATGTATTCCACTTTGAAATTAAAAGTGGTTTTCTCCCTAGGACAGGCTACTTAATTTACTTCTAGATGCTTCCTTAGAGGAAGCACAGCTGCTTGACCATTCAAGATAATGCTGCTTGTTTTCATTCAGTCCTTGCAAATCTGTCTTCTGGTCTTATAAAAATGAGCAAGGAAATCATTAGGCTTCGTATTTACAGAATGTCTTCCAAGATCCTGCGAGTTATTTACACATTTGGGTCATTCACATTTAGCTGTTTCATACCATGTATGAGAGATGCAGTACGTTTTCTCCTAGAACCGAAGGGAAAGAATCAGCTCAGCATCTTGGTGAACCTCTGTTAAATTTCAAGTTCCAGTCAAAAAGTGTCACTCAGGAAGATGTGAAGAGAAGAAACTGTCTGCTTGGGCTTTGGCCTTGGCTGCCTCCAGTTTTGTAATAGGTCATTATCCTGCTGAGGGTACCTCTAATACTACAATAACTTCTGCAGTTGCAAATTGGGTAGAAATACCCCTGCAGGTTTTTAATTACTTTGCTGGGATATTTGCAGTGAGGCAGCTGCATTCACATAGACTGCAGGGAAGCTCAGTTACCTTGCATATAGCTAGCTGCTAGTTGTACCCGAGCTAATTACTGTACAGCAAATTCAGGTACATTTGCATAGATCTAAGTTTTGAACTGAAATACAAAATTTCCCAGTGCTAAGGAGAGCCCTGGAGGCAGTGCCTGTAAGTCAAGAGCTGAGGTACTGCCATAGACTAATGAAATCCATATGTGGAAATGCTTATTGATATATTGATAGTTTGGTGGCGGTAGGAACCCAAGGATTTCAGGCCACCACGAAACTTCCAGAAACACCTCTTAAAAGCACTGCTGAGATTTCTCTATATGTAGCCAACAGAAAATTGGTGCAAGGGACAGGAACAGCACGAACAGAGCTTGGAGCAACTTTTGCACTCTGCTTGCAAATGTGAAAGCTAGCAATTAACCCACAGATGCTGGCTTCAGAGTAATCCAAAAATGTTCTGCTGATTTAATTACTTTCTGCAAATGAAGAGTGTGGTCACTGCCAAAACTACACGTATGCTGTAATTTTAAATGCTCTGTGCCTACATTCAGTAATTAAATCTACATTTAGGCATGTAAGTGTTGGGTCCTGTTTTCAGAGATGTGTGGTGCCTACACCTTCCTTTACCATCAGAGAAAAGTATTGATGATCAATGTTTCTGCACGTGAAAGCATTGGATTGAGTGCTTGACATGGTTGAGGTATCTGATTTTAAGCAATGTCACCATGAACATTTTCTGCTAGAGATTTTTTTCATTGTCCTTGAATTAAACAGATTTCCAGATCAAGAGATTCTGAGGCAAGTAGTAACTTATTTTGGTGCTGAACAGAAATGCAAAAATCCTGCAATCTGTATAATAAAATGGGGTCACACTGAATCAGCACTGGTAAATACACAGTAATCCTTGCCAGCATTTAGCCTACTGGCCAAAACAGCTCAAGTAACCTTTTCAAACTATAGGACAGAGGAGAGACATTACGGTCCTTGGAGGAACAGTGGAGATTCTGTTCTTCACCAGCTGGGTGACTCTGTTGTGGTCTAACACTGAGGCAGATGACTTTATGTTCTGTTGCACAAACTATACATAGAGATCCTGTTTCATGAGTAATACTTAAAATTTCTGTATTCCTAAGGATTCGGTTTTTGTAATGTGTTGTATCTTTTCTGTCCAAAGTATATCTCATATCTACTGAGTTCCCTGAAGTCATGGATGCAACAAAAAATCCTGGTGACTCCCCCTAGACACCTTGTACCACCAGTGAAACATCGCAGGGTGCACAGAGATAATGTTATGGAAATTGAGTTTGCTGTGAAGGGCAAGGGAAGGAGAGGATGATCCTATTATTGCCATGTTCAAAGTTATCACATCCCTTTACTTTTAGGGAGTCACTGTCAATGTTCAGCCATCATCATGTGAATTTTCCCAAAGCCAGATGCCCAGGGCCCACAGAAGCATTTAGCTGCCCCAGCTCACAGAGGTCTGCTTAGTCCTGACCACCAGCACTCTGAGAAACATAAGGAGCAACAGCAACCTATTTTAGGCATCAGTCTCATCTACTGCCACCTATCTCGCGCTGAGCAAGCTTTCAAATAATGCCATTCAGTAGGACTGAAGGCAAAATTATTACAAACACCTTCAATGCAGGAAATGTTTTTGCTATTTCCAGCCGTAGAAGTTAAAAAGTGAACATGGTTGGGTTTTTCCTCCAAAAGCAATTTTTCAAAATATCACTCTTGTTGAATTGTTATTTTAAATATTTTTTTAAAAGTTCTATATGAAAAAGAAAATGAAAATGCTGCTTTAATGTGGCTGTATTTTAGAGCGTGGAAGTTTGAAATTACTTTTTCAAATAAAGTTGTCATTTCTGAGTTCATTTTTATACACAGAAATATGTAATATGTAATAATGAATAATATAAAACATATACAAGTAAACTCAGAAATTATATATATATTTCAATACATACATAAGTTTTTCTTAACTGAGATATTCAACACAGACGTACTTTACAGGAAGATTTTGTTCTTAGGGTATTTTCAAAGCAGCAAATAGCAAAGAATATCAGGGGCATGGAGAAGAGTAGCAAAAGCATTATAATTACAAAAGCGAGTTAGAACCACACAAACGAATAAATGCTTTGAGGGCAGCAGCAGTTCTGAATGCACAGCAGTCAATCCCATGCCCTCGACTGGCTGTCCCTCCAGGAGAAACCTCCAGGGAGTCCAGGCATTATTCTTGGCTGCTGGGCATTAATTTTTTGTCTTTTTTTAATATGAGAAAAAAAAAAATCCCAAATCTGCAAACATAACAGTGTATGACAGAAGTAAATTTGCTTACTTGTCCTTGGGGTCCTCAAAACCCTGAAAGAAAGGAAAAGGACACAAGGGTTAGGAAACAGGCTGACCTTGAGAACATAAAGTGTCCTGAGAATGGCATTTTGAGAGGAGTTTTCACGGTGCTCATTGTTAGGTGTGGATGGACAACCATAACAATGCATGACAATATTTTGTGCTGCCGTAACATCAGGCAGACAGAGCGGTTTTAGTAAAACACATGCCTTCGGATAGAAATTTATGGAAATGCCTGAGTTGAATGCTGGCATGCTTCATCTCGGGTGCCTTCTTTTTTTCAGTCACCGTTACAAATGATAGGATATGGAAATTATGCTGATATTATAACTGCGGATATATTTTACTTGAAACAAAACTCAGACTGATAACATGGGACAGCTATTGTATTCAACAAGGTTGCACTTTTCTAAGCCGGAGCTTGGCTAAGGGAGCTGGATGCATTTCAATTTTCCTCTCTTCAGGAGGAAACTCAAGGGGTCCCTTTCTTTCTCCCTCACTGCATGCACACATGAAACATGTTTTCTTGAATAATATTTCAGGAATTATTTATAATTTTTGTAATAGCCAAAATGTTCACAATTCCTTTAGGGCCACCTGAACTGAGTAAGTGTCTGTATTTATGGGTCATCTGTAGTTTAAGTGGCTAGAAGGCCTCAGAGAAACATGTACGGAGGCATAGTTCTATATGTTTAGCATTATTATATCTAATAGACCAAATTGCATCAAAATGTCCATTTTGCATGGGCTGAGACAAAATCTGCCCTCTGACATCTTGGCTTAAATTAAACTGAAGTCAAGAAAAGTTGTGTATTTGACAAGCAGGGTCAAATACTCAGGGACAGAGTTTGTACCCTGTGTTCCAAAACATAAAACAAATGTAGCTGGGAGATAGGAAGAATTTTCTTTTGTTTTCCTCCCAGAGACCTCAGGCCAAAAATGCTCCGAGCACGTGAGGATATTCCAGATGCTGGACCTGCAGGCGCTATCAGACTGGGGGCAACAAACTCAGATCCATCCTGACTGTAAAAAAGTAAAAATCTCTGGGCAAAAGTCTTCCCACACCCACCTTGTACAACAGCATCAGAAGCAAGGGCGTTGACCAGACACTAAACATGAACAGGTTTTGCCCTTGCAACTAGCTAGCAATGCGGCGATACGGCAAGAGGCAGAAGTAAAGCCAACACAAGCCTTGAACAGCATCAGCTTTGCAAGGGGGAAAAAGTGGGTTTTGTAACTTGGGTCAACAGCCCAGACTGTGATTCACCGAGAGCACAATTTCCATTTTTACATGCTCTGTTTCAGACTAAAAACACACTTCAAAATAGAAACCGCAACTCCAACTTAACACATCAGAAATTCAGATAAGGGAAGTCTATCAGTCGCATGCAACAACCACCAGCGGATCCAGTGGGAAGAGGGAAACAGTAATGACGATTCAAAGTTAGCATGTCCAGTTATTCAAGCCAAAAAAAACAAGTACTTTTTGATTTCACATTAGAGAGTGATGAAGTGATCATTCAACTTTTTGTTGTGTGGCTTTTTTTTTTTCCTTAATCATTTTACAGTTGTCAGGAATATCTCGATTGATTTATTTATTTATCCTCTAAGCAATGCTACAACATAGTGCCAAAACCAAAAGCTCACTGACTAATCATGGAGACAAAATGCTCACTAATTTGTCTGGTGTCACAGTCAGTTAGGCTGAAAAAAGAAAGAAAATCAGCTGAACATGAATAACTACCAGGCAAGAAATAAGAGGAGAGAATTGATGAGAAAAACACCAGTACTTGCTTATTAGATAGACATCAAGTTCACATTTTCAAGCTTAGCCACATGGGAACGGGACGATTGACTACAGTGGGAGAGTCCCCTAAAATGGTCTGATTTTCACAGGCAGCTGTGGAACCTTCATCCTACTGAAATCCTGAAACTAAACACAGATCTCACACCCCTGCCTTCTAGGTGTGCAAATTTGAGGACACAGGCCAACAAGGTCAAGTTACCAAAATACCTCAGCAAGCATATCCTCAAAAAATTCCCCAATATTTCAAGCAAGGAAAAATATGTAGGCTGCATATTTAACTGGTCATTTATGTGAAAGATCATTTGATCAACATGGAATTTGATTCTCTCCTGCTTCTATCCCCCAGCAAAACTGGTATAAGAGAAGTCTCTAAAATAATACAGAATAAATTGATCTAGCTTCTCAATTTAAAACACTAAATTGTGCTTGAAGCCTTGGAAATTATTCATGCTGGTAGCTCAAATGAAATTGGTGTCTCAAAATTAAAAACTCAAAAAAGATGTATTTCAGGTAAAGCAAAAAAGGAAAAGATTAGTACAATTTTTTTCCTGGATCTTCATTTAACAAGGCCAAATATTTAAGAGTGACTTGAACTTTAATTAGAGAGAATCAGCTTAAAATTAAATGTAGTAGGAACCTCTTTAAGTTAAGCAAATTAAATGATTCATTTCAAACGTTCCCATTTCATACGAAAGATTCTTCAAGCAGAATTGCCAAAAATGGAATTGTTATGGAGAAAGGTCTGCAGGATTATTTTAGGAAAAACACCCCATACACAACGTCTTAAAAAATGGTCGTTTAGGAGGAGAGAAAGGAGATTCTTATTATTTGTGCTGAAAGACTTTGCCAGGATACAGAGCAAATATATCTCTAGGATCTGGCTGTGACCAGAGATTTCCTTCCCTATCCACTAAAGCGTCCGGATCTCAATCACATACCAAGAAGTCTTTTAAGTGGAGGAGATGATCACACGCGCAGGGTCACGCTGCTTGCCCTATTTTGGCTTTGGAGGGAAATCTCCCCCTGGGTTTTAGCTAATGTGTTTTCACCTCCTCCTACTTTGTGGGCATGCTTGGTCTATTGAAAAAATCTGCACTTAAATTATTTCCTTCCCCTTGCACAAGGTTTGGGCATTAATGATACGTTGGTCTTTTTTCTCCTCTGCAGCTGGCAAATAGTTTAGTTTCTTGTGGACTCAGATGCTTTGCTGCAATTAAAGCCCCTTGGCTCAGCATAAGCCTGCTCACACAAATTGCAATGGATAAACACTACGAACAATCGATCTTGAAGAAATATGGTCTACGTGGATTTGCCTTCATTCCTAACGAAGTAGACAAATTTCCAAGATTGAACAGGAAAGTGAAATAACAGACATGTCATGCCAGACACCAATATTTGTTAGGGGTGGACCTGCTGGAAAGCACGTCTGAAGAAAAGGATCTGGGGGTCCTGGTGGATAGCAAACTATCCATGAGCCAGCAATGTGCCCTTGTTGCCAAGAGGGCCAATGGAATCCTGGGCTGCATGGGGAAGAGTGTGGCCAGTAAGTGGAGGGAGGTCATTCTCCCCCTCTACTCTGCACTGGTGAGGCCACAACTGGAATACTGCATCCAGTTCTGGGCTC
>JAOXNO010000078.1:12400169-12414579 GCA_028565335.1 Limnodromus scolopaceus | reverse complement strand
CTGCTTTGGCAGGGGAGTTGGACTAGATGATCTCTAGAAGGTCCCTTCCAACTCCAACAATTCTGTGATTCTGTGATAACGGAGGGTGCTGCTGCCAACATGTGTATAAAGCCACTCTCCAGGCTCACCTCTGGAAGCTGGGTAGCTGGGCTGGGGCTGTACCCAGCCTGTTCGGGTATAGAGCAGGCTTTGAGCTGCACCAAAGATATAGGACTGGCATTTCTGCACACAAAAACCTGAATGAGCAGAAAAAATAGCTGATAAAAATGAGGTGCCTATCTTTTAGGAGAGGGGAAGCGACGGGGTAGGAAGAGAAACAGCCAATTCCTGGAGTTACGTATATAAATCCCCTCTTGACTGCTTATGGATTTGTGCCCAGCAGACCGAAGCAGCGCCGATGGCTTTCAAGGGTGCTGGGAAGAAAAGGCTGGGAATTGTCAGCGGGGACGAAAATGGCAGAAGTGGTCATAGCTACAAGAATCAGACAGATAGGAGTTCAGAAGAGTTCAAGAATAGCTCCATAATCATGATGATGAAGTAGCCCTTGTTAAGGCCAAAATTCCTTTTCTCTAGAAGGGAATATAAGGCATGAGATAGGTCATATCGCAGTGCAGTACTAATGGACTGCTGCATATAGGACCTCATGCAATTTTTATTCAGTCTCATTTTAAATATCCCTGATACAGGAGTTTTTCCCCTTCCCCCAGGAGGCTGCATTATTCTGCCATCAGATTGCATACAGGAAGGTAATAATATTTAATAATTGCTCTGAGACTAAGATGGTTCTCTCTCTTACTTCAGGAATATTAACTCAAATTTAGTTGAATCAGCTCCCTTAAAGGCACTAGTACCTACCAAAGAACAGTCTTGCTCTTTCTTCTTTTCTACATGAGATTCTTAAAAAACCCATATTTTTTATGGCAGGTCAGGTGGCTGTGAATTTACAAGCACTTACTTTTAATGACCATCCTCAGTGGGAGTAGACATGTGCAGGAGGTAAAAAAGAGGGAATCTTATATTACTGCATCTGTCCCTAAGGCTTACTCTATTATGGGGGATATTTTATGAATATCTATTGTGCTAAAACCTCCTATGACTGCCATCTCTCTGCTTGACTTCTAAATTAACTAAGCCCTTTTCTTTGAAGATTAAAACCGATTCCTTAAATAGAATGATAAAGTGTTTGTCAAAGCCATGACAAGCTAACTGCTATACCATAATGCTTCAAATCAAGAACCATTAGAAATAATAATTCTAACTTTGAGAACATTAGCTGCAGTTATTAACATATTGTAAATATGCAAAAAGAAGTGGAATAGACTCTACATCCTTTTAACTTTTCATTTAGATCCAAAAATAAGACAGTAGAGGGGCTGATGAGCTCTATGACCTTCTTAATGGCAACATGGTTGGGAAGCATGGATTCCACCTTAAATCTTCCCTGCAACTACAGCAAAGATCATAAGAGCAAAAATGATAGAGAAACTAATTTTTCTTGCCCTTTGTTCATCTCTAGAACAAAGTTGAAAGGGGACTTACATGATGTTAAAGCAGAAATCAAAATATCTTTAGATTTAGGGACAAAATGAGCTTTGTAAGACGTCGGGCCAACTTGCAAAGCAATGGTGCTTCACAGAGACAGTGACCATGGAAAAAAGAAGAGTGACAGTGGGTGTAGTTACAAACAAACCTGGTTTGGCCCCATCGCAAAATTAATTATTCACATCTGTTTTCAGCAGTGGTATACATTCTGCCTTTGTCCCTGTGGTCAACAACACAAGGCTACGGAGACAGGTGCTGCCAGGTGTAAAAGCAGAAACAAAACTGAAGGACTTCAAAGCACTCCAGCCAGAAATAATGCAATTTCCATAACAGAGTCCAGAAAGAGCTGGCACAGAAAATACTAAGCCTGATAGGAAAGATATTTAACAAGCATCTAAGTGCAGAACAACAAACTGGCAGAAAACCAGTTCATGAAACAGATTATATGATGAGTGTGTCCGCTATAGCTGGAACACAGACTAATGAGCTCCAAAAAGGAAAGCTGAAGCGCTCCCTTTCTGCAGCCCACCCCACTTGATAAATAGATTTTCATTCCTCTGCGCTGCTCACAGATGGTGAAACCCTCTACTTTGTTCTACCCAAAATAATTTTGTATGCAGCCCCCAGCTGGCAGATCAGACCTGGCCAAACCTGTGAATTTATTTGGCCCATCAGATTTATATCTATAGAACATAATGGTTGTATAGAACATTAGGTTGTTTACTTTTAATTAACTTCTGGCTGCGAACTCACACCTCTGAGAAGTGCAGGTTGCTCACGCTTTCCAGTTTTCTGTGAACTCTGAATCTGAATTTCTTCATTTCAAAGGCCACATTTTCAAGGAAATTGCTATGTGAACCTGTTCCTCACTTACGAACAGTTACCAGAACTTGCAAAACAGAAGAATACATAAAAATAGGTAGTCTTAGAAATGCTCTGAATCAGTTCCTGGCTCCCTAATCTCTGTCCTTTCATCTCTATACTCCAACGATGATAAACACAACAAACTTCTACAGAAACTACTGTCAAATAGCCTTCTAATCAGATGCAGACAGACTGAATCCAAGGCCAACCAGCCTTAATTGAAACTGCCCACTGGCACCGGCCAGAGCTGTTCACCCTCTCTGAAAACCAGACCCAAACCTGCTGACCTGCCTCCTTTTGTCATTAAAGCTTACTGTCTGCTTTAGGAAGCTTTGGAAATCATTCCGGTAAGTGGCACAACTCCACCTCTGATGTCCACTTATGCAATGCTGCCACCAACATCAGAGTAAAATGTTTCTGTTAATAAAGAGGAATTGGTATCTTTATTTCTGTAGGCTTAATTTAGTCCCACTCAGGTTTCACAAAAGCAGCTGCAGATCAGCTGTTGCATCTCACTGACTCATATACCTCTTTTAAAGAATTTAATCACAAATGATTGCAAGCCCTGATCAATTACAGTAAAAGTTAGGTTTGCAGATGAGGATAGAAAACCGTACGAAGCCTCTGACAATTTGAGCGACATACAATATTCTATATGGCTCCCACTCATTTACAGGAGATCACACGGAACATGTGAACCCTCTTTTCAGAAGCACCAAAGCAATTACGTAGCATAACTTCAGGACAAGGTTCCTCCCCTTGCTGTGAGCTTGTGAGCTATCACCTAAACCAAATTGGCTATATAAAGCCCAGACTAGATGAACAATTTCCTCCCAGGTCTATAGCAATACACAGAGATTACAGCAGAAAGGATTGCTTGAGGGTTTCTCCCTGCTTGATTACAAGTTCAGGGGATTCTGCATACGACAATAGCCGTGAAAAAATAGTGGGTCAAATTCTTCTCCATTGGGTGCCCCTGCCCAGCTCCACTGACGTCAATGTTGCTATTACCAGATTTAGTAGATGATTGCTGGAAAAGAGGATAATGTTGACCTCCAAACAAATGAAACCTTTAGAAGGAGGGTGCCTCATTCACAGACTCAAATCCACTTCTCTTTGATGAGGCTGCACTATTGATTGAGGAAAACTTGCCCTACTGAGTTTTATTTTAATTTTTTAATCATTTCTGATGTTTAAGTGGAAGAGATGGCACAGAACCAGTTATAGTGTCTGTTCCTCTGATGCACCTGTTCCCCAATTTTGATTTCTGAGTAACAAGAAAATCTATTGTAAGGCCAACTTGGAAACACAAAAGGAGGAAGTAAGCTGTATTTGCCATGCAACATGCAGAGAATTGTTTGATTTAGGACAGGGTGAAAAGGACAAAGAATTATATTTTATGGTTGAATGACCAGCCTTGTAGATGAGTGCTGTTTCATTAGAAAGTAAACACCAAGCAATCAAATATTGCGTAGAAGACTGTGCAGAACTCCAAGCAGCACCACAAGGAATCAGGCAGTGCCTACCTGGAAGATGAGCTTGTTCTTTATTGCACCAGCCGTACCCAGGATGCATTTTTATAACCTTGTCTCACATTTTTAACATCTGCGTGCAGTCGTATTTCCTACATGTGCATAATCCCTATTTGATTTTAATTTAGTTCTTACTTTGTAACTAACATTGATGTCATACACAATTTCACTGCAAATTAAATGCTTCACTAGTTAGACTCAGACTCATGACAGAAGCATGGGGAGACTGAAATCGGTGTTGCAGATCTTCAGGGTTTCCTCTTTCTGTTCCTAAACTTCCTAAAGTTCAACCTTGCCAGTAGCTGAAAAAATAAAAGGAAATCTGCCAGGCATCTACAACAGGGCTCAGTAATCACGTTAGGCACTCTGCTCACATTTGATTATAACGACTCAGAGGTACCTGTTTCTGAAGTAAACCTTCCCCAAAGCATGTACCAGTGGAATAAGCTGAGCTGCTCAGTCATACTAGCCAGTGTAAAATAAATATAATAGCTGTATGGCAGCCTTAAGATCCAACAGCAGGACTTTCCACAGCTGAGTAGATCTCATGATACAACTAATGCGTTTTTTTTTTTGGAAGCCAGACAGCATTAGGCTGTATCAAGTCTGGTTGTAAGACCTCAAAAGTGACCAACGTCTTCTGGGCAGCACTAATACAACCTCAGTAGGAGCGCTGGGTTCGGTGGGAGCACTGCCTCTTATTGATGAAACAGCAAGTGCTCAGAGGGGAACAAGAACAACCACCAGGCTGGAAAGCAGCAAATAGGGAACAAACTTAATGAGGGAATTGGAGCTGAGCAAAGATACGGTAATAGTCTTCAAATACAGAGAAGATAACTGTAAAAGGGATAAAATTGAATTGTCCTTGATCTACTGTGAATAGCTCATATAGCACCGTGTTTTAAAATCAAAGTGAGGGAATCTGAAGGAAAACATCAAGAAAAATAATCAAACTGTTGAAAAGGAAGATCAGCAAGACTGTGGGATTTCCACCCTTTGAAGTTTTTAAACAAGGCCTAGCAAAGAGGGGAGATCAACGCCAAAAGCTCTGTGCAGCCTAGATTGAAAACTTCTGAAATCTTTACATCTATCTCATATTAATCTCATATCCTTTATTCCCTATAAATTCTCCTAATAAAGATTTTTTAATGTTATTGTTTCTATCTTTGCAAAGCATTTTGAGATACTCCTCTAGACTGAAAAAGCCGAAATAAAATAAATAAAATGTTTTCAGGAAAATCAGGAATTCCACAAGCTCCTTATACAGTCTATTCCTTGCAGCTAAGATTTTTTTAAATTTAGATCTTCCTCCCAGCAAATTAAGATGATTATTTTTAATCCTGCCCTTTGCAGTCATGGAGAACGATTTATTATTATCTTTTGTCCTTACAAACCTTCATATATTTGAAGACCTTTGCTTCTACCAAACCTTCTCCCTTCTAGATTAAACAAACTGAACCCTTTAACACTTCTTCACAGGTCACGCTGTTGAAACTCTCCTAATTTGTAATTTTCTCCACTGGACTAGCTCCAATTCACCCACATTCACCTAAAGGATTATAATCCCAAAGTGGATGTGATTTTTCAACTATGACCTTAATAATGCTGAGCAGGGCAAAAGATGCAAGAGAATATTTTTTCATCTAGAACAGCCCTGTCATTTTGGGAGATACCAACATTTGCCTTTTCACGGCTGTTTACAACATAACCTCTTTCAGCTTACATTCAACTACAGTCCCCAGATTGTTTCTTTTTCAGTAGTAGTTTTGTTTTGTTGATGATAACTGAGACATGAGTATTATTTCCAGAAGTCTAAAATCCATCAATGTTTATAAAAGCACTCTGAAATCTATACTGGGAAAAGCAAAGTATTTGTTAGTGGTATATAAATATTGTTACAGCTATAATTATGCCTGTACTCTCAAATGCTTTCAAGTCCATTTATTTTTGACCCTTTTGCAATTAAAAATTGGACCAGAGAGACAGTGGGAAAGACAAGGCTGGTGTACAGAGATTTGGGGGAATGCTGCTCCTTTGTGTCCATCACGAGCAGTACAAAAGTCTGCATTTCCAGAGAGATAGAGTCACTGGTCTTAGACTGACTGCTTTTGTTTAGGAAACAAGAAAACATGCTATAAAAACCAATAAAAATAGAAAGCAGCTGGGCTGCTCTTCTGCCATGCTCTGGCTCTTTTCCTATTCTGTGTACAGCCACAGAGTTGATCCTGTCCAGGCTTCTTTGCCTGCTCAGGGCAAGCGAGGCAGCCCCCCAACCTCTGCATCACCCATCAAACAACATGGGCTCCCAGAGCCAGGGCTCGGGTAGAGGCTGCCAGCCCAGAGCAAGGCTCTTTGCCCTTCCATGCCATTTCTCTCTGATCTTCCTCTGCTCCAAATTTACCAGTTTTTTAGGGGCAGCCACTGACCTCTCAGGCCAGCTCAGCACAGTCCCCAGGACCGGCTTGCTCTGGCTCCACCAGCTACTGGGGGTCAGGGTCAGCAATGGGCAATGTCGGTGGCTCCTGCTTGCTGCATCCCTGGAAGCTCCACACGGCAAGAAAGGCCATCACAAAGCAATGGGAGGGGAAAAAGAAGGGTTGGAGATGGTCTGGAAAGCAGATCAGTGCATGAGGAAGATGGAGGGGCTGTTGAGCAGGATGGGATGGGTTGGCACAGTTGCCAGGGGTAGAGTAAGACCAGGAAAGTAACTCCAGTTTTCCAGAACATCTTAGATTACTGCTGCATGGACATATGTAGCATATATTGTCTTATTTATATGTGTGTGTAAGTGCCTGAAAAAACTCCCGTGTGCCCAGGGGGATAACAGCCTAGGAGTACTGTGGAAAATCAGCTGGACCCAGCAGAGATTAAGCTCCAAGCCACAGCATGGAGTGAAGCAGGGACCAGTGACCTTCCCGTGCTGGCAGCAGGGCTGCCATCCCACATGAACCCTGTGGGACCTGCACCTTGCCGTGATGCACTGCCAACGTCCCCTCAACACGGCACTGTGTTGAAATGCCACAAGAAAAGAAGAGCAGGGGGAAAAAAAGGAATATATGGCTACCTTTGATACTAATCCATCTTATCCAGGACTACCTGTAATATATCCTAAGAATAGAGACAGCTACCAGAGCCAGCACCCAAAGGAAACAAAAGTGGCCAAAATAATTCTGTTTTCTATTAAATACAACGGTTCCCTCCCAAAAATGCAATTCAGAGAACTTTATTATTCTCTTTCAGGGAATTGTAGTAGCACCACAAAAAACATTGTATCTCATTTTTCTGGAAATATGGTTGCCTTCATGACACCAAATGTTTTATGTTTGTGACAAGAAATTGTGTCCTTTATAAACATCCATATTACTGCCTGCACACAAATGTGCTCATATCTGCATATCAATATAATGTAACTACACATCACTGCAACATCACCTGGCTCCTGCCCCAGGACTATCTCACAATTACCCTTTTAAATGCCTGTTTTGAAATTACAGGTCTAAGGAGCTCCAGGTTTTAAGGAGAAAGGATCTGTTGCAATGTTTGCCTTCGGCGTACTACTTTGACTAATCCAACCTTACGTGTTCCTAGTTTCCAAGAAAAAAGGCTACATGCAAGAAGGCTGGGGGAAAGGTGGGTGATGTGGAACAAAGAGCACATTTTCAGGAGCTTTGAAAGCTGGTGCGGCTTACCAAGATCAATGACATGTCATCCCAGAGGAGCGCTGAAAAAAGCCTTTGTAGTCCTGCTCCCCTTCTGTCTGTCTGTATTTTGTATTTCGAAGCAGGCAGCTTGCAGCCGGTGTGCGCTGTGCGTGCATTTGAGCACACGCAGCATCCATGTAACACTATGTTAGAGACTACAGACAAATAAAGTACTGTGCAAAGCTGGGTGGTACAAAGAAACGCGTATTTAAATTAGAAGTTAATACAGAGAGAAAGAGTTGAGACAGGAGATAGAGAAATTCTTCCTATGATCTAATCAATAAAATGTCAATCTAGCAGATATTAAAATGGTCTCTAGGCCACGGAGAGCATCATGTTTTCATTTTGACTAATGCATCTCAAACATAAAGCAGAGGAAAATACCATAAATAACAGATTTTAAAAAATAGTCCCAAATAATAACAAAAAGTCTGGATGAAAATAATACATCTGAATCAGGTTTAAATTGGTTTTCAACAAATAGCCTGATGCACATAACACAGACAACATCAGCCTCTCAAAAAAGAGCTTAATACAGGAGGCAGTACAGAAGCAGATTGAGTGGAAAAGATTTTCTGAGCTGCTGAATTTGTAAAAAGGTAAATACCATTACGGGGAAGGTTCATGATAAGGAAGGGGAAAAAAAAAAAAAAAGAAGTTTTTCCTCCTACAAGTGAGGGGCAGTGAAGTTTTTAGGACTCAGCTTGATATTTCAATAAATAATTATGTTTTTCCAACTGAACAACCAGCTAGACACGGCAAACTGTAATTAACACCAAGAAGCATAATACCATTTGGCATGCGTACACCTAGTTTCTGAACAGGAGGCTGCAAAAACCCCTTAAAAGCTATTCAAAGAAACTTATAATTATAATTATGTGCTAGTGTGATTAGGCTCTTCTAATAATGCCATGCCTATTAAGAACACCCTATTGAAAAGCCCACATAAAAATGCACAGTTCCAGTGATCTGTATGCTTATGTCAGAAGCCCTCATTTGGAGATCTGAGGAATGAAAGAAACATTACTATGGAGATTAAGAAACTTGGTTTGGCACTGTAAAATAATATTATGATTCAATAATATTAGCACCAACTATTAATAAATGTGTCAGCATTTCCCATTAGAAGATACCATATGCAGTTGCTTACAGCTATACCAAAATCTTTAAGCTGTAGGAGTGAATCTCATGTTAAAAAGTTCTTTGAATGCTTTAAGGCTTTGGTGACCTGGAGCAAAAGTTTGATTATAGGCAACAAACCGGGCAACAAATACACTCTTTTGGCTGTGTATGAAGGGTCAAAACAGCATTAATAAGGTTATAGACTAATCTGATTATGCATGCAATTACAGAAGCGTTAAATATTTTTGTTATTATTAAAAATAGCTGTTATAATAGAAACTCTTTTCACCTTTATTGCAGGAAGCAAAGATATCATCTACAATTTTATGTAAAATAAGCCATAAAAGTGCTCTCAGTCCAAATGCATTGGTAATTAGCTCTTGTTCATTTTAATTTAGAAGGACTGAAGGGTGCAAGAAATGAAGATGCCTGCTATCTTGGACCAATTAATTCATGTACTTAAGAATGTATTCTCAAGAGTTAAACAGAGTGGCATGATTCCTGGGTACCCGCGAGTATATACGGGCATGTAGCTTATAGAAGGTGAACAGCATCTGGCTGTTATAATGCAAGCAAGAAACCCTTGCAGGTGCTGAAGTCTGTAACGATCTAGTAGAAACGTATGTCAGCTGCTGTTTGAATGCTTGGGTTACTGAACAATTTTTCTAGATAATCCCGTCTTCTCACACAGCCTGGATGAGTTTTCAGAACGTGAGACAAATCAGACAAAAGAGCCTTCTTTGTGCCATTCAGCCTCCCTTCCCTTCTCAAACAACCTTGCGCCTCATCTCACAATCACTCACCTCCAGATGTACCAATTATTATTATTTCTGGAGTCAAAGTAGAATTTACCACCCCCATTTGGAAAACACCCTCAGGGCTGAAAAAACCTTCAGACAAATCAAGGAGGGATATATAATGCTGCATTAAGAAGAAAATAAATTAATGTCCATAAAGCAAGGCATTACCATTCTCTTCATCTCCTTGGAGACCTGGTGAGCTCCTAGGTGGTTATAAAAGGGCCGGTCAACACCCCAGTGTGGCGGGTTATGGCTGATGGAATTAGCGCGCTGACGGTTCATCTTGGCTATTGTGGCTTTCTCATCTTTCTGAAATACAAACGACAGAGAAATGCAGAGTATTTATAAATTTTTGAAATGTTTATATCGCAGTCATACTTCAAGCATCTCTCACTCTAGAAGCTGGCTTCTGGCCTTGAACTTTATGAAGTGGCACTGATCAGAAGCAGTCCCAGTTCACCATTTCTTTCTTCTCATTTTTTAGAACACGTGCTCACCATTTTACTCCTTTGCTTGTTTTGAATAACCACCATAACCTGTGCAAACACAGGGAGCATTCCAAAATTGAGACATCTATTTTCTTCTTTAGTAAACTGAATCAAACTGAATAATTTCAGATAGGAAACTGCAGTTCCAAGCTGACATACTACATAGAGGGTCCCCCCCGCCAAAAAAAAAAAAAAAAGACTAGTGCATCTGCAAGAGAAACGACACACAAAGTGATCTGGGTGAAGAACAGGAGCTTTGAAGCTCCTTGAAGCTATGGGAATAAAGGACACATTTCACTGTAGGTACAAGCAAATGATTTTCCACACTTGCAAGAACATCTTCCCAGACATGCTAAGGAAAGCATGTAAACCTTATAAACACCTTAACCGTGTATCTGCTGAGTGTAATAGTATTGCAGAGTGTGACAAAATGGTCTCCTGTACCCTAATGCTAGCTGCAAATTTTATCACTGACATTAACTTCCCTGAAGTTTGGACAAAATCTGTGGTTTTTATTAGAGTTGGTTTTGACTTGATTTTAGTTGGAGCTTATGGCAAAGTTTGCATGGGATCTGTCGGAAAGGTTTCATTCAAGCTCAATGGCAGCTACAAGAGCACAGAAGTGTAGCACCTAACAAGGCTAAACAACAGGCTGGGTAGTTCCTTACTTTGAATATATTCTCTAGCTAAAAAGACAGGCAGGTTTCCACATGGAATAATAATGGAATAAACTCCAAGACAGACGTTTATTGCACAAGATCAAACCCTTTAATCTTCTTTAGCAAGAAGACTTGCTCAGTGAGGACTGCATGATTTACCTGTACTGACTCAGAAGGCAGAGGGGTGGCAATTATTACATCCTTGCTTAAAAGAGGCAAACCTGGGAGAGCTTGAAAATTTGGGCAGCTTAGCTGTTTATTACCTGAGAGGCTAAACTTTTTTCAAGAGAATTGCTGCTTCCACAAAATTACTGAAAAAATTAGACACAGTAGTTAATTTTGGATTTCAGAAAGTGTTCAGACAACTGAATAATTTAAAAAGAAAGCACCAGTTGTTTTAAACTCTAGAATTTTGGTTCAAGCATTGTACGACAGGTAGGTCCATGTCTTTTTTTTGCCTGGAGTCTGCTTTTCCTACCTATTTATTTTGATTCTCCACTATTCACCGTAACTTGTGCCTGTCAGGAGTTTGCAAAATACCTGGTGTTATTTCCATGGAAACCAGAGAGTTAAATGTCAAGTGTTATGCTGCCTTATATTACTTTTTTTTAAAAGAAATTTTAAAAAGCCTGCTAAAATTCAGTGCTGGGGGAAGCTGCCTGATTGACAAGCATGGGAAATCATAATCTCTTTTCTTGCAAAGAAGAGACAGCTACAATGACAACATTTCCCGTGAGACCACAAGCTCACCACGCAGGCACCAAGTGTTCCTGGGAACGTAATGCTGCAGGCTTCACGGCCACTAGCTGGGGACACAGTGCCACTTGCCACAGGACCCCTGTGCTGGACACCCGACCAGCCCTGTGGCAGTAAGTAGCAGTGGTCACTGCAGCCCCAGGCTGCCAGTCTAGATCTTCTTTTTCCACCCAGCCAGGACAACAAGTGTAGGATCTCAAGGAAACTCGGTGGGAGCAAACCTAAAGGAGCTAGCAGCTCTCCGGGATGTTTGCTGGGGAGAACCATACGTGCTCACACATCACACCCCCAGGACAGCATGTGCTTCCTACGTCACCTCCTTCCCCACATCGAACACACCACTGTTTCATCTGCAAGAGCTATGAACTCCATCACCTGGCACCAGCTGAATTTCACATAAGCAATCATGACAGAGCCACTGGATAACCTCCTGCGTTTCAAATGTTTCTAAAAATACACTAATGTGATGCAACACTGATGTCCAGATTTGAGTTGGTTTGAGGTTTTGTTTTTCAGAAGTCACTGCTCTTTATGGTCTCTGCCATCATTTGTAGCACTTTCTCATGTTTTTTCAGTTATGCAATCTTTTTCATAGTTATGCTTCTTTCTTCTGTGATGTGACGCCAGAAAACTGGTAGAAAATATATTTTCATTATCTCCAAGCAAATATATATTGTTTTCAATAATAGAAGTGACACTGTCTATTCATTTTATTACAGCTTAGTGAGGGGTTTTCGACCAAAAGCAATCAAAAAACTCAGACACTGAAACTAGTCTGGGGACCTATAAAAGCCAAGCTATTTGGTTACATTACAAATGCCTGTACATCAACAGATGATAAAAGACACATACAGCAGGTTTCCCCTCATGAGTTAGTAAATTTGATTAGAATTTGAGAAGAGCCTTAATGCCAAAAATCCAAGCAGATGCACTAACTCCTCTCAGCCAGTAAGTGATCCTTCTACCTGCTGCTAGTGCTGGTGACTCTGAAGCATCACTTGATTAATTTGAAAGGAATATAAGACCTCATACATGTTTATTGACACATCTGGGTTGAGGTAACAGTGGGACAAATGGGTAAATATATACTTCTGAAATAATTTCTAAGCATGAGGTCAGGCACCATAAATTTTCCATGGCTACATGAACTCTGGTAGTATTTCCCCCCAGTCCCTGTAGAAGGTTTTCACTGCATTGTGAACTATGTTTCCGCAATACTTCCATCAGATTAAAACACATATATACAAGCACAGTGGATTTTTTGCTGTCCCCCATTACATACTGTGCTACTATATTATCTTGAACAATAGAACTTTGTTGTTAACATCAATACTTATTAAAAAACATTTTTTTAAACTTGGTATTTTCAAAAGTTGAGGCAATTTATTTTCTGAAAAATCACTTGTTCAGTGGGCGGTGATAATAACAAACTCTAAAAATGAAGAATTAGAAAGATCACAGCTCTTCTGTGGAAATTTATGAGGATCCCTCCTCTGCCTCTTCCTGACCAAGTGATAGCATGAGGACAACTTGCACCCAGAGCTAAGGCATAACAAGACTGGAAAGAAGAAAAAAGAAAAGGAAGAGATGATATTTTTCAGTCCTACTTGTTACAGGTACTACCAACAACAGGAGCAGGTGCAAAAGTTTCTGACAGCAATGATGTTTTCAGATTTAAAGTGGCTAAGCTTCCGAATGCTGTTGTGGGAACTTCTCAAATCTGGACTCGCAATGAGACTGTAAATCTTATTCCCAGGGGTTTTATTGTGTTCCCACCACCATGTTCCCACACACCGAGCTACAGTAATGCTATAGCAAAACTGCATAAATAGCTGGGATTTTCTTATACTTATCAATTGCATCAAGCCTGCCTGTTACTTCTTTAGTGTGCAACAGGATTTTCCAACATATTGATCGCTATCAGTGCAACAAAGCAGTGAAATCTGAGCATGGATCAGCCGTTTCAGATTAAGTTACATATTATTCTTTAAATTGTCTTGAAGTCCTATTGACACATGGATGATATTTCTTGCAGTGTTACATGCTCCAAACCACTGCCTTCATAAATCCACAAGAGCGGAACCCTGATGAGCTGTGATTAATTTTGTTAAATTGAGGAATCATCACATTAGATTGATTGTGTTTTAGGAGAGTCACATGCATAACATTTAAGGACCATTTTGTTTCTTCAGCTGGATGGAGTTCCAGGACACTATTTAGAAAAGAATGAAATTGTTTTTCTAGGAGTTACGGCCAAGGTTTTATTGAGCTGTTTTAAGGCCACCATCAACAAACCTTTCTGAAGCTGTTGTGTACCTGCTATTGTTAAAAGAAACACCCATGTTTACTGCAATTGAAAGACATTAGAAAAAAAATAAACATTTTTTTAGTTTGCCGACTTCGTGCAGGCAGCACAGTGCGTTTAGTCAGCAGTATTGCTCATCTGTGAACAGTCACATTTTGTTTCCACTTGTGTTCAAAGCAAAGCATTGCCCCAGACTTCTGACAATTTTGAGGACAATAAAACTAGCTGTAAACCTAATATGCTGTTAAAATCCTATTCACCTTAAGGTCTGTTTCCCACTCTTCCAAACACACACTTCCACCCTTCTCAAAGTAAAGCTTTTATTAATGATTAGAAGCGATGAGAAGAATAGTTCTGATGATTCTACAAGTTAGTGCAGCACCTGATCTCAAAGAAGACCAGAAAGTTGCCAACAACCACGAAGTGACATGCTCCTGTACAAATTCCAGAAACTTGGGCAGCACAAGAACTGGGACTTCTGGATACTACAACAGTAATTAAACCGAGTACTGTAAGAATAGCAGGGAAATGCTAGGATGGCAGTAATGACTGGGACAGAGGTTTCACTGAATTTTTCACTGAATTTCACTGAATTTTTAGAGTTGGAAGGGACCATAGAGATCATCTAGTCCAACTCCCCT
>JAOXNO010000078.1:12384791-12400069 GCA_028565335.1 Limnodromus scolopaceus | reverse complement strand
GATCTTTCTCTTCAGAACTTGTTTCCAGCAGATCCATGCCTAACCTGTATTGGTGCCTGACATTCTTCTTCCCCAGGCGCAGGACCCTGCACTTTTCCCTGTTGAACCTCATGCGGTTCTTCCTTGCCCAGCTCTCCAACCTGTCCAGGTCACACTGGATGGCAGCACGGCCCTCCGGGGTGTCAGCTACCCCTCCCAGTTTGGTATCATCAGCGAACTTGCTGAGGATTTTTGATGTTTTGAATAAAATGCAGAAGGACAGATATAAAAGTTGTGGAAGTAGAGAGCTGCGTGTTAGGAATGCTACAGTCTACAGGTTAAACTTGAAAAAAAAGTATAACAAGAATAAGACAAAACCACTCTGTAGAAGGATAAAGACATTGTACTGAGTAATGCTGGGTAGTTCACTACAATGCCTCAGGGTTAGATTTGGGAATCAGTAAAGATCTGGGTAATATTATTAGTAATTCTAGCTGATAATTCACTGCTTATCTGGAAACACAGACTTTCAGGTCAAGAATGAAGATGCAAAGTCAGTAATGGAGAAAAAGCAAAGATTTCCTTGGAGAATTCCTGTATTTCTTTCATGCTAAGTCTATTTGAAACACATATCCAAATGAATGAGAAAAATACTGAATAAGGACAGAAGTAAACTTGTGTAAGTCACCCTATATCACCCAAGGATAACAGAAACTTAAAAATCTACGTTACTCCATAAATGAAGAAACAGATTCTTTCTCTTCAGATAATCACTACTGTAGAGGCAAAAGGGAAGAGGGATCATAAGCCTAGGGTTATAAAACAGAAAACAGGACTAAGTTGGAAGCAAAAGTCAGAAGGACAACCTTCATCCCAGATCTGTGCAAAACGGCCAACTGCAATTTCAGCTCTGGTACCAGATACTTTTATTATCTATTTAGTCACGGATCATGACACAGAACTTGTAGAGCAGCAAATGCTGGACTTGGATTAACAGTCTTGAGAGCATCCAAGTTTTTCTAAACAGAAAAAATGCACTAGCACTCACTGGCCTTGGTTTTTCCAAAGAGCATTTGACAAAGTGCTGTGTCGGAGACTAATGGCTCAGACAGATGGGGAATACGAAGCTGGGCAAAGAGCTGGTTTCCAGTGAAATGGCAAGAGATGGTTTTGAATGACGAAGTATTAGGCTGGATGAAAGTTACTAGTAGAGTTACTCAATGACTAGTCTCAGTGCAGATTTTGTTTAATTTTTTTCTTAAAGCATCTGGTACCAAGTGCAGCAATGACAGACTTTGCTAATGAGAGAAGCAGAGGTAGTACTTGATAGATAAGAAAAAAAAAGGAGTAATAGCACTCAACATTTGAGGACTGACATAGCAGAAATGGGACCTGAAACATTCAAGTGTACAAAATGCATGATCATTCAGAGATTACAGTCAGTAACTTCACTTTATTATCAGGACTCACATTAGTTCATCACAGAATAAATATCAGACACCAAGATAATGCAGCTATGCAAAGGTAAAGGTTTCCTTCGATGACCATGAAAATGAAGAGCTTGCTATGAGAGCTTCTGCTTGTCTCTTCTTTGTTATAAGAAGGCATTAGAAGAGCTTGTCTCAGGAGAAAAAAGGCTGAGAGGGAGAGAGGGGATACAACTGCTGTCTGACAGCAGACACCAGACAACCAGAGCAACCAGGTTTTAGAGCTGGTAGCACTAATAGAAGCAAACAAACCACAGCAAGAGACTCAACAGACCTTTACAGTGGAGCCTGCTAATTTTGTGACAAGAATTACTTTTTATATATATGTGTTTGTATATATGTTCACATTACAATGAAATGCATGGCACCCTTCATATCTCGCACAGTTAAGACTGGTTTACATTTTAATTATCAAAACCTTAGCTTAAGGGATTGAAAGCAAACACAAGGAAAACAGATTTGGAACTTTGGACCTATGCTTTCAAAAAAAAACCATGAAAACTTGTATCTAGGGGAACATAACACTACAGTAATAAAGTCACTCCTGCACTGCTCTGGGGTATCTGAGCACTGCCTTCTTCACAGGCAAGTGCTCACCCACAAGAGCAGCAGCGTCACAGGACAGGACAAACAGAAAGGTGAAAGCAGATCTGGAGGTAAAGATGAGGAGAGAGAAACCTAAACAGACTAGATTTTGAAAGTTTGCAGTTTATTCACTTCCAATAGAAAGCAACTCTTCTGTGTACCAGATAGAAAACAAGGACTACATTTTCAGCTCTAGGGATATTATTTAAAGACTCAGTGATCAGAATCCAGCTTTTTTTGCCCCTAAAACTCAACTAAATATATTCCAGTTAACAGCATCCCTAAGAAGGAAAAAAAAAACATTTTCAAAGAAGGAGCTAGGCTGAGTTCCTGGAACAAAAAATACTAGATAAATGTTCCTCCCATTTACTCTGTGCCAAAGAAATGGCATTAACACGATGAAAAAGTCAAATAAACAAAAAAAAGACAGGAAATTCAAAGTTATGGTTCCCCATGGCAACAGTAAGCAGAAAGGGTATAGAACAGATGCCGTTACATTTTATACATTCATCGTAATTCCTGGTATTGTTGGGTTTCAATGGCTGGTGGACTGAATATTCAGATAATTAAAGTCTGGATGCATGAACTGAGGAATAGCTCAGGCAAACAGCTACTTGGGTCAATTCTGCATCTGCTCTCAAGTCAATGCAAATCCTATGCTTTGTGTGTGAGGATAGCAGGAACCTAGACACGACTCATATGAACTCATTACTAAGTTAGATGAACATTTTATGGCCATTCCTGGAACAGACTGAAATGAAAACCTGGCTAAATACATCACAAGAAGTCATTAAAATCAAGCGGAAACGGAAGGAAAAAGTGAAGTGCTAGAACTTCACCTAGCATCGAGCAGAGTATTCAAGACTGATTGAGCTGACTATGAGAGAAAGCTTTCTCACTTCTGATCTTCATATTACGTGAAAATGAGTTTTTAAGGAGGGAGAGGACTTTAAACGGTTCACAAAGGGACAGAAAATGGCTATGAGAGCAAGAAAGTTGCAGCAGTATGGGCAGACAAGGAGCCCCTCAAACTCTAAACACTAATATCCATGACTTTGGGTAACAGTTTCTTTATGTTTCAATTTAGCACAATAGTTACATAGGCCATGCACATGTCCCAATTCTTAGCTCTTCTGGGATGCAGCGTGTTAGAGCAGCATTATAGTAGTGCCTAGAGACTTCAGCTAAGGGCTACACTGTGTAACAGAGCTGCAATAAATACATATAAAGCAGTGAAAGAATGAGAGGCAGGGAACCCGTGTTATTTTACCATGGAAAATAAAGGCACAAAGATGCAAGTTCCTCAAAATCTAAGTCTGGAATGGAATCCAGATCTCTCCTGAGTCTCTGTCCAGTCTCCTAGCCAAAAGACCTCCCTGTGTTCAAAAATGAAATCAAGTCCCAAGGGCTCTGTGCCTCTGTTTTTCAGTTTTTTGTCTACACCAGCAAGGAGCAGAATCCTGATTTTAGGTCTTCCTATTCTCTCCAGAGAAACCTTCAGTTCTCCACAAGAACCTGCAGACAACTTGGTGAGTGCATGATTTAAGAAGTCAATATAGCTTTTCCACCCCAGGAGATAGGGCCTGAACAGAAGGGTATTTTGGCTTATGTTCTTAAATCTACCCAGCAAAGAAGAAGTGGTTTAGGTATAAACATCAGCTGGCCCACTGACAGGCAGTGATGCTCAAGAAACAATAATCTTGCACTGCAAGGTCTAATCCTCTTTTGAAGATTGACAATTGGTAATGAGATTTATCTTATGAGCAAATAGAAACCAAAACAACAGCTTCTCTCTTTAGCAGACGATAAGGGATTTTCTTGGAGATTTTTTACACAATATCCATTAAGGAGATTTGAAGCTTCCATTCTCTCGGGAAATGAGGCAATGGTAGCAAAGTATTTCTGTATAGGTGTTATAGTCATTCAAATCAACCATGCTATTGGAACATGTCACAAACAATAATTCATTCAATCTCATGGTAGTCATATTTACAGCTGTGGGAAGGTTTAACGGGTTTTAGATTCAGAAATATTTGAAATTATTTTCAATTCAGGCCAATCTTTATATGCTTGCCTGTACTGAGAATAGCAGAGTCCATAGTAAAGAAATTATTTAGAGAAATATTATTGGTTAGGCTGAACTAGATGATGAAAAAGGTCCTTTCCTACTATTAGAGTCTACCATTATTTAAAAGAATACAAACTAGTGATAACATCAACATATTTTTCTGTTATTGGCAGTGTCACAAAAAGAAGATATATTGGCCGAAGTCCACTTGAGTTTGACTTGACTCAAGTTCAAGTCAGTAATGCTCTAATAGCCTTATTTTGTGCAACCTGACCCGTGTTATAGCAGTGGGTATGATCTCATTCCACTGTCACAGTGATCATCCATCATCATGGTGGGCTAGATTTTCCCATCTTCAGAAACAGAGGCTGAAAAGTAATGATAAGAACTGTTCTAATCTTTATGTCCATGGCTATACGGTGAGCAGGTGGACAAAACCACCTCCGTCTGTAATCTGACAGAGAAAAGATCTTTGTGGTTTTAATCTATTGCTTTAAGAACTTGTACAAGTATCAAATTCAATTGAAAAAATACATGTCTATATTACCAACATTCTTCAAAATGATTTTGAAAACAAGTCAGGACAGTTTCTATGACAGAACTAGAAAGTACTTGGTGCAGAAACCTTATGCAGAAGGTGGCTACGGTCCCTTCTACGCATGCAAAATTTCAGGAAGAGGAGAGTGAAACAGGAAGGAATTTTTGTCACTGAAGGTTAGGTAGTCAACTCACTCATCTATAAAGGCTGCTGTTCACTCTACTTTGGGGTGTTGCAGACCATCTAGTTATTAAAAGTATCTAAAACCTGCATTAATTACTTTGGTCTTACCCGTTTCTGGCTGCACCGTACAATCAAGAAGGTCTCAATACTGTGTTCTTTCAGATAAGCGTTGCGTTCCCCTCCAAAGCCCAGCTCTACCTCATAGTCTCCATTGAGATAGTTCAGGGTTGCTTTTGTTATGTGGATGCGCCTTGAATGAGACAAAACACAAGACAAGTTTTGTAGGCTCTAAAAAGTTATCACCTAAAAGGTCAGTTCCTGTCAGTGGCAGGTTCCATGTACTGGAACAAATGAGTAATAATACCCAATTTATTTAGCCATGCCACTACTCTTAGAGATATAGTACAGGAGTTTCATCTATTTTAAAGTAAACAGGCCAGGAAGCATCTTCTTAAAGAGAGAGGTGTTCACGTTCAGCATCTTACACATCCATTTATAAGCACCTCTTCAGATATAAAGCACTCACTCTTTTACTCACTTTGCTCTAACACACAGCAAATATACAATTTTGGCAAATACGGGCCCTTCAGAAGGACACGTGTACTCAGCAGGCACATGTAATATATACTGTAGCATGTATCTTTATTGCTGTATCACAATCACTGTGGTACAAGTGTGCCTTGTAGAGGTATGTTATCAAGTACTATGGTCTTATGTTTTCTTCCAGAGCAGAGAAAAGATGGAAAGGCACATAGGAAAATTATCTCACAGAGTCAACTTGGCAGCAACTCAGTCTTCAGTTGGTCCATACAACGGTGAAACAAGAACGTATTCTGCTCTCTCACAGGAATGTTTCAAAACAAAAGGCTGGTCTAAAACAATGCTTCATACAATATCCAACGATAGCTGGGATGCTCTTCAGCAAACACTGTTAACATACGGTCACAGCTCTTTGTAACTGTGACCAGCTCTGCTAGTGTTCACACAGACCTGCTCAATTACGTTGTATCTATCAGCTTTGTTTCACAGAGAAGGAGTTCAGTTCTAACCACAGAAGGATAGGCCCATCTTGGGATTTTGTAGGCTTTCTGCAACCAAGGACATGCAGACATGGAACAGAATAACCTCGGTAACATTTGCACATGTATAAAACACTACATGCAGAGACCATTGCACAGCAGCCATACAAACTCCCTGGACTTCTGTCCCCCATTTCCACACTTTACTGTGACATGGCAGATACAAAACAACACATGGATTAACGTGACAGCTTTGATGAAGCAACTTACCCAGCTTTGCCCCCCGCTTCCATGTGGTTGGCTAATGTAACGTCGTTGGACCACACATCAAACTGCCACTTCCTAAGGCCCAAGACCCCGCAGTGAACTCTCCCGCTGTGGATACCAACCCTCATGTTGACATTTACTCCTGTCACCTCCCGGACTAATCTGAAAAGAGATATGGGAAATGAGGACATCACTGCCATGGTTGTAGTCAGTGGCAGAAACTTGCACCCAGAACACAAAAATCCATAATGACCCCTAAATTATTCACGCATACACATGGTGCTGCTCATCCACATCAACGGGACAACAAACCAAAAAGACCAGCTGTACTGCTCTTGGATGGCCTGGTTGGCCAAGCAAAGTACTAATTAGAAAAGGGAGCCCTTGGAGTAAATCCATGTAACTCTGAACTCATGGTCAAGTTGAGAACTCATAACAAAAAAAAAATAATCTTTGGGACAGTAAAAGGAATAAAGTGCTGGTCTCTGATTTTCATACCAAAGCTGGATATAAGCTGCCAGCACTCAGCCTCATTAAGAGTAATAGCATGTTGCAAAGAGAAAAAGGAAATGATTTCAGAGATCTTAATTTGTCTGTATGGCACCAAGCATCAACTCTTCCCCAGATGACATATAATATGTGTGTGAAATACCCCACTGCAGTTGGAAGGCTTGAGCAGGGCTTATAGCTGCAGTCAGAGCAGCAAAACCAAAGAACCACATCTATGGCAGTCACTCCAAACAGGCAGCTACAAATACTCAAGTTCTGATTTTAATGAGGTTTTGGATGCTCTGCTTACTCCCAAAATGACTGCTGGAATACTTTGCGGGTTTTGCCATTTTAGGGCAAAAGTTAACTTCAAGAGCTCTTTGCATGGAAAATATATTTAGGAATGTGGATAGGGGAAAGTCCTGATGAGGCCACCAGAACTCTGCTTCTCGTTATTGCTGATCACATCATTCCCAGAATGTCCATGTTTCACAAGCAAATTCACCTATATCTCATAGCACAGTTGCTAGTTCCTTGCAGCATTAAGTTGTACTTTATCAGATTTCAGCTTCTTTGGTTTTCAGGTTCATCTAGTCCTTTCTAGATAAAATCCTCAGGACAAGTATGTCCTCCCAACTTCCTAACATCAATACAGATCTAATATTTATGCTTTGGTTATCAATAAAACTGAATGATTAAAGATAAACAAGTTCTGGATTCTAGTTTCACTCCTCAGAGTGTAATATGCCACTTAAAAGAATGTTTGAGATGACTTCTGGTTGAAACAGCTCCTACCCTCTTACAGTTCCTTTTTCCTCACAATTCCTACCTTACGTTTCACTATCTACTCACTGAAGTGATTTTCATTATTTTTATTAACAAGAAGCAGATATTCTGTAGCAGTGAAGGGACGCCGCATAGGGTTACAAACTGAAAGACACGCTTACGAACTGAAAAAGCTCCAACTGCAAAACTTGGGAAAGCACCAGGAACTGGGGTAATGAAAATGCAGCTGCAGCCATAACCCTTGCAAGGACAAGAGGAGCTGCAGTGTGGGTACAGCACTGGGGAGGGAAGGAGAACATGCTGCACGAGTGCTACAAGCCAAGCCACATTACTGACACAAGACCAGGGAACTTCTCCCAGTACAGTCGTTGATGAGAAAGTGACTTTCGTAGACTTTGCAGCAAACAAATGAGTTTAGTTATATTATGGACAAATGAAATATCCTTTGTTACCTCTTCTTTTTTTTTTTTTTAAAGTTAATTTATACCAGCAGTATAGTAAATATAATTCTATCTTTCTGATCTGAGGTAACACTCCCTGCTGTTATTGTGTGCAGATGAAATCAGCCTACAGTGTTGGGCCCAGTGTTGGTGAAGCTCACAATCAAAGGTTCAGCAGCTATTTGTTGCCTGCAATAAAATGTTCAGTAGCTATTGGTTACCCTAATTGTGAAACCTCTTATCTTGATCCTTAGGGGAGGAGGAGGTGGGGGGTAGAAGCAGGGGTAGTGAGAACAGAGTCACCTTCCAGACTTATTAAGAGATAAGATTGTTAAATGCATTCATCATACATCAAGTGGGAAACAAATTTTAAAGGCTGCTGAAGAGCTATTTGTAAACAAACATCGAGTGCACTTCAGCTCCATCTTTATTTCAAGGTAAGGTGGGCTGAAGTTAATCAATGAAGTCTAGACATCCTGGTGTTACTCAGCCTTGTGGGGGATTGCACAGCGATGTGTCAAGGTCTCTGGATTTCATCAGGTCAATTACTGCAGAAAGTGAGACTTTTCTGGGCAATGTACACAGTACCTCCTTTGTAGGGCTGGTGGCTAAGAATTGCTGCTTCTCGTGCTTGACAAGGCACTTTGTCACCTGCCACTTAATTGTACTTCACATGGAAGAAATAGCATCCTTTCAAGGGCTACTGAAAACTAGTTACTTGCAACTTCCTTTTATTTAGCATTTTGCACACAAACCCCAAAAAGAGGCTGGTGCAAAGCAACAGAGTTTAAAACCAGGAAAGTAAAGGTTGGACGTCCTGCCAGCGTACAGTGTATCCAACGCAAGGGAATGCTGCTGCATACTGCTCTTTGAATGGGGCCTCCCGGGTCAAAACACTGCTTTTCAAACTACCTATCTGCGTTAGGAAAATGAGGCTGAAAAGTGTGGGTGTGTATTCATGCCCTTGCAGAAATTCAAATGGTAAGGATGTACCGCATCAAGCTCAACAAATAGGTAGCTCCAGTTTTTATCAAGATGAAGTCGAAACTCCGTCAATTTACTGAATGGAATGAGAGGAGGACTGCATAGACATCTTCTACTTCTCTGTTGGTACCACTGATACTTTAGAAGATGCTTTCACAAAATAAAAAACTAGAAGAGAAGGGAAAAAGAAGCCGAGTCTCTGTGAAGCAGGGATGGTGTAGATATTATGGTCAGCTCAGTTATCATCCAAAACCGACTGAACTTTATGCCCAAACTTGCACACACTCAAGATGACCAAATAAATCTTCGCTCCCTGAGTTCTGAAAGAATTGGCCTGTGAAAGCTCATGTCCAATGCAAACATATTCAACATTGTCTTAAAATCCTCCAAGTAATATAACTAGATATGGGTCTCATGTTTGTTACTCTCTAAAGACAGGAATGGTCTGGACAAACACAGCATTGCTAGTCTGACGTCAGGAGTAGGCAAAGCTTCAGAACAGATCTTAAAAGAAAAAAATAAAGATGAGGAAGTAAATGGAAACAAAGAAGAAAGCACCATGGATCTGTCTGAGTCTGTGCTACACCAATGGCTTTTTTCAATAATTAATTTAACTAAAGTAAGAAAGTCTTGAATCTGACCTTTTTGACACAGGGACACATGGAGAAGGATTAGTTAAACTAGAGAAGACAGACCTTAGCAGAGGAATTGTAAGGTGACTAAAAAGCTGGTTTAAAGACAGACAAGTGAAGAGTGACTGAAATTTAATGAAGTTATTATTACCCCTCTGATTTCACATTTCTGTAATTCACTGGTATCTTCCTTTGGGAATGAGACTTCCAGTAATTAGAGTAACCTTTGCCTTTCTCATCAGGAGATCGAGCTCTGATATTCACGTGGCTGTAATGGACTCAAGCGTCTGTCCTTCTGCTGTCAAACCTTCACCACACTTTGTATCCTTGTTCCAGCTGGTCTCCCTTTTTTTGCTGGCATCAGTTCCCTGGTTTGGCTACCTTGCTACTAATGTAAGGAAGACCTAATAGGAAAAAGAATCTACTTCCTATCTGGTTTGAAATTCTACATGGGGAATATGGTACTTACGAGATGGCCTCTATCATATCCATTCCCATTTCAACACAGCAGTGTGCGTGGTCAGCTCTTGCTTCTGGCAACCCAGACACACAGTAATAGCAATCACCCAGGATCTTGATACGTAAACAGTGGTTTTCCTAAAATAATAATAATAATAAAGGAGAGAGAAGCATTCAGCTTATATTCATGCTTGCAATAGCTTGCCTTTTAGGGCAGTGACTATTTACAGAAATCCAGTGAACAAGTACAGTATGTCATTCTTGCAACAGGGAAAAAAAATAAATTAGAATTATAATAGAAAACTTACCGCTGCTAGCTTATCAAATCTGGCAAAGAGCTCGTTCAGCGTCATGACCAGCTCCTGAGCAGTGCATTGGGAGGCCAGACTTGTGAAACCCTCGATGTCTGCAAAGAGGATGCTTGGGAAAAAAGAGGGGGGGGGAAAGTGTCACAAAATTTGTTGCTGATATTTGTATAAGTTCTGAGGTAGAAGTCCAGGGATGGGGAGGCATGTAGGGGTGTCCTAGCCCTATAGCAGGAAGGACATGAGCACCCTTAATGCTGCTTTAGGCTACAATACATATTTATCACACATAATGCCCTGAGGGGCATGGCCTTATCCTTTCCAGAGATTAGAATGCATGAAAAAACCTGCAAGCCTGTCTTCCCCCACCCCATGTCCAGTACTCTGGGAGCTTACGGTGTCATGATAATACTATCAGCCATCATTAACAAGGCACTCCTACACAACGACCAGATTAGCTGAGCTGTAAAATCTACACGTACCCATTTTGTTCATGTTCCTCAAACTCTCCGCTCAAAAACATCACCTGTGTCTTAACTCTGCTGCAGAAAACCCCTGCCCTGTGCCGTGTGCCTGGCAGACACGCTCCTGCAGTGTCAGAAAGGCACAAAGCCAGGCACGAGAGCACGTCGTGCTGCCGCGGCGAAGGCTCGGGCGCTGCAGGGCTGGCTGGCCATGCCCTAACACACTCGGCTGTCCTGGTGAAGACCTACTGTCAGGCTTTTACGCTCTTCATTCTCCGGAGAAGGAAATCTACACTGATTTACTCTACTCATCTCCCAGCCCTACACGCTTCTCACTCATTGCTTTTTTTTTTTTTCCCCCCTTAGCTTTTCAAGCTACAGAAATGAAACCTCCCATTTGTACCGCACCTTCCAGCTGGCTTAGCCCCTGAAATGTTATAAAAATCTACACCTAGAGCGCTGAGGAGCTCCTCTCAGCAAGGCTGCAAGCAGGCATCGCTCAACTGCTGCCGAACGACAAGCCCACAGCCCTTGCCAACTGAGGCAAACCTCTGCTTTTGCAACAGGGATACTGAATCATTCCCATCCGCCCAGGTTGGGCCGGGAAAGCCCTGGGAGAGCAGCATGGACTGTTTTGAAAGCACAGTTACTGGAGCCACAAGTATCAATACTGATTCTTTGATTTCAATTATTCAATTTTAATGTTGTACTGCAAAGATTTAATTTTTTTTTTTAAAACTAGAAACTCTCATTGACAATTACAACATTGAAAATATTGATTTGCAATCAAACACAGCCATTGTGCTAAACTAAAAACTAGTCAGTAAAACAAGCACCAGACTACGTCTATATAGGTCCAAAACGTATATATGCACACACATTTATATGAATATAAAATTCATAAGCTGTATTCATATATTGGAACATTTATCAAGTGGTTGATTTCTTCTTTGAAGCTGATTATTGCATCAAGCTGTACTTGAATAGGAAGAGAAATTAAAAGTGTAAATAACAAGCACTTTGGAATTGTTTCTTCTTTGTAAAATAGAATTCCAGCATGTTTTAAACAAATTGCAGAGACTATGTTTTCAGTTGGAATTCCCTGCAACGTCTTCAGACAAAAAGCAAAGGGAACAAAAATATTTTCACAAGCATTTTTTTGCAAAAATCCTGAAGCACATTTCGATTCTGGCATGCTTTTCATATTTTCCTTCTACATTTCTACTCCAAAAAATCATCAACTAAGCATATTGCAATAAATATTTCTTTGTTAGTCAGACTGAAACTAAAATGCACAAGAAAGAAGTGAGAGAGGAATACAGGGATGTCTGAATACACTTTGCCTGTCAAAATAGACTTTGCCATTTTTTAAACCCTTGAGAAAATACACAATAAATAAATCAAGATTTCACATATTTACAAATAAAAGTTAACTTCCCAAAGAAATACAGTTGAAACCAATTGAAATCTTAGAGGTATCTGCACTACTGGCTAATCAACTTAAGTATGATTTAATATGCAATGTAGAAATAGGAAATGTCTCCCATTTTTGTTGCAGTAACAAAATGCATCTTGTTGCAAGCACGTTCCTCTTCCAGCATGGGGCAAATTGCAAATTCCTCACTTGTGGACACGTTCACACTCTTTGCTTTTGTGTGTGTTGTAAAAGCCGTGTGTTATAACAGGAGAAGTACAGAAGAATGGCTACTCTGATGTTCAGACACCAATATCTGAAAATACTACAGAGGGATACCCTGAGCCGCCTCCTCATGCCCGATTCTGAAAATTAGTGCTAGCGTAGCATCCCAATAGACATGAATAATTGACTGCAGGTTGCTCCCTCCTTTCCCCATTACTATCATGCCAGACAAATGGATCAGACATTCCTAGAAGTTAAATCGCTGCAATATTTTCAACCAGGCAAATGAAGTAATCAGCAGAGACCTATGGAGCCAACCGATGCACAGATTTATGCCTTTTCCAATTGAAGCTACTTGATTACAACATTTTCTCAAACTCAAAACCTTCTATGGGTGACCAGCAAATTGCTCTTTGATCAAATTCAGCTACTATCTTCTTCATTTTCATCCTTGTCTTGCACCTTTGCAGCTCCACATGCAGCTCTGAATGATTTCTAGAAAACTACAATTCTAAGTAGCTACAAAAGGGTTTATTATAAGAATAAAACCTGGCAAGGTTGCACAATAAGACTTAGAAATGTGTTCTGCACATGAGCCAGTAGCAATGTTGGGTAGCTAACATTGTTTGATGCCCCTGTTAGGAAGCCGACATTTCCTACGTGAGATGCTTCTCTGAATGAATGTTTTGTTTGATGGAACAGGGATGCATGAAACAATTTCAACAAGGCCAGTTTGATAATTTTGAAGAGGAAAGTCAACCAAAGAACCAAACCAAAAAACCAAAGAAGTTTGGTTTTATCTAAAGTAAAAGAATGAATTAGAAGTATTTTTTAGATGCTTCAAGATTCTTCTCACTCTTGAACACAGACATGACTCTTGGCAATAACAGGAAGAGCTTTCTCTGGCACATGTCTTTTGTTCTTTTATATGAAAACCTACTCAAAATTGATTTCATGTTGAGTCCTTTGCATGACTCAGTTTTAGCACACTCTGTGATTAACATGAATGTTATCTATCTGCATGGTCCATTCCTTTGCCCCTCTTCCATGCCAGCTATGCAAATAACATACGTACCTGTTGCAGCACCTGAGCATATTCCATTACAGGCTTGAGACAGCTGTGTGACCTGTTCTGCCAAAAAGCTAAGCCACTGAGCTATGAGAAGACACTGCCTGGGACACATGGGCTACAGGGAATGGAAAACCTCATCAGGGTGTGGAAAGGACCACGTGGGAGATGGCAGAGGACCAGTGATCTGGGAACTGAAGACAGAGAGGGGAAAAACACATTTGTGGCAGGAGACTGGAGAAAGAAGAGCACATGACTGCCAGAGAAAACAGCCCTTGAAAACAGGAACCCAGCCTGAAGCCTCTCTGTCCTCTGCTCTCAACAGAGAGCTCTGAAAGCCACCAAATCACATTTTACTCCTCCTGCCTAATCTGTTCCCTCCACACACTTCTGTTAGCACTGCAGCTCCAGCAGCAGAGACGACAACCAGGTTTATCACTCCCAACCCTGCTAATGACCCATAAGGGAGGAATGGCGACCCATGGATGTGGTGCTGTGCCATGCCACTTCTGTTCCTTTTGTTATTAGCCCCAGTAAACACTTAAACTCACCCTTCTCCCTGTAAAATACCCAACAGCCCAGAAGCAACTAGGAAAAAAGCAGATTTCTCTTACAATAGCCATCAGGGAACAGCACATGATCTTCATCCAGTGTTCAGTCAAAAATGAAGACTGCTATATCTCCTTAAACACACAACAGGCTTGCAGTGAGGTTGCAGGAGCGTGTCCCAGTCCTGCCAGTGCATCTTACCCAGACTAGGAGCCTTAGAGTTTAAACACACAGCTTCCCCATTACCCTTAGATCCTCACTCCCTACTTCAGTCATTCATGTCAGACTATGCTTAGCAAGGAAAAAGTTTTATTAAAGGACAATGGTGATGGATGATTGTGATGAAGGGCACAACTCAAGCCAAACTATTTCTCAGAGGACAAGGCATTTCCTTGCTGGTGGGAGCACAATGCCAGTAATAGGCCTTCCTTGTGCCAAAATGTGGGGTAAATGACAGTGGTCAACAAAAGGTCAAATGAAATCATTATTATAGCTATAAAATGTCATGAGATAAGTAAGGCAGTGGTTTAAAAGTACTATTAGATGAAGCTGACTGGAAGGGATTGACCACACAATCTGTAGCACAGGCATCAGGGACTATTATCAGCCCAGAGTCCCAGTCCCTCAATCTGGAAGGGTACTGCTTTGTGGAAGAGCCAGTTTAGCATGTAATTAAAATGTTGTAATGGCTACAGAGTTCTTGATATATTTTTCACTCTGACACTGCCTTCAGATTTACCATCTGATTGCGTTTTGTCCAGCAGTAACCAGGGTATGACCTCAAAAAAGCAAAAAAAATGGTTTATTTCTGGGAAAGACAAAGAAGAAAAGGGGAGTTATCATTCATTTTATAAGTTTTTTTTAAATTATTTCTGTTTAATTTTGGTTGAAAAGTACCACAAATTGTGTTATAGGGTAGAGGTGAATACTTTCCTAATTTCCTATTTCAGCTCCTATTTCCAGAAAGGACTGGCTCAAGACTTCATAGCTGTACAAGGCAAGATCAGTTGTGGGCCTCTTGCCCTACGTGGCTCATGATGCTGACGGGGAAGAAAGACGAAAAGGCACTTGGGTAGCTGCCAGATCCTGCCATCCTCCCCTCTGCTTAGGGACCAGCACGATACCTGCCTGCTCTCGCCCAAGCCCCAGGCAGAAGAGGAGGAAAGGAGGATGCACAGACTGGAGCATCCCTGTACCACTGGATCCTGCTGATTCCAAGAGTCCAGGGCTTCTGGGCAGCACAGGGCAGGCTAAACATACCACCAGGATGCCAGCCTCTGCCAGAACTTACCAAAACCACCAGACTGACTGCAAGATCTCCTTGAGCAGGACATCT
>JAOXNO010000078.1:12344268-12384691 GCA_028565335.1 Limnodromus scolopaceus | reverse complement strand
CCACCAGGATGCCAGCCTCTGCCAGAACTTACCAAAACCACCAGACTGACTGCAAGATCTCCTTGAGCAGGACATCTAGAAGCTTTCTCCAGAGTGCTTCGCATAGCTGTAAAGGCAGAGTGAGGTGAAATAGGGAGAGCTAAGATGCAGAGCCAAGAGGAGAAAATTCCCAAAGTGCTGAGCTGTTTTCCCATTTTTCAGTCGGTAATGCATTCACAGAATAGTTCAGAGACACACAGACAGGTAGCTCAGGTACCAGCAGGGGCCTCAGTGCAATGCCCCAGAGATCAGCAGTGTGAGCCTGCCCAGCCTGGGCTGCTCTCAGAGTCTGCGCTCAGGTCCATCCCACTGCACCTTGGGTCCTACCACTGCAGGCCATTTAAAACTACCTCCCATAATTCAGGTGATCCTTGCTGTGACTGCACTGCTAACATACCCTGAGGCAGAAGCATCACAGGATGCTAAAGGAGATGGTTCTTAGCAAGAAGAAGGAAAGGGAGAGATCTTGGCAGAAAGGAAAGAACGACGTAGGGAGTAGGAAGAGCTAAGGACAAGGTGGGAAGCAGGAAACCCACACAAGACATTTAAAAACCACACACACCTATAGAGAATGATTTTGAAGTGCAGTCTTAAATGTCTGAAGCTAATAGAGTTATCAAAGCGGGGACATGACACAGCCAGGTTTCCCTGCAAATGCAGGATTATTCAAAACGCTAAATTAAATCATCAGTGCTTCTAATGTAAAAACAAAAAAACAGTCGTGTTCTATTTTGAGACATGTGCGTGCCATGCACGCCAGCCACAACATAAATCAAGCAAGGCAAGAAACACAAACCCTATCACCATCACAACGGTAATGCCAGTCATGAATATAAACACCATGTGTTACTGGAAACCGAACACCACAGGCACTGCATGGGAAACAGAACAAAACCTCAGGCTCGGTGAGCTTCAATGGCTTATAAAAACAGCAAAGTGCATCTGACTGCATGTGAATCAAAGCCACAGTATTTTACTGCAAAGAATGCTACCTACAAGAGAAGAAAAAGTTAATGTACCATATTAAAATAACGATTGTTCACTAAATACAAGCTTATTAATTTGCGTTCATGAGGAAAGGTGCAACAAGAGAAAGCCATTTGCTGTAGACACAGCCTGCCCTTGTTAGTGAATTCACTAGGCTAATCGGTGAGGACAGTGTCTCAGGGTTCTACTGTTATTTTACAAGACCATCCACTGCTATTGGTGTTGCATGTCATTAAGTCATGCTATGAACAAGGAAGAAGAAAGAAGAAGGATGGACTGGGACGAAGATGACAAAACTCTCAGTTGATGGGCTGGGTTAAGCCCTTAACATCAAACTAGACTTTCACAGAATCACAGAATGATTGAGGTTGGAAGGGGTCTCTGGAGGTCACCTTGTCCAATCCCCTTGCTCAAGCAGGATCATCTAGAGCTGGTTACCCAAGACCGTGCTCAGATGTCTTTTGAGTTTCTCCAAGGTGGGAGCATCTCTTGAGCAGTTTGGTAAATGAGTCAATTTTTGCACTTGGATATCTGTTTAAAAGCCAATTCCCTGCCAGCATTGTAAGCCCAGAAATTATTTTCCAGCTCTAGTGGCATAAACATCGTATTAAGTTCATCTAGAAGTTCCTAAAATAGACATGGCATCAAGATACACCCAGTCTCTCTTTTCTAGCTCTAGCCACTTGGGGATGGGTTAACAAGGAGGTCCTCTGTGTGTTCTCTCTCCTACCCACCCTATGCACAAAAAGGATTTCAGTTTCCAGAAACACAAAGTGAGAACATCTCATAATGCTCTTTACCTCCTGAATTTTAGAGCAGCCAAAACAAAAGGACAAACCAAAACAAGCTGAGGAAAAGTTCACAGCAGTGGCACAGTGACCATGGTCAGGCAGCATGCCTATGTAAAGCAGCACAAAAGTGAGCAAGGGCAGCAAAGCACACCTATGGAGGGTGAAGTGGCCCACACAGATCATCGTGCTGAGTGACAGCCCAGTGACTGGTCCAGCAAAGGCTGCAAGCTACTTCCAGACTAACCCCGGTCGTAACAGCACGTCAGCCTTCCTCTCTAGGGATGTCTATGTGACAGGCTAAGGTCTTAGTCTTAACAATACAAAAAACGCTCTCCAGAACAGCAGGACACCAGACGTTAAAATATTTCCTTTTCCTACAGTCATAGGAAAAAAAAAAACCCAACAGTAAAAAGATACACTCTCTTTCCTAAACTTATATGGTCATTTCAGAGAAGATCCGTTTACTATTGGAAATCACCTATAGTTTCAAATGAGCCCTAGCACTTCTGTGACACATCAGCTGGCACAGCTCCCCCTTGGGAAGCAGGATGCCGTTATGCACCGAGACAGGGCTCCATCTGATGATCAGTCATGCTGGCTCCCACTTGCTCCAGAGAGTGAGAAGGCCGTATGAACCCAAGTGCTGTGATAAGCAAAATGATACTTTAGAGAGAAAGAATAACACAAGACACCCTACAAAACCAAACCCCCAGAAAACTGGGAGCCTTTTTACTTTCTTCTTTACAGCAAAAGGCAAAAAGCCTCCTGTCCCTCTTCCAAAGTAGCCAAAAATGTAAAGCAAACCTACACCCCATATTTGAGAAGTTCAGTCTGCAAGGCCATACCAACTAAAACTGGTGACAGAGTAAAAGCTGACAAAGAAGCAGGAGACCAGATGGCTCTCAAAGACACTGGTGGCAACGTGCAGCCTGCCATCCGCAGTGCCACTGCGTGACGGCAGCAAGGCTCATTGCACAGATATAAACTGCAGAACCCTGCTTTTACTTGATTTTCCCATATTTGCTCTCAAACGAGTGCTACCAGAGGTCAGAACTGCCTGGGGGACTCAGCTGGGAGACGCACATCTCCAGCACAAACTCAGCATTTGCGGTTGCTGCTCTGTCTGCGTTAGCAATGTGCTCCTGGGAGCACCCCGCCAAGAGTGTCTGACCCTGCTGGCACTCAAGAGCCGCTGAGAAAAATGGCACCAGACTTTCCATCATGGTCAGTGCCCCTCGCTTCGATGCCTATGGCCTGTCCTTCACTGTCAGCACAGGAAATGAGAAGAAATTAAGATCTTGAGGTCACCAACCAGAAGGGGAAGACTGCACCAGTCATACAGGGAAAAGTTTTTCCATGACCTTCCTAGGTTTGCAGTTTACAAGCATGAGTGGCAAACCCAGTTACTGGAACTTAGTTATAGCAAGGCAGCATCAGTACTCATTTTTATTTTAAACATGAAAAACTTGCTACCCTCTCCCTCTAAACATCTTGAGTTAAAAGATTTTCCTATTTCAGCAGGCTATATTTAACCAGATTGATTCTTCACTGGAAACAGGAGTAATAAATAGCCTTTTGGGAAGAAAAACTATTTGAGGAAGGCAAAACAAATAAAGATAGATATGCAGTGGCTACCAGCCAAAATATAGGTGGAGCGTGTTATAGATGTATTTGAGATGAGTGGAAGGAATTTTATTACTCCATCATCGCAAGCCAAATTAGATGCCGCTGTCTGTTGGACATAAAAAAGAAATCCAAGCAGCCTAAATGAGATTTTGGTTTATTAAGAAGGAGGGACCTTTTTCATGTATCTAAGAAAGGACTGATGGGAACACGAAAACTTTCCCCATTATTCCGGTCAGGGAAAAAAGCTTTTAAGTGAGAAAGATGCCAAATCCATTCCAAGTCCAAGGAAGTTTAGGAAGGCAAAGTTGAAGGATATACATGGCCTATTGCAGAAAGGTGCAAAGGAACCAAGTGTACTGCTGACTCCACCTGTGTTGCTTTGGCTCCGAGCAAGCCCAGACTCACCCGAGTCTGCCTGACCAGTGCAAAAGAGCTGACAGATCTGTCCAAACTTAGTTGGATCCAGTCCACGACAAAATAAATCTAAGATTCATCTGTCCCACAAGACGGCTTGAAATGCAGAACTGCATATAAAACAAAAAGGAAAACCCATGCTATTTTCTGGTTCTCAAACTTCAGGCATGCTTTTTGCTATGAGCGTTCTTGCAGACTGTTTTCTGGCATTAGAGAAATCTCTGTGTCAAAATCCTACCAAAAACCAACAAGAAGGAAGACAGAGCCAAGAGAACTCTGCAAGAAGGGACCATCCATTACCATCACAGCTGTAGGAGTCTGGCAGTATTCCTCACTGCCCTCCTTTGACAGAATGGCTTGCAAAAGTGATTGAAGCCGCAGAAGCAGCAAGAAACAACAGTAAACTTAAGTATTAAAATAACACACAACCTGTTGCATAGAGGCTGTGTGCCAGCAATCACTCAGTTGTCAGAGAAAGCAACACAGTAATAGATTTTGGCACAGACAGTTAATAGTTTCCCATGTATATCCCAGGTTAGCCATATGGGATAGAGATCAAGAAATTGGACTTAATGAAGTTTCGGATGCTTCCTGTTATATATTGCTCAGGTCTTTGTCTTTGATGGTGAAAGAATGAGCTCTTCATAGCTGTGCAAATTGCATTCAGTCTGTTCGTCCCTGGTATCATGGATATTCAGTCAAACAACGACGCTTTTGTACTCCCTACCCTAAAAGCTGCAGTAATTCCGCACGCAACAGTCATTTAAACCAAACTCTACTGCTTCCTTACTCTCTCCTCTAGCTTCCCCAGTGTCCTGTCCTTTTGTGATTTATTTACTCTGCAACTTTGGTAAGTCAGGGTTTTCCCTCTGGAAAGTGACTACATAATGAAAACATTACATAAGTATATACGTGTCATAATTTAAAACATAAAGAAGCAACTATGCCTTTCCTATAGTTATCTCATTTTCCCAGGGAGAGTATGTACCAAAATACGCAGACTGTTTCATGGATAACTGAGAATGGACAAGTGATGTGATATTCTGTATACACAATTACCATTTGTGTTTGGGTACTTACTAGATGAACAATGCTGAAGTGGCCATTTGCTGGGAAAAATGATTGCTGAAGAACAGGAACATGAGTCTTACTTACTTTTGGAACAGTCAACATGAGTTGACTCCTCATTTCTCTATTTTTTAATATAATTGAGCAGTTGTTTTTAGAATGACACCAATGAAACTGTAAAGAGAAATGGACCCAAAGCATATAGAGAAAGGGAACTGTGCACACTTTGTAATGGCCACTTAGCTGAGAAACACCAATGCAACATCAGTGGAGAAGAACTTTAAAATGAAGACATAATCCTTTGTTAGTTATTCTGAAAGGCAAAATGGCTGGCCAAAGAAAATGGTACAGCTCATTAACTGAGGAATCAACTTGCTATTAATTAACAAACAAACCTGATAATAAATTTAATAATATAACACATGACGTTTTCAGTGAGAAGGGAGATTGGCCATAATTTGAGAATTAAATGAAAAGGAAAAAATCCTGCAGGATATTGAACTCGTTATCTGGTTATTGCACACCATATTAATATTCCTTACCTGATAAGAGACAGTAATGAATAGATATCCTCAACTCATGAATAAAGTTCTCCCAACTTTACAAGGGCTACAGTTTAATGTTAAGGATTTTGTTTCCTTTTTAAGATGTGATCTACCATCACACCACAATTGATCAATGGCACTTGAGCTGACATCTATCTTTGGTTCCCTTTGGTGACACAGAAAACTCCAGCTGCCATGGGGAGCTAATGTAAATATAATGAAATTCTGTACAAACAGTATCAGCAGTAAAAGCATTCCCCCTTAGAAGGCAGTATAGGTGAGCTCACTAAATGAGTATTTCTATGCAAAGATCATTCTTGAACAAGGAATATTAAATTCTGTGCAGCTCTTCAGCCCCTAACATACCTCATATTGCAAATACTTTGCAGATGTCCATTATTTCATAGATAGGAAGCAGTGTTAAATCTACTTTATGGCACCCAGATTATATACTGCAGTATCAGAAAATATTTACACTACTTTTGTTTTACTATGCTGGTCAAGATACTAGCTACCAAGACACCTTGAGTCTAATCTTTGACAGCTCATCATTTGACTCTGTGATCAGTTACTTGGCTGGCTCTGTCTCAAATGCCTTTCTTTATAAAACGAAATGGACCATTGCATCTCTATCTTCTTAAGCATATTAAGTCTTCAAACTGGCATTAAGCAATTGTTAAAATGTCATTGGTGCTAGAAAAGCAACACCACACTATTTTGCAGAGACAGCAGTATGGTATATAAAGAAAATATATAAAGGGGCTGAAGGTCATGTGGGAAAACCATGGCAAAGCAGGAATGTGAATCCTGGCCTCAGGAGTCCAGGGAACATCCAAAAAACCAAAATTGACTCCTGAGATGCTGGAGTGCAGAGCGTGGTGAGGCAGGTCTGCCCGCTGCAGATGTAAGTTTTTTTAACTTTCCACTGAATCTCCCCTGATTTTTGCAATCAGTGGTTTCTTCTCATAATGAAGCAGGCATATAATTTTAACTTGATTTCAAGAGAATTACTGTAATTGCTACCACCAGAATAATAGATCTGCATGTAGAGAAATGGCTTTTCTCTTGCATTTTCCATTGGAAAATTTAATTTCTGTGTTAATGCATTAAGACATTTCACTAAGCCATTTGCTTGCTACTCTCAATATTCGCAAAATACCATCTCCAAATGAAGTTCCTGTAAACATTTATTAGTTTACCAGTGAACTAATACTGATAAAATCAATAGAGTCTGACCAGATCTTTTCTATAGCATAGAAAGCCACCTCAGAGACTACTTAAAATATATATTATGGTAATGTGTCTCAGACCATAAAAATAAGAGGAAAGTTACTGTGTCAGATCTTTCTACATCTATGCAAAACCAGTCTAGCTAATTTCTGTTTACTTTCTATGCCACTACAGTAGCAGCAATTTTGGCTTGAAGACTAAAAAAAAAAAATAGTTATGAAATAAAGTGCCTGGCATTTGAAAGGACAGATTCAGTTCAGTTCAGAACAGCGGGTGTCACAACTTCAAAACAATTCTGTGTATTTCTCTGTTATATATACATTATAAAACTAACCGGTACTTCAAGCAAGGAATGGAACTGGAGACACAGCTTGCTGGTGTCCCAACGTTACAGTGGCCTTTCACAAAGCTGCATGAAATGGAATTAAAGTGCCGTGGAGGACACATGCCCATCTGAAGGTTAACACAGCCGGCAATAAAACTGTGGCTAATGAGTCACAGGACAAACAGGTCGGGACTTTCCCCGTAGGGGATTTGGGGAAGCCAGAGTTAAATTCACTTGCAGAGCAGGAAGAAGTTTGAACAAACTGTCTCATGTGAAATGTCTTCTAGAGTACATATGTTAACAGCAAGAGAGCTCCTGTCCCTGGCACAGATGTATTCAGGTTTCTAAACAGATGCCTTGGATTAGAATAATTTGCTTTTCCAGATAGGAGTAGCCATGACTGTAGTAGAGTGTTTCTAAAACAACATATCCGTGCTGTCCCTCGGGGGGCTGCACTGTAACTGCATGAATTAACGCGGTACAAGTTTCCAGCCCGAGCAGGGCCTGAGGCTGTCAGGCTGATCCGGAGCAATGGAGAGGGGAGCGGAAGGAAACAGAGCACGCAAACAAAACACAAACCGTAAAGATCTTTGAACAAACTGGAATTTGCAAGATGCGCACTAAAGCAAATAGCAGCTGTGGCATTTGAAGTTTGTGTAGCCGTTTTTAATGCTCCTATAGTTCAGATATCAAGAGCCCATTCTCTATTCTTAAGTACCAAGCCACTCTCCGGAAGCCTGAAAATGCTTAGAACAGCTACTCTATTTCTTATATACCACAATAAACAAACTTGCAAAGGAGCTGGATTCTAAAAGCCAGTGCAAAGGAAGAAAGAAAGGGGGGGAAAAAAAGCAGCAGCCCACACAGCATCAAATGCTGGTAGGCTCACTGCTAAATAGCAGATGATTCTTACTGAATAACTGCCCTAGATTTTGCAAACAATACAGGGCACAAAAATAGAAACCCATTTACATATTGCTGTTAATAACTTTATTTATAGTGTCACAGCTAGAGCACAATAACTGCAGCCATGGCTTAACTTGAAAGCCATTCACTGTGGAAGAGTCAGACAGATACTGTTTTCTCAGTCCTTATGCAACTGAAAAAAAAATCCTGCTGACAACAGCCAGTCACCAGAATCCTTACAAACAGAGCCAGAAAAAAACTTAACAGCAGTCAAAGGCAAATCATCGCCAGCATCCCACTGGCCTCTGCCCCTCCTGATTACTTCAGACATGCTGTGGTTAATCAAGGACCACTGAGGCTAGAAAACCCAGCAGATAAATTTTCACTTGAGTTTCAGCCTTATGATAGCATCTTACAGGAATACTTCACTGGGGTTTGGTTTGGTTTTCTTTTTTTTTTTTTTTCAATTAAGAAGTACAGACAGGGCTCAGACTAAATCAGCAGCTGCAATAAAAGAGGATATGTGTCCAGCATTTAAGAACATCCCTACCACATCTGCGCTGCCTGCTACATGATAGTAGCCAGATCTTTGCTGGTAGCCCCGATTCTGGCCAGCTAAAACACCACCGGCCTATGACAACAGACTGGCACATCTTTAAGGGACAGAAATGTACACAGAAATTTGTATCTCTGATTCCTTAGTATCCTGCAAATGCCTACTCTCTATATATGAGTAAACGGAGTGAGAATGCAAGGAAACTGTCTTTTAAGACCCTTCATGTGAGAAGTGAGAAAATGTGAATCTGATTTTTCCTCTGCCTGAATCAAGCCAGGCTATTTTGGACTGGGAACTGGGGTGCCCTCAGGACCTCATGCTGCAGCTGCTCATTACATATAAAATACTCAGAATAATTAGAGGCCGAGACAGCCCCACTCTGCCCTGCTGATTATGGCGCGCGCTGTGACATGGGACAGTGGGATTCAAGCTGCTGCTCCAGGGTTTGATTCTTTTATATAAAAAAAAGAGACAGAGTTGACAAAAGAGAATGAGGATGCCTTCTTCAGTGAGGGCCTCTCCTAGGAGATGTGGCCTCAAAGTCCCTCTGGCACATGGGAAAACCGAATCTGGATAATGTATACCATATGTGGTATCTGCACTCCCAGATGAGCATGGCATGCCTCACCACTTGTTTGTCTTCACATCTTCACTACCTCTGTGGTTTACTTTCTGCCACCTGGAATGTTAACTGAGTTAATTAATTTCTATGGGTTTTCATTTTAGTGAGGAACAGAAAGATGCCTGTTTGGTGTGGCAGCCCAGCTGAAATGTAGCACTAATTCCCCCTGCAGATACAGCCAGCAGTCATGGGAAGCCCCCAGCACAAAGAGCGCGTGTGCTTCCGCACACTCCCTGCTTGTTCCTTCTGTGCAATTCCTCTGCAGTGCAGGCAGGGCAGAGCCTCCAAGGTTTAGTCATTAGGACGTTTCTGTAATGGGAGCCAGACATTTCTGAGCTCTAATCATCCTTGCTACCAAGACAAATAAAAGAAATCACTGTCAATCTCAGCCTCTCCATTCCCCAGTCCTAACCTCCTCTGTGGGGTTGACTGGTGGCAGTGGATGCTTACACAGGAGTTTGTGAGTGTATGGCACTAAAGATTTCAGGAATAGTGTGGCCAACAGGACCAGGGAAGTGATCATCCCCCTGTACTCAGCACTGATGAGGCCCCACCTTAAATACACTGTTCAGTTTTGGGCCCCTCACTACAAGAAAGTAGCACCTTCAGAGAAAGGCAACGAAGCTGGTGAGGGGTCTGGAGAACAAGTCTTAAGAGGAGTGGCTGAGGGATCTGGGGTTGTTCAGCCTGGAGAAAAGGAGGCTGAGGGGAGACTTTATCGCTCTCTACAACTACCTGAAAGGAGGTTGCAGCAAGGCAGGGGGGTCGGTCTCTTCTCCCAAGTAACAAGTGAAAGGACAAGAGGAAACAGCCTCAAGTTGTGCCAGGGGAGGTTCAGATTGGATATTAGGAAAAAATTCTTCACTGAAAGGGTTGCCAAGCATTGGAACAGGTTGCCCAGGGAAGTGGTTGAGTCACCTTCCCTGGAGGTATTTAAAAGACGTGTAGATGTGATGCTAACGGACACAGTTTTGTGTTGGAGTTGGCAGTGCTGGGTTAACGGTTGGACTTGGTGATCTTAAAGGTCTTTTCCAACCTAAGTGATTCTATGATGCTATAAAAATGCAAGGAGGTGTTTCTAGGCAGTTTCCATTATCCAGCAAGATGACTTAGAATTTGTTCTGTTATTAGTAATACAATAAATGCTGTGTCTGATATACATAATAGAAAAATATAAAGCTGTGGGACATTGCAGGCCAACAAAATACAGCTTTTATGATCCTCCACTAGAAATGATCCTTGAATCTGCAGGAAAAATGATCTAAAAAGAGATGAAAGAATCCACAAAAGACATTTAAATAAGTCAGTGAATGCATGCATTTAAGTGAAATACACTGATCTAATAAATGCTAATATAGTCCATATTGGGCTTCTGCATTAGAAAAGCATAGCCCTGGATGATTCTCAGCAGACATGCCATTTTATAGCAGATGAACAAATATTTTCAACCTCCTCTGCTGTTCTCAGAATCAGAGACCAAAATCACACATTTCATCCTTGAACACAGCTTTAGGTTGTACAGTTGTTCTCCAGTACTATTTTCTCTCTTTTTTTTTCAGTTGTTTTTAAGCTTTCAGAGAAGATACCATATTAAATTTACTCCTTCCACCATTACATACTTCCAAGAAAAAGGAGCTCAGCAGGTAAGTTAGGTAAGTCACATCCGCAATTTCAGGGTTTCTGGGCTTTGCAAGAAATTTGTAATCGCTTCCAATTTCAGTAACAAAATTTTGTTCAGTTTGCAGCTGAAAATGAGAAAGAGTACTCGATCTTAAAACACAGTATCACTTACCATTTATATTCTGTAATACAACTTTGTCTCTATGTTAGACCTGTCATCCTAAACTGTGACCTGCTGGCCACTATTCTGCAAAAGGGGAGATTTGTAAGGAAGAAAGGCAAGGACAATGTGGATTTTTTTCTCCCTTTTAATTGAAACAAAGTAGAACTATTAAATCAAAAGGCCTCTTTTTCTCTTGCCTGGAAAGAAAAAGAATCTCACAAAGGGGCTTACAGTAGTTTTGAATGTAATCCAGAACAAAAGGTTCCAAATGAAACAGAATAATTATACTTTTATGGATCAGCACTTGGCTTCTGTTGAAGCCTGATCTGTAACTAGAATTGCTCAAGTTCCCCTGAGCAGAAGCCAAAGTTTTGTTTGCTTTGTTCTACAAATTGATTCTTATTAGCTCGTTCTTTGGAAACAGCCATGGCAGAAAGCAGCAGTACTTTGGTGTGCATGCTCCCCAGATTGGAAGCTCTCCACCAGAACTGCTATGGCACATAACTGTCCACTATCTAAAACCGTATGCATCTGGTTTCCATTCTCTCATCTCCTTTCCTCTAGTCGTTACTAACAATTGCTAAATATGCTTCATGCTTTTCAAGGTTTTTTGGTCTTTTCCATCTTTTTTGCCTACCTTCCCAGCCTGCAAATATCCCATCACCTCTACAACATAGGTCTCTCATCTCTGTCATTGTCCAAGATGTTACAAAGCATCTCTCAAAACTGCTACTGCATTCAACACTGATGTATGGGTCTGCCAGGCCTTGGAGATAACAGAAATTAAGTAGCTGTCATAAGAAGGAGGATTGTCCTAGTAACCTCCTATTAGTAACACATTCCCCACAATGAGCAGGAAACGGAGCCAGTGTATTATCAGACTCTGTAAAGGAAGTTAAAAAAAAATTTAAAACCCCACCCAAACCAGCCACAACAACAACAAAAAACCCAGACAAATTGGCTGACATGGTGGATCAAAAAACTGTCATGACTATATCTCTGCTCGAAAAATTCCCCACTGCTTCACACACTCAACCTTCCCCTTCACGTGGGAGGGCAAGTTGTGCCTCCAGATGCTCTGCACAGCTACTGATGGGGACAAACAGACATTTATAGATGATCTTACAACTGAACAAAGCGATAATCATCCAGCCTTCTGCATGCCACTTACTGGAGAGGTGTCTGCAACACAAGTCTAGGGAAGAAAATTTTGCTGATAAGTCACAGAGATCCAAGTTTCACAAGCTGTCACTGTGCTACATTTTTTGGATTTGACCCCCTGGGGCTTAGAACTGGAGCTGAGGGAGCTGATTTCAAACCCTGATGACCCTCCTATGTATTTAAACGGTTCATTTAGGAGTTTGGCTCAAACAGGGACATGGTCACTGGTCAAGAACATCCTTAGAATTTCTCAGTGCCTTTGAGAGGCTCAGATATTTGCCAAACACACATACAGCAAGCACGGACAAAGATCCCTGCTGGCCACGGTATTAGGGAAGATAATACCTACATTACTGTATTGTTTTGCCTCTTAAAGCTTATCACACATACACTTCTTTCCAATTTCTGAAAACTATTTGCAAGCTTCCAAGTCCTCATTCTCACCATTTAAAACTGTGTGCATCATTCTAGGGCTTTGTAACAAACATAGATGGATGCAGAAAATCTCAATTTTCTAAAAGGAGCACCTCTATCATTCCACAAGGCCAATGCCCTGTCAATGGTGTGTGTGTGTGCTGAAATTCATTTAATCTCTTTGGTCTTTTGCCTCCTTTGCTGTTTTGTGCAGTCATCTGTTACTTCTCATCTTCCTTAGCTCTCTGTCTGAACTGACCTGTTCTTAGCCTGCTTTCTTATAGAAACACCATTTATGGAATCATGTGGTCTGCACAGTCAGTATTAGCCTCTCCCTAACTTTTTAACCACTTAGTATCAAGCAAAATTAATAAAAAAGATGCAGTTTAAAACATACACTATGACTTTCAGTTACTGGAGGACATAGACTCAAGTTAGCAACGTACTAACTTGAGCCACAGGATACCAGATCACTCAAGAGCTCTTCTCCCCTAATTGGTTTCAGCTTTTGTCTCTTCATCATTTATCCAGTGTCAAAATTATATATAAACCAGTAAGAACAGATGCACAAATTAGCAACAATTGTTGAGGGATATAAATATAGTATAAGACAGGAGAAGTTAATCTATCCCCATCCAAAACTGTGCCTCTGTTTTAGAGCTTCTGTAAGAGGGCTTTAAATAGTTTTGCAAAGTTCTGTGCATAACTGAATAAGAAAGTTTAACTGATTTTCCTTTTCAGTCATTATAGTCTAATGAGGAAGCAAAAAGGTAGGATGACTTTAACAAGAACCTCTTCGAATGTTATATAAATTCAGTGTTCTTAAAACCACTCTGAATGTTAACTACATGACTAAGTAATTTGTTAGCTGAAAATTAACCAAGTCTTTATAGGAGGAAAAAAATCTCTACAAGCAAGTAAAGTTTTGATCAGAGAAGACTCAATTTTCCTTGTCAAAGTAACTCCAGAATACAGAAGACTGGTGGTGGATTAGTTTAATATATGTAATTTGATGCATTTTTTTACTATAAATTTGATACTTTTGCTTTTACTATCAGGCCAATCTGCAGACTTACATTATTTAAAATTTTATTTATTTTTAGTACTACTGAAGAAAAAAGAGAATTCAAATAACCTTGATGAGTTAAAATGCTGCTCTGTAAACTTCTGCAGGCACCTTCATTATTCTCTCTAAATTACTATTCACAGTATTTCATCATTAAAACATCTAACACTCTTCAATCCATCACCCTGTGAACTTCACAGACCCTTGTGTAAACTCAGAATAGCAGGGTGTGAATTATACATCACAGGCCCTCCTAATTGCTGATGGCTTGCTGGTGGCTGCAGATCTGCAGTCACCTGGCACGCTGCACTTTTTGGGATGTTATCTTTATTACAACACACGTGTTTAAGTAATGCATCCAGCGGGGTGCCTTGCAGCTAGTTATTTATCTGTTTTGTTCTTCAGAGAGTACAAGGCTCTCTCACGATCCTGAAGACACCAGGAGGTCCCAGTAGGGACCAAGATCACAATATATTCCCAGTTCAAAAAGAAAGATTTGCAGACAGTCAGATGAATACTTAAACAAGTGAGTATGTATTTATTCTTCTTAAAGGGTGCTGTGCACATGCACAAAGACGTAGATTTGATAAAATATATAAACCTGCTCAATTCTTTGGCTTAAAAGTTTTCAAGACCGAACGATCGACGCAAATGTATTGAAAAAAAGGAGTGACCCTGGGTTGAAACACCCCCTTTAATATTAACAGCCACACTTACTGCACAGCTTTGATGTCAAGTTCAGGTGTAACAAGGGTTGCAAACTAAGCAAATTCCTTTAGACGTGGATTTTAGCTTAAATGCCTTTCTACAAAAGATACTGATTTTTCCGCTCAAAACCAACAAATCAGCTAGGAAGAGTCAAGCAATCAGTGGTAGTAAGAGCAGAGTAATTCACCTTCACCCATGGGTGAAACCTACTTCCACACTTCCTAAAAGTTATTGCTAACTTAAAAAAAAAAAAAAAAGTCATTAATTTTTCTGGAAAATGAAAAAGCCAAGATTCACTCCAGGCAGACACATGTGAAGTTTCCAGGAGCTGGCTCTTGACAGGGAAATAGAAGAGTTCCCATGTAGGTAAAATTCACTGCTGTCATTTGGGGAAAGGCGTGGGAAAGCTGATCATTTCCCTCCTACTCATTTTTCTCAGCCTACAGCCTCAACCAGAAGTTACAGCAATTAAATGCAGGGGGGCCCTGAACCCACATGAAACCCACACAGTTCCCATCCCACACCTGCAAAAATAACCTTCTACTGCTTTGTGGGCATATGCCTCTAATGAAAAAAAAAAAAAAAGGAGGTAGAGAATTTGCTAAGATTTGATGCCGAGAGACAACCAATCGACCTATGACCACATTTTGGGAGGAGATCGAAGCTCATAGACTGGCAGGGAGAGCAGTACCAGGAAGCAAGATGTGGATAAAACCTGCACTTTCTTCTTTTTCCTGCTGCTCTCCCTCATCTTCAAACATAAACCATCAATTTTCATTTTGCCTCCCGCCACAAAAGGGGAGAAGGCAAGGAAGGAGGTGGATTATACAGTAAGTATTAAAAACAGTTACTGCTCCTACCCTTTCCTGGCAATGAGACCTTTCATAGGAATTAAAGCTACATAAACTTTGGCTGACATGAGAGATCCGGGGAATCTTTGAAGAAAGCCATGGAAGAACCGTCAGAAATTTATACATGCCATACTGTAGCTTTATTTATTAAAGATGATAAAATTAATCTGGTTTCTGCTTAGCTTCAGCAACCTCTCATGGAAAAGCATGAAAAGAGAATCAGGATGAGCTCCTGAACAAAATCAGCCCATTGGCATAATTACTTCCAAAGGCAACCCCCTGTCTGACCTGGGCTTGGGGTCATTATAAACCCATTGAGCATTTCAAAAGGTACTGTTAGCAAGCCAGAAAAAACAGCCTCATGCCTACACTCACCAAAAAGAATATACCACTCAATAGCACATTGCTATGGCAAGTCCCAGCACTAATATGTCCAGTTACAGCCACATCCTGGGAACCCTCCTACTAGCTGCGATCAGAGCTCAGCTTTGTACTACTATTGATAAGCCCTTTAACACCAAGCAACACAAGACTAGATGTCCTGAGTGCAAGGACAATGGGAGGAGGGAGGAAAAAGATGTTTGCTCAGTTGAAATTTTCACAAATGTCACAGCGCACAATTACATAGCACCTTGCAATCTAAGAATTTAACACACTTCCATCAGCAACTAATTAAGCAGCACAACGCCTAGAAGGCAAAGAAGTTAAGTTGTCACAGCTGGTCTGAATATCCTGACACTCGGCACTCACAAGTGCAACTATTTCATCATTTTTAAGGGGACAAGTTTTGGTGTTGGAACTTAATAAAATCAGAAAACTAGTTAAAAATGTTTTTGATTTACAAAGCTGAAAGCAAATGGACTGTTTTATTTCTGCAAATGGTTTAGTTCAAGTTGTCAAGATGTTTAAAAGACTCTGAGATCAGGTTAATGTTGTTGAGTAAATGATTCATGGGAATTATGTGAAGGGGAGAAGAGAGGAAACTGTCACTTTCACCACGCTTGGATGCCAGCCCTAAAATAAGCTTCTTGAAACAGTTCATCAAAGGAATTTCAATGACAAAGCCAACCTTTATCCCTTCACAGAGGACTTCAAACCTCCTTTTATAGCACAGAGATTCCTATATTTGGCCAAACTTAGATAACATTAAAGCCATTATCACTGCTGTGAGATACTATAAATAGCAATAGTAATGTAAAACATTTAAAATTCTGCCTGGGAAGCACGATAAACAATATTATCTATGCATATTTTAAGGTTTGTCTATCAGACATAATCTCATTCATGATAACTTGAACCAATTTAGTTACATAATTCACCTTGTTGTTTACCCAAAATTACTTGCATAGTCTTGGGAACTCCTTTCCTGATTGCATTTGACAATAGACTTTATATTTAACACACACATATGGGGAAAAGGTCAAATCACACTCTGAGACTCTGAATTTGTCAAAGTTAATTCTCATTCAATAAATCAGGACGGGAACTGTTTTTGGTCTCTGTTAAAAGTTTCTGTTCATTTGCATCAAAAAAGAGTGTATTAACCCCAAACCTCTGCATCTTAGTTTTGTCATCACCCTAAATTCTTCAGAAGAACATAATCCTGAAACAAATTTTGCTGCCAAAAAATGACAGGAAATTATATTTTCATTGTGGATAAATTAGTCTCTGAACTTTACTTTCCATAACAATAAGCAGGAGATTATGAACTCATTCACAGGAAGTCCTGATAAGGCTCTAAAAAGATTTGCTTTTACCCATTCAGGTCAGAAAGACCACTGTATTTTGCATAAAAACTTCATCTTTCCCTGTATAGAGAGATAGCCCACCCTCTAAGTGAAGCATAACACAGTAAGAAATATCATGACAGAACTACCCCTTATAAAGGATCATGGATGTGTTTTACAGAACTACTGGCACCTAAGAGGATGTCTTTTCTACATAGGTTTTAAATTGACTTCTTTTTTCTTAAGAAAAAAAAGTGTGTCACCTTTTTATAAAGAAAAAAAAAGCGTGTAATCTAGTATCTAAAACTAAGCATAACACAGAAGAACCGGTCTTTTAAAGACTCATCATTTTAAAACAGACACACCCTCCTCCCCCCCCCCCCAGAGTAACTTCACATAATTTTAGACTAATATTTTCTGCTGGTAGGGTGGTTTGGGTTTGTTTTTTAATTAAAATTAGAGGTGGTCCCAAAAGCCCAGACCCAATCATCCCTGAAAATTAAAATATTTAATCTTGTCTGGAACAGAATTTAGTAAACCATTTCTCCCACACAAAATGTCAAACCAGGCTAGGTGCACGAGGTTGCGCTCCTAACGCTGCCCCAGTTCAAAGGGCCAAAGTTAAACCTGGCTGGATTGAAACCTCCAGCATCAGTGAGGCTCAATTTCCACATTGACCGTGAAATTGGTGAGTAACCTTACCCTGAAGATCCAGTAAAAATTAAGATCTTGGGCTCCACGCATTACGATGGCAATCAAACTTTTAAATCAATAGCTAATGAAAATTCCCATCCATTATACTTTCATTTATAATCTCCCTTTTTAGCTAATCTGGGAGAAAGGGAAGAGGTCTGCTGGACACGGCTGATGGAGGAGGGAAACCTGCACCTCTGCGCAGACACACAGACCTTCCCACTTGTATGAACTGCAGAGGAAATGCTCCTGCTCATAAATCATCAACAGGAAGCCAGATTCAATGGCTGGGCACAGCACCCTTGCACCGACTTCACATACTTCTCAATTGCCTTGACACAATAACCTTTAGCTCATAAAAACTTAGAGCTTATGACATTTTTGAATAGTGACAAAAACAAAACAAAACTGCTTGGAGCGTTCTCATCTCAAAAGCCTCCCCTTGAGCATTTCCCACGAAAAGTAAAGAGCATGCTTGCTTTTATTCAGCCAGTTCATTAATCCACATCATTGAGACGCTACCCCCCACCACCAGCGTGTTTCTGTGTGCACATAAATGCTTCAAAATCATCCGCAGTCATTCCCACTAGAGGTGGTTTCAGTGCACCCAGGCAAAAGCAAAGGCTCCATGATGAACTCCTAGTGTGAAATGAGTCATTTGTTCCAAATCGTGTTTCCTTTTTTCAATATTCATACTTAGTTATTCATTTCCCTAAAGTACATGAAAATGAGTTGTTCCTAAGTTACCTTCTATTTGCTCTCAGCACATATACTATTTTATTCCTATTTCTTATCTCCCTTTTCCAGCCTTTTCCATGATTGCAGTGGGCTTTGATTTAGGACCTCGTAGGCACAGACAACGAAGTCCATACTTCGAGGAAGGTAGTATTTAAGTTCTTTTGACATCTTTTGAGACCTCAGCCTCCCTTTGCACCAGAGACAGCACCTGCAAGGGGCTTGATCCCTAAATGCTCATTACCATGAGTAACAAAGTTAAAATTACTTTTAGGCTGCAGAAGATAATCGATTATGGAAATGTTCATACTATTGAATAAATACGCAAGATGTGAAAATTAAATGTTTGCAAGCTTCCTGCTAGCAACCCATCAGGACAGTCCAAGGAACTGATTGGTGCATATACCCATTTATGTATACATTTCATTTTTTATGATACTTCACAGCCATAACCAAAAAACTGTTTTCTCTCTATATACTCTGGGTCATGCATTATTTTTTGTTTTATCTTTTGAGATCTCCATGTCTCCATGCCAGCCACTGTCTTCAGGCTATTTTTTCCAATCATAATCATTCCATCAGATTCCCCCCTCCCTTTAAAACTGTTAATTTGTAAATTAAGTTTATTATTGTTTATTTAGTGATACAGTTAAAATTTCAAATAAACATCATCCTAAAGAGATAATCACTTTTACCAAGATTTGACTGTACTGAACAACTTTCAAACCTGCAAATAATGACACATGGAAATTGATGTGAAAGACTATAATACCATACTGACTAGTCTCATGTCATGTCTAACGAATTGCATTCAGTTTGAATGTCAAGCTGACCTTTGAGTACTGGAAAAAAGCAATTTCTCTATTAAGAAAATTCACAAATGGCATATATCACAAGAAATTTATGCACCTTCTTGAACAAGCTCAGTGCCATTAAGGAAAAAATAAATGTAAAGACACAAAACCTAATCTAATCTACTGTAGCACATACTCTGCTGAGGACATTCTGGATGGCTTCTTCCCCTCATCGTCATCACCATATGTACATTCTTTATTTTCCTTCACTGAACAATTATTGTCTTTGATATCTGATAATGTGTTTGTCTTCAGTACTGCTAATGGATCTTTATCTGTTTACTGAGTCACAACCAAAAATATGAAGGGCTGAACTGAAGTCTATCCAAGACAGCACACAGACTTGCTCCGATTTCAGTGAGTTTTATATCAGACTCTGCATTCAACAATGAGCAACCTCCTCCCAATTTTCTGCTTGTACATTACCTCCCCCTGCTACCCTCAATGCTAAGGAAATGTCTTCAAACGCTTTAGAATGTCATGTGGATTTCACCGCATCATCCCTCGGAGATTATGCAGGGTGCAGTATACTAGAAATGTAAGAAATCCCCTTTCGTTTGTTGAGTCCAAAGTATCAAAAAATATTAAAGCTACCTAAGAGAGAAGGCTACACAAGCACCTGACAGGAAAACCTCTTGATGGGAGGGGAGAGTGGGGAAGAAGGGAGTTCTCTGTCCCCAGTCCCTGTGTCTCATTAGAAGTGTTTATAGACTGAGAGAGCTGTTACACAGTTCTAGGACCTGGCTTAGCAGAGACATAAGTGATCCCCAAAGAGGTCAGGTACAACAGAAGAGATAAAATTCATCAAGATTAAGTTAAAATTAACTTTGTAACTGCAGCTCATAAAAATACCAAGCAACTAAAGTACTACTTTATTGTCTCTTTCCTGGGAAGTGGACAGGGGGAACCTGGTGATGTTCAGAACTCAAAGGGCTGGACTATCCCAGCAACATGGACTGGGTTTGATTTTGCCTGACTTGCCAGAGATTGGATATCATTTATTCTGCTCATCCAGGTAGACCAAGGAGCAACACATCACTGGGTGACTAAGCAGGATCAAGACCTGTCACTAATAGACCCTCTGCTTGTAGTTCCCAACTGGCAGAGACCGCTCCAGGTGATCTTAACCTCAGTTGGGCTCTGCAGTTCACCCCATGGAAAGCATTGCCAATCTTTAACTTGCATCCCATCATGGCTTATCAGAAGGGTGATTGTAAAAAATAACCAAACCCAAATATACCACTTTCTCCAACACTGAGACTCACTCTAGGAAAGGAAGAAAAAAAAAAGAACTAAAAAAAGAGATCAGTTAAAGATCATCTCAGAGGAAGATGTTGCAGAAATGTGGCAATCCTCCCCCCATGCTACAAACAAACTTTCAAAAGTCACTTGGTGACACTTTAGAGTCTTTACACTTATTGTGAATTATGTGTCGCCCTCATCTTCTTCCTTGGGTGTTAAGTGCCAAGCACTGGGAGAGTCCCTCCTCCCCAGAAACTGGAAGACGGGCTGCTGTTCTTACCTGACATTGTCATGCTTCTGGATGTAGATCTTATGAAACATCATATCTTCCTGTTTGGCATTAATGTCAGCTTTCATCTCCATGGCAACATGTCGAGGAAGTACAGAGAGCAGGAGACGCTCCTGTGGAGTCAGACAGATGAACCAATTAAAACACCTGCTGCCCAGTTAACAAACACACTTTGCTTCTTACTGGGGAGAAATGAGTCATCAGTTTGGTGAGAGATGAGTACAACCAAGGGAAATGGTCTCCATAAATCCAGCAGCTGATCTCCCAACAAGTCATATGCAATTCTGTCCCAACTCCACAATAAGAATTCAGTGATTTTAGAAGAAAAATTATGATTTTTTCATCCCAGCTGCACTGGGCTTGTGATTCATGGTTGCCAATTCTTGCAAATGATGGAGCCATGTAACTCAAAAAGTGCCTGTGCTCTGTTCTTGGAAGGAGTCAGATAAATGATACTGTCTGACCTCCCCCACAGCCTCTCCACACCACCATGAAGTCCTCCTTCACATAACACCAGAGGACTGATACCCTTGGGCACCATTTAAAATTCCTTCCTTTCCTATCTAATCATCTAAGCACATTCCCCCAACAGGCACAAACCTGTTCTTAGCAGCTAAAAAGTCAATAGGAATGCCCCGATAAAAATTGCATTAAAAGTTAGCCCAACTGTACAATGTTGTATTATACTTCTACACTTAAAAACACTATTAGTGCCCAATTGCATTAAGACCTGTAAACCCACCCACTCACCTACAAGAGTATTTTTGATAACCACCTCTGTCATCAACAATTCACAGCTCTCCACCCTCACCTGGTACTTTTATTTATTGATAATAGCTTTAGTGCGACTTTTATAACATTATTTTATAAGTTCTTCTGCATATAGTTTTACATGCTAGGCAAAAATTAGTTCCATGACAAAATGATGACTTTCTGGTAATTCTCCTAAAAACTCACACAAAAGCCTGTGCTTGTTATTACTCTGAATTTGGTGGCAATTTCATGCAGAGGCTATAGAATTTAAATCTGCAGGTAATATGTGCCCCAGGGATTCATTTGTGTATTTCAGGAATCACACCTGAGAAATTCTGCCCAGACCTTCAGTTTATTCCCACTCACATGCCTTGCAGTTCAAAAGAAGTTTTTGCTATGGCTGAAGAAGGTGGGGAGCATCTCCTTTGGGATCAGCTCCACTGCAGCCCAACCCACTTGTAGTGCTCTGGAATAGGTGAAGAATCCCAAAAGCTTGTGCCGTTCTCATCTTTATTATTTTTCTTTCCCTGCAGTGAGCAGAGCGAAGAAAAGGGCCTTCCTGCCTGATGATATAGACACAATGTGGCATAAACGAAGGTCCCTAACCTTATCTAACAGCTCATTAATTCTCAACAACACAGGGAACAGTAGGGCTCAAACGCAGTCCTGACTCAGAGGGGTCAACAATCCTGTACTAATTACTCACGTCACCAAACCTCTTGCCCATACTACAGTTATAGACACATTCCTGGTTTCTAATTTCTAGTTTTAACTGAAAGTTCCCCATATATTTCTTCCTCTAAGGAGAGAGAGGAACTTTGGGGGAACCAGAGGAAGATGAATTCACTGGAAACGTGCTCAGCATGCACCGAGACATTTTATAGTCTGTGGCACTGCCCAGCATTTCTTTTTTTTCCCCTTCAATGTGTACCTTAAAGAGATTGATTCTTGCCTGCGGTCCCTGAAGAGGTAGTAATAACACAGAAAAAAATGTGTTGGAGGGACTTCTATCTCCTCTGCTCAAAACTGCAGCAGTCCTCACAGGGTACTTGTTTTTTAAAGCACTCTCACCTTCACTAGCATACTGCAGGTGCTAACAGTTACATATCCAAATTGTTTTTTAAAAAAGATCATGAATCATGCACGTGTCCTCAGGCTTCTGCCAGCTATTCCCCGTACTCCTTGAGCGCAAAAGCACAACACATTTGTATGCTTTCCAGAGTAACTGGTGTATACGCTGTTGTCATTTGCATATTATAAAAGGCAACCTCAAATGTGTGAAAGCTGCTTTTCAGATGCGACTTTACACATCCCCTCCTCCAAATAACTTGGAGCATTCAGGGGCACCCACAGGTTTGGAACATCCCTTGTAGGCACAAGAGCGTGGAAGGACGGTTATTTTTTACTTGCTTACAAAACAGGGACACGTTCAGGGGACCAAGTTTCTCCTTCTAATAGTCCAAGAGATTTTCACATACATTTCTGCGTAACTTTTGCCTGAGAGTCCCCACCCCTACTCTTTCTGACATCATGGACACTTGCCAGATTAAATCACCAATATTTTCAAGACACTTGAGATCTCCAGGAGATGAACTGAGACTGCTCTAGACTATCACCAAGGGAATAAGATAGACTTATCAAGTGAAACAAATGCACGTAGCACAACTTCCCTTCTTGCAGCAACTAATTAGGAAGTTGAGCCATGTTACAAAGTTAAGCATTATCTTTATTCTGTTTGTTGGGAGCATCATGATCGCTGAAAATAACCTCTGAAGCTAACAGGAGAAGAATGTAACAAGTGCCTTTGTAAAGCAGAAGCCATATTGAAAGACCTTCAAAACAACAAAATCCTTATGTTTTATTTCAAACGGAGCACAGAAATTAAAGTCTCCACTAGAGTACAATTTTCATTTTGCTATAATGACTAGAAAGTATTGCAGACCTCACTGTAAAATTACTTATTAGGCACCAGTGAGGTGACTGGGACTGCTGTTTTACAAGTGTAACAAGGCAGCAGTCTGACCTGATAAAAAAAAAAAAGCAAGAGCAAATTCATATATAATTCTCACTTCAAAATAAGAGGCAAATATAGTCCCACTGAATTATACATTAAACAAATGCATCCTGAGGAGCACTAGTGTCTAGAATAGGCACAGATGAAAGAATACAATACAGATCTATTCTGTTTACGTATGTCCACATAGATATACATACACATGGGCACACACATCCCTACGATGACTGTACTACATAGGAATTTTAACTATTTATGTCATACTCTCCCAAGATGACCTCAAAGCCCTACAAATATTTAATGTCTCATGACTATCCATTTGTCCTCAGGTTCAGTAACACTTATTTTTCACCACAAGTTAAGTGACGCAGAGATGAAAAAGAGGAGGAGAACGATTTTTCAGAGATAAAAGACAAGCAATGCTAGAAGTAAAACTGTGCAGTCCTGATAACCCATCTCTTACTCAAATCCTAAGTATTTGCTCACTACAGATTGTGGAGAACACCTGTTTTTTCACCCAAGAGTATTTTATTCTAGGCAAGCAACAGTGACTCCTGTTATGGCTCTGCCCTAGCTTATCTCAAACAATAGAATCACATGAAGTCTCTTGTCTGCTGCATTGGACATTCTGGATTTTGATTTATTTTCTTGCTAATTTTGGGTGCTGGTAGATACATAATAAAGGAAGACACACATTCCTTTGCCAGAGATAATCTGCCTGCCTTTAGTAGAGAATGGCACACAGGAGCACCATCAGATCTCCAGAAACAGGCAAGCAACGGTAACAGTGCTGGGCTGTGCAGCTGTCTTTCCCTCCACCCCTGTTCGGAGACCGGCTCTCCCAGATGCGGGCTGAGCTGCCCTTATTTGTGTCTGCTGTCACCTCAAGATTACCTCAATGCATTATGCATAGGGATGCATCCAAACTGAACCTGGAGATCAATGTCAGTGCAGGCTGTAGCAGTAAATAATGTTATTAGAAGTGCCCAGCTGCTGGGACCCATAATTACTGCTGGAAGTACTGGAGGGTACTTCTAAGTGACTGGCTTTTACACATGTTTTTCTGATGTCCTGGCTCTCTTCTGTATGGTACTTTCTGGGGAGGGGGAGGAGAAAAAGCCATAAAGCTAGGGCATTTGTCAGGCTTTTTTCATTAACTACTTCTGACACAGAAGCTCCTAAATCCAGAACAGGACAATCATTTGAGCCATGCTGCCAAGGCATTCTCTCAGCAGGGAGGACAGAGCTGTAATCAGTAAGTGAAAGGGGGTACTCTCTTGGCTGAGTCCTTTCCTCCATTTCAAGGTGTGGAAGCAGGAGTGGCTGCTTGTTTCATCTTTCTGAGACTACATTGGTTACAAAGGAAAAAGAGGCGTTGAGCACGAATCTTGTTTTCATACATATACTATCAAAATAAACCATGTGTACACGTTATTTCACAGTAAGGGTTAAACAGCAAGTATGTCAGCCAGAAGTACCCTATGAAACACTGCCAAAAGACAAATCCATAGATGCAGATGGACTGAGACATGAGGGAAAATTAAACTGTGTTGCCACAGAGATGCAAAGACACTCCAGTTGATTCATTCTGCTGACCTCTTCCCCAAAACCGCAACCGAGCTCTTGAGATATCTCCCAAGGGAAGAATGGAAGCCCTGTTTCATGATTCATTTTAAATCGGACTGGACAGACCACTACAAGATGTACTGCAGGGCAGAGATGTGTGTTAGCAAGGGAATAGTCAAGCTGCCCTAAAACGTCTTTTGTATCTAATTCTGAGGACACAAGTGAGTTTTTGCAAGAGAACCCACAAATGAATTAGGGGAGTAGATATGTTCGGTACCCTTGACAACTAGGCTGTACGCTGGCAGCAACAGGTCTTTTTATAGCAAAAAACCATTGAAGTTGGCAATGAATCTTATTTTTTGGACAAATACAATTCACTTGAGGCCTATAAGGTATACGGCGGTATGCAAGCAGGTAGGAACCTTTGGGAAAGGCAGAAAGACCTCTTTGGAGGCATCAAGGGACAGTATGTTCTGCGCATCAATTTTTACCTTTTAGCCTGCCTTACAGCTACCTGTTGGCAGTGGCTTTGCTGACAAACACACCACATTTTGACCTTACAAAAGGCAGTCAATCTGAAGCCTGTGTGTTGCGTCTGCATTCAACATGTGCCTTCAATGATGGGTGCAGATTCTCTGCGTACTGTGTAATTTTAATCCACAGAGCATAGATGGCAGGATTTGTTGATGTCTGTGGAGAAGTCCATCAAGGTATTGAGGAAGAAATACTCCCCTGAGCTCTTTTTCAAAGCTTTAAAAATCCTGCCCTCTACCGTCAGCCTGTTCTTGCTTGGATTAGTTGAGAAGCAAGAGTCCTGCAAATCCCATCCTACAAGAACAATTAGCATGCTAATTCTGCTTCAGCAATTTCATTTTTTCATTTCCCACTGTTGCTCTTACCTGCTGCTGGTTTTCTCTTTGAGAATGCAGCCTGGCTTGTATGCATTCCCTGGTCTCCTGGAAAGCCTGTCTTTGGGACACCTCTGCTGGGTAATGGGTACACACGCCTACAATGTTTGTACAGGAGAAGATGAGAACATTGGAGACCAGCTGCAACAAAAGAAAAAAAAAAAGAAAAATATTTGGTTACACTTTGGAAACCTGCCACCAGTAACAAAGCACCACCCAGAACCCCCTTCTACAACTCCTTAATCCAAGTCACGTTTAAGCCTCAAACTCTTAATTCCATTGTATTTTACCTCTCTAGTCTTTAAAATATAAAACTTCCATTTATGCCCTCAAATATATATTATTAACACTGTGTATTACTTCACTGGTAAAAAATACAATTCCACTGGTCATTCTGTGATCTTGCTTTTGGTAATCCAGTATCTTGGAGCTACTGCAACAGAAATCTATCTAAAAAGGCATCATTGCTGTGTCAGCTAAGACTCCTGCAGACAGGTCTGACAGAGGAACACAAATATTTACATGTTTGTGTACCTACATATCTGGTTTGAAAACATATCAAAGATACATTAAAGCATTATTTTGAAATGGTGCTTAAAATACTGAAGGGAAAATGTTGGTATTCATAAGGTTTACGAAATATCTTTTTTAGTCTAGTTCCAACTCAAAATTTTATGTTCCTAGATAAAAAAAAAACCCAATGTTTTTTACATTTCTGTGAACATGACTATAGAAAGAGCTGTTAAGTCTGAAGCATATTTGGACTGGACAAGCACAAAGGAAAAGCTACATCACTCTTCTGCTTCCATATGGGTTATGTTTTGTAAGGAAGCAGTCACACAACTTTTGCTGAAAACTAGGGTTGCAATCTTTTATTTCCCAACTATCTTTAAATAAAAAGGAAAGAACATATCCATGCCCATTGGCGGCATTCGGTTCATGAAAAATGTTCAAAACTGCTTCTGATGGTATCATGTAAACATTTCCCTTAACAGAGGTCAGTCACAGTATAATTTTTTGAGAGTTGCACAAGCTGTTCTGCATCTCCCTTTGAGGACAGATTTATTTGAAACACCTCTCATCTCTTCTAGAGGGAAAGATTGCCAGACCTGCAAGATTCTTAAAAATAGGTATCTTTCATCTATTCCCTAATAAGTCCAAATATACCCTTCACCTTTATTACTTTTTTACTGCAGATAAAAAATGTAATTTCCAGCCCAGCCCATTCCCTGAAAATACATAGCCAGGCTCGGAAGGGCAAGCCCTGAGGTTACAGGGGGGTGCTCAGGGTTCCCTAGACCAACTTGGTCACTGTGCAGGAGAGAGGAGACCTCCCTGTGTCAAACACCGACCCACATTTCAAAGAGTAACAACCTCTCCAAGAAACCCCAGTGGGATTACTCTAACTCTTTGACTACATCCATGCACTAAGGACAGCAACAATGATTTTATTAACAACTCTGCCTTGAAACAGGATTTAGGCAGAAAAACCTCATCTTTCAGATCAAAATAAGCAACACCTTAAGCTACAGCCAGCTGAGGGACTTTTCCTCCCTGTGGATGGCTGCCAGTAGATGGCAACACTCCAGCTTCCCAAGCTCCTGCATCAAAGTGCTGCATTTTGGGCTATGGCCCCACAGTGAATTCCCACACTTATATATCATACTACAATACAATAACCTGCACAGACACCCACTGGTGATTATCATCAATGCCAGCTATATGTATTTCCATATAACTGACTTCCAAGGAGGAAACTATTCCCATCCCCTATAGATTCCTCCCTCCATCCAAAGAGTCCACAACTCAGAGACAGACAGGGTTATTGAAGGTGCAGGTCATACACATGAACATTAAATAAACCCTGATCACACATTCCCTTCACAATTATATTCTGATTCAGCTCTTTCTAAGGCTGGCTGGATCCTGCCAGATCCAAGGTCCTCCATTTCTCCCTAAATCTGATCAGATACCAGCCAATTGACACCCAGATCCTGTCCAGTTACCCTAACCCAGTGTTGCATCCAATAGGCATTTGATGGTATTTTTGCTGATAATGAGAATTTTTAAGTACGAAAAATTCCACCATAATATAAAAAAACCCACTAGTGCTTATTATAATGAAGAAACATCTTAAAAAGAGATCACAAGTAGTTTTTCTAGGAGTTACTCTGACTCCTGCTCCATGGTTACACTGTTTGCGACTCTGGCTGTGAACAACATTTCAACAAGCTCAATACAGTTACTATGGGATCAAAGGGGTTAATAATAAATAGCATCTTTTACATGGCCAGATTACAGCCAGACTCCCAAATCCTCTCTATTGGAGCTATTCAGTTGTTCAGTACGTGGAAAATTTGTCAGGGCATATAGAACAGCACAACCATGCACCATATATCTGAAATGGATAAAACTGAGAACACAGAGGATTTTAAGGAAATACACAGTTTTATTTTCTACCCCAAGAATCTGAGTCTTTGTTTCTCTTACAGTCAACAGCGCAAACCCAAAACAGTGACTCAACTCTTGCACCAAGAACAGGAGACAACGTGGTTTAGATGCCAGGCAGCATATCAGGAGTTAACAGAGCAGAAAAAAAGGAGCACCTCAGACCTGAAAACAAGCTTTTCTGGGGTACATCTTGGTGCCAACAAAAAGTCCTCCCAGTGGGGCTCACCCATTGTTGTGATGATGCCTTAAATAGACCAACTGTACAGTTCAAGGCACACAATTCATATTATGCATTGAGAACAACATTGTCAAAGGGGAGTATAAAAAACATCATCAGACTTGACATTATTGATAATGTTTGTGGAATGCTAAGCAATTTGACTTTTCAGCACTCAGTGATGTAATTTTACACAAACCCAAGAGACTCAGATGACCATGCTTCATCAAGTAGGAATAAGAACTATATTGCAATGTCATTTTTAAGTAGCAGGGGAGAGACATCCATATTTATTCTGTTAAGTAGAAGCTCATTTAATCCACAGTATGACATCTTTGCAACACCGTGAAACATAAGGGGAGAAATTACAGTGTAATGTTGAAAGATCTGCAGAGATTTAAAACTCAAGCTCCTACTATTTGCAGCAACAGTTGTGAGCAAAAGCATTTTGCTCAGTATCTGCTCACAATCATTTTCTTCAGAGGTGTTTTAAAATATATTAAAGCAAAAAAAAAAAAGAAAGAAAAAAGCTTTCTAATCTCATTAATTTTTTTTGCAGTTCTCTGTCTTAATAAAATAAATTTATATCCTGTTTGCCAAATGGTACTACTTGCTTATCAGCTCCCTTGCCATTTTGCTATGGTAACCAGCTTCAGTCCCAGGAGGAAAGATAGATATGTAGATATTAAAAAACTGATTCCCTAAGCTTTATGGCCTGAAAAGTAAAAACATATTATGGCAACTATTTCAGACAATCTGTGCTTGAAGAGCTGTTCAAGGCAATGAGAAAATATAGTTGCCTATTTTGTAGTTGATTTCCTACCTAGCTAGAGATTTAGACTAAGAAAAGTCCTATTATTTGGAAACTAATAGTTTATAAAAGACTATTTTGCTTACATATAACTCCTAGATAAGCTATTAAATCTGCCTGCAGTATTGCCATATTTAAGTATTTCATAAACTAATAAGTTTACTCTTACAGCATCTGCATGGGGCCAAGAAATGCTATTATCCTGATGTTACGGAGGCAGAGTTCTTTAAAGGTAATTTAGTATTGAAGAAAAAACTATATACTATGAGGAGTTTTCAAAAACCACCATGACTTCCTAGTGCCACTGAAATAATAGATCACTCAATCTCAAACAAAACAGACCAGACAGTTTCTAGTCACTTTGATTTCATCGCACAAACAGCACTGCAATGCTTTTGTTGAATCTCTCGCAGGAAACTGTTTTCAATATTTTTTTCCCTTGGTGACTGAAGGAAAAAAAGTGATGGAAACAGTTTATTTCCACGTGTTCTAGGAGTTATGAAAACCTGGTATTACAAAATCAAAACTGAGAGCTAAATTTGGCCTGACACTATTGTTACAAAATTGATGTTTTGGGCATTTCAAGCCAGGCTGAGGAAGAACTAGGACCAGGGGAGAGCCTCCAGTCCATCACAAACAGAAGAAGTATCAGCTTGCATCAATATTGCCACACTTCTCTCTGCTGTGTTTCTATTCGATTATTCTTCAAACACCAGATGCTATTCAATATGTAATTAAGAGACAACAACATGCTTAAGAGGGATAGCATCAAGATAAATTTTGTTAGTTCCCTACCTCTGCCAGACAAACAAGGCTGGCTACTGACATGAGAAGGAGGGACATATTCCTTGGAATATCACCACATATTATAAAAATCACAGCTTCTGTTTCTTTGCCAAGTTAGTCTGCTTTGGTCCACTTCTATTGCAGAGGCTCAGAGTTATTTCTGTTCTGAGATCATAGCACTAGGCTATTGCCCATTAAGCTTCCAACAACACCAAGCTTCTTCTATTTACTTTTCATTTAAATCAAAATATTGTTTTGATGTTTTCATGAAGTCCCATTTTGAAAACAACTACATTTTAAGCTTTTATGGTGGGGTACTACAACTGACACAAGGAGAAGGAAAGCACATACATGGAGATTAAAAAGTCACGCAAAGCGATTTAGAGCAAACAACAAACTGCACACCCCTTCTTTCCAGAGTGTGACACTGCTCTGCCTCTGCTTTCCAGCTCTCATGATACTCTTCCAGTAGCAATTTTTTTCTAAAATCAGTGCAACAGCCAGGTTAAAAGCAGGTAACAACTAAGTTTCTAGACTACATTTCATAGTGGTTGTACGCTGAATTGACAAATTGGTCCAACTATTAATTGCAGGGGCAGACACTGAAATCAGCTTTACTTTTTAGAGTTCCTTTTTTTAACCATGAAAAAATATTATTATAGAAACTTTAGTACTTATCTGAAACAATGTAAGAACAAAAATGTGACGGACTACAAAAGTTCTGACTATCCAAGGTATTTCTACAGCACCTACGTGTGCAATCCTGAATTGGAAGTATGGATAAATTCTAAAGATACAAAGCACAAACATTATGAAAAAATGTTGTTGTTATAAGGTATAGCTGGGGCTGTTTTTTAAGTACTTTCCTGAACAGAAATTAACCCTCTATTGCCTCTTTATATACTACTATCTAATAAAAGAATTGGAGCAGCTACAGAGCCAAAGGCATAATGAAAATTAAAACGAAAGACAACATCAGCTGGCTCTTAGATCAAATTACTCATGTATTTGTGCTGTATATACAACACCATCTTTCATTTCCCAGAGCTATAACTAGGAGAGTACTAAGATAGTGAAAACTTGTGGATTATGCTAGAAAGATAATCAAACAGTTAAAGTCATATACCCTTCTCCCAGTTGTTTGGCCAGAGAAAAGCAGGATAAGTACAAGTGAAGAAATTAGGAGGTTTTTTTATTTTAAATGTGACAAATACTTTTGCTGAGTCCTTGGAATAACTGCAACAACAAAAGATTACATCAATACACCAGAGTCTAAGAACAAATTTCCTGCAGTTGCTATGTGGTGCCTTCCCTCCCTTGTTCTTCTGCCTCTCTGCAGCAACCACTTGCTTGGATCTCAAGCAGAACAGAAAACTGGTTACAGCCACTATCTTCCAAAGACTTTTTACACACACGTAGGGCTACTGAAACCAGCTCTGAAAATTTAAATGCTTCCCTAAGTCATAGTATAATTTAATGATCCCGAAGTAGCAGAATTTATTAGAGATGCTCTAGATACACAGCAAATCTCTTCAGTTGACATTGAGAATACAAAAATTCCTTGCAGAAACACTTCTGAAACTTTTTTTGCATATTCCTTCTATTTGGGAAGCCGACAAGGAGCAAAAGTTGTCTACTTTAATCTTTCAACTAGATTCTATATTCAGCATAAAGTTACTTGCTGAGGGCGAAGTAGTGGTATTTTGGCTGACAACGCTAAAAGAACCCTTATGTCATTTGTGAATGTCTCTGTTCAAGAACTACAGTCAGTAAAAACATTACAAACTGAAGCTATCCATTCTGTGTATTTCAGTGACCATCTCACCTTTACAGCCCTGGCATATGTTGATCTTTTAGATGCAATGCTCTGTTCTCCCATGAGAAAGCCTAACAAGTATTTTGCCCCACATAAGCTAATTCTTTCTTTAGAATAAAAAAATATGATCTAATTTACCTTTTAAATACATAGTTGCAGGTAGAGATATAATACACTACACCCTCCATCTAGAGCAAAAAATTAAGATTTTTCCAGTTGTTTCAGAGCACATCAAAACGTTTGATGCTGCTTTCTTAATTTTAATGCCTCACACCTTATTCTATACACTTTAATTCATTTACTGATTGCTGTAATTGCAAAGCTTCTGTGCATTCTTTCTCATGATATTGGTATTGTCATACAGAATACAGTATTTATGATTTGAGTTTTTTAATAATTATAACCTTTAAGTCTCAATTTTACTAAAGAAAAAACGTTACCAATACAGATGTATTTTTAGTAAGCATCTCAAGAGGAAACATTCCTACATGAAACCGGTAAATTCTACTTCCCCATCACTGTTTTATGAATTAATTTTTCTACTGGGATTTCAGTGAGATCCTATTTTCTTTGATTAGCAAGCAGAAGAATACACTGTCCTGACCAAATCTTGGCATAACATCAGCTAAAAGAAGTATTTCTGTCTAAAATTTCCTGGAACTCTATCACAACCGCAGCAAAGCATCCTCCACATGGTGGCACAGCCTGGTAGGGAGGAAGTGCTGCCCTTTGCTAGGAATAAAACAGTTGGGAAGGAGATTCCTGGATCCCATTGTCCATCCTCACTGAATCTCTGTGGCAACCAAGATTCTGTGCATCTTCACACTTAATATACTTTACGAGCTAGGAATGAGCACTGGTTTTCAAGCGAGGGTCCTTGGTGGTGAACTAGACTAAGCAAGCTCCCTGCCTGTGGCTAAGTGGGTGAGACAGCTGTGTTGGGAAGCTGCCACTTGAGGGGAAACATCCAGTGGCCCTTGGATGCAAGAGTGAGACCCTGAAGGAGGGTAATGGGCCCAAACTTGAACATAAGAAGTTCCATCTAAACATGAGGGGGAACCTCCTTACTTTGAGGGTGGCAGAGCACTGGAACAGGCTGCCCAGAGAGGTGGTGGAGTCTCCATCTCTGGAGACATTCAAAATCCACCTGGACACGTTCCTGTGCAACCTGCTCTAGGTGGGGGGGGTTAGTCTAGATGATCTCCAGAGGTCCTTTCCAACCCCATATCATTCTGTGATTCTGTGAAACAACTTAGGGAAAGGCTTCTTCCACTGAAACAGGGACATTTCCACTTTCCCTTCTGTTAACAATTCAACCCCTGCTTCATTGTTTAAATTATCATCTCTTAAGTCTTTGCAACCGGGCCATCTCCTTCAGGTCCAATGGCTTCTTATCTTAAAAGATGGCACACCAGCCAGATGCCTCTCCTCATCATGCACAGCACAGAGAGCTGAGCACAAGCTGCAAGTCTGGCCAGTTTCAAATCTGCTGGGGCAGCCTCCAGAAGGAACAACATGCTAGAAATGGGGGCTGGGATTGCCACAGCTCTCACAAGCAATCCTGCACAGCGGGTTAGCTGGGGCACATTTAACATCCAGCTCACTTAACCTGACCCTAGTGAAAGCAAATGTGTACCATGAGTGAATTCATTCCGCTGGAAGTGTGTTTATTTCTGATCCATAGAGGTACCTATGTGCCAAAGACTTCAGCAACCACATACAGTCTTACTGAAATAAAAGCTCTTCAAACAGGACTTCAAACATTAGGTACATCTCTTTGAGGTCACAAAAGCAGATGAAAGCTCCTAGTTTTTCTGTGCATGACTCACAGTAAACATCTTCACACACAAGGTATGCCAGATAATTTTGACAACTGTACAAAATTTGCCCAGATGCACGACAGCTTAGGCAATTTAGACAATTACTTTAGTTAAGAAAATTAAGCAAAGTTCTGATACTCCAGCAAAATCAGTGGTTCTGCAAACAACTGTAAGCACATTCAAATTTGGGTTGTCTTCAAGCCAGTCCCACATACCCATGTGCTCCCAAGGCTGGAGGAGCTGTTCAGATAAGATATATCAGGTGTTTAAGGTGTTAACAGAAAACACTGTAATTAAATAGAAGTTGGATTGAGGAGTCTGGTTATGCTTTTGAGATTCTCCACAATGCCCCTGAAGCTAAAGGAAGCCATAATCAATGAGGAGAAAGCTCAAGAAACGTGCTTGATTCATCTTTTATATCCTATTTCCTTCCCTATCTGGTAGAATGGATGTGAGGGAAGGAAGCCAAATGCCTAGATTTTCTATCAGCCCCTCTTAAAATTAGTCCAATACACTGAAACACATATGAAACTCCATTTAATACATGCTATCTGACTCAACAAGCAAATACTGATGCTGATTTGACCCATGACAGGAGCCGGATTTTATCTATTTAACTTTTCTGGATTTTTTTTGTTTGGATCAGGTTGCTCTGGCAGCCAGCGTTTACCTACGTGATCTCAGCAGAAGAGACCTCTGTAGCCCATTCTGCAGTATCCCAGTTCTTCACAGTCACCTCCATGGCTGCCACGACCTGCCCTCTTAACGATACCAGCAAACACACTTCACAGAGAAGTACATTGTGGTTGCTTTCAATGGCTATGAGAAAAAATATCTGTACTAAATAAGCAAAATCATGAAGAGCAACAGTCCTCTTCTTCCCCCCCCATCACAGTGCACCCTGGTCCTCAGTGTTTCTGGGAATATTTCTGGGAGCCCCGGACTCAGATACAGGCAGTGCATCACCCCTTATCTTCCATAGTCATTTAAGCACAGGCATCACCCCCAGGTCACTGGGAAAACAAAAATATTTATCTAGTTACATGAAAATCTTACTTATCTGGGAAACTGAATGCACTCCAATTGCTCAGCAGGCAGAAATGAGTGCCCTAAATATGGTTTGTAAGATACAAAAATGGTTATTTCCCAAGGATTTAGAATGTGTGGTTTTGGGAGGTGGGGAGTTAGGTTAGTTTCGTTTGCTTGTGTGGGAAGAAATGTAAAACTGGAGAAAGAACAGAATACAGATCGATTTTTTGGTTTTGATTTTAAGAAAACCTCCCTTCCTCTTCTGTTGCTGGATTTCAAATCAGGTTGGGGCAGCTTGGCTACAAGCTATGCTCCTTCCTATTAACATCCCTAGCCTAACATATATTTTTAATAACCAAAACTTACCAAGCATCATCAGCAAAGTTTGAACCCTTGACTGAAGCAGTGGCTTGTACCAGGTGAGATGAAGGAGCAGCATTCGTAGCAAAGATTGTGCATGGCCACCACTAATATACAAGTCAATCTATGAGGGATCTGACTGGATCACAACTGAATATACTCTCTTTTAAAAGCTGATGTGCGGTTTTGTCAGCTATTACAGTAAACTAAGCTTACTCCTGAATGAGAGAGGCTGATCAAAGTCCAATATCTGTTACCATATCTTATGGTCTGGCTGCTTGCACAGTTGAGCATACTGACCTCTAAACAGATTTGGTTTCAACAACACAACAACTATCAGCAGGCAAATTCCCAACCAAATTTTAACTGAGCACAACGCATAGCTTGAAGGCTCATTCCTTGGCCTTCAGCTTTGTCATTCTGCATTTCAAAGGTCTACAGTAATACAATAAAGATTTTATAGAGAAGCTGTAAAAGACTCCTCAGAATTGTTTATAAAGACAAGTTTAACTCAACCTAATGACAATGGTTAAGACCAGCTCTGTTTATAATACAAATTACACAACACAATTTAGCCTGTCTCTATCTCATTATACACAACCACTCTTCCCTCTGCCTTTGGAGCTGCACTACTTCACCTTTCATATGCCTTTCATTCTGCCTTTATATGGTAACGGGTTATTATCCACTCCGGACTTTCTTCTCAGCTTCCCAGTCCTGTCTTTGCAACGGACTCATGATTCCAGGATCAAACCAAATTAATATTTTTAAATCAGCCAGGATGAACCTCATTCTTTTCTGATAGCTCCAACAATCTGGTTATTCTGCTACTAGACGAGCTTTTCATGGCATATGTTACAGGGCACAGTTTTAACTGCTTTGCAGTGTCTGAAGGAAAACATTTCAAGGTATACTTTTGAGGTATACATACTGAAAACATTCTCCAAGTCCCATAGCACAAGACTGAATCATTAATTTCTGTAATCATTATGAAATGGCAGGAAGCCGGATTCTTGAATCAAGATATGCTATAACCGAAGGTTATTTTTGCTAGCATCTTAAACCTGTTTTTTCTCACTGTCAAATCTATAAGATGAATATAATGAAAATATTGGTTTTACAATAGTGTAAAAATTCAAACGTTTAACAGAAACAAACAAATCAACCTCACTTCACTGGAGATGCACGGTTTGGAAGAGTCTTTGAATTCTGACAATTGAAATAAGTTTGGTCTGCTAAGAATTGGGCAGGATATAAAGAAAATAAATCCAAATTTCTGTAGCTAGTGGAAAATTTTAAGTCTGTAATTGAGCATGTACTTTTATTCTCCCAAAGATCATTACCAGAGATTATGGAGCTGAATAGGTTTTCTGAGGTGAACTTAAAATAGACCTAATATCATACTAACCTCCCCAAGAGGATACTGTACACCACAGAATTGGACTTTGAAAAACAGTGAGTTACAAATATTTAAAGTAACCTAATCTGAGAAAGATGGACAGAAAAAAACAGGGAGCAATTATTCTCAGAATTTTTTGTAATATGGCAACAAGACAGCAAAGGACCTAAGAGACCTCATGGACTATGCAGTGCATTTCCCACTTGCCTCTTAAAAAATGGTCATATCCAAAAATTGATACAACAATTCTGTTGAAGTTTAAAGGGCACTGAATAGCAGTACTTGCTTTTGTTATACTATATACAGTATTTCTCTTAATATATCCCAAAGAGACACTTCCCTTCTTCTGGAGTGGACAACATTGATCATGAACAAATTAGCTTGCAATCTACTTTCCCTGCCATCATCATCTGTTGCATCACTGCTTAAATATTTAGTCATGCCATTAGTTTTTCATTTCCAAGTATACAGTACCTGTGCACTTGGTTTTGCCTAGTAAGCTTTTCACAAATCAGCACTTGTATTATGTCCAGATTTATTACTGTACTTCAAAACAAAATGAGTTTATGAAAAATACTTCAAATGTGTAAGATAACTGGAAAAATAATTGCTTAAAAGGGAAAAACATAGCTGAGAGGTTTTGCTATCTACTGAAAACCAGGTACAATTATTGCCTTTATATCTGGAAATGAGAGCCACACAGAAACAAAGAAAGAATTTATCAAGAGATAATAATAATAAAAAATGGTACAAAGCGGTGTAAAATCTTTCAGTATGTGATCAGTTCCATGACTGTGGTTTGAAATCATAGATTGGTTCTTTGCCATGCTAACCTAATGTGATAGCATTTGTCAGTGTAAATCCAAAAGGGAGCTCCTAAGCAGCTTTTGATAGGATAAAGATACTGGATCCAGTTCTCTATTCTTAATAGTTTAACTCTATCAACTTAAGACGGGTAGAACTAGAGAAAATCACTAATTATATCTCTAAGATCTTATCTCATCAGACATTTCTTAATGCTTTATGAAAATAAGTCATAAGCAAATATGAGATATCCCTTCAAAGGCAAAGCAGGTGGTCCTTGACAGATAGCAGTGATAACTGATACATCATCTGGTATACAGTAGGCCCAAATGCTCTAATACACATCTTGCTGCAGAGCTGGTAAAATAACAGTATACAGAAGAAAAAGTGAAAGGATGGTGAAAGCCATAATTCCAGATACGCAATGCAAAGCCAGGAGAATACAAAAACAGAACAGACTAAACCAAAAAACTGAAACGGGTATTTTCTACCATTTCCTTCATCCATTAAGGTCTCCAAGACAGTCTTTAAAACTAACCAACTGCTCCTTTGACAATGTCAAATAACTTTCCTTAACAAAGAGTAGAAAAGTTTCTCAAAATGTTTCCATCAGAAAAAACAGTTCCAGAAAACAGTCATGCAACTCTTAAAAGTCAAATCACAAAATACACCAATTGAGATATATCTTGTCTGCTAATGAATAAGAAACCTCCAAAGCCCATTACTTTTTCAGAAACTATTGCAGAAATTTGTAGCAGAAATCAACTGATAAAATCAACTGTTTCAACAATCTTATGCTAAGCCATTGGCATAATGCCAGGCATCACAGAGGCATCACAGAGAGCAAAAAGACCACAGCAAAATTTGTCTAACACTTTTGTTATTACCAGAACCTGGGCAGAAATTTCTCATGTGGTTACCTACCAGTTTTTTTAATGCATTCATGTTTAACTGAAAAGTTTACAATGTTATGTAGTTCTGGAAAACACACACAAAAAAAAAAAGGACAGGGGATGGGAGGAAGAGGAGAGAAGGGAGAGTGTGGTGGAACCTCCAAAGAGACAGAATCCAAACCAAATAGGACAGAAGAGGGATACAGTGATGGAGAAGCAGAGATCACAACAGATAGCCAAGGCTAGTAAGTTATGGACAGAGAAGCACAAACACCTGCACTGTTTCTGGAATGATTACACATTTCCTTCTTATAGAACCTGAAATCAAACCACTATTTTTTTCCCCACTGTTTTTTCTACCGCAAAAAACTTCTGCTCAATAACAAACTACATGTACAGTCCCTTCACCCGGCAGGTCTGCAAAGAACCAAACAGTCTTCATTGCTACACATTGCTGGCAGAGAATAAAAGTATCAAATGCTGCGTTTATCCTGGTACTGCCTTAAACAAGGGAAGTGAATTGAGGCTGCAGAGGCCACCTAAATGCTGGATAATATTCATCAGCTCATATACAAGTTTTTATCAGTTTCAAACCAGGCTCAGTAGTCAATGTGTCACATTTCCTAGCATGAGTGCCCAACTTCACAGATTCAATTTGCCCTTGAAATACCACTTTTACAGTGTAATATTGCTATATCTGATTGTCAGCACTGAGCAAATCAGGAAGAACTATCTTACGAACGGCTGTTTAATTAGTTCAGAGCAAGCTGAGCTCCTTTCAAAGAGAAACTAGTTAGAAAATCAGCACCAAGTGTTATTGGACTTTCAATATGTATTTGATACAAGATAATATCCAGGACTTGGACTCCATGGAGTATATTTACCTTCCTACTGTTTCCTACTGCTACAGATGGGTTAGATGTTTGCATCTAATGATGATTTCATCCAACTATCAGGCTGGCACACATCAGGTCTAAACAACAGGAATTAAAATGTGAGAAGTTATCTATCCACAAGAACTATGAAAGGGAATTAGAGACTGAAAACAACAGAAACAGGAAAATAATGTTGGGTGACTTCCCATGTCTTTCTTTAATTCAAGGAATGTGAGCAGGGTGATTTCTTGGGAGAGGAGAAGTGTAGAGAAAGAAAGGCCCAAAGGCTACTATGTCCTAAGTCCACCATTCTATATACTACCATAAAAGCTGTTGGAAGTGGAAATCAATGAAGCTGACACTGAATAGTAAAGAAACTTGGTTGATTATGCTCTGCTCCAGCTTCTCAGTTTGAGAGCCTAACATCAGATACAGCATCAAAGGAACAAAAGATGCACCTGGCAATAACAGCTTCCACTTTAGGGAGAAAAAGGTCGGCCCTTGGCCTGAATGCAGGTGGAAAATGTGCTCAAGTACACCAATTCCTGAAGTGTCTGGAAGCAGTCAAAGATCCCCGACACCGAAAATTGTCTTATTAACAGCAGGTGCAATTCCCTCAGGGGAGGTGAATAACCTTATGCCACGGCATCTCAATTTTTCCCCAGCTCTGCGGAATTGCCTCAGTCCAACTGCAGTTAAATTTCACCCAGCAGGTGTTCAATCAAGCCCTGTTTTATCTACTCTGTCTGTAACAGCTGTATCAAACAGACAACACACATTTCTTCATGCTATCTTATGATTAAAAAGACAGGTAGACTACATCTCTGCTCATCTAAGTATGTAAGGTTTCTATTTCTGTATTCCAGTGTTCCTTGACATAGCTTATACAATAAACCACCACAATCGCTTAGTTTCTTGACACAGCTTATTCAATAAAGCACTAGGCAATTAAAGACCTTTGGTCCCTCTAAACTATTTCCAGTTTCCCCATGCCCAGTTTCTGAATACTTGATAGAGGACGCAACGCAGACAGTGGTCCCAGACTACTACCTTTATCTCTGTCCTTAATACCTACCATGGGCATGTTCATAATCCTTTTTGACACCCACACTCGAAACCTGCTCAATGTGCAGAGATCACCACTGATCAAGGAACCAATTCTGCTTCTACATTGTGCCATGGCTTGAAGTGAGGCTGGTCCAAGTGGATCCCAAGGATGCAAGGCATTGCCAGAGCTCCTCCATTACAATTTCCTTGCCCCAGAAGAGGCACTTTGAAGAATTTACAAG
>JAOXNO010000078.1:12334159-12344168 GCA_028565335.1 Limnodromus scolopaceus | reverse complement strand
TTGAACCCTCCAACATCAAGCTTGAATCTCTGCAACTGCTTACTCAAGAGAGGCTGGATGCCCTTCCTCCCACGGAGAGCAGGTCTGATCTGCAGAACCCCCCTGCTGAGCCAAGAGTAGCCTTGTTCCAGCTCACGAATTACATCCCAAGGCCCCACCAACTTTTGAGAAAGGCCAAATTCTGCTGTTGTTGCATCTGCACAACTCAAGCAAGGACAGCAAGGGTATGTAGCTAGTTAGACATTGACTTCTACTGTCCTTACTTGAGACACTGGTCAGGACCACAAGACTATTATGTTGGGTCTTCTCAAAACAGGCAAAAGAACCTCCACCATTGAGTAGCTTATAATTAACAGATGCATTGCCAGTATATGCTATCATTTTCCCCACAGTATGATTGCTACACAGGTCTTCAGAGAAACAACAAATATTAGATTAATTCTCTCTCTACCTTTTACTTCATGTAGCTAAGAAATTTGTGGTAAGACTTATAAAATATTGACACCATCACAAGTACTTTATTCACACAGAGCAGAATTTATTTAATTACTGAAGCTATCTCCACTAATTTTTACAACTATCACGGTGGTTTTTATCTCTTAAAGAAACTGTTATGCTTCTGAAAATAACTTTTTTTTTTTTAAATATTCCCCCTTCCTCTACAGCCTGCCCTGACTTGTAGGCCCCAACTACACTGTTTTCAGCCTGCCTGAGCGTAATTGGGGATGCTGGGGGTGTTGGTCAACAGCCGGCCGAATATTGAGCCAGCAGTGTGCCCAGGTAGCCAAGAAGGCCAACAGCATCCTGGCTTATATTAGAAATAATGTGGCCAGCAGGACTAGGGAAGTGATTGTCCCCCTGTACTCGGCACTGGTGAGGCCCCACTTCAAATACTCTCTTCAGTTTTGGGCCCATCAGTACACGAAAGACATTGAGGTGCTGCAGTACCTTCAGAGAAAGGCAATGAAGCTGGTGAGGGGTCTGGAGAATGAGTCATATGACGAGCGGCTGAGGGAGCTGGAGCTGTTTGGCCTGGAGAAAAGGAGACTGAGGGGAGACCTTATCGTTCTCGACAACCACCTGAAAGGTTGTAGAGAGGTGGGCGTCGGTCTCTTCTCCCAAGTAACAAGCAAAAGGACAAGAGGAAATGGCCTCAAGTTGTGCCAGGGGAGGTTTAGATTGGATATTAGGAAAAAATTCTTCACTGAAAGGGTTGTCAAGCATTGGAACAGGCTGCCCAGGGAAGTGATTGAGTCTCCATCCCTGGGGGTATTTAAAAGATGGGTAGATGTGGTACTGAGGGATACAGTTTAGTGGTGGACTTGGCAGTGCTAGGTTAGCGGTTGGACTTGATGATCTTAAAGGTCTCTTCCAACCAAAATTATTCTAGTCCTTCTTGATTTGGCAATGCATACAGAAAATGGACTTACAGTCCAGACCTCTACGATTACGATTCAGCCAGGATTTTAGCACTTCTAGGAGACCTTCTGTTCACCAGATATCATTAGACCATGTCCCCTGCCATTTTCATTTTGGTCAATCAGTCCTTCGCTTCTGTCATTTGGCTATTACCTCCTTTTCTCACTATGTGTACTACAGAACCCATTTTTAATTGCCCTTCAACACCTGATTTAAAACCATTTTGTGCATTTTCAAGGTATGCACATTGGAAATACTCTCTATGCTGCAGGACTCAGTCACTAATCCATTTAAACAGCATGAAGTGATAGGATAGTCAAATGCAAATTCAATCAGGAGATTAAAAAAAATGCTTTTTTTCTCCTGCCCCCAGAGAGAAATCAATTTTTGGCATTTGTGCCCCCCCACTCAAAGATTTTCAGGTGTATAGCTGTCATCAGTTCATTAAGATGTTCTGAAGATGTCGTTTTAGGAGCTGAAACTCCGTATCTGTATAAAAAGTTTGATTTTTAAAAGCAGTTTAAGTAAATGAGCTCCTCCTACAGCAAAGCATAATCTTTGGGCACCCAAAATCAAATGTAATTCATGTACTTTTTTAAATTCCAGAAAATCTTAGTTCTTGTTCCCCTGCATGTTCTGACCTAGCAATTATATTTTGAGTTTCGATGGAGACAGACACTGAGAGGTATTAGCAAACACAGTGCAGGTCACAGAAGTGGAGAGGCTGTTGATTTTATTTCCCACTGGAATCTACTGGGAATAAATGAACTGCAGGATTCCAGAAGAACAGCTTGTTCTCCAGGCTTCGCTCTGTTCAAACAGGAAAAACATAAGTTATTAAAATACATACACAGAGCACAAGGACTGAAACAGGCTGTGAGGTCTTTTGCTCTCAAAATCACAAGGAAAAATCAAGACTAGTGCTGGTCAAAGCAATTGCCTTTATTCTTCTTACTGCTTTATTGCTTTTTAGTATTATCCTTATTATTAGCAGTGGCATGTCAGAATTGCTGTCCATGCTGCTTCCCTCATCATACTACCAGGGACTGCCCATATCACAGACGTTTCCATTCAAACCAAGCCTTCATAGTGGTTCCAGCAAGAAAACTGATTACTGAATAAATAAAGGGTGGCAGTCCCCTCCAAGCAGGTTCACACCACGCAAACCACCATGTTACTGCCACCTCTGCTAGACAGGCAAAACTCCAACCCTGATACTTCAGAGAAAGATACTTCAAGAAATCCTGCATTGTATCAATCTATCACTAGAATAACCCACACAATATTCCTCCAAAATCTCATTACTTTGGTATTGACTCTTCAGCATGAAGGCTAATGTTTCTTTTGCTATCCTGAATGCAACATGTAAGTAGAGGAAGAAGGAGCCCTGATCCTAGGTAGTCTTCTTGGTAGTTATCTGCTATAATCTCTCCCTACCTCCAAACTGTAAATTTAGTTTCTGATTTTAACTGTAGAAAGGATAGAGTTAATTTCGTATTATCAGAAACTGCACTAACAAGTGTTATATGATTTCCTACTTGATCATTAACCTGTCAAATTCAGCACAATAAACCCTTCACCAGTTTAAGGAAATACAAAAGACTTGTCACAGAGAGAATTTTAAGAACACGACAATCATGTATAAATTAAAAAAAAAAATCATTTTCCACCTTCAGACAGTAAAAGCAATTGCTTCTGCAAGAAGTTTTCCTCTTTTTTAAAATTTCTTAAAACTTTCTGAGCTTTCAGTCCTGCAAAGAACTCATCTGAATCACAGAGGCAACTCAAAGTGACACTTTAATGCTTTTCAGGAACCAGGCAATGGTCTGGTATGCATTAAATTTATGATCTATATTTCCTTGTAGTCTATCACAACCTAATATAACTATGTCAACAAGCGTTAAGGAGGGAGAACTAACACAGTAATTTTCCAGCCACATTATGCCAGCTCCCAAATGCCAAACTTCTACTATCAGTGTACCTGCAGAGCCCGCAGAGGCAGTGCATTGAGTATATTGCAATCTAAGCTGTAAGCAAGTTACTGCCAGCTGATTTTCTAATACAATGTTCAAATGCAAGAGATAATTCCAGGATGTCCACAAGCAGTAGGAGGACAATATTCCAGGCACAGTTTACACTCCTGAGTTTGGAAACATCTGCACTATCAGATAAAGAGCCTTTTATAAGCAGTACCAAGTTAATGAACTTCTCCAAAGTGTAAAGAGAGCCACAGAACAGAGATCCTGAAGAGGTAGCACACTGACAAATGAGGGCTATAATTTTGTGGGAGGAATTTCAGTGTAACTGTTTTTACCTCACTCAGTTGTTTCTTCTGGTGGCTAGGTCCACTAGGCTAGAGCTTTCCTAGAAAGAGGGCTAGGAGGCCAGCCAGGTGTTTCAGGCTTCAGGGTCTCCCTGACCAACCATCTGAGCCAGACAATCAGTGCCTGTTCAACATAATTGGCATAGTCTTTTACCAATATCCTCTGCTGCCACAGGATTTAGCACAGCAATCACACTGAAACACTTGATAGAAACCGCGAGGGGACCCTGCTCTAGCAACGGTATTTTCAGTACCCCAAACACTGTATGTCTTTATCAAGAGAAAGAAATATATCACAAAAAATGTCAGTCCTCAGGACTTAAGAAGAGACGGTCTTCAAGGGTATCTCAGAAGGCTTCCTCTTCTCATTCTGAATCTTTTGGGTATTCACAGAAATGAGGACTTCTGGCTATGGACTGGGTATCCCCACTAAGGAAATCTTTATACAGCCAGCAATTTCACTGCTGAAGTGAGCAGACAACACTTATGGTGGCCTTGTCTGATACCAATGGACGAGACTGTCCTTTCTCATTCACTCACTTTTTCGCTCGTAGCCTTGCTTGATTTATTTGTAGCAGCAATATGTTAATGTTATCTGACAGCTACTATTAAACTGTCACAAGCATGTGTATGCAATAACGCAGATACTGCAGGGAATCCACTGCAGGTCACTATCTTCCCAGGCACAGAAAGCAAGGGGAGGGTGGGGAAATACTTTACAAAACAGAAATGTTCTACTACTCCCTACCACTCTTACTCAGAGGGGTAATCGACAGGGGAAAAAAGCTAAAAAGGCCATTCGCATGCAGAAGGCATGGCAACATTCAGACAAAACCAACACTGCAAGCTTTCCCACATGTGTCCCGTTAATTAAAAAACCCAGCAAAATCAAAACTAAACCAAACCACCCAAAGGGTACCATCCCACTCAAGTACCCAGTATAAGAAGCTGGGCAGACTGACCGTGTTACTATATTGAGTAGGTGGGTGATACAGGCCATCTAAATTGTTGGAGACATAAGAAAAATCTTTTATTTTTAAGCTTCTTTCTTTACAGCAGTATACAAGTGTGGTGATAAAATGGTGTAAGTTTGGTTGATGACATTTCCTGCCTCCATGACCTCTCAAAGTACTCACAGATCTATTCTTATGACACTCTTGAAAATGATAGAGATGTTACCCTCATGTCTCATATACACAGAGCAAGCAAAGTATACATCCAAGGTCACAGAAGAAACAAAAGCAAAGCCAGGATTTGCATACAGATTTCTCAAGCAACAGATTGCCCAATGCTTTAACAAAAGCATTTGTGTTTCTTCTCTGTCTCAACTTCTGTGAGAACAGCTCTACAGGAAGAACCAATCAAAATATCCTTGCTACGTCCCTTGAAGTCAGTAATGTTAGAAGACAATGAATTTGCCTTAACCATATGACCTCCACTTTATGAACTCTGAGAAGGTAAAGCAAATAAGGTGCATAAAGCATGAAGGGCTGGAACACTTGACAGCTGTAAAAACCTCAGATAAGGAGATATAAAGCTGTTTTGATCTAAAGAACAACAACTTCATAAAAAGAACCAGAGAATTATTTCTATTCTGCATGAGACAGAGCTTTCATCTGCAAGTGTAAGGAGGATGTGTAGGAACCTCAATGGCCAATTTTTGTGGTCTCAACGAAAGCAGTTTGTCCTCAGTATCCAAAGAAAAATGGATCAAAATAATCACCATTGTAATCACAAAAATTAAATGCACCAGCTAACACAGTATAATTCTGTGAATGTTTCAAAGAACACTGAAATTAGCCTCCAGAAAGACAGTCTGATCTGGGATATTTGTAAACTCATCTGCCACACAAGCTTAAGTCCTGGTTATAAAATCATGTCCCCTCTTTCCCTACTTAAAAAGTTCTCACTGTAGATACTTTCTATCACTGCTTTCTATCAATCACACAAATAAATAAATAAATAAAATTTAGCCTGTCTTGTTGCTTGAGTGAGTTGACTGAGTTGATTTGGCCTGCTAACCACAAAATATAGCAACACTGATAATCAGGCAGGGAGTACAAAATAAGAACAAAAAAAGGTACTGCTCAGTGGTCACAGGTGTCTGTGCCACCAGTGTAATACAGTTTGCTAAAGATTTCACTACCACGGTCTACCAAATGTATGGCTGGGAAGATGACTCCATTTTCTCATGTCAGGACATAGACACAACAGAAGTTTTGCACAACACTTAGGAATATCCAAAAGTCTGATTCGAAACATTTACCCAGGAGACTCGTACCTGTGTCAGCAGTGGTTCCTGCAGAAAAACAGCAGAGCAGGGAACTAAATCCTCCTGGAGAAACCTGCAGAGTAGTGCACTTCGCTCAGCCACCGCCATCGCTGTCCAAGCACCTTTTATTGTACTTGGCACCATCAGCAGGAAGCCTGATGCTCCCAGGATGAATGGGGAACAAGCTGTAACCTATTAACTGCATAATCTACCTTCTCTCCTTCCAACACCAACACGGTTAAAAAAAACCCACGGGTCAGATTTGCACAAGTATTTAGGCCAGATGTGCAGATAAGCAGCTAAACTATTTAGACATACATTAAATCACATTAAGTGCCTATCTGCGCCTTTTTAAACTGAGCTTCTTTCCCTTTATCAGATTCATAGTAATTTAATAGGAGCTGATTAGAAATGAAGGTCTCCAGGGCCAACACATAAAGTTTACTTCAGTTCACTCCAAGCCACAATGCCAGCCACAAACTACTTGCTGCTGTGTGAGGGGAGGCCCAGTGCATGCAGAGAGATGCCAGGCGAGCTAACCGGGGAGGTCGGGAGACTTGTGTCATGGGGGACACAAATAGTGAGTGCTGAGCTCCACAGAGAAACAGAAGATGAGGATGATGATGGCCACGTTAGTGTGCTGCAGCCCAATACACGTCAAGCTGTGCCTTGGCTTCGAGTCCCCCTAAGGGGAGAAAAGTGCACTAAAAACAAAGGCCAAATAAAACATGCTTTAATTCTCAGTCATTAAAACCCCAGCTGCAAATATAACTGAAGCATGTTTCTTTTTAAAGAAACAACACAACACTTTCTCCCCCCAGCCCTGTTGACTTCAAAGGCTTCAAAAGTAACTCGATGCCACGACTGGAGGCAAAGCTGCCATTAAGTGCCGACTCCTGCAGTCACAGAGATTTTGAGGTCCCGAATTCTGTTTTGATTCTTTACCTTCAAATGAATTAAAATAATAAAAAGAAATAAGAGAACCAAGATGGGATGCAGTTTCCAACTTGGCTGTCTGAATGTCTGCACGTATGACAAGAGCTGTTGGGTGAGTAAATGCACAGAGCCCATGGCTGCAAGACATGATCTTACAAATACTTCTGATACACTGCAGTGAGGACCATCTCTCCCCACCATTGAATGGCTCATCATGAAGGATTTCTTATGTCCCTGTCCCCTCTTTTATTACAGTTTGCGCTACCAGGCTGGATCAAGTTCAGCACTTGCAGAAAACAAGCTGAAACCTCTTTTAAAGTGACTTCTCTAATGTGCGTGTCACAATCCACTGAGTTTAAGGCAGTAGAGATTTAATCCAACTTCAACAGAAACTGAGTATCTGCATCCACATCACGCACACACACTCTGGGACTCCTTGAATTCAGCTGCAGACACCAGGTGGCCTGCCCTGATCCCCAGTTTAGCCTCAAGAAAACCCTCCCTTGACCTGAAGCCACAGGCCAGGGTCCAGGGGAGCTGGTAACTTTAGGAGACTAAAGGCAAAGGGGGACAAGGCACCCACCACATTGCACCGTGTTGATTCTGCCAGTCCTTCCACCTCTGAAAACCAACCAGAGTGAGTCCCTGCGTTGTCAGTACTGCACCCAGCCTAAGCACTACCAGCACATCCACATGCTCAACTACAGAAAACTACGAGTTAGAGTGAACAGGGATGGAAGGAAAAATTAACACCAAAAAAGGGATTGAGCCCCGTGGCTACCATGTACTTGGATGAAAGATTGATTCCTTGCTTATGCTGATGATGTTCTGGTACAGACTGCACATGAACAAAGCATTCCTGAGCTTTTAATTTATTATGGTGTTCCCAACAAGCACAAACATAAGTTACTTTTCAGGCTTTCTTGTCCCTGTGTACTTAAAAACAATGCAGCCACATTGAACCTCCTTGGCCACTGCTGGGTCTGAGGACAGAAGGATCAATCCAGACAACTGCCCCTCCTTCCTTTCCAATTATCCATCAAACAGATGGGAACACAGGGAGAGGAAAGAAACCAAGGAATAAACGGCTGAGCTAACTCCTGCCTTCAAGGTGTCCATTTAAAATGACCAAGTAACTACTCATTAGGTCAAACCAAAATGAATACAAGTCAGCATATAAAAGTATCTTGCATAAATGCAGATGCGAATCACAGAAGCTCAACTTCAACAGAAACACACTCAAGGATGTTTCCCATTCCTGCCAGTGCAATATCCAGGCATCTTGCAATCTTTCAGTGATGCTAATAGGGATAACAGAGGACTGAGAGAAAACGGTCTTGAGGAACAAGGCTGTAATCCAGCCACACTTGCATGTGCATCTACACCATTCTCTGGACAGGAGCAGTTAAGTGAGAACAAAAATAATAAAGTTTTTTTTTTTTTAGCACATAATGACAGCACAGAAGACTTCAGCTCAGTTTCCACCTCTGCAGCAGACCTACTGTACAACCTACAGCTACTCACTTAATATCATTATGTGCCAGAGCTTGGTCGTGGATTATTTTCATTTCATATCCCTTTCTCATATATAATCAGGCCACTCAGAGAACAGTTTACAGTTTGTTACTATACAGCGTCACAGCATCTAGTACAATGTGGCTGCAGTCCTGAGCCTAGGGAAAATAGCTTAATAACAATTTATTACAAACAGCAAGGCCCACCAGTGGCAGCACGGAAAGGCTGGTGGAAGGTACAGCATACACAGTGCAATTACTCTTCATGATTTAGCCCTGCAGTCCTTTCCCTCAGGCAAAGGCTATCTTAGTGCCTTCAGTGGGAGTTTGGTCAGAGTAAACCCTTAATTTCTAAGAAAATAAATCAATGCACTTGCAGCAGCATAAAGAACACTTGTTTCCTATTACCTACCTCTAAGACCTCAAACTGTTGAATCCACTCTACTGCCCCAAACCCCAACCAACTTGCTGAGTCGGAATATGCAGCCATGAAGGCTACTTTCGAATAACAACCTGAAGTATTGTTTCTTCCTTCTAGGCTAGCCTTGTCTATCCCAGAGATGTATTTTCCTATGACATTGAATAAATCCTTTGTTTTGTGTTTTCTTTTAAAGCAATTTTTATAAAAGAAGCAGTGAAAATAACAAACAGACAATGCCTTTTTCTTTAAATCTTTCCAACATAAAATAGGAAAGCATGTCTAAGGGTTTCTAGGCCAGCAGAGTTTTCTTGTTTTGTTTGTTTATTTTAACAAAAGTAATTTGGAAAGCATGAGAGCAGGACGTACTGGTACCAACTATGTTATCTCAGCAGTGCTGCAATTTCCCATAGCCTACACTATCTGCAGGACCTCTGTTTCTTTCTGGTCATGAATTCAGAAACAATGATAGAGCTGAATAAAATCATGCGCCTTGATGAATAGTAGACATAGAAATTATGCATTTGACCAGGGCTTCCTGGCTGGTGCCTGTACAGAAAAAGCTTGGCATGGGAGATGCCTTAAAAACTCAAGTACTTACTATTCAGACATCACACAAAACCTGTACTGCCCTGAACTCAGTTTTTACTATGAGGGTGATGGAGCACTGGAACAGGTTACCAAGGGAGGTGGTTGAGGCCCCTTCCCTGGAAACATTCAAGGTGAGGCTCGACGGGGCCCTGGGCAACCTGGTCTAGTTGGGGGTGTCCCTGCTGACTGCGGGGGGCTCAGAATAGATGACCTTTGAAGGTCCCTTCTGGCCCAGATGATTCTATGATTATCATCAGTCTCAAATTTTCCTCACGACCCTTCATCTGCAAAGGGTGTTAAGTGTGTTGAGTACATCTACAGGGTATTCACAGGCAGAACAAGTGAGCACCATGGATGATGCAAGCAGGCAGAAAGCCACGCAGGTGCCCTAATGATAGCGTCTCTCCTAAATGGAGCTCAGGACCCTGTTAATGTAGCCACGTGAATCTTAGCTGGCCTGGATGGGCTCACATCTGCCTGCCAGACATCTTGCAGATGTAGCCTAGTTCTCTCTGCCGAGGCTAGAGAGCTCTTCC
>JAOXNO010000078.1:12323232-12334059 GCA_028565335.1 Limnodromus scolopaceus | reverse complement strand
GGATGGGCTCACATCTGCCTGCCAGACATCTTGCAGATGTAGCCTAGTTCTCTCTGCCGAGGCTAGAGAGCTCTTCCACTCTTTTCTGTTAACAGCTGGCCCTGGGCAGGACATTCTGAGCAGCAGGAACAAGAAACGTCAGGGTCTGACCAGCTGAGCCTCCCCTCCTTCAAAAATCACAGCAATTTCGCATTGACTAGCAGCCCCAGATTGGGAATGAACAGCATACTTGAGAACCTGGTGGGAAAAACCCCGCAAGAATCCACTTAGTTTAAAGCTGTGGTAGATAAATCTGCATTTCCCCAAATCAGGGAAGAGAAAATGTGAGGGGACGAACCTACCATACTCTATGATTGCCCAAGTCTAGAAGACAGTAAATTAGCAGGAGCACAGCGCAGAGCTCATGGTGTAATTTCCTTCCAGACTACTCTAAACTTGGAATAGGTTTTTTTCCAAATTTATTGCTTCTCTGATTTCATAACAAATTAGCTCCATGTACCATTACAAGAATTGCTTTGCTGTCAGCCCTGCAGGCTTAATTTGGGGTCTGGGAAGCAGAGGGCTCTTCCCTTCTCACACACTGTCAACAGCCATACAAGGTTTTGAACACTGAGTTCCACCCACGCTTGTCCTTGTACAACCCCAGTGAAGCCTTTCTACAAGGTTGGACAGGTGTAAAATGACAGAACTTGACCTAAAACAGCACTAAAAAGACAAACCTGGAAAAAAAAAAAAAAAAAGCTGTTGCTCTGACGGTATGTATTAGACTTCAATCGACTAAGAGTTTTCATTTCTTAAAAAAAAAAAAGAACATCGATGTATCAAATCAGAATGAAGATAAATGAAGGAAAGAGGTAGGAGGAAAGAGAATTGCTGCCAACAGTCAATGCAATACTACTGTTTTCACAGACCATGTGTTCCCTTTAAAAGTGGTCCGATAAGCTAGTGCTACAGCTATCCTGGTACTCGAGCACTGTGAGAATGTAAAATAGAGGGTTAGAAACTGGGACCATGGTGTCGCAGGCAATCTTTCACAGATTTATGTAGGTGACTCTTGAATCTAATTATCTTTTTTCATCTCTACTACACAGATCTCTCACTGATCATAAATACTATGCATCAAACTAGCATGGAAACAGCTCCTGTTGGGTGCCCCTGCTACCTGGGGTAATGCTCACATTGACAGGCAAAGGCTCTGTATTAAAATAATCCAAGTTAGACTTGGATTTAGTTGCATATACTAATTGAAAAGATTGCCCCAAAGCTGCAGTAGTCCTAAATATGCTGAGTATGCATGCAAGCAAGCATGTTGTCATGATGCTGACAGATGCTGAATTTGTTTCTGTAGTGAATACATACAAGTAAGACAAGGCTGTAAACACATTATAACACATGCTCTATAGAAGTCTAATCTCCACTAACAGTCCTTGGATTCTAGCTGCTGGCCAGCTGGGTCCTACTGAGTGACAACTTTAGTATAAATTTTTGTTTGTGGCTAAAGGACCAAGATACTTTAGCTGAAGGGCAGATATTTGAGGAAAGGCCAGCATAAGCTATCCTAAAATAACATTGTTTGAAGAGGTAGAAACAATACTCTAATCTTCACCTCAAATTTACTCACAGTCAGGGGTTTTTAGTTTGAACACTGTCCTCGGGTTTAACTCAGTCTTCTCTCTTTCTCAGTTGTCTCATATTTATATATGAAACAGGGTATACAACTATTTTTTTAAATATTCAGCATTTGTTTTTTTGTAAATAAGGAGAAGCTACTTTCTTTTAATTTCCCTATGTGAGAGAGACTCTCCATTCCTTTGCTAATCCCAGAAGCCCTTCTTCTTATACATCTAGATTCAGGTAATTAATTTCCAAGCCTGGCTAACCAGACCTGTATGCAGTATTCCCAACACCACAAGATCTCTCCCACTGTATGACAGAGCTACTAATCCCCTCTCATATTGGGAGCACTTCACCAAATGCATCCCAGGGTTGTACTTGTCTTTCACGGCTGCATCACTACAGCAGCTTAGTCATTCTTGGACTGACTCATGCACCGTGGTCTTTCTCCTTTTCTGTCATTTCCAACCAATGAAGGTTAAGTGCAGAGTTGAAATTAATCTAACATGATTTAATAGCTATCAACTGGTAAGACCCTACCTCTAAGAAGAAAGAGTGCACAACGGTAAAGCAAGATTTAAGCCCAAGGTTTCTATTTGTCAATTGACATCACAACTGAAATCACCCAGGAGAGCAACCTGACAGTTCATTTAGATGAATTTGCTTTCTCAAATATCCATCTGTATTTGGTGTTCTCCAGACCTATGGCATCCTCTCCAATATAAGGCATTCATTAAAACTCATTGCAATTTAACGTACCACTATTTGCCTGTTTTAGGATTTGTTTACTAATTTTCACCTCTCCCTCCATTTAAGCATGCTTAAAATTTCCTTACATTTAGGTGTGGCAATTGTAGCATCACTTCTCCATATCTCTTAGCAATGCTCCTTTCACCTTTTCTCCCCTTCTCCCTCTGCCCTGCTGTTCAGCAGTATTGTCCCGAGGCAAAACAGTTATTCACCTTTAATCCATTCCTAGGTGGTCTTTAACTTAAATCCAGCCTTGGCAGCTGCTGTTCTTTCCTTGCTCTATTTTTATCTCTGTAAATACGTTCAGGCAGGCAAAATAAGAAGAACAGAAGTGCTGCAATTAGGTGGGTAGTTAAACGACATAGTGTGATGAAGAATGTCAAAATTTGTAACACTTCAGAGCCTCATCTACTGTAACCCAGCACAGAACTGAACTGAGAGGCAGAAACACTGAGCCAGAGACAGGTGAGGTCTCACAGCTCTGCCACAAGCATGGTATCATTCCTAGGAAATAACGGGGTACAAGTAGTGGGCTTGTACTGTGTGCAGTTAGAAATTACTGGCTGGCAGTTCACCTTGTGTTTTTGATTATTGCTCAGATCCATTTTTTCTGCTCCTGCAAGGTCAGTTCTAAGAAACAATAAAAACCGATTCATGCTAACGAACCTCAAAGCATGGACTCTCTTGGCACTGTCTCTGGAATTAAATGTTTACTGGACACATTTCTATTCTAGGGACTTAGCCAAAATGAGAGAGAAGGCATGTGAAGCAAGCCTTTTCCAAAGCAAGCATAAAACCTCACACACATAATGCCACACATCCCCTGCTGAGAGATCACAGAAACCTGGCTGCCCCAGAGATCATTCATCTGAAAGGAAAAACAAGAGTGGACTGGTAGGCTGGGAGTCACATCAGACAGCCATCTCGGCTGTGGTGTGCCAAGGAATAGCTGATTTGACCCTGCCCCCTGCTCCTTTTTCTCTAGCAAATATTGCCTCTTGCTCTGCCGAGGCAGAACTCCAGCAAATGTTTACATTACTGCATGATTAAGGTAAGGTTTAAAAATACCCTGCTGAAGATTTTACTCTATGTGTGATGAGAGCTTCTGATTGCCATCATGCTCTGAAACTAGCTGCTTACTTTTGTTATCACCTTCCTTCTCCCATAGCAACTCTTTCCAATCAAGTAATGCTAACTGATCTTGGAAATCAATCAAACTCCTATTATGTTTACATACAATAGACCACCATGACTCACTTTCATTTACAGCCCTTAAGCTCCAAACACTGGTTTAAAACAGGCCACAGATTATTATAATCAAGTTTACACAAGAAATATAATATGCCAACCTGTCAAAATATTGTCAATATTTATTGTACATAAATCCGTCCCCAAAAACTGAAGCAAAAACTTAATGAAACGTTAGAACTGAGGCAGGCTGGGAAATAGGTAGAAGCAAGTATTTGAATTAAAACCAGATAATTAATGGAGGAAGCTTCAAAAAAGGCTGAGCATCAAAGAGTGAGAGTTGTCCCAAATAAATTGGGTGGCCTCACATCAAGCAGTAAGGCATGTGAAATGAAAACTTTCATGGGCTACAGAAGACATCAAATCAGAAAAGAAAGGATAGTGGATTGCCCTTAGAGTCAGGAGAGAGAAGTGCAGTGCAAACTTGTGTAACCAGAGGGAAAAGGGCTACCTATATAGAAAAGCAGCTCTAACAGCAAGCGAGTAACATGCCTTGTTTTCAAAGGATAAAAAATTAAAACTATATGGCCAAGCATCATGGCAAGATGAACAATATTTCTATAAAAGTGGAAACTGGACATGCCTTTTTAACTACCACTCCTCAAAGGAAAAAGGCATGCAGAAAGGGGTTACTTTATGCTGAAGGGCAGGAAGGAATCTTTACAAACAGACTAAGCTTGTTAAGTGACTCCACATTTCATCTCTCCTTGAGGAACCATTTTTTCTAACACTGCTGGGGAAAAACAGAGGTGATTTCTGGTTGTACCTTTTCTGAGAGATTCTGCCCTGTCCTATGCAATGCAAGCTTGGATGGATTTCAGTGGGAGTTAGCAAGTGAAGCTTGCAAAAAAATGTCAGGAAGGAACTCCATGTTATTTTTACCTAATCTTATTTTTCCATGTGAAGTCATCTGGGGCAGTTTTGTTCCTGCTGGAACCCTGCAGTCCGTGGGAGTTTCAGGTAATCCATATCTCAAATTAAGCACTGCACAAACAAAACTGCTAACACATTTGAAACTTTAAGTCCTTCCCTCTTTGCCCAAGTTAAAACTTATACTATCTGTATAATGTGGGATGATACAAAATGCACCTGAAGGGTTCATAAGCCAGTTTAGCTGACTTTTTATGGAAATAATCCATACTCTTAGTTTTGAAGCACAACTTCTCTCAGCTCTATGAGTTCCCACTAAAACCCTTAAATCAGAAAAATCTGACACTAAGATGAATTCAGTGGCTGTCAAAGGTGTGTTCAGAATATGAGAAAAAATAGACCATCATCTTATCTTATAGGCTAGATAAGATCTTTTGTTAGGAGTTTGCACAGTACTCACTATATTAAGGTCCTCATCCCTCATGGCCCACTTACAGTGTAATAGAAAAATAAGGTCTGTAAGGAACTAGTTAGTAGTTATCTCAGTCCCCACCAACACAGAACAACACAGTTTGTGGGAACAAGTTTGTTTCACAACATCAGTTATTCTTATGGCTATTCTCTGCTGTTACGTTTTCAATTTATCTACAAAAATCCTCTAAAAAACATTTCTTTTCATTACCAAGTTATTTTAATTGACTTCTGATCTTGTTCCCAGTTTCTCTTTCTAAAATTGTTAGGGTCTTCAATATTTGCACTGACATAAATATGCCTTTTATTGCCAAAAGAGTTTGCAGCACTGAATGCAAACCTCGTGGACGTTTTACTCTTGCTTAAAGAATACTTGCAGAATAGCATCCATTTTTAATTTTTCCTTGTTTAGTTTGCTCCTTAGTATTCAAGTTTGTCCAGATTGGGAGCTAAAGCCTATATAAAACTGTTCATCAATGAAAGGCAGTTCAATTTTGTGTTATATCACATACATAATCAACACAAGAATCAATGCAAATCTGACCAGTATCCAGTAATTGATCATGGATGATAACAGACACGGGATAATGTGCAAGAAACTCTTCAGAGTAAAATTAGGTTATAAACTACATGCAGAAGGAAGCATCTTCCTAACCTCCACCACTCACCGTAATTCATGGCCTGAAGCATAGAAGTTTTTCTCTATAAAGAAAAAAAGGGGAACCTACCGGTGGGCATGGTCCAAACCTTGGATAGGCATTATTTTGTTCAGTTCTCATCACTTGTCTACAAAGGGATGTAACAGAAGTAGAATGGGATCGGTGACAGAAAATGCCTACTAAAAATAATGGGAAGTATTATTTGCTGTCCTTTTCCGTGTAATTCTGACATATGTTCTGTTAGATCACCACGACACACTGAGCAGACATGTTCATTCAGCTTCCCACAGTGGAAGCTGTGGGAATAAATATTTTTATTCCCAAAAATATTTTTCCACCCACAAACAATGGTTGTTAATTTAAAATCCTGCAACACACACGAATCAGTCTTGCTCCTTTTTCTTCTGTGCCTAGCTTGTGACAAAAATGTCATTTCATGTGCCACCATGCCCATTCACCTCATTTTGCCCTAGTCTTCCTTAATCTTCATTAACCTCTACAATTCCCTGTCATATTCAAGTACTACCTCTCCTTCATCCCGTTTTCCCAATCATATGCATTGTATGCACAGACCACAACAGGAAATACTGTACTGAAGTCCCAACCATTCACGTATTTTGTACAAAAGTAACTATTCCTAAACTTTTGTTTCCTGTTTTGTGGCAGGATGGCCAAAGTAACTGCAGTAGCAGCAACTCAGAGAACGGAATAATAACGGCAGTGAGTAATTTTATAAGAATATTCTGAGACCTAGGAGACTCCCCACATGTTATACAGTTATTGGTTTCAGAGAAATACGGAACAATGATGTTTGCAATCCAATATTTAAGGAAACTTTGTGCCCTCTGGCATCGGGGCCAGCTAGGTGATGAAAATTTCACTCAGCTTGCCTTCGACCTCCTCTTGTCCCTGACAAAGCCCATCCTTTGGGTGGAGTTGGTGATGAGTGGGGTGCTAAGATGGATACGTAACTCATGAGGGGCCAAACTGGGTAAGACTCTACATTAGTGGCTAAAATATACAGCAGTATTTCTTCACTGAAAAATAAATTATGCTGAACTTTCCACAACAATTCTGTAAGATGCTGACCTGGGAACAAAATCTGAGCAGAGGTTACAGAGCTGTCTTCCCTTTCTCTGCTCCACCAGGGAATCCACATTTTCCTAAATGCCATTTCACAACGTGAGAAATTTAGACTATTCCTTTTATCCTCTTTATTTTCAAGGGTTGGCTTTGGGTGCATCAGCACTATTTGTGCTCAGTCATCTCCTGGTCACTTTTTTGGCGCATACCACTTCACTAAATAGCAGCAGGGATGAAAGGGAACATCTTAAAATTCTCATTGCAATACAAATGACAGCTGCTATTCCTCCCGAGGATGAGACAAGTTTTTTAGCCATGTTATTTCTCCCATCTCTTTTAAATTCACACATGTCAGTATATCTTTTTTCCCCAATAAATCTTCAGTTACACTCTGAAGCTTTTCATTTCAGAGCTGGGTTTAACAATAAGGACTGTGGGTGCCTGCCTGCTTTTGCTTTGCTGCTTAAGTGGTAACATATTTCAAATTACACTGGATTGCTGGGTTCTAAAAGCCTTTTCTTTACAAAATGACAGTACGATACATTACTTCGGCTTCTGAACCTGGTTCTTAACCACAGTGTGTTCTGCACACATCCCAGAGCTTTACATCTCCTAAGAAACCATGACAGCCTTCAGTTCTGCAGCTATTCTTTGTGAGGTTCAGTTCCTGATAAGTGTTTTGGTTTCAGATGAAAGATGATCTGAACACCCTTTTCTTTGACTGTTCTAGCACTACACAGTATGGATCATAATTTGGACATAACTCTGAAACTCAGCAATTCTATGAAGCTTTAACACATGCCAAATTCCATTCAAATTATATTTTCAATCTATAATTAAAAATTAATCTATTATATCTATATAATCTGTCCTATTTCAATACTCTCTATGTTGTCTGTGGTCCAAGATGCACCGTGAAGGAGAGAAGAGAAAACATTTTTCACTTGCTTTCAGTTTAGATTATGAGATCTACACGCTTATCAATGTGCACTTCAATTTGCAGACTCTTTCATTAGGAAAAGAGTATTAAATTAGAGGGGCAAAAGAAGTTTTATGTAGAGGGATTTCTTATAGGAAAAGGAATAAAATGAAATCGTAAAGGAATACCTTAACAGGAAATTTGAATTCTGCTCTATTTTTAAAAATTATCCATTTATAGCTATCTAAATTTTCCTTCTCTTGCATTTTTTAGGATTAAGAGGAACATTTGCATTACGGTAAATTTTTAGTGAGATCTAATGCAGAAGCACTTTTTGCAAATATTATTGAGATAATAAGCAAGAACTTCGTTAGTTTGAACTTTCTCATTTGTCTGTTTTATTCTAAATCCATTTTTCTATGCAATTTTTCTACCCAAAACTGAAGTATTGTGCATGTGACATCTTTCAGAGTGAATATGCTTAGGAAGTAACAAAAAAAGATGATCAACTGAGTAATAAGCAACTGTGAAAGAAGAGAGTGCTAGTCATGCAAATACCCTTTGTAACGATGGACTTAGCACATGGACCTGAATGTCGGTTTACCTGAAGACAGCATGTGTCACATAGGTTCAAGATTGCATTAGATCAGCAGTGCAGCCAAACTCTCCCAAGAGCTCCTTTTTCACAGCTTTCAAGCAGTCACTTATCTCCTTTAGATATACCATGAAATAAAAAGTTACAGGAGTTTTATTCTCGTTATGGCAGTACACAGAAAACCAAAGTTCTTCATTCTTCTTTTAAGACATTTGTTGAGGCAGTGGACAAGTTCGCGTGACAACATGACAGTTCAGAGATACCTGAGTTATTGCTTGCTCAACGCAATATGTCTGGCATGGCATAGTTCAAAGCCATGTAAGCCTTAATAACTCTAGTTTAAGATACAGCGAGTTTCTTAGGTTGCACTAATGCTAATTCTAAGGAGTTCATTAGTCAGTGACATTCAACCTGACTGCAACCAGCCAGATCAAGTGCCTTTGCACTGAATTTGTTAACACTTTAGATTACAGAGGTCAACAGAGACAGAGTATGCTTTGCTGTGTTTCACAAAAAGTAGCTAGTTTCCACCAAAGTAGCTAGACTGCCTTCTGGGATCCTCAGCTTCGCCTCCATGTCATGCTTAACAATTGTAATTTGGGCTCCCCAATGGCCGAAGAACTACTACCGATCATCCAACTGCCCTTACTACTAATGGAGCAAAATGGTCACAGTCACCACACTGCACACAAAAAACCTCAGCTTCTCTTCCGTGTCAGTCTTCTCCTGTACAAGCTTGTCTTATACACCCTCAACCCATCCACTCCCTCACCTCATTATTTGTTGTACTTTTCAAATAAACTTTTTTTCTGCTTTCCCCTTGTTCTGCTCCTTGCTGCCTCCCACATATGAGGAGACATCCCAGAATGAACTGCAAAACATCACAGGCCTCCTTCAAACCATCCCCTTTGGACTCTCTATTTTCAGATTTGGTTTGGTTGACTTCACATCAAAGGTTAATGCCATGGGAGCACTCAGTATGCTACATGTCCGAAAGAGCAAGACTGAAGTGTGTCTGCTCATCACGCAGAATAGCCTAACTGTTCCTTCACACTCCCCATCCTATCTGTACCCAGCTGATGCCTCTTGCCTTGGTTTCAGCTAGAAGAATCTTTGGGGATGCAGCATTTCCTATTCTCTATTCATTTCTATGTATTTCTTATTAGGAACCATAGCTCCCTGTGCTAAGAGCCAAAAATTAGTTACATGGGGAAACAAATCATCTCCACAAGGCCAAATACCTGAGTAAGAATTAAGAAATCGTCTATTGATACCCAGTCCAATTGTTCTACCAGAGCAGCACATTTCAGCTTTTCCACACTGACATCTTTTGAGCAGGAATAACGAGAGGCAAACGGGGAAATAAAGCTATCTGGGACTCTCTCTTCAACTTAGTCAAGGAACCAAGAAAGAAGACTACTATTGTATCCCTTAAATTCTGTCCATACTGACTCCCCGACATCTATCATCACTTTAAAAAATGCAAAGACACATACACAGTTTACGAGAAGAATGTGCAACAGCTATTCATTAATTTTTTATATTTTCCAGCTTTTAATGCCCATGGCACAGAACTCTTCCTTTGTTGGCATCTGTCCTGGTTTCAGCTGGGAGAGTGTTAATTGTCTTTCTAGTGGCTGCTGTGTTTAAGATTTGGTATGAAAGGAATGTTGATAATGCATATTGTTTTAGTTGTTGCCAGGTGATGTTTATATTAGTGAAGGGCTTTTTTCAGCTTCCCATAGAAGCTGAGAGGGGGCACAGACAGGACAAGCCAAAGTAATATTTCATACCATAGACATAATGGTCAGCATATAAATGGGGGTTGGCTGAGGGGCAGGGATACGCAATCACTGCTCAGGATGGACTGGGGAACCAATCACCAGGTGGTGACAGTTATCCTTTTCTGTTACTGTTCTATTAAACTGTCTTTATCTCAACCCACAAGGTGGGTTTTTTTCCCTTTCCCCTCCTTTTCACCCTCTTCTTGCCACCCTTCTTGGAGGAGAGGGAGAAGCTGCGTGGTCCTAGTTGCTGGCTGGGGTTAAACCATGACAGCATCACACACAGAGAAAATACCAGCTCTAGTTCTGCTTTCTGCACAAATACTGTGTTTTCTTTCTACTTCACCTAGAATTAACTAATCTCATCACAAAAACGGTGACACTCAAGAGTTATCTTCAGCATCTTAAGCTATAAAACCATAAAAAGATGAGGACTATAACTGACATTCTTCTTAGGCATGTTATAAAAATAACTTACCTAAGACATTTCAGTTACTCTGAACACATGGCTGATGGTATATAATTAACTATTCCTTTCTGAAGTTTGGATCCTTTGAACATCAGCTGAACTCAACTACATAACTCCCAAGACTAGGTAAAGGAATAGAACATTTGCCTATATGACAGTTCCTCCAACTAATAATACCTCAGTGTTCAACAGAACCAAACTGTAAGGTTTTCTACATCTCCTGCTTGGGCAGCAGCACACGACAGAGCATCCAACAGTCTGCAGCTTTCCGTAAAATGATAATGATTGCTGAATTCACCTGTGGGCTGGAATGGGCTAGATGTCAGAAGATGGCCATAAATAGAGAGACAACTTGCATCTCGAAA
>JAOXNO010000078.1:12272822-12323132 GCA_028565335.1 Limnodromus scolopaceus | reverse complement strand
CTGAATTCACCTGTGGGCTGGAATGGGCTAGATGTCAGAAGATGGCCATAAATAGAGAGACAACTTGCATCTCGAAAGGTCTCGAAACTTGCATTTCCTCGTGTCTTCAGCCCTAATAAGCAGTTTTACAGTTGATCTCTCTTCAGACTAAAAAGTCTTAAGCTTAACTTTTTATCATTCTCTCCAAGTCAATGAAGTCAATCAACTCAGGCTGTGGGTGCCTTGTGGGTTTATATATTCCAGTTTAACATGTCTCAAAAATGTCAGAAATACTGAGAGACCATAATACTAAATGACATAGCAAAAATGTTCTGATGCTCAACAAAATCAAGGTCCAGATTTTTAGGCCAAACATTAAAAATGTGCCGAAAACAATTTAGAGACCATTACTGAAAGAATAACTTCACCTCATTAAGAATAAACACAACCACAATACTACAAGACTCTGGGAGACAGACTTTTAGAATTATTAATATTAATCAATTCAGAACTAATAAAACGCAGCATAAATAGTAAATAACATACTTGCTAGAATTTTTACTTGCTTTCCTCTATTCCAGCTCTTTATTGCTTCATTGTTCCCACCCTACTTCCAGCCTCATCTGATCTTACTTTGAATTAGACCAGCTAAGCCTTGTATTTAGCTGAAATACTTTTTCCTGAAGACAACAAGATAAATAAACTATTTGCAAAGTTATGAGCAGTTTCTTTGATTTATCTCAGTGGCCACAAGCAACTATCATTTAAATAAGAGAAGGTCAATATTTACCAATGTTCCCTATAAGAACCACAGCAAAATTGCAATGTTAGAAATAGCATTTAAATTAGGAAAATATTAATTCCCCCTTTATATAGCCAAGTCCAGTATCTCTACCTTTTTTTTTTTAAGCACAAACAATATGACGTAGTTGATGTATGTTTCATCACATAAAAGGAGATGAAATGAAGTCAAATATTAATAAAACAACAGAAACTGTGGTACTGGTACATAAACAGGAATATGGTCTGCATGACACATACAGCAATGCTATTATTCTACCCAGCATTTCTTGTCCACTGTTCCAACAGAAGAACAACAAGGATGATTACAGGGATAGAAAACACATCCTGCAAGAAGTACTACAGTAGCTTAATTTAGGAAAGGGAAGCAAGAGTGACACAATAATATATTCTTCAGTATATGAAAGGCTATTACAAAAACATAAGGAAAATCATCCATCTGTTCTTCCTGTCACTGTTAGCCAGGACAAGAAGCTAATTGAAAAAAAAAAAAAAAAAGAAAGCAGATTACCATCATCATTAGCTGTCTTGTCTTTTTTTTTAAGGAACAAACACAACTTTCTAAAGGTGAAGATAATTAAGCAGTGAAATAGATTGCCTAGGGAAGCTGGGAAATCTCCAACTCCAAAGATGTTACATAATAATTTAGACAGGTCAAAAATGACACGAGCAGATACTTAATCCCTCCATATTGCTTTTTTAATTATTATATTATGAGCACGACTTTTTAAATGGCACAGTTTCTTATAAATATGGTGTGTCAATTAACGTCTCAGGATTATACATTTCAGTTGGCTTATGCTAGGAGAATGAAACAGACTGAATAAATGCTCAAATTATTTTATTTATTAGAAACACTTACTTCCTAATTAAGAGGAAAATGCACTCTTGCTTGTATAACTATGCGATTCAACAGTGTTCCCAAAGAGGCCAAAACTCTCACCAGTTTAAATGAGATAGCAGCAATTATGATCATCATCATCTATATAAGGCTTTTTAAAACAAAATCAAAAGAGAAACCAAACAGAACAATCTTTTGCTTAAGAAGAGAAAAAGCACCCTTGTGCTTTGCCAACAGAGGTTGGCATGGATGATGAGTTCCTGCTCTATGAGAGAGAGCAACGTACTTGCTCCTTCCTACGATGTGCTTATTTTCTTAATTACATTATTCAAAAGGAATTTCATTCCATCTGCTTTATTGGTGACAATTTGCTTGTATTATGGAGTTACTACAAAAGTCAATTACACAAACATAACGGACGTGAAACAATAAGACACACATGCAAAATAAGAATGATTCTATTAGTTTAAATGTTCAGGCTGTTTTTCATGTGCCAGTTTCAAATTATAGTGAAAAACATGCTCATCTTCCTAACCACATCATTTATAACACTGGTTTTGTTCACTGCTAAAATGTAATCTCTTCAGACACTGAAGCCTTGGTAGGCCAAAAGTCATTTATCTGCTTAAAGTAATCTCAGTCCTGTAATTTGGGTTCTGACAGGACTCTGCTTCACTGAGATCTTCGTATTTAATCATAGAACATCTAAAATGAGAATTTTATAGCAGCAGGGTTTAATGACAGAGCTATGGATAAGGAAACCCATCTACCTTCCAATTGATAAGTGCTCCCTTTCCATAAAGTTGCAGCAAAGACTTCTATACATCAGAGGTTCACTCTCATCTAGAAAACTGCATGCCAAAGTATTTCCTCCATTAAAAGACAGTGAAGAACTAAAATGGATTCAGAAACAGATGACAATGATCAAGGGGTAGGGCGGAGAAGGGTTTCTCACAAAATGACATGGAAACAATGGAAATGCTTACCAAAAATAGGAAGGTGATTGACAGAAGTATGCACTGTCACAAATATCTGGCAGAATGGATATCAGAGTCCTCTATTCTCTCTCATAAATCAAATTCAATGGGTTATTCAAAAGTTACCCGGGTCCTTAGTAAAGCTTACATAATTGCAAAATGCTAATGATTCACTGAAGCCAAAGTCTGATCAACGTTCATGGAAAAATTGGACTGAACTCTCTGGACAGTTGGCCAGAGAGGTGTCTAGAAACAGAGTTCAGTAAGAGTTACATATCTAACACTTCAGAGTTTATGTCAGCCTCTAAGCTATTGGCTTTAAGAGGAGCAACTTCCTTGGGCAGATTAACTGCTTTCTGCTGGGTTCTGTAAATTGGCCTCCGAAGTACCTGGGACTGGATAGTGTCAAACAGTCTGCAGGTGTAAAACCATATGCTGCTTCCTAAGCTTTGTTTCTAGAAACAGTGCCATGGAGATGCCCTGAAAATGCCCACTTGTATTTTTCCTCAAAGAAGCAACTCTTTCTGCTACGTTTCCTCAAAAAGAAAAATGAATCATTACCATTTGAGTAAACCTGTGGTTTAAAATCAATGCAACATTACAATAATCAAATGTTACTCATATTATTTAACCATGAAACAGAAAGTTAAGAAGCTGAAGTTGTAATAACATCTCCATTGTAAGCAGAGTTCACATGTCAAATGACTTAGTCCATTCCACTTCGTGACTGCATACTAAGTGGTGTTATAACATGTTTGGCCACCAACCTCAAAATTACTAAACCCTCACCACTTATTTCAATGTGGGATACACTCAGCTGCGTTCAAAACAGACTTTCCATGAATTTCAGATTGACTTGTGCTGTATAATGCAAGTGAACTGCAGAAAGATTTTATGTTTTCTACTGGTAAGGAGAAAAAGCCTTTTCCCTCCCTTGCTGCCATATAGCAGATTCCTACGCTGGAGATGGAAAGAGTCTTTGAAAGGCAAGACTTCTGCCTCCACGTAACAAGCAAATGTTACCTCACTGGAATTAGCAGTGAGCCCTTGATACCTAAGGCTGTGTATGGGTAAATATTATTTTAACTACCCTCATTAATTTAAAAAGAGTTTTTCCGTCCTGTGGAATGAACAGACTGCCTTCTGGGTTGAGTCCTTAAAACCTCACTGCAATAGCTTTTCTGACTGTCCTTCAAAAGAAATTTTAATTCTGCCTCAAATTCATCTGTTTATCAAAAAGGGACGCTACTTCCTCACTTTAAAGAGAGAGGGAAGAGTAATGTTAATTAGCAGTACTCCTGAGACACCAACCCTTTGCCCTCTCGGGTGCAATACTGCCACTGAAAAAGCAATGCAAGATGTTATCACTGCAGTAATAAAACCAAAAAAATATTTCACAACAGCAGAGTGCCTTTATCCCAAAGGCTTTGCAGAGATACCAGTACAGGAATTGCTACTCTCTGAAATGCAGTACGCATACACTCAACTTGGTGCCATTAGAGGAACCTGTTGGAAAAGCCTAAGGTAGCTCAACCACACACAGGACAGCAGAGAGGAGGAACTGAAGAGCATTGTGCCCAAGGGAAATTCCAGTGGAAATTTAGGTAGATTGAATGTAACCTGGTACTTACGCAGGTCTAACTCCTATTATACAATTTTATTAATAAATATACTTTGCCTATTCCACATGTGTCAGAACTCCCATTTTTCAATGTTATATTGGTCTCATATTTAAATGGACTCGAAGAGAAAGAAACCCTACCCACTTTGAAGGGTCGAAAAAAGTTACTCAGGACAAAAAAAAACACCCCACAAACTCCTGCAGATGGTAACTGGCCTTTCAAAAGTCATTAACTACTGGCATGACTGACAAGCTTTCAAACAGAAAAATGACAGACAGAAAACTATCCAAGCATCAATATTTCAAAGGATATAAAACATTGACTTCAGCTGTAAAAAACATCCCTCTAAAGCTTTGGTGTATGAATCACGGCTTTTTTGTTTGGTTTACTCGTATTGTAATGATGAGCTGGAAGACAGAGGGAGGAGACTGAAAAGCATAAGGGGCTCCTGTCTTATCAGCAGGCCCCTAAAAGAGCTCTCAGTTCATTAGGAAAGCCCTTGAGAGTCCCCTTTCCTCAAGCTAATCATCCTGGAGAGCTCGTTTCCCTGCAGCCTGCCTATCCAGAACTAACTGAATGGGATTTACTTTGCGACCCTTTAATCTGTGCAGCCTAAATTGAACCAACAGGGGCTGGCTGAATCATTAAGTTAATGAATCAGCAAAGTTTGGGTTTTTTTGTGAAAAGCAAGTGTCTGAGTAGAAAAATAACAGTAAGAAAGGTAAAAGCCCTGAAGTGCAGTGGTCTCATGCTGGCTGCACAATATCCATCATCGCAAGACTTCGAAATCCAATGCAGATCTTCATATAATGTTTCATACCACTCTCAGCAAGGCCCTGGATAGGTCCCATCTCTCAAAGTCATGTAGGTCAAACTGTATTTATTACTAATTCAGGCTGAGCAGTGCAACAGTATTAACTCCAGCACGAAATACCACAAGCAGCAGATGTGCAGCAACAACTGTTTTCCTACAAATAAACAAACTGGTGTGTTGAATTCTTGAGCAGCGTCTAAAGGACACCAAACTTCACCCAGAGGCCCAGCAGAGAACTAAAACAAAGCAAAGCATACTGCTGTGAGATGCTGAACTTCCTTATAGGGGCAAAAAATGTCTAAGAAAGTCAAATGAAGTCAAGTTTATGTCCTAGAAAGAAGGAGGAGGAGGAGGAAAATATCAATAGATTGAAATGGCTTATTTTATTGAACTTTGTGTAAATGAAGATAAGATTACGTAAATACATCATTGTTCATCAAACAGTTCTCAGTCAGTGAAGTAAAAACACTGGAATTACTGCTTTGATTAGATGCTTTCTACACATACCCATTTCAAGCACTATTTTCTAAAGCAGAGGTATCAGTTTTACAAAAGGTAAGGACTGAAAGACTGAAGAATCCAATTATTCCCTTTGTTTATAGCAATGTGCTAAACTCCCATTTTTCCCCAGCTGCCATACTTAGCTTTTCCATAAAAGGAAAATTTGGCTAAGGAGCTCAGAAGTCAAAAAAATATCTTTTCAACCCTGACCTGAGAAGTACCTGCAGCAAAACTTGGAAAGAGTGGGACACGCTACGCAAATTTCAGGATGAGACCTAATGTTCTCCCAGTGATGGGACATCCACATGGAGCACTGAGCCTCAAAGAAGAGGAGTTTTCAACCAACAGCTCTCGAGTGAAAGCGCTGCTCTTACAAAACCGCTCCGGGATTAACGCCACCCACACAGAGCCTTATTGCATCCAAGAGACTCCAACGCATAGAGTGACGGGATTTGGTGCAGCTTCAGCACCTCTAACAAAGTCAGGACCAATTAATCCTACTGGTATTCTGTATCTGTGTGCCAGACGAGACCCAGGTTTCTACACTGTGCCCAGCTTAACCAGTTTGAGGCAAGGCGAGCAGAAAGCCCTATTAATGCTGAGCTACCAGACAAGACCATACATTAACTCCTTGTTTTACATTTGGAGGTACAGGGGATAAAGGACCAGGTTCCTCTTGTATTCTTCCCAATTTTGCTCAGCTTGGACACTTCACTGTCCCCAAGGTTATTGTGCTGTGCAACAGAATAATCCTGACCTCCCATGGAGGGTGACATGTGCTTCAAGACGGTGAGAACGACAGCACATACTAAGTGATATTGGCAAAGCTCTCTACAATCATCCCCTGCTGATCTGGTGTTTGGTACATTCATTGCTTGATACTGAGATGCACTACTATGATAACGCCACTGGTTAACTATTTTCATGATTCTTCCCTCACAAAAGCAAATATTTCCTTAAATATAATTCCTGTGTGTATATTCCACAGCTGTCTTGTGAGCAAAGAAAACATTTGTCCGCTCAGGAGTGCTTTGCTTTGGCAGAGAAACGATGTAGAGTGCGATTCCCACTACGAAGCTCTTTTCCCTCTTTCCTGCAAAAAGTGAGGTGCTGCTCAAAGCGCTGGCTGAACAAGCCAGCTCCTCACCATGCACTGTGCAGCGATGCCAGGCACCAGCCACAAACAACTTCTAGATTTGCCTTTAAATGCTTTCTAGAACCTGTCTCCAGCACCAACTCTCTCAGAAATTGCACCGTAATATTTTAACTTACATTTAGAGGTCAAACACGAAAGGAGTGTCTTCTACATCAGTGGCACCAGTATCTCTTTTAACACGTGGGACTGCTGTTGAGTTAAACTTCCCTCAACACCAACTCATGAGAGCCGTTTGATTTCCTGAAGCTCCCCTCTTTGAGGACTATGCTAAAGGCAAACTAGTTTGAAAACAGCATGTATTGTATGTGGAATATAGCCAGGAAGAGAAGGAAAGAAACTAAGGGAAAATATCCTCAAGCTAAATATTAAAGAAAAAATAATCCTATGCTTTTTATTTATTTACAATGAAGCCACTCAATTCAGAAAAGATAGATGTCACCCACATTCACAGCCTTAAAAATATATATAAATAAACAGTGTACCTGGCAGCTAAAGTTATTGATTTTCTAATTCTTGTGGGACAATAAATCTGAATAAATTGAATTAGGTGCTTTAAAAATACAGACCACTTTGTTCCTTTAAAATCAGTGCAGGGAATAGAAATAAAGGCTTTTGACTTCAATTTAATCCTGGTTCAAATAGAAGAGAGATTTTCTATCAAAAAGTACAATATGAGATGTGAAAGCTTCCTGCTGGAAAGCAGTGCCAAAGGAAGAGATAGATCCTCTTAATTAAGGTTGTCTTGTATTTGTCTCCCTAAAACAGACATGATCAATAGGCACAGAATAAAATTGATTGCTGCAGCTCATTTCATTAGGTGAAGCAAATGTCTCCATAGAGATTAAGCATGTCTTTAATATCCGAAGGTGGTAACATCTGTCTGGTTGAAACCGTGAGCTCTCAGAGGCAAGGTTAAAAAAAAAAAACCCAACCAGATTAGTAGTAGCTGCATAATTCTTACTCTCTCTCCCCAACTCCGTATTACTGAACCCTATATTACAGAAATTATCCTTAGGGCTCTTATCTAATTGACCCTCTGTACTAGCACTAAATGTCACATCCTTCCCTAGCAACAGCTGCGAGGCTCAGCAAGGTCTTGCCTGTCATGCATATTTCTGCATAGCAGTCATTTGGGAGCTCCGGCAAGAAAGCAGCTGGGAGGACAAGGGAAATGGTGCTCCTGCACGGCCAAGACAGGAAGGCGAGGAGGGAAGCTGAGAGCCGGAGGAGCTGGGGAGCGCATCTGCACAGCAGCACTCAGCAGCAGAGGAACCCTGCCAGAAGAAGGCAAACGGGGAGGAGGGTTATCAAATAAAAGGCTGAGCACAGATTTACTGCAATCACCACTACCTGTGTGCCCTGCTTTTCCTCTTGCCGCAGTTGTTTCCACATTGCCAAGCCCCCACTTCAAAAGCAATGCCACCAAATGGTGAGTAATGAATCAGTACGAGGGGATGAGGCACGCAGAGATGGATGGACAGACGGATGGATGGATGGAGAGAGAACACAACCCATTTCACCCCATGTGAGGAGTCTGACTTGGCAAGCTTCGCTGTCGATTCTTGTTTTCAAAAGGTCTTCTTGGTTACTCTTCTGTTTTCACTAACCACCTCACCTGTGCAAGCAGGAACGTACAAGGCAGAAGATAAGATGCGCCTGCAGTGAGGAAATGCTTTGCAGCAGTGTAGATGACTAACAGAGGACCTGAGGCCCTGAGAAACCAGCCCCACCATTGTTTCATGTTTTCATTTGGGGAAGGATAAATAAAAATGCTTCTTGGAAGCCAAACAATACGAAGGGATTTGAATGAAAAGGAGCCAAGCCAGCGTTCTCCTTCATCCTGTATCTTTGCTGAGGTGAGAAATATTATAGGACTCAAGCTGCCTGGAATGGCATAATGCAATTTTCTGCCAGCAAGAGCCCCAAGCTGTGGGACTACTCTGAACCCAGGCCCAGATCCTGCTAGAGCTTCAACACAAGCAGAGAGACATAAAACGTTCCCCCACCCATGTTTAAGGAATTGTTTTCGTTGTAACTACACTCGCACCATCTGTCTGAGTTGCCTAAACAGTACCATGTGTGCAGCTTGTGCTACCCTCTCTGTACAGATATTTACATACTCTTGCACAATGCACTTGCTGAAAGACGGATGAAAAGAAAGCACAACCCTGCTGAGGCAGCTGCAGGGGAAAATTAGAGAGAGGCATTCGGACTTGGCATGATCTGAGATGTTCAGCAAATCATTAAAACATTCTCATCAGCGACTCACAAACACATCCACCCTGGAAAGGTAGGGTCTTGGGAAACAACATTCCCACTTCCCCTGCTCCTCCTAAAATTTACATTTCTGCTGTTGTTGACTAAAAGTTTAAGTCCTGCAAGAGTTCACTAAAGTGTGGTGGGGTCTTCATTACATGCAGACTTTGACTTGAGAAAATTAAATTTCAGTCAACTTCTGATATTGGCATTGAAAGAAACATCACTGTAAATAACTGATTTTCCTTATGGTGCCTTTCCAAAGTAAGGCTGTGAGCACTTCATTTGTCATAAAGTTCCATTTTCACCTCATTTCGAGGAAGAAATTTTCACCTCATTTTAGGAAGAAATCCTTTACTCTGAGGGTGGTGAGACACTGGAACAGGTTGCCCAGGGAAACTGTGGACGCCCCATCCCTGAAGTTGTTCAAGGCCAGGCTGGATGGGGCTTTGAGCAACCTGGTCCAGGGGGAGGTGTCCCTGCCCAAGGCAGGGGGGTTGGAACTTGATGATATTTAAGGTCCCTTCTAACCTGAAACATTCTATGATTCTGTGAAATATCAGGAGAGAGAGTTGCTTGTGTTGATGCAGTGGGCCACCAGCAAAACCAGAAGCAAAATCCAGGTAGCCTGCAACGCAGTCTAGTCCTCTGCTCATCAGGACACAACATAAGCAACGTTTTACAGTTTCAAGAGAATTTCATCTTTGGGTTTCAGGTTTACTTCAAATTAAAAGCTTCAGCACCAAACTACACCCCCCACTCACCCAGCTTGCTCTACCTGATAACATATGACTCTGTCCAATACTTGACAAATTTTTAGTCAAAGTCCTGGAATATGATACGACTTACACAACAGGACAGTTCCACAGAAGATATGATGAGATTTGGTTGTTTTTGGTTTTTGTTTTTTTTTAAAAAAAAACTAAAGACATATGACATAGAGGGATCGTATATTTCGAGGAGGAAAGTTTCGAGTCAGCAGCCAAGGTTGCATAGTCAATTTTTCAGAAGCAAAGAGAAAGTGAGCAAATTATTGTTCTAAAAAGGAATAAACTTTGGAAAAGCAGGGAACTAGATAATTAGGCTGGTGGCAAACTGGATTGAGAGTAAGCGAAATTCTTGTGCACGACAGTCACCAGGATCACACCAAAAAAGGTGGAAACCTTATAAGGAAATATTACAAAATGAGCACTCTTCTCATTCCTGGTTGGTTTTTAAGCCACTTTTCTCTCTTTGCTTTCAACACAGGAAAAAAAAAAAAAATCCCATGAACAATTCTGAAAAACTCCAAACTTTTAGCTTAGCATTTAAGCATGAGGTTCTGGGACAGGTCCTCCATGAGGTCTGCCCATGTTCCCACACTGTTTCAACACCCTGTACTCCATTTTTTCTGTGCTCCGGTCTATGGAGCAATATAAACTTAAACAAAACAACCAAGCTTTCAGCAAACAGTAAACTCTCTCCATAAATGGTGCAGAAGATAACGAGGAAGCTGGCTTTCCTGAAAATTTTCTGAGCCTGTTGTCAGGTGTCTAAACATTTAAGCTCCCTCTGTAAAAGTTCTTCAACAGGTCAAATGCACAGTGAAGGGTCTTGAAATAAGATCAAGGTGGAGGCAGACCAGCAATGAAAAAACGCAAATAGTGTTTAAGCAAAACCCACACGACTGGCATGAAAAGACTGAGATGATAACTGTAAGCACCATGCACCCATTCCTGGGCCTGAGGTCTCCACGATCTCAGGCCTAAAAAGAAATTTATGACAAACGTTTTTCTGGGTTGTGACTAATTATTTCCAATGAGAGGAAATATTGACCAGTCTTGTGTAAACAAACCAGATGAGGCATGTTTAGGAAAGGTGTTAGCAAATCTTTAAACACCACTTAGCACCTACTTTAGGTAAACGATTTAGCTAAAGCAGTTGGTAAACACTGGCCGCCTTCCTAGTCCGGACAGTGGAAGAAGCAGCTGCGTTGTCCAAATTTTTACTCTGGTTTATACTAACAGCTATTTTGCTTTAAATAATTCCTCAAATGGAATAGGCTACGATGTGCATGAGGAACTTTTTCCTCAGGTGTCGCACGGCTACACTACAGTGTCAGTGGGCACATCCACACAGTTCCTCTCCCTACCACCTACCCAGAAGCAATGGCATAGGCTGCTGCAGAGATGGGATGAAATAAGTCCATCCTCTAAGACAAAGCAAGGCTTGTTAATTGAGACAATGTTTTTTTTAAATTGTTAAAGTAGAAAAAAACACTTTCAGACAGACAAATGGTTATTCTTCACTTCTTCTGTCTCTGCCCATCCCAACTCCAGCAAAATTTCATCCTCTAATGAGAAGATGAATTGCGCTACTGGTACCTGTTTCTTACCGTTGTCTGGATGACAACACAGAAGCACACTCAAGACTTTAGGTATCTACAGTTCTCAGTATCTATATTTAAATAAAATGAATCTCAAACTCTTGACAATTTATTCAAAGGAGACTTACTTACAATGGGACTTACTTAATTTTGAAAGCTGCAGGAAATGACGATAGAGGTGATTGTTTTAGATGTAATTCTGATTTACAGGGAAGAACCTTCTGAGAGTGCAGAAGGAGAAGGTGACTGATACTGATGTTATCCTCTGAGTGTGCAGGGAAACAATAAAAGCAACAGAATAAGGATGATGGACTTTAAAAGGCTTCAGTAAATTCAAGGAACCAGCTGGCTGGGCTCCTGGAACAGAAACTTCAGCAGGAAAACACTGAAAAGCTGCCAGAGGGAAAGGCTGGAAGCAGGACAGTAGACAAGAAGACATTAGCTGTTAAAAGATCAGAAAAGATTTTTGAAAATCCAACACAGAAACATCTCCTTACGGCTAAGAATAAATGTAAAATAACAGCAAAGCTCTCTCGTGACAAAATCGGAACCTACATCAACAGAAGAGCATTGCAAATACTAAGGGACATGAAAGATGAAAAGAGAATATTCTATAAATATATCAGAAGGAAGGTACAGCCCTATTGCTTAATAAGGAAGGAGAAAAAATAATTCATGACAGAGAGACTAAAGTAATCCACACTTTCATTGCTCCATGTCTTCACAAAAAAAAATTTAGCTCTGACCAGAAACTTCACACCGTTCTAAAAATGAGTCAAAACCAGACTAAAATAAGGAAAAAAGCAGCTAAAAAAATAAGACAGGTTAAATGTAGTCAAACCCACAGTTCTGGTGAAATTCAGTACTGAATTCAATCAAAAAAAACCCACAAACATTTGAACCACTGCCAATCATCTTCAAGAATATTCCATGAACATTAAAGACCCAGCAAAGTGGGAAAGTAAAATGTTGCAATTCTCTTTAGAAAATGAAGACACTGGGGAATAATTACTAGAAGCAGAAGGTGAAAGTTTAGTTTAGGAAAAAGGAAAATGAGAGGAGTGTAGTAACTCTTGATATATGTCAGAGATACTTAAAGAAGACCGCAAGTAATTGTTCATCACATTTACAGAGTAAAAGACAAGTAGTTGATGCCATTTGCAGGGTTATTTAGGTCAGACCCTAGGGAATTTTTCCATAGGTATGGAGAGTTAAAGATGCAAATGTGTCCCAGGGATACTTGTGGAACTGGCCTCACTAAAGATGCTCACAAATAAGAAAACAGCTATCAGGAATGCCTTGGGATATTCAGTTGTGCAACAGAAAAAGGCAGAGAGTCACGAAAGATGAAGCTACATGGTTTCTTGAAGTCCCTTCCAGGGGTACATTATACTTCTGTGATTCCCCTAGGGCTTCAGGAACAAACCTGAGGTGATACTGGGAAGAGGGGGGAGAACAAACCAGCAAAAAGCAAAGCCCGCCTCCAGGTTGCTGCCGGTCTCTCAGCTTCTGGTTCTTTTAGAAAAGCTGAAATGACTTTGCAAAAGGATTCAGAAGAATATGCTTCTTTTTGGACGGTGATTCAGACCTAAAGCTGTGCTACAGGTGCTCTGAATTGCCCCTGGAAAAGCGTCCCACTTGGTTCATTAGGCTGAGAAAACAGCCTTCACAGCTAAACCAACCCTCCTGAATACTACTCTCAGCTCTTGATAACAACGATGCATCTTAGAACAATGTTAACTACTTCACTTGAAAAACAAGCAAAATCCTGCTGGCAATGCAGGATAATATATGCGACCCATGTTAGTCACAGACTGCATACATGAAACCACAAGTTATCGTTCTCTAAGCTGTCAGCAGCTTACAGACCTTGCATTTAATCAACTGCTGGAGCTGGGGAAAAGTTTCCCTTGCCTGAGCACCACTGAAGTAACATGCACCGGTGCGAAGAAGAAAATTTGTATGAGGACTGCCACCAGCAGTTTCTGTGCCATAGCTGGGGTAGCCTCTAGAAAAACTGAACAGAAATTCATTTGGTTACCAAGAGGAGTGACTTGCAAAATACGCTCCAAGGTAGCCTTTGAGCATTCACTGTATGTCTTGTCTACTAAGGATTCTCATAGTCCCCCCTCCACTTGCAGAACAGCTCTTGTACTTGATAATGTAGTTGATAACCATGGAAGGAAGGACTGCCTTGTAACACCCACACACTAAGAGCAGAGACAGGCAAAACTGACTGTGCAGCTTGTAAAGTGCAGTGCTAAAACATGGTGATTTACCACAGAATAACTCAATTGACAGAGGTTTTTTAAAAAGGAAGAGTGAGAACCACAGATGCTTTCTTTGTTTGGATATAAGTAGGGACAAATGGCATCGAAATCAATGCAAACAGCTACCAGGGCTATATGCAACAACTTAACCTGCAGGAATAAAGTACTGCGTATCATATAACCATGAGCTTGCTTGTCACGTTATTTGGAGTTTCTACAGGCCTCAGTATATCCTTGCCCTACGGTAAGCTTGCACCCGCCTACAGAAATACAGCTAGGAAATCAGAAAAGTCTATACTTAAATTCAGCTCTCAAAATTTAGTACACATGTTGTGGAGAAGCTAATGTCCTTTTAGCTTTTAACAGTATGGCATTCCCAGAGGAGGTGGATGATGCAACGAAACAGGAAAGGCTATCTGGACAGAGATATGCTGTTTATTATTATCATTTGGATGACAAAATTTACTGACATACTCTTTGCTGGATGGACTCTAAAGTGAACCTTTGTTTTTCCCTTTCCAAAATAAGAATGTCACCACAGTGAAGAATAATTTTTTTCTCTTGCTTTTTGTGTAATAAAAAAAGACAACTTTTTTGCAGGAGCAGGTCCCTATAACAGGAGGAGACGCATCTGTGCAAGACATTGTACTTTATACTATTACAGTAAGATCACCTGCAACATGCAAGGCTTCTCGTATCTGAATAAAGAACACCGCTGCTTATACCGCCAGCTCCTGCCTGCCCTACTTGTACAAACCAGGGATCATCTTTGTTCTGCCCAAGTCCAGTAAATGTTTCTAATCATAGCTTAAAAACTCCCAGAATGGGAGGAAAAAAGTCTTTGTCTGCTGTAACATTTATACTAGTTATACACATTGAAATGTTGGAGAAACATGATCTAGCGATACAGTGAAACTGGCCCAGCAAGAACTGCTGCAAGATTGTGAGGCTGATACAAAGGTATTTTTGAGTGAGCAATTGAAACCAATCCTCCAATAGCTAGCTTGCTGCTCATGAAATTAGTAAGGCATAGAATCAAAAATCTTTTAGGATTTTTAGGACTGCTAACGTGGAAAGAAGAACACGTTCCAGATGACTGAGGCTTTGGTAAATTTAATGCTAACCATGTATTGTAAATACTCTTCTATGAAGCCACACAGCTACAACACAGTGTGGTGAATACAGACTGCACGCCAAGTTTAACATGTTTGGTTTGTATGCAGATAGAACATCAAGCTACGAGTAAATCTGCTTTGTGTTCCCTTTCTTCTGACTATTCTTACTGTGAAACACAATGAACTGAAAGAAAAATTCAATTATAGGCTAACTTGAGATCTGTATCTCATTTTGGATCGCTTAAGCTGCATCCCTGGGTTCTTACTACGCTACTCTACAGCTATTACAAATACAACAGACACCAGTATACTTCCATTGCCATAAGCAGCTCTGCATATCCCTATAGTTGTCCTCAAACGCAAATGCTTACAAAAGCTTCCTGAGGAAGCTCTCCAGTATGTGGTTTGGCTAAAAGGAAAAATGGGAATTATAAGCGTACGCTTTACAAACCAGCATAACAGAAACCTTAAATTAATCCATGCAGCAAACTGAACACCTCTGTCAAAGGTAAGAACCAAAACTCAGCAAGGACCCCAGTTCCTGCAATAGCCATTTACAGTGGCTCCTACTCACCTATACCATTATTTCATCTGTAGTTTAATATTACCTTGCAGAAGTGCCTACCAAGAATTAAGCTCACACTACAGTTTCTTGAACTAGCAAATTTTCACAATTCCCATACAATGTATAAAATCCAGCTAGAGGTATTCTGGAGGGACACCAGGCATTGGTCTCAAACAATTGCCAGGTCTTTGCAGTTTGAGAGAATTTGGTGGAAAACAGCTGCTAAAAGTTTCTGAAACTGGCAGTTAAAAAACACCTCCTACAAACTTGTCGTTCTCCTACTGCACCTTCTGCTGGAAGCCACACCTCTCTGCAGGCTCATGGGGTGCTTCCCCATGGTGACACTTGGCTGAGATGTCCCACGTCCCTCATGCAGAACAAGGGAGTGTTGCTTCTGGAGAAAGAGCTGCACCAAAACAGCTTTGCAATGCTCAACGCAAGCTGCCGAGAGCCTCGGGAGTAAAACGTGGTCCCATCTTACAACCTTATCCTGCTGCCTCCGGGCAAGGAAGGACCTGCTGGGCCTGGCTCGCAGCAATGGCCACTGGACAAACACACACCTTCAGACCAGGCAGCCAACTGCTGCTTCTGGTCCCAAGATATACCTACCTTCCCTTCAGCAGCACACGAATTTGGGTTGCCTTCATCAACCCCAATGCTGTTCTACACGGTGTCTGGGAGCCTCATAACCTTTGAGACCTCTTCTGCATTCTCAAACGTGGTGCAAAACCAGAGGACTAGTTTAAATCGATCCTGGTGAGAGAGCAGGGTGAACTCACAGACAGTGCTAAAACCAGGCTGAAAAAACCAAATATAAACAGAAGAGCTTGACAAAGATTTTCCTGGTTTCCAAGATGTACTTCAGAGTGTTGGGTGTGATGAGGAGCTACAGGACCTGGCCTGGTTCTTCCCCCCATCCCATACACAGGGCTATGGCCAAAAGTAAACGCATCTTCCACACCCTCAAGCAATAAAGAGAATATGGCCACCCTGGCCTACCCCAAAACAGACGGGTCTGGGTCCCAGAGGAGACTCTGCACAGAAAATGAGCAGATACAGGAAAGGAGTTGACCAGGCCCCTCCTGAGGTACAAACCCACATTCCTTCAGATCCAAAAAACCCAATGTTCTCTCCAAACAGTTAGGGTGGTTAGTTTTTTTTTTCCCCATATATAAATAATCCACTTCCTTTCACCTTTCTAAAAGTGAAACTCAGAACAAAACGCATCAGTACCTCACAATCCAGCAGATGCCGAGGGGCTTTCCAGTTTTGCTCTCCCCAGCCCTCCAACGTCATAGAATCATATGGGGTTGGAAGGGACCTCTGAAGATCATCTAGTCCAACCCCCCTGCCGGAGTGGGTCTATCTAGAACATGCTGCACATGAACTTGTCCAGGCAGGTTTTGAATGTCTCCAGAGAAGGAGACTCCACCGCACTTCACCCTCTGCATGGTCGCATCCTCCTCGCACATGTCTGCTCCAGGCAGAAAAGGGTGAGAAGAAACCCCCAGGGCCCAGGGGAGACCCAACCACCAGCACTGCTGCACCCACGCTCCAGACGGGACTATGTACAAGGCACAAGGACAATTTGTTTCTAGTATATTTGTGTAGTACTAGAAAGAACTCAAAAGTACCATAGGGTGAAGCTCTAGGGGTTCACGGGCTATTTACAGAAATGCAGTCATGTTAGCAGGGCTACATTTGCTGTTTAAGCATACACAACCTCAGATCCCCAAACTGCAAGCATTCTGCTGGCACACAACTGACAAAACCACTCAGCCTCTTTTGCAAAAATTTCCAGTCCTCCCGTGATGTTCCAATTAGGTCTCCTACTAATAACTGTCAGCTTCGTGAATAATTTCACATAATTCACTTGGGCAGAAATCTTCCCTACAAATCTGTGGCTAGGACTGGAGTAACAGAGCGTTACTCACTTGTACACAGTAATGCAGTCACATTTCATCCCATTGACTTTCACCTTCAGTGCCCAACAGTGCTGCACCGGTGACACTTCTCGATGCGTTGACTTACAATAATACGCAGGAACACAGGTAAGCAGGCGGACCCAGAGCAGCAGCTAACCATCTTTGGATCCAATGCAACCTCCTTCACAGCTGAAGGACTTTCTAAAGCCTCTCTTAAGGACCCTCTCCCATACTGTATTCAAGAGAGCACAGCCACTTCTTAACTCTGATATTATCAGAGACTTTCTTCTTCCTAATATGAGGAAAATGATTAAGAGTCGTGAATCCAGTCTGGACCAGAAAAGCACAGATATTAAAGCCTGTTCAGTGCTTCTATAAACATGACCAGGAGCATATTTAATCATACTTTTTGCAATAGTAGCATTTTCCTCTACTTTCTAATTCACTTTGACTCAGAGGAAATACGTGACAGTCAGCACAGCATGCAAAATTAAATCTTGGCCTAGCAATCAGAGACAAAGCAGTCAACAAAAGCTGAAGAATTTCTTTCATCTTTTGGGTTTTGTTTCAAGAAATGCCTATCTACTCTGAGTTTTAGATTGGGAACCTTTTGATCTTGCAGTGCAATGGAAAGGAAACCTCTGCTTGAAGTTTGCAGCTAATGCGCTGTTTGCAGGGGGCAAACTTCCCTTATCAGAGCAGGCACAGGTCAGGAGGACTCATCTTTGACAGCGATTTGTAGCTGGGGCCTGTAATATATATACCTCGTTACCTGCCCTGAACTGTTGCACAGTGGTGCAATATGCTTCTAATAAGTGGCCACATTCCTTTGCAGAGGTGGGTGAAATGAATCATCTTCTATAGATAGACCTGTTGAAGTACAAAATGCTGCTGCTTTTTTTCTTGCAGTTGTTCTCCACAAATACTTTTCCATTCCATATTATTATGATTCCAAAAGGGTATGCTGAATATTTATCAGGCTAAAATACAAACTCACTGTGCCATCTCTCATAAATGCAGATTTTAAAAGTTTCTCATCTTTACTGTAAAATGTTGGTGATTCAGAAATAATCTAACAAGACTGTTCCTAGACAAATAATTTCCTCTACCAGTTCATCAAGTCCAGTTTAGTTGTTCAAGGGTTACAGGACATTAAAAAAAAATCCATCTACATTTATATATAGCAATACATTAGAATATAATGGAATACAGTCAACAAGGTAAATATCTTTTGTTTTTTCTCTACTTGTCTATAAACCATCTGCAGCTGGGAAGTTTCATTGTTAAAGGTCCATTAATGAGATCAATACAAGTTACATCCACAAGGGATTAGTTGGGTCACATACTATTGAAAGACTCTTGGGTTCAGCAAACTCTTCTGGTTCTCACGTGCAGTTATGCCTAACCATGCCCCTCCTTTCCTCCTTTTGCAATCCAAAACCTGGAAATGAAAACATTCCCATTTTTCCCCAATATCAACTTTCACACACACACAAAAAAATCGTACAATACATAGATTCAGAGATTCTAAATTTATCTTCAGTGGATGCTCTGTGAACGACAAGGGGTAGGTAAAAGGGAAGGCTCTCTGCCAGATATTTCCTCTCCTGTATTTATTAACTGACTTTTTCCCTGCTTTCCTTTGTGGCTTGTCTCAGGTTCAGTTATGTATTCATCAGTTTTAGTTTTGTTTCCTGAGCAAGCCCAGCTGCAGTCCCTGTCACCTTGTATCAACAGCATTTAATGGCTCTCTCATACCCTCTACTCCTACCCATGAAGTCGTAACTTTTATTTCTGGTTAATAATGGGGGCAGGTGAAAAAATAAATTAATAGACAGCAACAATAATTTTAAAGACACTCCCTCCACTTTCATTCCCTACTGTAAAGAAACAGGACAATAAACACAGAGCTGCAGAGCACAAGAGGCTGCTTGTTTCTCTGGGGAAGAAAAAACCATCAAAAACATGTGCATTTGCCATGGAAGAAAGACTGCCTTTCTGGTTGTGTCCGTGCTCACATGACAGATACAAGTTGACATAACACTGCAGTTATTTATTACACAGATGTTTAAAGATACCTCTTAATAAAAAAATGATAATCACACACAGTACCACAAATCCACCAGACCATGAAAGCTAATACTTACTCAGTACTAAATACCTAATGGCCTTGTAAGCCTCTGAGGAACCAAATTTGGTTACTGCTTTACTACTTGGAAAGCCAGCGCTTCAAAGAAAAAAGATTATTCGGATTTTTTACCAAGCTATTTAGCCTGTACGTTTTCCATCAAACAGTCCATCACAGCACACAAGTTTTCCGTTTTCAGCACTTGAAATGCCAGTAAAATGGATTTACACCTTTGCATTTAGTTTTGCATTGGCTTAGAGCTGATACAGAAACTGGAAGCAGAAAGGGAGCGGAGAACACTGCAGCCTTTGAGCAGAATCCTGCCCACACACTGAGGGGTAGGGAAGGAGCTGAAGGAAAGAAGGGTCCCTTGAAGCACCCTTTGTCCTGGTTACACCCCGCTTTTCCTGCCCTGGTGACACTTCCTGCCTTGCCTCTGTGAGGGACAGCACAAAGAAGCCTCCATCCACTTTTCACCTGTTTATTTGAAGAATCTACATGGCCATACAATGGCCCTAAACATGCCACATAAGCTTTAATTATTATTTTTTTTAATCTATTGTTAACTGTAATCTTTATCACTGAGATAGAAAAGTGTTATCAAGAGAGAATTTTCCTTGCTGACCAGTTTCTGTACGGGTACAGACACAGTAGCAAAGCGCAGGGCTATGTAAGAAGTCCTGCGTTAGCTTGGGTACCAGGAAAAGTACAAACAGATCAGTGTGGTTCTTTGCTTGAGCAAATATGTCGTTTTCCACGCAACGCTTAGTGTTACTTTGTACAGCAATAGCAAAACCTGAATTTGAAGAAGTTGCGATTTACTTGAAGCAGGCAACAACTGAGGCAAAAATCCTTTATATTAATTATTTGCTCAGTTCCACCCGTTATGCAAGGATAAACCCTATAAACAGCAGAAAGGAAGATAGCTGCTTTGGGATGCTGGGAAATACAGTGTCAGTAAATGCAATGGACTGTACGTGGATAAAACCCACTGAGTTTGTGCATACACAGTTAAGTGATCTAAATTACCCGTTATTGCTCAGGAAAGAGATCTTGGAATCATAACACGGAGTTCTCTGAAAGCATCAAGTTGAATGCCTGGGGATGGTAAAAGGGAAAAACAACGTCAGGGATGATTACAAGAGAAAGAGAACATCATCTCTCTGCATATAAACTGAAGTTTTGCCCACATCTTCGATACTACGCACAGTTCAAAAATGGATTTGGGATAATTATAAGAAGACAGGGAGAAGGAAGACATAAATAGCAGAGGTACAAACCAGCTTCTTTACAGGAAGAGATTATCCAGAGGAGGACTTTTCAGCCCGCAAGAGAGATCATTGTGGAGAAGAATATGATTATATTCTAGTATCATGAATAGCATAGAGATAGCGAGTGGGAACAACTGTTCTCATGATGCAAGAAATAGGGGGCACCAAATGAAATGATCAGACAGTTAGCTTAAAACGAGAGGGGCCAATTTCATTTTTTACATTATACACTACATAATTAAGTTGTAGAACTTATTGCCACAGGATGTTTTGAAAGCCAAAAGCATAAATGGATTAAAAGAAAAGCAATTAGAGAAACTCATGGAAGAAAGGTCCATCATGGGCTATTAAACACAATGATGCAGATACAACCTCTGGCTCAAGTTGTACCCAAACGGCTGACTGCCAGAAGCTGAGACAGAATACTGCTGCTGCTGCTGCTCTACACTGGCCAGTAGCAGATGCTTTGGCAAAAGAGAATGAAGGACTGACCTACGGTCTGAGTCAGGATGTTGGCTTAGATGGGTCTTTTCATTGGCCCAGTCTAGCTGTTTTTATGGTCTTCTGAAATAACTAATTTGTCTTTGGGAATCTGATGCTTATTAATATCCAGATTAAATTCCTTCCCTATAATAAGAGGGGGTGACCAGAAATTACCAGAAATATTACAAACAGCAATTGTTTAAAGTAACATAATGACCTATACTTCATACTTTGGGGTTGTTGTTAATCTGGGAATTGCTACATGACTTAAAAGCCACTCAGCTAAACTTACTGCTGCTTGAAAGTTTGTGTGCGTGACAGAAGTTTTACTTGACACTACAATAACACTTGTATGTTTAAATGCACAAGAGAAATTTCTTGTTAAATGCACAACAGTTATTGCTTGGAGGGAGAGAGATGTATAAAAGCAATGAAAGGCCCCGTAGTCTCTCACATATATCAGTATAAACTAAATCAACGGCACTGAATTTCCATAGATCAGCAGTGCCATAGAAGAGCAAGATCACCTCATAAAAGCCATTAAGGACGTACTAGATTGTTTCAACAATACAAATTAACATTTTCATTCTTGCAGGTTTCTCTAAGGGCAGTGTAAAGTTGCAGAAAAAGATATTACTGAAATAATACCTAATCAATAATTCAAGGCTATTCAGAAATGCACATGCACAAGGCTGCACAAATCACTGTCAACTTCTTGAGTTTTTCCTCTGTTTCTGCTTTAATATTTCCCTCGCATAGTTTTAGCATACTGAGCTGGTTACGGAACAAGTTGAAGTAATTTCATCAAAGTGAGATTTGTTCCTCCTCTGCGTTTTCAAAGAACAGGGAAGATGAGATTCAGGTAGGTGGACAGATTTGAAGTGTGAGTGTTTTGCACTAAACTTTTTACAACTTTGTAAAAGTTTTCAGTTTTTGAAAAGTGTCCACTTCTTTTCGACACTCCACCCAAGACAGGCTGGAGAGGGCCCTGATACATTCTGATACATTCCACAAAATATTTGGGGGGAGGGGGGGGTAGAATACATGCAAACAAAGCAAAATGTAACATCACCATGAAAGCATAGCTCTTAAATTCAAGGTTCACATTCAAATGAATTAATATTCTTGCTTTCTAAAGCAAGTCCCTAAAATTAGCTATAATACATGAGACAGCTTAACTTAAAATTGATCTCAACCAATGTAATACTGATTATTCTCACAATATAAATAATACAAATTATATATTTGTATTATATATTATATAAATATAATACAAATTATTCTCACAATATAAATGTGATCTCAGCAAAGTGACAGAGAGATATGAAGGTAGGAAGGAAACAGATGCTACAATGAACATTACCCACAAGGTAACATCTTCATTGGCAGAGATGCCAAAGGAGTCTTTGTAAAGCAGACGTTCCTGACTGAAGTTGCATTCCAGGTGTTCGCTTCTCATTGATGTCATCCCATCCTTCTATAGCTTTAACAGGAAAGGGTATTCATCTTCAATCCCCATCCTAAATTGCTGCACAGCAAACTACTGCTGAGCACTCCTAAATGACTGTCAGATCCCACCACACACAGCGTAGGGTTTTGGTGGTGGGAAAGGAATGATTTTTGGGGTGTGCTATCAGCATGTTGCCGATGACAAGCAAATGCTAGAAATGAACAATCATTTTAACTGAAAATGAATAATCCTGACAAAAGGGACAAGAATCTCATGTTTCCCTGGGCCAGGTGAACCCCCTCAATATTGTGCGACAGAATAACTCTTTGCCCTCTCAACATCTCATTCTCTTTTCTGTGAAGTGACACATGCTCCAGCAGAAATGTGGAAATGCTTCCTACCACCTTGTTTCCTGCTCGGAGACGTTGTCAACTCCACTATGGCTGAGAAAGCCATTTCATGCACAACTGCTCTATTAGCAGGTTCCTCACATAAAAGAGGCAGCATAACCCCAACTCCACCTTCTCTGGTTCTTTCACCTGGAGTTTAAGGTCTGTGAAGGGGTGGTTGCACACATGACTCTTCAAGATGGCTTCAAGCTGCAGACCCTGGATGCAGTGGAGTGTGTGGGCAGCCAGTTCCCAACCTGCAGAGGAAGGATGCTACTCAGACACAATACTATCCATAGCTTTTCCTACAGGTAGGAGGTAAATGTCTCATACTCAGCATGACAGTGGTGTAGAGCTCATTCTCAGAGGCCTTAATTCCTCTGTGGGCGGAGCTCCTGAAACATTAGGTGCACATACTGCAAAATATTTTATGGTATCTGTAAGCCAGCATCATTGATTACTTTACTCATTAAAAGATTGAAAGCACAATGCCAAAGCAGATTAAGGTCATGGTGCAAAGCTCCCAAGCTCAAACAAGACACTGGTTCAGTTGTTCCTTCATAGTCTAAGAAAGCGATCAGAAACACTCAAGCTGCATGCCCTACAGCTGCACTGTGAATACAATTCTGTTGCTAAAATCCCCAATGCCCACAAAGCATCATGTGGCTTCGAGGACAATCTTCACAGCTAAGGGAGAACAGGTTATGCCTCGTCCTCCTCCTCATGTTGAAAAATCCCTGCATCCAGATCAATATGATTCAAACATAATGAGCCCTCAATGTTGCATGAAAAAGTTGTAGTAAGGGACCACAGGCACACCTTCAGCTTCCACACTGGCTCTGGGTAAAACAGCTTTCAGTTACCATGGGAACACATCTTCCCACAGTACCACAATCTCCCATCTACCATGATAAATGCAATCCAGCATCCTGAAACAGCTCTTTCTTTGCACAGTTCATGCTCTCCTCTTGCAAGGACACACAGAAGCCTGCATCACACACAGGCACAGACTGACAACAGCCTGACTCTTCCGTCACGTATGTGCAAGCCAGGTGCCTTCTTGCACTTCAGCTTTCTCAAGCTTGAATGTTTTTCAGATTTGTGACAGATGAAGACAGATTAAGCAAAAGGGATGTTTTAGTAGCTTGATTCCAATCTAATCTTTGGAATAGCTGAGGCTGACTCTTTGCTTTGCCTGATACTTCCTTTCAGGTGAGTCATTTCAGGCTCTCTGTGACTCAGCTGTGCAGAACACAAACCCGGTACTTTTCCCTTCCAAAGGGGATGGAAGGAAGCATAGCATCTCTTGGCCACAGACAGAAGCTGCCAGAGCCCATCATCCTGTTGCCTAAATTACTGCAGCATTTGGGGGTTGTGGGGACTCTTGTTTGTTTGCTTGTTTTGGCACCACTGACATACATTTGGCTTCAGATCCTGAGCCCCCGGCCATGCCCCTGAAGCAGCATGGCCAGAGAGCTGGGAACAATGCACACAGAGACCTGACGGAGCTGACAAAGAGAGTCACAGAAAATAAGCAGCACTTTGAACTACTGGATCCTTGCTGCTGCTGGACGGGATGCACAAGTACAACAGAGCCAGAGCTATGCACAAAGCAAGGGAAAAGCTCAAGGAAAATGGTTTATTTTTTAACCATCTGACTTCAGCTTAAGGACACCACAACCACAACTTCTCCAAAGGAAATGAAGGGGGTTAAAACGCTAGCTAAGGAAATGCACCTTGATAGGCCTTTTTGCACATTCCAGCCTTGTTCTTGCCAAGGAGCTGAAACTTTCCCAACTGGCCATCATCATAAGAATATGAATCACTGTTGGAATCTCTAGGCAGCTAGGGCATATTTGTGGCATTTGGGAGTAGCAACTGTCATCTGATCATCACCGATTAGAGCAAGAATCAATGAAGCATTTAAATCCACACAACCTTCTGCTTTAAACACACATCAAGTCCTATTTGGAAACAAGTATGGTTTACCTGGAAACTTGGAAATATGTGTTGGGAGTGGGGAGGGGAGGTTATCTATGGCACACTGGGTCCAGTTCATTTAGGACTGTACATCACACATTCGACTAAGTCAATTGGTGAGGAACAAGAGATGGCCCATCATTCCAGCTGTTCATCACAATGAAACTTTTTCATAATGCCAAATTGCAATTAAGTGCATGGACAATTCAAACTGAAAAAGAAGCAATTTCAGGGAATCCTTACAGAAAATTCTTATTCAGTATCACTAATTGTAGTGATTTATAGCTGATGAGCTATCTCCAGACCTACAAACACTCAAATTATTAAGCAAGAAACAGTCTGATCTGAGACAATAACAGGAGTACAATGACCAAGGGAAATTACTTTATCAATAAACAGATGTCAGTATTTAGCACCAATAGTCTATGACCCCTTTTATCTCTGGGCTTCAGAGCACTTTACCAACATTAATTAGCCCTGTGAGATAGTTCTGGTACCCATTTTACGGGCACAGAGCAATTACTCCTACTTTATGGGCACAGAGCAGTTAAATGGCACTCTCAAGGTCAAAGAAGAATTCCGGTACCCAGCCACCAAATCTGTCCAGCAACTCACTACACTAGTAAGATATTTAATTCTTATTTATTAGATCAGTTCCCATGCTTGGGTGGACTACCTGACTGAAGTTTAGAGGATCTGGTATTTCCTACAGGTAGACAGCTAGGAACTGCAAAGTATTCCCCATAGTGTAAATCTACACCAATAGCCCGATGAATGGCAAGTCTCAGAAACAGCATTTGAAGCCTCAGAAATCTGACCTTCTCATAACTGCAGTCAGTATTAGCATTTAATAGAGAACACCTAACACCATATAGATAACCATATAGATATTCATTCTCTTCCTAACCTGCGGCCACTAGATAGCACTGAGAGCATATAACCAGTCAACACCACTATAAAACTTAGTTTTGCATAAATGATTGCCAATGCACCATGGCTGAGAGGAGGTAGCTGAGTTACCACAGCATGAGAAATAAGCCTTAATACAACCCTTATACTAAAGCATGGCACAGGCATGAAGAGAAGTTCTGCTCAGTCTATCAGCTAACAGATAAGTGTTTCCCTCTGCTGCAGAGGCGAGAGGGACTGGTGATCATGACGCTCAAACGCATGACATTTTCAGTTCTGTCACCAACCTGTGGTGTGACCTTTCATATGCTGCTTTGCCGTTGTGTTTGTTCCTCCTATAAAAAAACTGAGGTAACAACTCTTTTTTCAAATTCAGCCTCCTGAGCTCTTCAGTTTAGAAGATCCCTGACCATTTGGCCACTCAGTTATACATGGAGCTGCACAAATCAAAGACTTCTCTTTGTTTGAAAAAGCTGTAACCAAATAATTAAAAATGCTACCCAAAGATGTTGGTTTTTTTTTTTTTTTCTTTTTGTTGAGGTTCACAGAGTGACTGCTTTTTGTTTATTATTATTAGCTTCAGATATTCACATCCCTTTTTAAGATTCAGGTCAATTTGAAGACAACACTTCAAAACAAAACAGAAAATGCAATTTACATCTCCTTTCATGCTGTTTTTCTTCTTAGACAAACCTGAGCGAATTTGTGGATGAGTCTAACAGCTCCAACTCAAAAGCTGCATTTTCATCATCCTTTTGAGCTTGAGAAGTTCACTAACAGTTTCAGCCCAATTTTACCCGTCTACTCACATAGAAAACAAATCAGTGTTTAATTAGGTGCATGTGAGTTAAGTGCCACTATGTAGCTGCACCATGTGGAGATTGAGAGTATCTTAATGCATCACAGCTATCCAAAACTTTCTCAGAAACTCTTAGATTTGTAACATTTTGTAGTTGTAAATACCTGACATGCCACAAAACCCCTATCACAAATACTGCCTGCTGGCACTGGCTAAACAAGGGGATCTCGGGCACATTGGCAGGTGTGCAGAGTACAGAAAGTGCTCTTTGACACCTTGGAGGAAGGACTGGATACTATTATAAGATCAGAACATCTCTTTATTCCTTGCAGTTGCATCCCAGGTTGCTTAAGCCAACAGGGCTGTTCTTCGCATGGGAAGATAATCTGTTTATGGAAGCTCCTTAAATTCTGCAAGTGAGTATGTGTTATAACTTCTTTTCTCCTCAACAAATGTAAAAATCTATGGTCTGAATACCAGCCAGTTTCTCCCAAAGAGGAAAGCCTCAGAAAGGGGCAAGACTCAAACACAACTTTTACACAGACATAGTGACAGCCCCTCTTGACGAAGAGGGGAAGCTCAGGAGCTTCTGCAAGCCATCGATCTTACCAACAGCCATGAAGAGCAGCTGTGAGACCAAAGAGCTGAGGAAAGAAAGGTGAGAGGAAAACCCATGACATTAAGCAAATAACAATTACCCTAGGGATAGCTCCACTCTGTCCTACCCCTCCTCACTCTCTTTTCATCCTGTGACCACCAGCAACAGCTCAGCTGAGCGTAGTAGGATGGCTCTGGCCTGGTGACACCATGCCACGGGTTCAAATGCCTTCCTGCTGCTCTCACCTGGCACAAGACATCAAACTTGGACTGTCATTTCCCCCAAATTAGAGAAAGGTAGGGCAGCAGGGAGGCAAAAGGATATACAGGGTTGTGGGTGCTTCCAGGATCTTCCTGGTGGAAGCCTGTTTGGTGGAGGGATTTTAGCAGATGAAAGCCATTCCCTGCTCTGCACTGTCATCTTCTACATAGATCACGCACAAACAAGGGAACAAAAGAGATGTGTTTGTTCCAGTTCTAATAGAAACACAAACACATTGTTTTAGTGCATAATTTGTTTGCTCAGGAAAGCTCAGCTCAATTGCAGGAGTAGCAATTGCTGTGAGGTCCTGCAGCTGATTAAAACAGATAAAGTTAAAAAAACCCACATTCAAAATTATGTCAAGCAGGAGACAAAGATCATAGGCCTTATTTTTAATGTCACAGAGAAGAGACCCTAGTTTGCCTGTGAAACTACCTGACTTTTCCATGTAAGATAATAGAAATTAAAAGATGAGACTTCCCCTTAGATTTATTTGCTCAGTCACTAACTGTGTTTATAGGCAGCTGCACCCACAACAGATACTCATCCTGCTTGGAAACAGGACTTCTACTAATTCTCCCAAAGTTTTGTTCATGTACAAACAGAGCATCCACTGGCTTTGTTTTGCCTGTCTTGTGGCTTAATCCCTAGATGACACATTATGTATGCGTCTCTTATATTGTTTATTTTTTATATTCCAGGCTTTCTAGATAAAAATGCATAAAATCTAGAAAAACAAGCACAAACAATTTTTTAGAAGTCGTTAGAGCGTATTCATTTATGAAGAAAAAGCAGTCACATCTGTGCTTCATAAGGATGTGTCGGAAGGCCAAGATACAATTATCTCATTGGTGGTTTAAATATAGCTTTCACCAGAAAGAGTTCATCTTCACCCATGCTGTAAATTGGGTTAATTTTTCAGCATGCCAAGTGGCAATTTGTTCTCTTAACATGAATGGCTTTTGTAACATCAGCTGCAGCTTCACAATATTAACATCTACCCTTTAGAAGAACTCTGAAAAATGAATTATTCACCCCAACTTCAACAACTGCTTCATTCTCAAACCAAGCAAGAAATATTAACCCCAAATTATTCTGCAATAGAGTAAGCAAGAGCTGTCTGAAACAGAGATTAAGTTAGTATTTACTCCACTGAAAAATTAAGCATCTGTTTAGACATACAAGCCTGTGACAGGTGCTACCTATGAGAGTGAGAAGCGCTGAGCTGTGAATGTGTAAAATTTCGCAAAGGGACTGCTCAGCTAAAAAAGCATTGCTGTATCCTATGTGGGCTGAGCCAAAGTATATATTTATTTAAATGAATTGCAAAACTAGTGCTGGAATAGTTGGCACGTACTTCCACATACGTAACAGAAAATGATGGAGAGTATGGAGAGAGTCCAGCCTGTATCACTCTGCAGGATAATGGTTGCACCTGGTTGAGTAGTTTACAGGGAAAAAGATCTTCCACGTCAACAAATCCCACTCACCGCATTCATGCTGCTGGACATTTACAGTCTCTAGACTGACCACAAGATAAAAGACAAAACCAAACTTCTCCAAATTTTACATTTCTTTGTGGGAGAGACAAGGGAGGGAAGCGGCTGTTTTCTAGTTGCAGAAACACTTGGCATACGCTGGTGAAGGCAGTTAGTCTGTATTTCTGACAAGGCAACTTTAATACAATCTTTTTTGATTTCAGTGAAATTTCCATGATACAAAAAAAAAAAAACCATCCCAGAAGTGCCTTCCAATCTTTTTTTTTTTTTCCTCCTGCATCAACCCAGATTCTAAAACACAATTTTCTAACAGGGAAAGATTTTCTTCGTGTTTTCTTGCTGTTTAGTTCTTCTAGTATTTTATCTTGCTTTTTTAAAGTGCATTTATATTTGACAGCTAGACTACTTTTTATGTGCAATGAACTGAGATCACTTAACTCTACACAAAACAGGCAATAATCCTACCTCCAGATAGATGATGTCTTTGAAATATGTTTGGAAGTTATTTTCAAGGACAACCTTTTCCTCCTCAAAACCTCTGATGAAACTACAGGTTGTTCCAAAGTCATTATTTAGCATTTAATGAGCCTGAAAAGTGCCAGGTCCTCTTCCTCATATTTACATTTCCAGACTTGTACACAGATGTGTGCACCTACATGGGTCTGTACAAGGGTGGAGGGGCAGAGCAGGTATATCAGCTTCTCAGAAATCCGAGTTGCAAAAGGGGAATTACACTATTGCACAAAGGCTTTCCCTTCTTAACCCCATTTGATACTTTGTACAGGATGCAATTGTGAAAAATTCCACATCTCACAAATTCTTACATTTCATCTTCCTTAAGGAGCAGGGAGGAAATGCTTCTCTGAAGCATGCACTTAGACTTTTCCCCAATTCAAGTATTTCTGAACTCTGGGAGAGGAAGAGTCTTCCTCTGCAGGAGACCATGGATGTATCCCAGGCATGTGATGGAACCACCTGTACATTTTACCTCTTGTCCATCTTCCCCATTTAACAATCCAATATTTGCAGTATGACCAGGCTTTACATGAAAGGTAGGGAGCAGAGGTTCTACCACCTCTCTGTTAGGACTGGTTGTGCACCACATTCCTTTGAGACAGAAGTAGATGCAAACCTGGTGCCAACACACTGCGGCTGCCAGACCTGGTCTGGAAGAATTAGGATTATCTGAGCTATTCTGTTTTCAAGGACACCTTCATCTGGGAAGAAGGGAAATTAATTCTACCAAAAGGTGACTGATAATTCAGCTGAGATCAATTCAGTGCAAAGCAGCAATGCAAACAGCCTTCAAGGATTATGATAATTGAAGTGAAACTCCTTTATTTCAGAAGAGCTCCCTATCAGCCCTGCCTCCTTAGACACACCTCACCCATTTCTTGTTCTGTCCTGCCCATCTTTCTCTGATTGTAGGTAAGTATATATTTACACAAAGACTAGCAATAATAGGCCCTCATGGTAATTTAATAGAAGAGAATTTATCTTTAGAGTCTGAGTAATTGCCAGAAATAAAATCTGGTTTAAATATTATGGTTTATTTAACATTTCCCTTATGCAAAATGTAGTGCTCTATTTACAAGCTAATTAGAAGGTTTTATAGTGTTTAAAGAAAATCTATTCACATTAGCAAACCATCAACAACACAAATCTTGTGCAGATTTCTATAAGACATCCAACAGAAGCTGGCAGCATCAATCACCTGTCTTCATTGTCAGAATAGTTAGTATATTATTACTATAGCACAGTACTCGAGCACAGAAGTACCAGATTTAACCTAGAAAAACAATTGAAACTACTGAAAGAAATAGATTGAATCAACAACAATCTTCCCAGGATCAATGAATACGCATAAATTTAACAAAAATATCAAACTTCTACTATTTATCTTTTGTTGGCTTCGTGTGTGATAGAACAGATTAATGTAAGATACTGACAGCTCTACAAAATAAAGCCCCCTTGCCCATCACAAGCAGTGACAGTTTAAAAGTCTCCCCTAGGTGAACTTGACCTTGCAACTGACAGTGGACACATTTTGAACATGTAATTCCTTCTAGGTCTTGGGAAAATAAGTTAAGTTAATCTATTGACCTCGGAAACCCATCAGGAATGCGGAATATCTGTGTGAGTGGAAAGCCCAGTCTCCTAACCTCTCTGTACCACATCTTCAGGTTTGATGCTCCCACCTGCAACCATCTGAGCATGCCACTCATAAAACCAGATTGGCTCCTGTGTATTTTCCAGTTATTTCCTGGCATCCCTGACTCGCCACTGGGGGTAAGAAACCATGTTTACAGAATCTGGCAATAGGGTTCTGACTGTAAAAGGTGAGTTACATTGATGTAAGTGCAGCTGCTTGAGTACCATTCTGCCCTCTCACACTCTGGCTGTGATGCTAAAACGCCATCAGGGAAGGCACCTGGAGTGGTCCATCCTTCCTTTGGGTTACAGAGCTCAGCACGCACACAGTCCCCGCTGGCAGAAAAGGCACACCTATCTGATCCCTAATTAAAATCCCCTCCAGCAACATGCACTTACAGTAACTTGAAATGATAGACCACTACACTGTAGCTACAAATCATCTGCACCATGCTGAACTGTAATTTTAGCGTATCTGTTTGCAATGCAATCTGGGTCTGTGTAGCAGAACCACTTTGTATCTGTGATTGCATGTGGGAGGAGGTGTGGGTGGATGGCTGACAGGTGCAGTAAAATAAAGCCACAAACTAAGCAGTGATGAGGTTGCCCATAAATAAAAAAGGTCTTCAGGTAGCCATGTTTCTCAAGAGCAGTGGCAATCAATCAGCCATAAACGGATGACCTGAAAACATCCCTGGCATTGCATTTTATGCACACATCTCCCAATATTTTTCTTACCCTATGCTCAGAAAAAGAAGAGCTTAAATTCACTATCCCAAGACCATCAAGCTATCCAGTAAGCAAATAAACAGAGAGTGCAAATCCAAGAGATGGTACTGGTAATATGCCCACAGGGCCTCCAGCTAGTGAGATCTGTGAGCACATCTGCACACAAAGATGAAATTGCAGTTTAAGATGAGTTACCTATCGCAGGCTGAGACATAATTGCGTTATCGATTGTTATGGTTCTTCCTCATCATTGTATTGCAGGATGCTTGAGAGACTGTGTAGTGCAAACAAGTATGAGCATGAACAGTGGAATATGGTCCACTGAGCATTAGGCTTCTTGTGCCAGGGCCTGCTGTCTCAGTCTGTTTCATTTGCTTTCCCAGCTTTCCTCTGTGTCCTTTTCGGTTATTTCAGTTTCAGTATTTGCAGGGTTATTCTCCCTCGGAAGGTTAATGGACAGAAAGCCTTTATTCTGGATGAAGTAGTTTTAAAGTGTAATACCCATTTCAGAATATGAAATTAAAAAATTACTCTTGCAAAGCAGTTTATTTTGTAACAACTACTTGGGTCAGCCTCTCCTTGCTGAAAAACTTGCTGTGGTTTTACAGGAAAGAACAGGATGAAGGAAAGCATCTTTCCCCTTCCCATGCCAAAACAGATTTCTTTAAATCCTAGTTTAAATTCAGATGTGTCAAAACTTTGGCTGTGGAGACACATCAGCTCTTAGAATCTGCTTGTTACAATGAATTGTATCACCATCCACAGCTACTTGTCACCAGGCCCTTCCTAGGTATCGCAGGAGAAGAGCCTGTGGGAGCAGTGGCATTGGGCACCCTTGTTTTCCCTCGCACAGCAGGATGTGGAGCACACGCAGATGTTCTCTGTACCCTCTGTGGCAAAGGTGGCAGGGACCATGGCTGGGAAAAGTCCTGCATATTGCCTTTAAATGGTTTGCATGTGACTAGCAGCATACGTAGCTCATCTTGAGAAACCTTAACTTAACGCTTTGGAGAGCTTCAGGGGTTTGAGCTGTGCCTTTGCCGAGGATGTGGTCCCCAGTCCCGAGACAGATGAACCCTTCCTGGCATAATACACTGGCCGTTCCTCCCACTCGCATTCTGCTCCCTTTAAGAAGAGCTAGTATTTTGCCTTTTTTATTTCCCTCCAAACATTCACAGGAGCCTGATGAAATCCCAGTGCCTCACCCCTTCAATCACCTCCTCCTTCTCTGTGGAGAGGCTGGGACATCTCTCACGTTTGACCTTGCCCCTACGCAAACATGCAGCACTGCCTCGTTTCCCTTTTATGGTCTCTCTGCTTATTGCTGATGATGGTAATTTTAGTTTGTATCAAATAGCAGCTAGCTTGGTATCCTGTAATGTTTACAGTCTCCTATAATGTATATTTTGGAAATACTAATAAAAATAATTTTTGAAGAAGAGAAAGGAATGGCATTCAAATTGCTCACAGAGTGTGAAGAAACAAAATACCATCTTGTCAAGATTAGCTGTAGGTCTCTAATATTATCCTTTAATTATTATTGAACGGCTTTGCCACAGGCTTGCACAAGGGAAAAATCCTTCTGAGACTTCTAAAATTCCCAATCCACTGTTTAGATTTGAAGTTTTATAGAATGCGGGTTTTGAACCTGTCCCTGTTAGCCAGTGTGATCACTGGTTGGACATGAAAAGATTGTTTTCTTTAAAAACTGCAATGGTCTTTTCAAGAAAAAACATGCTGCACACTCAACATATGCACTGAATACAGAGGCATTTCCAGGGGACGCAACCAACACCTAAGAAGAAGCAAAAATCTAGCTATGGACACAAAATAACTGGATCCCACGCTCTGCTGCCTTTGAAAGGAATGCTCTGCACAAATGCACGAGATTGATTACATTGTTCTTCTCTGCACAGAGCTCAAGAATCATTTTTCAGTCTAAATTAACAAATATCTACAGTATCAGTGCTCTTAAAGGAAACTAATGAACTGTTCTATATTCATCTTTCTCATTACAGATTTGTTACAGCTTATCACATGAATAATATTCCAGCTCTTAAGAGGGGAAAAAAAAAAAAAAACAACAGTGTCAGAGAAAAATACTTTGATTTCTCACATGCACTTCAACACTAAGTTAATTAAATAGTAAGGAGTCATACAAATCACTTTAAAGCTGCTAACACAAGATGAACTCCTGCCTTTTCTGTGCACAGGATGATTTTTTTAAATTATGTACTCTCTAGCTGCTATCACAGATAAGGCTTTCACAACAGTTTTGCAGAGAAATTGATGTAATTTTGTGGCATTATGCATTATTCTGGGAATGAAATAAGAGCAAGATTTCATTCTATATCCATAAAGAGGAGCAGTTCAGAATTCAGAGCCTAAAGACAGGATAAACTAAAGGGACTTTGTGTCACCTGTTGGCACTTCTGCTTGTGCTCTCCTTCGGCTGCCTTGACCTTTAGGCCTTTCCGAATTATAATAATCTTGCAAGGGTGTCTTATGGGCCACAGCACCATTCATACTCTGTACTGCATTATAGATTATAGATGTGCCTGATCACATCAGCCCTGCTACAAAATCACTGCCCTCTGAAGCTTTTATGCTGGAGGGATCCTGCTACAGCCACAAAAGTAACTAGGGCATTCACAGCACTCGGTAGGAGTTTGAGATTGGAGGAGTGTCAAAGGGTAAGGATTTCATCCAAAAGAGCCAAGAGCCAACAAAATGGCACTTAGAAACACAAAGCAGAGCGTTCAGACTCATTCAGTCTGCCACTCGAAGAACAACATGAAGCTACAATTAAAAGCTATTATAACTCTGCATCAGGGAATATAGTTAAACCCACCTACGCAAATCCGACTACACCTATGCAAGCTGCACGTACACAAGCATAGCCTTTCCAGGCTATATACTTAATGAAATTTATTACTAGTGGGGTCAAAAATAAGAACAGTCCCAGAAAATCATATGTCTCCTCAGGTAGGCAGATGTTCAGTTCTCATTCTGATTCAATACAGAACTTGGACATTCTGAAATCAGCAGGTTTCCAAGTCCACCAAGCCAAAACTAGTTGTCACCACAACCTGGAAGTTGCACCTTCAGCAAAACAAGAAAAGACCAAAAAAGTTATGGTTAAATGGAGACAGGCACCTAGAACTGCCACACCTGGATGCATTTCGCTGTCACCGAGGTTTTTGTGTTAACACTGGCTGCCATCTGTCCTTTGGAGAGAAATACAAGCAAAACCCTCAAACAACAGCCCTACTCTCCTATGTCTGCAAGAAGCAGCTCTGAGGAGCAGACTATAAAAACAGTCTTCAGAGGTTTACCTCTGGAGTGGCTCTGGACCTCACAAGTACCACTGAATTAGAGTCCCACTACAAATAAGGCACTGGACTAGGCACTGAACATCTAGTATTGAATATTAGCTCTGCTTGCACCTCCAGGCAAATCACTTCACTCTCTGCCTATCATACTCTCTCTCCTCTATTTTAAGCGTACGTATGACAGAACATACCCAGCTTCTCTCTATGATACGGCTGACAGCAAAGAAACAAAGCCCAGATTTCAGTTAGGGTCTTGAGGCACTCAAGTGACAACAGCATGGTGTTTAGAAATCATCCTTTAAGCACAACAGTGATAGTTTCTACCCCAGTGAGCCCTTAACAAGGCTTCCGTATGCTCAAAAAGTTTACCTGTCCAAAGTTGCTACCATCTCTGAGTAATTTTAGATTCACAGACTGTTGTCTATGAATCTTTGCTATCTGAACCAGCTGAAAGGCTTGAAGTTAAGAAGATTGGTATTACGGATTTAATTTGGATTAGAAATTAATCTCAAAGAGTCTACTCCAAATACTGTTGAATCTTTTCTAAATGAAATAAATTAATTTTAATTTTTTTTTTCTTATCTAGAGGTCATCTAGTCAAACAAAAATTTCTTTATTAAAACTTCAAATATGAATTTTTTCCCTGATTATCAAACAATTCCAATTCTCTAGTTAAAGGATAAACATTAATTTACATGCAACATATAATCACGGTGTTTTTCCCACCCTGGTATAAATATGGTTAACTAGATTACTAGAACAGCTACTTCTTGAAAGTCGAACAAATTTCTCAACGATATCAAACCGCATTTTCTAAACAATATAAAGACCACTGCTTTCATCTCCAAAAGTCACAAACATCACTGGATATTTACGAGAGAGATAAAGGGGTTTGTTAAATGTTCAGAAGTTCTTTTGATATCAAAACTGATTGATGATATTTGACCTTAGTAGTGTGGATCAATCAAAAAATGAAAGCATTTTGAAGGAACCTTTTAAAACCATAGAATCATGAGAAACCATAAGAAGTTTCAGCCTTGGGACTTTTCTACACAACATCCAGAAGGTGGTAAGTTTGTATCCTCAAAGTAACAAGCAGCTACAGTATTCCTAATATCTGAATACATTAAGTTAACCTGCTTCAAGATATATAAAATTGACCAAGGTGCAAAAGGAATGAGCCTCCAACTTTTTTTTTTTCTGAACAACACTTATTTTTGAGAACTTCAAAGTTTTTAGCACTTGTGACTTCCAGGTTGTTTTGGTATCTAAAAAATTCACTCCCCAAACCTGCAAGTAGTTATCCCTTTATAAATGATGCAAGTCAGTACGGTAAGAAATGTATACCTAAAATATATTAATTCCTCTAGAGGCCTCATTCAGATACTCTAAGTTCCAGCCAAATCTGTAGACCACCAAAATAGGACTGGAATTGGTTTTGTAGAGGTAAAAAATTTCTTCAAGGTATTAGAGATCAAAATTAAGATCAGTATGTGCTGAAATATGTGGTAGGCTGTCTAAACACCTGTGAAATCTGGATTGGTCTGTTTATTTTCATGCAGGATGTTCCTTTTGGTAAAACAGGAACTGCAATGTTAAAGTCCTGCCTGCTGGTTTGAGGTTTTAAAGGAGATATGTCAATTATTCTTTTATTTATTTAGGAAATTCTTCTCTGAATGTACCCAGAAAGGAGCTTAGAAGGCACTACTCCATTTTATGAATTTGAATAAAGAACAGCACAAGAGAGTATTTATGCTAGTTATACACAGTAGTAAGATCCTTCTCTTCACCTGGTGCTCAGATTACTCTCTCCCCTCCTCATCTTTTTTCCTAGTTTCCCTGTCTCTCTGCACTAAAGTTAGTTTCTCCTTACCCTATCTTCAAATGTCCTTTTTCAGTCATCTCCCCTTTCCTCATAATCTTTTCTTTTTACTTTTTCGCCTTCTGGAGCCACCAGTACCAGCACGTAAGATCTTTCCATAGCTTGCAAAGCACAGCTGGCTGAAAAACTGCTAAAAGCAGAGGACCTCACAGGAGCTGAAAACCACATTATCAATACATTTCTATACAGATATTGTTTTAGATGCACAGTGCAAAACGTTGGGAGTAGATTCTAATGTACTCTTACCCTTGGAAAGAATGGAATAATAATGATGGACCTTGAATCCATCCTTGACCTCTGCTCTCTGCTTTCATCCTTCTTTAAAATCGCAATACACACAGTTACCATTGAGCATTGCTTTTAAATGCATCTAAGAACAGGGCTGTTTTAAGCTAGTAACGTTCTTTGAGCCTAACCATTCTACTCTGGCCTTCTTAAGCTTGACAAAGTTCATTTTTCCTAAGTGTTTTCTGGAACTCATCATTGGGTAAAAATAGTAAAGCATTATTCTGAGGAGCATTTTTTCCTGCTTGTTAAGGTATTTCCTGATAGCTCTGTCTTGTGAAGTTAAACATGTTCTCAGAAAGGAGTCTCTGCTAAAGAAGCTTTCAATAGCTCATCAGTTCGAAGCAGACCTGGTATTCCTTTCTTCTGACAAAGCATTGTCCATGCTATGAGCAGTCAGGCAGTTTCTTTATCATATGGTGTATGAAACATCTGTACAGCAAGGCCAAACTGCTCCTGCTGGGTTCATTACTTTGATAGCTTCCCAGGCAAAATTAACTGCTTTGTCACCATATTCATTTTGACTGCCCCACAGATTAAAACCAGCAATAATTACTCCCCATCCCTCCAGCGCTTTCCATGGCAGTGCACTGTTTGTTCCCACACTTTATCTTCATGAGGTATTGTTATGCCACTGCTGATGCAAACAGCTGGTCAGTTTTTACGATGGGTGTATTATCATCTGCTGTTACTGCGCAATCTGTAATATATTTGATTGCTTTCTCTCCTGCCGTCAGCAGAGATCTACCCATCACGCAGCCCACACCAACTTTCCATTAGAAATCCTTCTGCAGAAATTAGACGATAAAACATCATGACATAAGATAGACTAAGAAAGTAAAAAACATGTCTTATAATATGCAAGACCATAGCTGAATAATAAATTTAGCCAGATGTTATATGGCCTAATTTTCAGAGATCCTTCACACCACCCACAAGTGAAATGTGAATCAGTGTTTTGCAGAGAAGCCATTAGCCAGGCCAGGATCTTAGTGTACGCTGCAGGATTATAAAATAACACCAGTGTCTAACTGAAGTAAGTTATAGCTTAATATATATGGCTATACAACTAACAGAGGAGAGGGAAGCGAGCAACAGGGATCAAAGTAATGACAGGACACTTCAGCACTTGCTTAAGTTAAAGCTTACTAAATCGTTTTTTATGTCAAACTACCACATTATTTTGAAGACTCACGGGGCAAAGCACAGACACCTTACTCACCGTGGACACCAGTCTTAGGAGCCAGCTCTGCTTCCCACCTGCAGTCACCGTCCTGCATCATCCTAACACTGTACAAGAATGAAGTTGGAATGACGGTGGAATTAAGTGTTTGCCAGGTCCAGGGAAGTGAAGGCAGAGGAACATGGGGAAGCAAGAGATGAATTCTTCAGAGAGGAGCCTCGCTGCATGGTGCACAGCTCATCAGGGCAACCTAAAAGCTTTACTCAAAGACAAGGGCACCTAACTAGCCGAGTACCTTTTCTGCCACGACAAGATTTAAATCAGGATTTCTGAGTCTACCCTGGGGCTTCCCATGTTCTTAACACGGGGCGACCAGTTCATATTATAATGGCTGAGTCAAGGAACTGAGGACAATTACACCACATAACACCGTTTTGTGGATCAATAACTCATTCAAGCAGTGGATGAAATAGCACAGCAGGACACTGGCTGACAGCCCCAGTGCAGGCCACAGAAAAAGATGCTTTTAGCACAGATTAACTAAAAACATACAAAGGATGAGTTTGGCTGAACTCCACTGACATGAGCTGAGCTCTAGTAAATGAGAATCTGGTTGAATATAGCGAACAGTTACTTACAGCACACACTTGCAAATTAACAATGCAGAGAGCTGCAGAAGCTCTAGTAATCTCAGAATTTAACTTTTTCCCCTTGTTTTCAATCTTGAAATTTCATAGGCAAAGGTCATCAAGAAAACTTTTTAAAACGTAGCAAATGTCTTTTGCATTTTGATATTTCCATGGAAACCTTTAATATGTTGCACAGCACAATATGTCCTTTAAATGCTCTAAACTCATGAGAGAGAGAGTTAGCTCCAGAGAGTTAGCTCATGTCAAGAGAAACGGATAGGCTTGTATTGCTACTGGCAACACACTTAATATAAACAATGTCTTGCACTTTCCTTCAAGTGTGTTTATCCTACGTCTTCCTCTGAAAAAAAATGACCCCACAACACGGAAAAAGGATCCCAGCAAGTGGTTTAGGGCAGCCTCATGCAGCAGAATTGCCTGGTGCAACTTCTCTGCAGACAAGCCGCAGGACGGCTCAGACAGCTGATCTCTGACATTGGGCTGGTGGCCTATTTCCCCCTGGCAATTTGGCTGTTAAAAAACCTGGTATTCTCATTAGCAAGACTGGCCAAGGTGTGTGTGGGTGTGGTAACTGAAGCTGCAGGGCTGATCGTTCCAGGTCAAGGTGAGCACACGTTGTGTCACAGACACCTGGAGATGGTCTCCTTGCTCCCGTCTGTGCCATTCATGCTGTGTAAATAGAGTTACACTTCACTTGCCAGAGGGGTCAGTACAATACGTGTCACAAACATTAAGAAAAAGTCATTAATATAAATTACAGCCACAGCTACCAAGTACTGGAAAAAGCTTTGAATAGCTGGAACTGATAATTGTGCAATGCTGTCAGAACCATATCAGAAACTAGATTATCACACACACCCCAAAAAAGTATCCTGTTCCACCTCATTTTTGTTTTAAACGGTGTGAAGAAATTGCAGTTTCCAAAGAAATACTTCCTGATCATCTCTGTTGCATTTAAACACACACACATGCAGGAATACCAAAGATTATCTGATTTCATACCCTGCCACCAGACACAAGATGCAAATATTGCACTTGTACTTCCACCTACTGTAAGTAAGATAATAAGCTTGCAACATAAAAGATCAATAAAGGCTATAACTAGACATTGCAACCAGCTGAATAAATTTAAGCATTCTATTGCTTGCCACTGGTAGAAGAACATTTAAAACTGACAGGAGAGATGGCTTTTACAGCAGTTATATTCTTAATGCAACTGCTATTTGGGGAGGGGTGCAATTAGCATTGTCAAGTGCTACTTACTTCTTTAAAAACACAGTTTTAGTAACCTAGTGAATATTTTTCTGAGTTCTAGTTATACGGGTGAGGAAGAAAAAGAGGTAAGTTACAGGAGGATAAATGGATGCCATCACATCAGTAGATCACTGCAGATCTGTTTCCAAGCACAAGATGAACCATCAGGACTTTCTGTCTTGCAATAATGCAACATTTTAAAATTCACTCCCCTTGAGCCTAATCCTATTCCTATTTAGGTAAAAGGCAAAGCTCCCATTGCCTTCAAGTAGGAGCAGAGCAGGGTCAAAAATGAGTGTTTCTGAAAAACATTTCCATAAACACAAATCCGGCTTCTTTAATGTCACTCTCTCACAGTCACCTGTGGATCATAATGAAATATCAACACTATGTTTGCATCAAGAAACAGAGCCAACATCAGGAACTTTTCCTACCCAATATATCATCACAATGAGATCATTCATAGCCTGGGGAATTTACTACCTAAATAAGCAAAAGCAAAAACAGTAAAGATATTCAAACAAATTATCCAAAATGGCAGGAGGAGTCTGTGGCAGAACTACGGCCACAGATTTCTCCAGCCCTGCAGAACCATGCTGCGTTCCACCTCCATCAGCATCTTCATGCTCTCTGCATTGATCAAAATACTAACAACTTCACACTTTTTCCTGGTGAAAACCAGGAAAGCTCCTTTCAGAAAGGAGTTTTGGCACTTTGGCAGAAAAGGAATCTGATAAAAGCTTGGGGAACCCGCTCTTCTCCACACAGACACACACCATGAGCTATAAAGACTTCAAGCTGAGGCAGTCAGGACTATTTATACAAATGACAGCTCTGTATTGGATTCTGTGATGCTCTGTCTCACCCACACAGGCTCAGTTAGCTCAGCTACACTCCCAAAACTATGGACATAGATAACACCACACAAGGAAGTAAACAAGAAAAAAATCCACTTAGCTTCTTTAGTGATAAAAACAAGAGAGGGTCCTAATGAAAAAATGGCAGCAAGAAAGGAAGTTTATAGGGATGTAGTTTTTTTCCATCCAAAGTCTTCAAAGGGCAGTATTGCAAAAGAGGACAGAGTTTAATCATCAAGTTCAGTAATGCAGTTCAGAACATAAATCTACTGAATTTATACCCGAGAGACTTTGTGCCTTCCCTTGCAACGATGTGCCCGTCCATTCCTTGGATGCTTGTTCCTGTTCAAGATTCTCCTTTCTTAAGCAATAAAACCAGTGGTCTTGTGGACTGGCAGCCTCTGCTTTAGCACATTTCCAGATACAGCCGTGTTTCTGGCTTGTTTTCCTGCTGCCGACATTCTTGTGCCTCCAAGGGAGCCTTTGTAAACATGATGTTAGAAATGGCTTTTGAGACAGTCTCCCCAGGTAAAAAGTGGCAGATATAAACCCAGTGAGACACTCGCAAAAAAAAAAACCTAAGACAAAACAGGGACTGAAAAAAAATCTTGCTGCACTGATTAAACTGTCAAGTGAGACAGAGGAGTCCATGATAAGACTTTCTCTGAATCACTACATTAATCTCAAATTTCTCCAAATCAGGTGAATTTTACATTGAAAGAAATGTCAGCAGAGAAAGCTGAACCTCTTGATCCTCTGAGTCTTTTATCTTATGTATTTAAATGGAACAAGGCATGTATATCTATTTCTCTATCATGCAGCTACAAGGCATGTATGTCTATCATAGCAATGTAAAGGCCACTAAGAACAAACAATCTGTCTCATGGAATAATGCATTCCTTTGTATTTTCACCTACCAAAGTTTAATCATTGAATGTTCTGATTTCTCTGATAACAAATTCCCTGCTTCATTTTGATAAAAATAGCCCCATCGAACTTTAAACACTGGCATGTGTTTACACACAGTGACTAACTGGTCCAAGGAGGCTCTCAGGTACTATTCAGTCCTTTCAGATTCTCCATCAGAACTTGGAACACACACACATTTACAGCTTACAGCTGTATATAGGAGAGATTAAAAGAAAACTCAATGCCTCAAGCTTCATTGAAGTACAGTCGTAGGAGTTATTTATCTGCTTCTCCAGGTAAGAGAGCAGCTTCAATTAAAAAGAACTCCCTTCTACTCTTTATCACTTCAGTCCCTTCCATCCTACCAGCTGGTTTTGCTCCTAAAATAAGTTACGAGCTAAGACTAACCATGCACTGGCGATGGTGCATTTACTGCAAGAAAGATGATGAGGAATGTGCATTTTGCCTTACTAATCTAGAAACAGCCCTCAATAACTCTAAACCAGATAGAGACAGGAAAACCAATGGAAAAATAACATACAAAACATGCAGCAGAACGCACCAGAGGTCTCCGCAGGTTGTATTTGACAGTTCTTTGTATCATGTATTCTGAGTGTATCACTGCACTGCTATATGCATACATGCTCCCAACGGTTCACAGCTACAGTTTACTAACCAAAAAAATGGATATATTACCTACAACATTGGCTCAGTGACCAGAATTCTTGGCATGTTGAGGCTGTTGATGGTTTGTACGATAGCAACTGAATCTTAAGTCACTTCCAAGCAAATCCACTTGACTTCATGACTTCATCATCATTGGTAAGAGGAGCACTCAGACACTGTCTCTACCACAGTAATTAAGGTTTGCTCTTGTAAACCTCTTTCCTGAGGTAAAACCTCCAGCAGAATATGCTGCTGATCAGCCCAGGGAAGTCTGCAGGACTTCTCCACTCAACTGAGAGTCATCCTGTGGAAATAACTCCTCTACTGTATGCCAGAAATTCCGTTTCACAACCTTGATCACAACCAATGCAGCACCATCTAGGCTTTCTTGAAAAAACACTCAATACTTGTAACACTTTGAAGAGAAACAACAGGAGCTAACTGCGCCTTAGGAGAGTCTTTCTTTGCAAGCAACTCCTTTTAGGGCCACACTACAGAAAACTTAGGAGAGCGCAGCACATGATGAGACAACACGGTTCTTAATCAAGATAAACATGTTGTGGCAAAACCTATAGAATCATATACATAATTCCATATTCACTGCTAACAGAGGGTATTTTTCTTCCTACCCATCCCTCTCCCATCTCTATATTCAGAATTACAATGAAACATCTGTTCCCAGTACCATAACCACCATCTTTAAAGTTTTACCATATAAAAAGTCTGGGATACTCCAGCTTCTCTCAAAATGACTACAGTGAATTATTCCCCAAACAGGACCAGTCCTGTTTTATGGCTTATGAGCAATATCAGGATGGCCTGTTCACCAAAGCACATGAAACCTATTAAAATATGTTCATGGTTTTTCATACCATAATTTTGACCTTTTCATTTTCCAATTATTTCTCTCAGTAACTGAAAAGATTTGTTTTATGATACTCATAATTTAGGGGGCTTGGCAAGTGTGTACAGTCCCTTTCAGCATTGCTGCCAAACAACTTGAGTTAAAGTAATAAATCAAGTCATAACTGTCCTCTGCTGATAAGCAGAATTACCAGCAACACATGCTTTATAGCTTAAGGATACTAGTTGTTTGTATAATTTAAGTCCTACTGTCACCTGAGAGAAATGCACACAAAATATAATCATGAAGCAGCAGTGACGTGTTGCACAAACACAGCTAATAATTTTAACTTTATTGCTGCCCTTTCCATTGTGATTTGGAAGAGCTTTGCTAGTTAGCAATTGCAAGCAATGGTATACTTCATTCAAAGAAAAATGAGGTAGAAGAGCAGTTTTATTATTCACCAGGACACAGCCTATTCCTTTCGTACAATTTGTTTTCTTTTCAGCTGCCTGAACTTTGGAGAAGCAAATATTTTAATAAACTGACACAAGGGCATTGTAGTGTCCTTGACAATTCTGTAAACTTCATGGTCCAATCCAGCACCTGCTCTCTCCCATACAGCTGTATGTACTTCAAGTCACCAACCCCTTTTTTTCAGTGTCACATTTTTGTCTGAGGGAACAGCATAAAGGATGGGGGAGAAACGCATCAGCAACTATCTGTATGCTAGCATGACTGGATGTAATTTGTGCGCAGTCAGAATGCAGGGACTGGCATTGATTTGTACAATATCACAAAATACCAAGGCCTGAAACAATGTGCAGCGTGCATATGCTTCACCCTGCTCTGAGGTGAGCACAGCCAACCTGGAAGGAACTGCTTTAGAAAAGCTTTGCAAAAAGAAAGGTATTACTTGTCTTCAGCGCCTCACAAGCCTGAATTGCTCCTTTACGTTGGCCAGCCTGCCTCTGTCTTGCTGGGTGTCCCTGGTCAAGAAACAGTTCTCACCCAACTGGGGCTAGCTCCTCTCCTTAACAGATGCAACACTTCCTCATCAGCTTTAACCACGTGGGTTTTATGACTTCTCACACCAACCAGAAGACTTACCTAATGCAAATGAGAACAAAGAAGTGCAAGATTGCATTTGCCCTGGCAGAGATGAGCCCATAGGCCAGCAGAAGCAGGAAAACAGCCTGTCCATCACACTCACCTTCATCTCACACGGTGCAGGTTGGAGGCAGGGAATGGCAGCCTATGCATTTTGGGGCCTCAGGAGAATCTGAGCTGACGGGTAGGAAGCCATAGCTACTGCCCCTTTCCCTGTTTGCCGGTTCAAAGAGCTGGAAGTAGGCTTGCACTGTAAATTTATTTATTTGAATTCTCCATTCCTACTGGAGACTTGAGGGTGCTGTCTGGCCTCCTCACGTGCCTGTGTGCCAACCGTGGCTCCAAGGGGGCAGTCACATGCCCTGGGACCTCTCTTCTCTCTTCCTTCATTATGAGAGTACAGTGTCAAGTGGGGAACTCAACGGACAGTGAGAGCTGACCAACCCTTGTCAAAGCTGAGAGGGTTGTAAGTTCACATCTGGAAAGGTTTTCTTGTTTTGTTAGAAGATGAATACAGGCATGACCATAAAAGGAATATTTTTACATCTTAAAAATGTTGCAAGAAGGGGTTCAGATTTTTATTTGCCAATTATGAAGACATTTGTTTCAATCTCTAAATTCAGAGCAGCAAGATCTTGCAGCAAAAGGCATGCTATTTCAGTGCCAGAAAGTTCATTTTTCCTCTTCCCAGTGGAACATATTTTTCATCCTGACACTTTCTGAATACGGAAATGTGAAATAGAGAAAGCCTGGAGATCTAGCGAAATTCCATAGGCCTGAAAGAGCCACAGCCTTTCCCTGCTGTGCCAGTACCCCAGGAACTGGGGTATACTTATCTCTGTAACTGCCCAGGAGCTTCCCCCAGTATTTTACCACCACAGAAAATTCTATAACGGTAATGAACTCATTTCTAAGCAACTATTTTAAATGCAGAGAGTAAAAGCACTATGGACAGAAGGGGAAAAATTAACCTACTCATAGAAAGAGTTAGTTTTGGGAAAAACAAGTGTTGAAACAGTGGAAGCCATACAGTCCAACAGCCCAGGATAGATCTGGAATCTCAAGCATAACCTTAATTTGCTGCAGGGCTTCATTTGTCCATGTCTTTGTCTCCCCTACCCATAAAACCAGGATTAAATTTGCCTTTGCAGAACTGTTAAAAATGCATTGCCATTTACCATCTGTTCAACATCATACTTATCTAGTCTTGACACGAAACACCTTTCTCTGAGTCCTCGAAATAAGAAGTAGAGTTGCAAGAATTGGCCAAGATTGTGCCTCTCCCTGAACATCACCATCTTTAAAAATTTTATTAGCACTTTAGGAAATTAATTCTAATTAGCTGGCCTTGCAGGTTGCTTGGAATGGAATATAAACTTAGAGAAATATAGGCATCAGGGAGGGATGTGATATTTTGCTTTTAAAAATGCATCTCCAATGAAATCAGCACAAGAAAGCAGTAAAGCTACACATTTGTCTGGCACTTTTTTGTTGACTCGATGATAATTTCGTTGACTCAGAACTCTGAATTCTGACATCACCTTGTTACAAAAGAAGCATTTTCAGCCACATGTTATTTTTCTACAGGGATTTGACTCATTCTTCCAAACTTTAATTTAGAATCAATTGTTTGCTGTGTTATTTTCACACATAAAAGGCAGCACTGGCTCTTATTACCCCACAGAGATTTTTAAAAGCCTAGAATATAGTGGTGGAATAAGCAGCTCCTTTATTTAGGGAGAGGACAGAGAGGGGGAGGAGACGCACAAAAACACCTTCAATTGCTCAAATCACTTAGTTAGCCAAACATCCTAATGCCTGCCTTTTTGTTTCAAAGAGCAATTCTCTAAGCCACTAGGGGTTGCAAGTTCATGCAACTCAAAGGCTAATAAAACCATTTGACTGTCATTTCTGAGTGGGTGGAAGCTCTCTTCTGAATCCATTTGGAAATGAAGTCACCCACACATTTCCATACTTGATGAAGACCATAGGGCAAATGACCACCTGCCAGCAGTGAGCTAGAAAAGAACAAAATCTAACACAGGTTTTCCAAGCTGTATAATTGTGACAATATGCTAGAAACCAACATTAAACTGCTTTTTATTCCTCAACAAACCTACTGGGATATGGACAAATAGGTTTTTCATAAGAATTTTTCTCTGCCTCTCAAATATGGCTCACAATTACACACAGACTTAATATAAAACAGTTCCACAAACTCATGGAGATCAGTATTATAGCTTTAAAGAGCTGTCTCGAGCAAGGTTTTGATCTGTGAATCAAAACCTTGCATGAAAAGGATGTGGAGATAATGCTGCTTAGCAAATCGAGCATCTTCTCCAAGTTGCAGCAGTTCACATGATCAACTTTTTATTGTTATGAGAAACACGTACTGCCTGGAAACCCACAGTCAGCTGAAGCAACAAACCATTTGAATGCTGAACTGATAAGGCAGCTGATATCTTCCCCAAGTTGGGTGCAGAAGATGCAATGAAACTTATTTAAAGAAAAGAAAACCAAACACCACCACAAAACTGCATAAGAACTTTCCTGGAAATGTAGAATTCCCACCAACAATCTCATCCCTGACAAGAGTCCTGTGTGCATTATGCAGTGAACTGCAAATTTGGGCTTAATCTAGGTCTTGTGTCTGGCCCAGTAGCCCCTGGCTGCCTTGGCATCCTGGAAAGATAGACAGCCCTGGCATGTCTTTTACTAGAAGGCCCCATCCTATTCTAAAGGCCAGCTTGCACAAAACCAAACTGAAAATCTGAAATGGTTTCAAGGAAAAGTTACTAGCATGACCTGATCTCGAGAACAAATCATAAGGAGCTCATTTACGCAGCTTAACAAAAGCAAGATGGGGAGGCAATTATTCATATGCCGAAAAGAGAACTGATGCCACAGAGCTCTTAGTCACGCAGATAAAGGCCAAACATGATCAGAATGTTTTCCATTGAAACATTCCAGTGATCAGAATTTGAGAAACAAGATATTCAAGCTGGAAACAAAAGGCACCTTTTTACCACATAGGTAATTCCTTATTGCGATGGCTTACAAAGGACAACAGTAATTAACTGTCATTTAGGACCCACTTTAATCAAGACTGAATATTTTTCATGAAAAATCATTTAATTCATCAGTACATGGCCCAGCTTAAAGCAAGAATTAGTTGGTGGAGACACACAATGTGTCACATATGAGCTAAATCTGTAAGCCTGAACATAACCATGACAAACTATGAATTAATCTTTGTAAGGCTTTCCCAGCTGGGAGTATGAACCAAATCAATCCATGTTACTTTGTACCGATACGCAAACAAGCTGTTATCATCCTCAGGCACATTCCTTTCATTATGGAAGAGATGGCTGCTGAGCAAGGCTGGATTGGGGCACATGCAGGGAAACCTGCCCATGCTGCCTTGAGATGAGGTGAGGTGGTGGGACTGGACGCATGGTTTCTCTTACTGTTTCTCCACTGCCATTCCCAGAACAACACAGAGTTCTCTTTCCCTGCAGCAGTACCCATAAACACTCAATTTGATATCAACACAAAGTGATGCGGGTTTCTAGACATTCCCCATATTATAGATTAATTATTTTTTTTTTCCCCCCACACTTACTCACTGCATGGCAACAGCACCTAGTAGAAAGTCAAATGGAGAGGTCTCATGCTTTTGGAGGTGAAGGCTATGGCCTCTATACTATCAATATCCCGTAGTCAGAACAGTGTCTAAAATTTACACCTGGATACATAATATAATATGACAATTTTATATGAACAGAAAGCCCAGATTTGAAATCTCTGGGCTTTAGAACAAGGTTGTATTTTTGCTTGTAGTACAGCTGATTTCTTATAGTAACAGGATATAACAGAACTAGGGCAATCTAGCTTGCTCAAAAAATGAAGCATCACTAAAAGATACTTATTTCTAAATACTAGATAAACTGTACATATCCATGCCATACAGTAAATGTGCCGTAGTGGGGTGCATAGTCCTTTTATGAGTAGTCATTCAGAATATGCTACATTGAAGTGACTTCTCTGCTGGCAAATATTGCACTATGCAAACTTTCTCCAATAAAAGCTTTATACAACTTTATTATTTATTTATCTCATAAATTTTATTATCTTCAGGATGCTCTTCTTAATAACTCCTTTGAAATTGCGAAAGCTGGCTGAAAGCCAGCCATACTGACACTGAAATTAAAAGAAAAGAACCCTGAAAGCTGAAACACAGAGCGATACTCATCAAAAACTCAGGCAAAATGTCAGTGTATTTTAGATTTTGACATTTTAAGTAAACCATGACCTTCTCTCTCTGAAAACTTCAACGTAATTGTTACAGAACAGGTTCCCCATTAAAACTTCAAGAGACATAGTCATTAAAAACTCTAGAGAAAAAACATCCAGCTCATTCAGGATAAGAAAATTGCATTTGAAAATTTCTCATGCTTAAATAATATAATTTGGTGGGTCCCCTCACTACACTAGACTACGTACCGTTTTCTGCGGCTTACGCTTGTAATAGCTGAAGAATGATGCAGAGCCATAGAGAAAATAAACGCCTTCTTGCGATCTAGGAGAGGATAGTAGTTACGAAGAAGAGGATAGGGAGTCAACAAGGTGCAACAAAGGCTGTATTGCAGCTAGTTCCTAATGTAAGGCTGTTCTCTAGGTATTATCAAGATGAAACTTCAAATAAGGCCATGCAACTTGACAACACATAGCAGAGCTCACCACTAAACAAACAAATGGGGAGAAACTGCGAGTCAGAAGACTTGGCCTTTCTTTCTCGGGCTGCTGTTCAGCCACAAAAATCAACACAGAAGTCACAGGATCTCACCAAGCCCCAGCTTCTTGCCAAGGGCAGTTAGAGAAAAAGCATCTCAAAAATGTATTTTTTTCTTTTGTGGGACAGAAACAACTTGTGTACCAGTGATGCAAGGACAAGCAACTTACACGGCTTGTTGAGCATGTGCAAGCACAGTTACATGTGCTCAGGCAGAAACACTAGTTCTTTCACTCTTATTTCAGGACATCTCTGCTGGGTTACAGTGAAGCACACAGAAGAAGGATGTAATTGGGAGCCAGAGAGAAAGTGAGACTGAGTTTTGCTAGAGAGCTCACCAGGGAGGCCCAAAGGAAGAAATCCATCTGTCCTGCTCTTACAATTGAGAGCAGAGCATCACCACATGAGTCATCTGAAACACTGTGATTCTCCATCAGCAGAGAAACAGGGGAAGCAGTAGTTAAGGCAGTGCAAGGCCAGCGGTGTCCAAGCAGACAGAAGAGGGAAGGCTGTTTAAGTTATGGGGAATCTGGTCTCCCATTCACTGCTGTGCGGGGATGACTTCTTAAAATGCAAGGTTCAGTGAACTTCATCTATCTTGAGCTCAGTAACAGAATGATGTCTCACCCCAATTAAAGTAATGTGGGATTGATAAAGTTTGCCTTGCCTGTCTTTGATACAATTATCAAAGCGGAGTAGGTGGGGGGGGGTG
>JAOXNO010000078.1:12253679-12272722 GCA_028565335.1 Limnodromus scolopaceus | reverse complement strand
GTTAGAGAAGAAACCGCACTTTCATTTATCAATTTTATAACTCACTATCCAGCGTCTTTATGTCAATAAATGCACTGGATAAATCACCAGAAACAAAGCACTTAACCAATTGTCACTGATATTCTGAGTGCTTTTCTTCACCTTCCTTCTCTTGATAGGAAAGGTAAAAACTAAGGGTGTCTGTTAGCAACAGCACAGCAGGCTATGTAAGATCTCCCTGCTGAGCAATCCCAACACATAGCAGACTTTTGCTAGCCTCAGATTTCAGACAGCTCTGATATCCCAATTTTGTCTTTCACAATTCATGTTCCTATTACCGAGGCTTACGTTCTTACAGAGGCTGTGTAAACCTGTCACAGCCAGGGCATCCTGAGGCAGCTGAACAGGTCACATAACTAGTACATGAGGAGACTGTGGTCAGCTGAAAATGGACTTGATCAATGTGGACTCGGAGTGAGAATGAAGCAACTGCAAGTGAAGCTCAAAATAAAGCTAAGAGGAGAACTGGGATTTCATGAACTTAAGGGAGATGCTGCTTTCTCCTTACCAGTCCAGGAGGGAAGACTCTTTCAGGCCATCTGTGATCCCCTCTAGGATGGGCTTAGATCTGTACAGGTATGTCATAGTGATGACAGTGAAACAAACACAAGGAAGGTAGGCTAAAAAAATAAAGTTGGGTGATAGTAAATATGAACAGCATCTTTAGTTAAAGCACCAACTATACTGTATTTGGTAGATGCTAAACACTGACTTACAGATCTGCTCACGCCAGCATCCCAGAGAGCTACCAATCCTGTTAAAATCGAAACCCCACCAGACCCTGTAACCAAAATCAGCTTTTTCCTCACAAAGTCTTAGTTTTACATAGCATTTTAGGCCTGAAACACAGTGCACTGAAAACATCTCTCCAAGTACTTATAATTCAGTAGATAGAGTCTAGAGGCAAAAGCTGGAGAAAATATCCCACAGCTTTTTTCTACTTCACTGTGAGGTTTGCTTTTTCAGGCAAATGCCTCACATTTGAAGGCAGTGAAGCTGGCTGAAAACCTCACTATCACAGGAATTATTTAAAATACCAAAAAGAGAGGTGAGGAAGAAACAGACCAAAAACCATCACTTGGAGGCTATGCATCATGGAGATGAGACTGTAAAGCCCAGGAGTGTAACTAGGATTGCTTCTGCTTTGAAAAATTGTTCAACTGTATTTCTCATTTTCAAAGAATAAAGATGTCATAACAAGAATTAGAGATTGTCAACAGTAAGAACAACTGAAGGAAGATTTATTTATTTGTTTGTTGGAATGAGACAGACTGCACAAACAGACCCAGCAGCCCCTGCTGAGACCCCAGCCTTGGGGTTAACAGTGGCTTTCAGTCTAGTCTCCAACAGGAGATTCTCACTCTATAGAGTACTGTGTATAAATGTCACCCTAATTTGAGGCTCAGCTACGAACACAGATATTGCTGCCTATTGGTATAAAACATGTAATTCCCTGAATAGTGGAATTAAGGAAGCAGTTTCCTGCCAATCTGCATCTCGGGTTCAGTGACATCTCACAGCACAAGCTTTGAGGAAAGCTCTTCCCACAGCCAGGACCATGTTGCCGGGCCCTGCCCTGGGCAGATTCTCTAGTGTCCATAGGAAGAAGTTAATCTGTAGTAATACAGTTACCCTTGAGACTTCTACCAGTCTGTAAAATTTGGCCATGATTGGCCAATCGGTTAAAAAAGGGAGGGGAAAAGAAGGAAGGAAAATATATGCAGAACCAGCTTCATCTTGTATGCTTGTTTCCTATGGAAACAAGGCTAAACGCAACACATTACAAAATGAACACTCAGTTTAGTGCCAGTTCTGTTTCAGAGCATAAGATGACAGAGAAACCTCAAGCAGCAGAAAGTATTTGTCCTTCACCGCCTCAAGCAGGAATCTCTGCAATAATTGCACTGATCCCTTTTTCCTGCTGTATTGTATTACGGCAGTGCAACGGGGAGGGGAGAAAGGAGAGAGAGCAGATGTCACTAGATTTTGAACACACCGTTAGCACAGAGATATCCCAACACTGAAGCGCTGCTAAAGAACCAGGCAAATTAATGATGTCTAACTGGATGTTCTAGATTTTTTTTATCCATAAATCCTGCACAGAAGTCCTACAGCTTGTTCCTTGCTGATGTGGTTGCCATATATAAGCAATACGTAGTACACAAAAGGAAAGGGTACAAAGAAAATACATGGAGATCTGTATATTTAAGCTTGCCAAGTGTTGCCATTTGCCTACACATACAGTTCTTGGAGCTATGAAAGAACAGGAAAGGCTCAAAACTCCTTTGCACTTCCAAGCATCCACTCTCTTCTCTGTAGAGTGACTCCTCTTTTAATTTCAAGATGAACCAGCATAATTTTAAGTCACCTGGACACATTCTAACCCAGAGGAAAGGAATTACTTTCCAAGTCCCTCCTAAATCACTTGGTCTTAGTGCCATGCAAAGCTCTGAATCATCTAATACATATAACTTACTTTTAAGGAGGAAACTTTGCAGAATAACTTCATTTCTGTTTTTCAGCACCCGCAAGAAGCCATCTCAATTACCCACATGCAGAACAATAGTAACTTCACCAGGCAGGTAACTAAGCTAAACACCAAAGGCTCAAGCAACTTATACACGAGCTAAAAGAAAAGTCAGTTAGGGGAAATCAAGAGAAAACAAAAGGTATTTAAAAGACCCCCTGGTCTACTTCTAGTCAAGTTACTTACCAGTTTAGCAACTGCCTTTTCCAGATTTACCACTTACCTGCTCATCTGCTCAGGAGAGAGACCACTATCTATTGCCCATTTCACTGTGGCCCAACACAAGGCAGCTTTGCTGATGGTTTATTTACATTAGCAGAGAGCAGACTCTAAGATCTGCCACTAAGCAGATAAAAACACCTTCTGCTTGCGTGGAATTGCTTTGTTGCAATAGAAATCTTGCCCAAGAACAACAGGCCTTTGGTGCTCTGACAGGGTTGCAAAATCCTCTGAGAAAGGAACTTGCAGTATTGGCCCTCAACACACAGTTCCCAGCACACGGAAAGAAAGGCTGCTCTTTAGCACTGCCAGAAGGGAAATCATGACCTTCATTCAGCCAGCTACTAGGCAATGCCACATCATCCTTCTATCTTCCAAGCTTCACCAAACACCATTCAGTTGCAAGCATTAACATTTTCCACTGCAAAACACTGATGCCTCCCTACAGTCAAGCCTGCCATCACATTTCCAGAAGCACTCCTATCTCTTTATTAAGGGCTTCATGGGCAGGAGACAACCAATCTTACAGCTGGTGGTCAAAAGAAACAATTATTGTTGTTTCTTTTTCTTAATTTCAGATTCTTTCTCATTATAGATTATACTATACTCAAGAGAGAGATGTATTCTCTCTACCCACCAAGCAGTAGCTATCCAAGACATTGTCTCAATAGCTCCCTTGGAAAGTCAAAGGACAACATTCTGACATACAAACACTGCCAATTAACTACACAGGGCTTTATTTTCCAATAGAGGTAGTAATAAACATATTTGCCCAACTCTCTCTATAGATTAAGCTTTTTCTCAGCCGGCCACATTGTCAAAACGTGCAGACATTTGGCTATTCCTAATTTATTCTAGAATTTTACTAGGGAACTGTGTAATTTTTTAGTCAGTAAGTTTTCACCTAGTCAGACAAAATAGAGACCTACATAAACCTAATTTCTTTACCATTTTAAGAGCAATCAACCAACTCATCTGATAGCAGAGAAGCCTGTAAGCCATGGCCAACCTCTTCACTGCAGCCACAGAGAACTGATAACTCAGAGTAAGGATAGTCTGGGTGAAGAGTAGGACAGTTGTCCACTTAAAACACCTGAATGTAGAAGACAAGCAAGTGCTGATTCTATAGGACGTATATCGTAATAAAAGTAACCTCCTTTTCTCCAGGGTGATTTTGTTGTTGTGAGACAACCAACCAGCTGCAGCCCATTCTGAAACACAAAGCCTTAGTTTCCATGTCATCTAACAGGATGGCGTCTTCTTTCAATGGTGACACTTATACCACCCACACCGCTGCTAGAGAGGACCCTCAGCTCTAATGGAGCAGGTTTTCCCCCAGGCATGGATGCAAACAAGCCAAAGTGCTAAGACATTCAGAGGGAGAGAAACTACAAAACCTCCATTGAGGCTGCATACTGACAGTCTGCTCTGGAGTCCTCAGAGCTCACCTGCTCACTCATACCAAATTTCCCCAAATGCCATATCAGCCTCTGCCACTTCTGATTCTCCCCAACTAATATTAAGCATTAGGTTAATTCAGACCACTTCTGATTCCCTCAGGCTCTGTCATCATGAAGCAGTGAAGTCAAGTAAGCAATCCCTAGCTGGGATTTCCTTTATCTATCTTCTTTGACATTAAAGAAGACAAGCATGTTTGATAAGCCCTTAGCCTCCATGCAGGCAACTCAGAGAACAGAACCATGTGTTCGAGCTCCTGGCACAGTCACTTAGGGAAATCCAATATCTCAGAAAGGTGGCACACTAGACCCTCATGCCATAATAGGGATTCACCACATCCCACTAACAAGAGGTGTTTTGTACATGAATGTCCCCCATTTCTCCATGACGTACAGGTGTAGGAATGAGGGCTGAGCACTGGGTATCTTCATGTAGCTGGATGAAGAGCATGAGGCCCTTGGCAAAGAGATGCCTGACTGAGCAGGGTTCACCCTCAAGATTTTTTGGCATGTGTGTCAAGTGAGGAAGAGGTCATTCTGTCCCTGCTCAACTTTAATTAACAGTTTAGAGTATTCAGCCAGGATGTTACTCAGTTAAAGAACATTTAAATTAATTGTACCCACCTCCCTGCACTTTCAGGCTGATCTGGACAAAGGCACCCCCTAAGTGCAAACACCATGGCAGCAGAAAGAGAACATGACACCACAGTCCCATGGTTAAAACACTCCCACGGAAGTGGGAGAGCTAGGTGCAAGGTCTCATTCCTAGAAACATAAAACATCTGAAGCACCTGGAACTACATTTGGGTTCACCCAGCTCTCCCCTCTAGGGATGTGGTTATTGCAATAGCACAGGCTGTTGAAAAATCAGGACTGAAGCTTACAATTCTGCTGAACGATTGCAATAAACCAGCATGTGATGAGTCTTCATCTTTTAAAGGCAGCTCTCTCCACTCTTCTGTAGTGCTACGAATCTTTACATTACTTTAATGAGATGCCAAGATAAAAAACACTCTAAAAGCATTACCAAGTACTATTTTCTCCTCTCTCCCCTACTTCAATTTATATTTGTCTCATGATTTCGCCAGTGCAAATCTTCTTATTTGATAATCTCTCTAAAACCTCCTGAAACAATTTTAGAAACCTGAGTCAACTGGATGTTGAATTTTGACAAGCTTTTGAGAGAAAGAATTATGCTTAACAAGTCATCCTAAAAGGTTTTCTCAAAAATTCTGATTTTGAAAAGAAGATTTGGTCTGTAAAAAATCACCCAGATTTTCTTTAGACTTTTGAGCGTCTTGCCACTGCTGCCCAGTGAAATGAATCTCTAAGACCAAGTGTGTCATTAAAAGCACCTTATAGCTCTGATATTGGCACCCGTACATAAGGAGGCAGCATGGAAAGCATAGAATCACCTAGAGCGTCTGGTAGAGCATCAGTAGTGCTGTGTGGCTGTTTAGCATGGAAGTAGCATCTCAGTTGTGTTGTCCTGATTGAGACACACAGGGAAGTTTATGAAATGTCATTTTCACTGAGCATTAAGTTACTAAAAGCCAAACAGATGAATCATGAATCAAAGAATCCACATGCAAGTAAAATGGATATATTTCACTAATATATGTGCATGAAGGAAGGAAACTGCGAAGGATAGCATGACTTCACCAAATTGTAAGCTATGCACGCAGTGTGCCTTTCGATGGACTGCTGGGAGTTGTCAGGGCATAGGAACTGCAGGCAGACTGATAAGAGCATCAAAGGAGGCTCTTACCATTTGCATTAATGTAATTGACTGTAGCACAGGGATGTGGACAGAAGATAATGATGGCAGTAGTTTGTTATAGTCACTCATTGTTCTTCCTTCTCCTCCTGCAATTAGAACAACTATACACAAATGCAATGCAAAATTATATCAACTGAATTTAGTCTACTAGCCCCAGCAGAGTTTCTGTTTAATATGTTGTCTTTCAACATGCAGCACAATGCAATACCAGAGGCTTAAGATAGATAGCGATAAACAGCATGGGCTCATTACAAAGATTCATTACCGATTATGCCATCAGCATTGAGCTCTGTTTTTTCCAAAATGAAACATTTGTTTTCTAGCAAGGGAAGCATAGCTATTTCTGTGGCAGAGTCCTGTTGAAGAATCCTGTTTGTAAAGAGGGGCAGAACATGTCAGGTCTGTTTAAATCCGGGATTGGATAAAGTCACTCAGGTTTTGCTGGAAGGATGTAGTCTCCTGTTATCTGGGACAGCTCCTGCGTTCTGTCAAGATGCAGGAGTGATGACAAAGTGGCTTGGCAACCATCTTGTCAGAAGCAACAACAAGAAGGAAAGAATAGCACAGCTTAGAAACAAGAGAACAAACACACACCACAGTTTCCACCATTGCGACCTTTTCCTCACAAAGGGAAAGTGCTGTTATCAGGAAGATATTAGGAGGGACCTTGGAAAAAGAGCACTGCTTAGGCAGCTGGTGGAGATTGTTCTGTCCTCATTTGAAGTGTTCAGTGGAACTCTTAATTCTGAGAGTACAGCAAGGAACTCCTAAAATAAAAAAAAAGAGAGCGTAATAACTTATAATCCACAAAAGGTGGGGAAGGGTCTTTAGCTGAAGTCTTGCATTACAAATCTAATTTACAATTTCAAACAAAGTGACCACAAAATACACTGACACTTCGGTCTGCAACAGAACAAAGCATCAAACCCTATATATAGTTGGGTGGTTTACAACTTGAGGACTGCCATTAATTCTCCATATGAGTACCAGACACATCATTCATCTGCTTATACAACAAGAGAGTCATTATATAGGCAGAGTTTGTTGAAGCTACCATCAAAGTTAAACACAAATGGAAAAGCTGGGTGCACTTAAGGATAACAACATTTGTCACTTATGCTTTCATTGACCTTGCAAGTAAGGACAAGAGCTGGTGCTTTTTCTCCCCTTTTTCTGGATTCCAAAGGAAAGCACAAGTACCCGTATATGTAAGAGCCATCTCACCACACCACAGCATGGGAAAAGAGCCTCTGTCTGTCCATGCTGGCAGCTCAGAGGTTCCATATACTGCATTCTTCACCCTTAGAAAATGTCAAATTATTAGGAAATAAAATCCAATCATACACTAAAATTAAGAAAGCCAAAGAAATGACCTACCCTAATTAAATCTTATGATCAGATCTATTTCAAAAGTGAAGACTGGGGATTTTTCCAGCTTGCCTAAGTCATGCATTCTTCAACAGCCTCTGTTTTACAAGTCAAAATGCCTTGGATAAGATTTAGTCAGAATCAGTCCTATTTACCAAGATGCTATTTACCAGTTGTTCTTGCCCTGATAAGCAAGAGGATATAGGTCCTCAGTGAGAACCTCACCTGTTCTAGGTGAACCCGCTCTTGCAGCAGGGTTGGACTAGATGGTCTTCAGAGGTCCCTTCCAACACCTATCATTCTGTGGTTCTGTGAGGTGTTTTCAGCTACGTTGTTTCCCCCTTCACATCACTTAATTCTACATGCAAGATAGGGAGAAATAATGAATTGCCCAGTAGTTGAACCCTCAAAAGCAAAACACATTGGTGCCTTAAAGATAGCGGTCTCACCGACACCATCTCTAAAGAAATTCAACCCTGGCAATGAGTTACCAATCCAGAAATATCCCTTTCCACTTGGTGGGATTTACACTCCAGCTTGAAAACCAGATCCTGCTAAAGGAACAAAGTTTCTGCTTCAGAAAAGTTTTATATGGAGCTAAACCTTAATGATCACCACTCAAACATGAAAGCTCAACTCTGATTTCTATCAAAGCTGTGTAAGGGATCCCTGTAAGAAAGTCCTGGTTCCCTATCTAGAGAAAAACAAGACCTAAATGCAAGTGGGAATCCAGCATCCTGAAAGAAACAGCATTTTACAACTAAATTCATTTCCAAAGTAAAATTATAGGAGATGGAAACTTTGTCCTTGTGTGAAAGATCTGAAGACCTTGGTGATTGTAGCAAGAAACAAAGGTTCCGCCTCTATTAAAGCCTTGCTGTGTGTCTAGCAGAGTCACTTCGCACTCTGCCTGAGTAGCCTGAATCCTCCTGAAAGAAAGGGAGGCCTCTGTGATTTGAGGTGAAGAAAGACACATTCAGGAAAACACACTGAAGTAAATATGTAAAGGCTCTAGCTTAACTGGTGTGGGTTCCCTAGAACTCAGGGATGCTTTATCCAGACTCCACTAACACAACATATTTTAGAAATCTTAATAAGGGAAGATAGCAGCCACTAATAGCTCCAACACACAACTGAATCCAGAAATGATGGACTATTTCCAGCTCTGCCACTGACTGGAAGCATGAAAAAGTCTGTGTGCCAAGGCAGCTTCCCTGAGACAGCATCAGTATGAGTTACCCATTTTTGGTGCTTTAATACATAGGAAAGATCTCTTTGCAGCTTAATAGGAACAATGTTACCTCGTCTTCCTGCTTGTCCCCAGAAAATGGCATCTGTTTTTCCTTACTGCATAAGCAGAGCTTAAATTTTGCAATATGCACCCTCTAAGTTTGCATTACCAAGCAGGTGCATAAATATACCATACCCAGGATTAAGAGAGAATGATACATTCCAGCGCCCCCAATATCTGGTTTTGTTCAAATGAAACATACCCCAATTTCCTAATACAAATAGCTAGGGAAGTAATATAGCAAAATTTTTAAGAAATAGGGATAAAATTTATTTTCCTCTCTATCTCACTCAGTCACCCTCTTCTTCATAAGTAAATACAGGTTTGTTTTAAACTCACCTCTGGTTCAGTCTCCATCCTAGTAAGTTCTTCCCCACACTTCACCAATGCTCTACTTTCTCCCTCTATCACTTAAAGTCACGGTCCACAGCTTTTAGGACCTCAGTATGAGCAATTTAGTTTCATTATTGCCATCAGTCTTCAGTGTGAATTGTTACCTGCTAAAAAGTTGTCTAAACCCACAAGCAGCCATCAGACGAAAAGAAACTTCCAGCTGCAGCAAATCCAGTCTGAACAACTTCGGATGGCAAAGTTGAAAGCTTATTTCTTTCTAGGTAATTGCAACTCATTCAACTACCTAAAATTGCACGCAGTAAAGAAAGGCAAGGCATCCTAATGCTGGTTCCTTTTGTCCTTTGCATAGTTCACCCCAGCCTTTCTCTGGAAGAAGGGAAGGCAGCTTGTGATTATGGTGCACAAGCAAAATAAATTGTAGAAGTTCCTTGGGTCAGTCACCAGGGAAGAAAGAGAGACATTTCACACCCACTGTGTCGTTTTGCCCCTGTCTAGTAGTGCCTATTCCAGAGGTAAAACCTGGCAAACCAAATCTTTCAGCTCAAGCAGGAAAGCTTCATGGGGTTTGGGACAGAAAACCTCAGCACAGAAAGCCTAACAAGACTCCAAGATGTGACCTGTGCCAGAGTTTGGCCTGGGTGAACACAGAGCCAAAGTTCTCAGCTTTATTAGCAATTGCTGGATGTCCCTAGGCTAGACAGTGAGCCACATTAAGCTCAGTGTTGGTCAACCTAATAGAAGCAGCAAAGGTACATTACATCAAGTTTAACTGCTGCCAGCTGTAGACTTCTTCTGCCAAGCTGAAACAGTTTACACTGACACTCAGTACTGATTAGCAATGTCCTAATTAAAAGTATTACAGATGTTTGCAATATAACTAATTTTCAAGGTGCAGACAAAGCTATAGGATAAAAGGAATACCACTTTCCCCTTTTACACAAATTAAAAATTGGAACATTTTTAACACAACAGCATAGCATTGTACATTGAGGGCTCAGAGAAATACCTTTAGATTACCTACAGCAGCTCGTTCTTAAATGTTTATAGTCTGGACAAAAAAAACCAACCCAACAGATACAAGGAATCGGGGAACAAGCGATCCACATAGAAATCCCTCTAATATCTTCATAGCAGCTTCTTCAAAAGTAATATTATCACTAAAACATAGACATTATTATTAACAGACAGTGTCTCTAGGGTCACCACTCCAAGCTAACAGCAAGACTGGGAGATTACTCACAGTTTATGGAATCACCGTACTGGCACCATGAGACATAAAGAAATGAGCCTACAAATAATTTTTAACACAGGAGATGAGGTGCTCCCAACGTACTGAATTTTCACCTCTAAATTCAAGAGAAAAAAAAAAATCAAAGCATGATTAAAACTATTGAGAAATACAACTACTACTTAAGCATTCTTCATTGAGGGCAGCACATGGGAGTCCAGTTAAAAAACAACTAAACACACACACACAGACCAGCATCGCTGATGGAGTTTGCACTTCTTGCTCTTTTCTGTATGCCCTCTCTTCAGGGTGAGTGATGCAATGCCAGGTGATAAACATGTTTCAGACATTGGTTTTATGCAAATCCTCTGGAGCCAGGAAACCACCTGCCACGAGCTCGGTCACACACCAGCTCTCTATAGAAATTAATCAGCAGTTCCATGAACAGGGGAAGTAAATGTGGTTTCCTACAGATTTATGGTTTGATTCTCTGAGATTTAATGAAGTTGTTGATTCAAGCGTTTTTTTGCAGTTGGGGTATTCATAACACCTCTTTCTTTTCTGAAGGTTCTCCAAAACTGGCAGAGGTCAATCTTTCAATGTTATCATCTGCCTGAATGGGCACTAATGCATTGGGCATCTTGTTCTCCACCTCCCTAAGTTCATGAGACTTTCTATGAAATTGATACTGGACCTCTGTCATATTTGGTTAAAAAAAAATAATAAATCAATAGATTTGAAACTTATGGTGAGGAAGGAGGGAAGAGAGAAAGATCATTTGAGCCTAATTTTCTTTGGAAGCCAAGCCAAAAATAGCACAAAACTATCCATATTAACATCTTATACTTTAGGTCACCTCCAGCTCTGTAAGCTGGTCCTCTGAATCCCAAGAGCATCCTTTAAGAATGCCCTAGAAATCCATGTTGTGTCACATTTCTTTCAGCATCTTGTTTCAAATATGCTAATTAGAGTGGAAGCAATTAGAACAAAATTAATTTACCCATCTATATTTGTTGTTCAAGCTTTCTCCAAACACTGAAGAAAATTGACAAATACAAAGTCAGCATGTCAAAGAGCTATTTCTAGCTTGTCATATAAGGTGTGAAGAAATACATGGCATTTGACTGGTTTCTCCTGTCCCTACTGAATTTATGGCTTTAAGGATCAAACTGTCAGACAGGGTGACTGTCACTGACTATAAACAGTAATTGCTTCCAACAGCCCATGCGATGATGGTTATATTGCTTTAACTAAGGCATGTTGTCCAGACCAGCTGTGGACTAAAAGAAAACTCCAACTGTTTAACAAAACCAAACAATTTGGAACTTTAAAAAAAAATAATCAAAAGTTAAGGACCAAATCTGTGCCTGAAGCGTTAATTACAATTGGATTTCTATGTCTATTGGGACAGCCCACTTGACATACCCTCTCTTATGAGATGCAAAGCCTGTTGGGTCAGCCAGACGCTAGCCTGGTGGGGTGACATGGGGAAAAGACGGGGTAACCAAAGAGCTCTGTAACCTCCAGGTTACAACTCTTCCCAACAGAAAGCAGGTCTGGCTAACATCAGCTTCAAGTCTCTGCTCCTTGTCTGGGACAAGATCAACAGATATTTGTCAGTGATTACAAGCAGTTAGGATTTTATTTCTAGCCTTACAGATAGAAGCCAGAGGAAAAGCTCGTTCCTGTGACAGCTCGGGTTGAAGGAGAGGCTTGCTGTATCACCGCTAGTACTGACAGACTTACAGGGTTTTGTCATCTACACATTTGATAGGTACATCTCTTCTGCCAAACACTGAGTAGAAGCAGACCCAGGAAAAAAAATATGTACCTACAAAATCTCACTCAACGCATACTTTCATCTCACAGTGAATCCTTTGCAGCTGCACTAGGATATACAATCATTTTTGTCTCTCCTGCTTGACCGCACATTGGAAAAACACAATCTAGATGCTGTTTGCTTCTGAGATTGTTATATGAGACAGAGTCAAAAGTCAACCTACAAGATGCAGACATTATTATTATTATTACTGTTATTATCGTTTCTCTTACTGCACTTGCAGAAGGGAACGTGACTGGTTGGATGCCGTTTGTTCTCAGCAAAGCCACTTTGGCTGTTATTCATCTCTGTGTTATATGTCCCAGCTGCTTGCACACTGTGCTATTATTTCTTTCACATTCTTCCAGGAACTGAAGTGAAGCTTGATGGATCTACAATTCCACAACACTTCTGTCCCACCTCCCTTTTTTTTTTTTTTTTTTTAAAAAGGCAGGCATTATATTTGATACTTTCCATTATTCCACTACCTCAATGACCTCTCAAATACAACCAGTACAGGAACAAGGGGGTTTCAGCCACTTCTTTCAATGTCCTAGCAGTCCTTCTTCTGACAGTAAATGGGCCTTTTAAGAAAACGGCTCCTACCAAGACTGAGAGGAGCACCAATGCTCCAATGCCTGGTACACGGCTTATCAGCCTGAGGGTGTGACAGTCTTCTGGCATTTTTATCAATCTCTTCTCTCATCACACGAGAGGGTCACCAAAGGTTTGAATGTAACACAAGGCTGCTCCTGAAACAAAAACTCTGAAAATCCAAGAGCCTGGAATAAAAACCTTGTTAATATCCTGGTGTGGTGTATCTAGCTCTACTACTCTCATGTAAAGCAGCACAACTTCCCTAGCATGGATCAAACTACATTACCATGTGTACACTTAAAACATTTTATTAATGTACAAAAACACAAGCCTCTGCAAAAGGTACTGCATACTATCACATGACTGAATAGAAGCTAAGAGCGATGTTGATATAAGCCATCATCATACTTCAAAATAAATACTCAGCTGCTAGAAATCCCAGGTATAAGCCAAGCCTAACATGCCTCACAGCCAAAAGCAACATTTAAATGATTTGATTAGGTGGATTGCTTTTTCTTTTAACTGTGACCATAGACTCCCACAATTTTCTTAACAATTCCATTTAAAATGGATATATACATTCTGGGTCCAATTTCATATCTATAAGAGAACGAAATAAAACTTCTCAAACTGATTGCAATGACTTACTTGCAGAAAATTCACATCTAATCTTGCTGTCAGAGGAATAGCAATTTGCCAACTATAATATTTAGGAACTCCTCCTCCAGCAGAGGAAGTTTAAAAATATTTATCTCAAAGTTCATGAAGTTCTGTACATCCATTCGGGAGTTTGTCCCTGGGGGGGTAGAATTAGGCAAAGATGAACATATGAATTGTTTTGTACATGAATTATCCTGGGCTCATCTAGAGCACCTTAGGCTGACAGCAACCTAGCTGGTTTCCCTGGTAACTAGAGGTACCTAAACAACAATCGAAGTTTGAGGAAAAATGCCTGATACAAAACCACTAGCACAAAAAAGAAGCTCTTTTGAAAGACTTGCAAAAAGTCACTGAAAAGGAGGTATCAGTATTGTAAGAAATCCGATGTTGCTCTGGCTCTTAGGCAGCCTTACCTTGAGAAGCTATGGAAAAGACATCTAGGAAATGCAAGCCTACTCTTTTGTAGGTTTAAACTCCTTCCCATAGTTCCCTTGGATGCAAGGCTTTTCTCAGAGACCTCAAAAAAGATGGCTGGCGACTGCCTCAAACCATTAAATAGGGGTGTTATTACCTTCTCCCTGACTATGCTTTAAAGAGTACATGTAGGTGCCTGGTTCACGAAGGATTCTGTGCCTCTGGAGCAAGTGTCCAAATGCATCCCCTTAACCAGGTATTCAAATACAGAAATCTCAATATGCTTCTTCTCAGCATGTTATTGCTTATTTTCATCATCCTGCAACTTTCCTTGTACAAGGAACCCAAGATGCCTAAATCTGGGCTTCTGATTCCATTCCAGGGGAGCAAACATGTAAGTACGCTAGGCTTTCTTTTCCCATTAATATTTTGTACGTACAAAATGCAACTACATTAAAATATCTTACTTTCAGGACAGATTCTGGTATTTGTGAGATTTCCATAAATAATAGTTCTATTATTCCAATTATTCTATTGGAATAGTAGCTCTATTATTCCATTTCTTTTACATACTTTGAGTTTAAAATATTCCTATCCATGATCCTAAGGACATTAGTAATTAAAATGTCACAATCTACAGCAATAACTTTTGTCAGTTATATCACAAAGGCCATAAAATACACTAGACAGTATCCAAAGCCTGGAAGTCTAGTCACATAGGCAGTCCCTTGCTCCTGATGGAAGTTGCTTGGTACTTCTGAAAAATCTCATATTAAATAGGTAGTTTTAGGTGAAGGTCCCAAAGGTCAACCAACTTTGGCAGAGATTATTATAGAAAGGACAGTTAAGGTAGACTTACATCCATGTGCAGCCATTAAGAGATAGAGCCAAAAACAGGAGCTCTAAATTGGGAAATGGCACCTACGGTATTCAGCAGAGTTCCAAATTTCCATCTCCATTCCAGTGCATCACTCCTTCGGGAAAACTAATGAACCTCAGAAATAGTAAAGGGTGGGAACTGTCAACAGGAACCATTCTACTCTGCAGGCTAGCCCAATTTCCTACAAAGGCAATGGAAAGATTCCTAATGGTTTCAAGAGGGAACTAGATCACATTTGCATAATGCATCTGTATAAGTCTGAAATAACTCCACTGATATTTGCTTCCTCAGCCCATGCAAGATGCACACTGGCTTAAGAGAGTGAAAGCTGTTGCACAGCATCTGCACGTGCCCTGTCTGTGGAAAGCTTTTGCAAGTTTATAAGTCTCAGGTAACTTTAACATGTAGCCTCACATCTGCCTATATCCTCCACAAAGATATTCAGATCAGAGTTTATACATAGAGAAAAGGTTTCTTCTGGTGTCTGATCCTTTTATTTGATATACCAGAAACTGTACTGATACCATGGATTCCCACACATTTTTTTGAGGCAGATCAAACTTAGTCTTTATTTATTTATTTACTGGTGTATCCTTCTATCGCTACAACGAAGGTCACTAAGCCAATTTCATTTTTTGAGACAGGACATAGGGAAGACGGGAAAAAAGAAGAGACTCCAAAAGTACCATCTCTACTAATTAGCTTGTTATCATCTTTCTCCTACAAGGTTAAGAGTAGACAATCCATCCTGTAAACCAGAAGGAACTGTAGGTACTTCCCATTCTCTCCACTGAGAGCAGCGAAGTGCTGCCAGATAAAATTTAGTTCTCAGTTATGCATTTGGAGGATTGTTGTCTCCTGACCCTTAGACAAAACGGTGTGGCTGGTGGCGATACACAGATACCAAAGAGCAGAATGGTTACTGGGTATTATAAGTCACCAACAGTAAAGAAATTAAATTTATATGACAGTCAGGGATTCTAGAGAAATGTGCCACCTCACCTCTTATCAGAGGATCTGAGAATACTGTTCAATTAATTTACCTTTTAAGGTAACTGTGTCTCAAGTCAGTCAGTATTCTTCTTTGAATAGATGTTTGATTACAAACATGAAAAATAAATTTGGAAAATAAAGCGGAAACATGGAAAATAAAAGTGAAAAGCAGGGAAGGAACTCAGTCAACGTCGTGGTCACAGACAAAAGAGCCTCATCCAATTTCCCTCCTTGTTCTCTGTAAAGCAAATCAACTGAAAGGAAGGTACATAGGCTTCACAAAACACTGACATTTATCAAAAAAAACTTTTAGGAAATCCCTACTCAGTAAGGGTAAAGTTACTGAAATTCATCTCATTTCTCTGGAAAAGTTAACACTACCTCAAATATTAAATTAAGAGCACTGGCATGAGATGGGAACATTGTGCAGCATACTCCTTCGGAGCGTGGACTTTGCAACTTCTTTCACAATGGGAAGATTAATTGAAGAAGGAAATATTTAACAGAGAGCCAAAATGCAAAATTTTTTTGAGTAAAAGCAGCCAAGCCAAATGCAAAACAAAAGCAAATTTGACACACAGAGAAAGAAGCAACATATTACAAGAACATTTTTTGTTTACCTCAACATAAATATTTTTAAAAGCTACTTTATTTTTTAAACATTCAAATAGTACTCCATATCTAAAAGTATTGCTCTCCTGACACACACACTTTCATGTTTCACATGACTTGTAAAAGCTAAACAAGTTAATGAAAGGTAAACAGCTTTAATTGCAGCTTTCAAGCACACATTCGGAGACTCTCATCGACTCTCTGAGATTATTTCACCAGTACAATGCCATTAACCAAAGAATAGGTGCACTGGTATCTAGCATCAGCTGCTAGCAGCTGTCTAGTTTTACAAGATGCCAACGTGCTACATTATTCAAAGTTCATACTTTTCTAAGTGAAACAGGACCATTACCACCACTGCCAGTGTGCTGTAAGATAAAATGGACTCTTTTCCCAAATATACTAGGACTTGGTACTTTTCACTAGTAGGGAAAACATTTTACAAATTTCCTCATTTTACATATAGGGATCCTAGAGCAATGATGCACTCCATATAAATCAGTGGCTTAGTGACAGCCACCACAAGAGCCATGGTCTCATCCCACATCTCTGTGCACTGTAAACCACAGTGGCTCCTTCCACATCTGTAAACCACAACTATTTAAATAAAATCTCCAGTGCCTTCCCTACTTCTACAGACTCTACCTACCTTCTAATTGTCAAGAGAGGCAAATTCAATAATGCAAAAAAGATGGTGGCTAAAAGTATCAGGAAGACACTCTGGGATAGGAAAAACAAAACCAGGGAAAACTGACACTGGAAGTAGAGAAAGTGATGTCCACTAAAGCGAAAACATCTGGTTACAGGGAAGGAGTGAGAGCTACTAGAAGCAACAACAACAACAAAAAAAATAGTGATGGGGTGCAGCAAAGACACTCCTTTCTCCCTGTATGCAGCAATAGCTTGGCAAAGAGACAGAAGCTGGAAGAACAAGCCAGTGTCTTGGACAGAGGGATGGTAAAAACAGCAAGAAATAAGGCAAAAAGTTAACCGAATCAACAGAGCAAGTGGTGGCAACTCTGTCAAGAAAACAACATGGGATCTGTCAGTGGACATACAGACAGTGGTTGTTGGTTGCAGTTGAAAAGTCTTTGTCAAAGGTTACGAAGTTTGTTTCTTTGGAGTGATGACCTGGCTTGCTGAAGATGGCAGCTCACTCAAGTAGCTGACCGTTACAGTGCTTTTAACAGAAAGAGTGGCACTGGTTTTGATGGGGTTATCCCAGGGGATAACCAGCCCTTTGTAACCACTGTGAGCTGCAGGCTGTGCCTCCCCGAGGCACAGGGAACTGAAGTCAGAACAAGCTGTTCCCTTTTTGTCTACTTGCAAATGTCTCCTGGTAGAGATAACTCAAGTGGGGGCTGCACTGCGGGAATCTCCAAGGAGCGCCATCCAAGAGGGCTGGGGTACATGGCAGGGGGAGGGGTGCTCAGCCAGCTAAGCAACAGCCTTTTTTTCCTAATTACACTTTTTTGCCAAGATGTAATTAGTTTGCCCGCTTTGTCTTCTGCTTGACAGCCTGCTGATCTCACAGTTACCGCCCTGCATGCTGACCTGGCAGGAGCTCCTCTTCATCCCTTCCTGGCATACGGGTATTTTTATTTAAAGCCCTTATAGAATAGGTAGATTTCACTGAATCAGCAAAATTACTCCCATGATTCCTATTTCTACAGCTATCTTATACTTGGGTATAAAAATCCACCCAGCCCTTCTTCCCACACCTACACAAAGGATTTTGTTCCAGCTATGCAGGGAATAGAAGCTCTAGGTACATACTATCAGTGTTATCCCAGACCCTCTGAAGTCAATGAAGTATTAAGTTAAGTGGTAACTGCAGCAGGACCTGAGTACTTAAGTAGTAACTAACTGAAATGAACCAACCATTTTAATGCAGGACTGTCCTACTTCCACATTAATACCAGGTGAGCTGCTGCAGCACGTAGAGTAAGAGCCCATTACAAAAAGTACTTCAGTCTTCTGAGAATTTGTATTTAAGTATTTCCTCTACGATGGGTGCTGAACCCAAGGAAACCCACCACATATCAGGTTATGTGTGGTCACAGGTCATGATTAGAGTTATACAAATTAATGTATTTCCACGACAAAGCAGTCAAATCAGTCCAATGCGACAGGCCAAAGAAGGACAAAGATTCTGCCTGAGATGAGACCCACTTGGAGTTCTGAGCTACATGGACTTACTCCAGCTAGAAAGCAGCCCTTGCACTTTACTCACCCCATTGATATTACACTGAAGTCCTGAAGGAGGTCTCACTTTTCAACTGATGTAGCACATGCATCTGGTGCCAAGGGAAAAGAGAGCGCCCTTCCCTGCCATTTCAGTTTTGTAACAGAAACTAAGGGCTCTCCCGTCTGAAAACGCCTTTGCAAAGCACTCAAAATGAACATTTGGTTTTTGTCACCCTGCAAAGGGATATGGAGTTCCCACGTACTGAGAGGCTCCTGGGATGCAACGAAAGCCATTGATTTTCTCTCTGCATCTGCTTCTTGCAGGAATGGTGCTGGTTTGCTCCTGCCAGGGTAAATTATCTCCTTAAATTTGGTAGCTGACAACACAGGCACCCCAGAGGTCCTTTGCTTATCGGCCTCTCACAACACACATCTAACATTGCTGATTCTTTAAGGCTGCTTTAGTTTTGAGTCATTTGCCTTGGAAAAGACAAGCACTAAAGTTTGCTGGGACCCAAAGTATTTTAGGTACCTCCTCTTCATCAGCCTGCTGCCCAATCCCCCCCCCCCCGACCTTGAACAGCTTATTTTACACTCACAGCTCCAGGTGAGACTACT
>JAOXNO010000078.1:12237421-12253237 GCA_028565335.1 Limnodromus scolopaceus | reverse complement strand
CAGGCACATCCCCAGAGACTGGCTTGCATGATAAGAAATCTGAAAAGTGCTTTGCTACCTTGCCAGTTTTCTGGGCTGCACATTATTAACACAGATGACAAAGCTAAGAAAAAAAAGAGATACTGTGCCCAGCCTTGCCAGCAAAACAAAGGTACCATGCCCCAAACCGGCCTCTGCTGGAATTTCTGTGTCCATACTAGTGCAGCAGGTGTGTACCTATCGGGGGATGTTTGACTATCCCACACTAAGGATTTTAAAAGCCCGTGGGAACTACAGTTAAACCTCATTGCTACCCGTTCCTACTGTAGGCACTCTTTCAGATACACACCTAAAGAAAAGCAAGTCTTTTGGAGGGTTTAAAACGGCTGTGAACCAACCCGAGCAAAGCAGGGCTGGTCTGGGGAATGTTCCTGACAGGGCTGGGTGAGAAAGCACAGGTTTGCAGTTGTACTTTCGACTTCTCTGTCGGTGCGATGCTGCAGGACCCGTGCTGATCCTTGGGTGCAGATAAGTCCAGACAGCTTTGCTCTTCTGGGCCCAGTCCCTTCTACTTAAAGGGGAAATCTCAACTCTTTTACTTTCAACTTTCCCACCTGCTGGCAGCTGTTTCTCACCAGAGGGCATGCATTTTTTTGGATACATGATTTCTCAGATATTCTTGATAGTGGTAACTGCCTGCCTAGGATTCAGACGGATTTCTTTCAGCTCCTGGAACCATATGCTGCGAATATACAGCAAGACAGGAAATGGGACTGTAAAGGCATGTGGTGTGAAAGCTCCTACCCTGAGATATAACTTGGAGTTTGGGGTGGGACATCACACAAAGATTAAGTTACCCCAGGGATTAAAAAATCAAGCCCACGTAGCGTTGTCCAAAAAAATCAGAGCAGATTAAACAGACCAAGCAGTTAGCACTGCAAGTGCCAGAACTCACAGGGGCTGGTTTCCTCCACCCTTGCATCTTGTGGCCAACCCACTTGCTCCAGCTGAAGATTTTCTGTGTATTTGGCACTTGCAAAAAGTCTTGCCTGAGTTGATGCCCCAACCAATGTTCAGGGGAGCACTGACACCGCAGCCTTTTGCCGCTGATCAGGTGCTCCTCTCCACTGCTGGGCTAAGAGTCCCCACATTCACACCGAAGCCCTGGAGCCCAGGCTGGAGGATGGCAGGCACAGGGTACCGTCTGAGGCGGGGAAGGGAAAGGCACTTTTCAAAGAAATAATCTGAACAGACCAATGTGAGCGCCATAGCCTGAGTTAACTTTAGATTTCAAGTGGAAGAGCTGCTGGCGGGTTGCCCAGATTCCCTGGCCTGCTGCCTGCCAAGTCCTCAGAGACTATTTTTATCATTATTTATTTATTAAATTTAACTGTCTTGGGGCTGGACCGCAGACAGACGGAATCTAAAATCGCAGACGCTCAATGGAAAGCTAGCTGGGAGGTAGGGGGAGAGGTTAATTATAATATCTGGTCCTGTCCCACTGAAGAGCAAAAAAACCCGAAAAACCTTCTAAGAGAGTTTGTGGCTTAACAGGCTTAAATTCTTGCAATTCTTTTAGGCACCACGTTGCCTAGAAAGAAAAGGTGCTGGCTCACCTGGCAGGTACACGTGCCATTTCCATACAGACTGGCAGACTGGGCAACAGCTTGTGAATTCGGAGAAAGGTCATGGACTAGCAAAAGCAAGAAAATGATGCCATGAAAGCTGACAATCCACTGTACCAAGACTGAGCAGGAGAGACTACTTCTAAGAAGCAACCTCAATCAGTAATCAATTCCCCACAACGAAACAGTTTTATCCACTGGGATCCTCTACAAGAAAGTCACCCTGCGTCTTCTTTTGACTGCCTGAGACCACCAAATTATACCACACAGGCTGCTTGTAACTAAGCACTCGGTCCAGCTTCTGCTACCAGATACCGAATGTTTTGCTAGTGCCTTACAGACCTAGAGAGAATTCCTTTCAGTCCTTCCCAACCTGTGCTGGAACCAAGCCAAAGAGGCCATATATCCCATTATAAAGCCCAAACCACACTCTGCTATTTGGAGAATGCAAATCCAGCCAAAGCCACAAACAATATGGATTGTTCCAAAATGCATTTCCAGATGGATCGTGATGAATGAAATACAGAACACCTACAAAGAGATTTCCATCTTCAAAGGGAACGAGTGCATCTGATCTCCCTGAAAAACAGGTCTGGGAATGGGAAACTATGGCAAGTAAGACTAATTCTTTCTACAGCAGAAATACTTCACACTCAGACGAATGCTTTCCACCCACAAACCGTAAAACACTTTGTCTGAAAGCAAGCAGAAAGCAAGCACTATTCTGGTTTCACTCAGAATAGCAGGAGCAAGGCATGTAAACCACTCGCTCAGGGTCATACAATACAATATGGTATTGTCAGCTCTTTGACCTTGCTTTTCCAGTGCTTACCTTGCCCTATTGTGCTGTCTGGACAATGTGTTGATAGACAACAGGCTTTCTATTCCAACAGAGCCCTGTAAATCACAGCTACCAGTCTGCCCACATCATGCCTGGGTTTAACTGAATCAGGAGCTGGTGGCTGTTGCTAGCACAACACTCATGCAGGAAACCTCAGCGTATTCGCACATTAACAGCATGAGCCTTGCAAGCATGACACAGCATGCCGCTGGAGTGCCACGCAGAAATCAGAGATTCACTTTTGCTGCTAGTGGACAGCCACTCTTCTGCAGGACAAGAGCGTGGGTCCCAATAGTTCACGTGGCTCACACGACTCTGCGTATCCGCTTGGTAGGACGTTTCCCTTGGTTTCAGCGGGATTTCTGGATGCAAGAGGAGTCACAGATATAATGATGCTGCAGCACACTCTGAAAAAGCCAGGATGTGTGTGGATTGTCTGACAAATTTGAGGTCTCTCCTTTTTGCACTAATCCATGCCTGGAATTTGGGTATCTCCTCAGGCAGGTTGAAATCACAGCCCGAACCATTGAGATGCTATCAGTACAAGATTTTAGCAACATCTTCGACTATATACAAGTATCTCACTAAAGAAAGTTTTATTTGTAGTCCAAGCCTTATAGCCTATCAAATGGAAAGCACAAAAATCTTCCTTTTTCTCATTTAGAAGAATACTTTAGCTAGGAAGGCCATTTCCATGAGATGCGCACACATTTCAAAATGTAAATATAGCAAGGCAAGAAAAGAAAAAGGACTGTGACTGTTAATGAGTCACCCTTGTTGAAAGTTTCCTTTGGGGCATTCTGCCATCTCAGTCACTTTGCTCTGCATGCTTTTTAGCTTGGCTTTCTCCTGGCTTCATTTGCCTGACACACATCTCTCAGTTGCAGGGATATACACCTTTGCTTTTGTAATTCTATATGTCGCTAAGTGGGCAATGGATTAATGTATGGCTATATTTTAAGCTTGCTTGCAAGGACAATGATTAACATTCTTTAAAATAGCATTTTTCTTTCAAGAGTAATCTCAGTACAGTCAGAACAGCACTTGTACACCACTGCTCATCTTCAGAAGAACTTTGCTAAACATTCACTAGTTACTTCTCACATCACTTGTGGCATGTTCTATATAAACATGGATTAATTTCCTCATCAGTTTAATGAAGATGAGAATGATAAATTAGAATGAGTTGCTGGAGACCAGAGATGAAAATAAAGACATTCATCAGGACCTGGACCCTCTCAAGCCCTAGGATCTGGCCTGTCCGTTAACAGTGGAAGTGTAAACTGCTTTCTGTTTTATTCTGTTATGGTCCAGGTCAGAACCTGTTCCTTAGATGCAGTAAAACAGAAATAACCACCTCAAGAGCTGTGTTCTGGCCAGTTTCACTCATACTGAAGCCATACACAACTTCACCCATACAAGCACAAACAAAACATGTTATATGTCCAGTCTTCCTCTGTGCTATCTAAAACTGTCCTCCTCTCCCTTCCCCATGTAGTTTCAAATCCAACCAGTTTCCAAGCTCTGGGTCTCCACATGCCACAAAAACACTTGTGCTGCCACAGCAAACCCTTCTTTTGGTGGCTGTGCCAGGCTACGCAGGTTCGTAGTGTGCATTAAACAAGTCCAGAAGATGTCTCTTCTGCTGAGGAGAAATCACATCTGGTGCAGCACATCCCCTCTTGGTGCTTCCTCCAACAAACCCCCTTCAGAGTTCCCCATCTTAATGAACTAAGTTGTCTCTCCTTCATCCTCCACATCTCTCTCTTTCCCTCAATCTAGCCCTTGCAGCCTCCACATTTTCCTTCTGGAGGAAGCCCCGATAGGTAAAACACAACTTCAATAAAAGCATGAGAAGAAAGCTGTGTCAAGGCTACCCTATGCAAAGCCACAAGGCCCCCACAGCCAGGGTATACTTACAACCCAAGATCCCATCCCCTCCGAGTAACACTTCTTCACCTAACTGCTGACCTGTGCTGCTGGGGAAGGCGTGCAGAGGGAAAAGGGATTCTGCAGAGCGCTCTGCTTTGCCTGCCAAAGGTTTCCTGACAAGAGCAGACACTGTAAAGCATTCTGCAAAGAGAAACTGAAATGCGTCCGCTCAGCTGTTGAGCCTGACTCACTCACAGAGCCGCACTAACATCCAGCGTGGGTGCGGCTGAAGTGACACACCAGCTTCGGATATTCATGGGTCTGTCTGCCTCTAGCAATTTTGCATGTGAAGGAGGGCACTGTCACCATATTGCAGGAAGCTTGTGATCTGCAAAGTTAGATTTGCCCGATTCCACAGGCTCAGAGCCTGGAAGAAGAGGTGGTGGCAGCAACACAAAGACAGGGCACAGGAGCCTGCCAGCAGTTTGGATTAGATGGATGCTGACCCTTGGATGATGAAGCTTGCTAGCAGTCTGCTGTGTTTACAGTTATACAGCAGATGGTTCCTTTAAAACAGAACAGCTCAAGAACAAAACAGGAGGTAGCCCTACCACCAAGTTGTTTGGTGAAAGTTTCCTATAATTTTTCCATTGTCAGTCCCAGCTGAGAGATGTTTGTTATGGAGAAGTCACATGTGGAAAAAGAAGACAAGCACGTGCATGCCAGGAAACTTTAGTAAGTGTTATTCCCAACATAAGATCCATGGCAAGACATTCTGGGTCTCATCTTCAGAGTACCAGTTGGTCTTTGTTTCTTCTATTCAGCCCCTTGTGTTCTCCTCCTTCCACCCTCTGAAGCCTCTTTCAGATAATTTTGAGCAATCATTACCCACTTAGGCTGTTGCCATATACCCACTGCTCCCTTCCAAGGCAGCAGCAGGGCTTGGGCATACTTGGCCTATTTTGGTGCCCCACACCTTTCCCACAGCCAAGGCTCTGTGTTTCCTGCATCCCACACAGCACGCTATCAGACAGCTACTTCAGCTAGATCATGAGATTTTTCTCAGCAGGCACCAGAGAAGACTTCACAATCCATTTTAATTGCAACTTCTTTGTAATTTTTTCTTTTGTTTGAGGGAGAGAAGAAAATTACAGAATTGGTTGATCTGGTCTACATCATAATACTAGTCCAGATCTAAAGCAATTCTTGCTTTCAAAAGAACAGAAACAAGTTTACTTTGAAAAATAACAACCACATGTGATGTCTCACAGCTGCCTCTCCATGCACCATCCTGCTGATCTTCCTGGTTTCTCTTCCAGTCTGCTGTCCCCACCACCTCCATACAGGCTCACAAGCCTCCTCCACCTCACTCGTGCTTGCTGTCTCCTCACACACAGTCTCCTTCACAGCCCATTTTCAGTTTGACCCTCCCCAGGGTCCCACCGATCTAACTCCACCATCCCATGTAATATCCCACCACGCCTCAACAGTGAGCTGCCACTGTCTTCTCTTGCCATGGATGGCCCAGAAGGTGGTGGAGAATAAAACAGGCAGGCAGGACTGCAAGCACAGAATTCAATGAGGAAGCTGTAGCCCAACCATTAGCATCCTTAAGTGCCTGCCCTTCACCTGCACAGCACAGACCATGCCCTTCCTCTTCAGGCCCACACACAAAGCATTTTCAATAGTAACCTGTTCCCTTCTGCTCTCCCAGCATTCAAATTCAAAGCTGTATTCCCACTGAAAATGTTTCTATGCTTTAACGAAACCCAACAGACACCCAGCTTCTGAGTCTACTGTATTTTCTTTCATTTCTAGCAGAAGTCTGCTGTTCGGAGTTTAGTCAAAGGCACTGTGAGAATCCTTTCTGCTCTACCACACCAATTTCCACTGTTGATCAGATAAGTAATCAGCGTGCTGCGGTGCGCAAGATCGGTCAGGCAGCTCATGCCTATTCAACTGCAGCTACATCCAGAAGCTTGACTGAACAGTAGGAAATCCAGAAACCCACAAGATTATTACTCATTCTGTAGAAGTGACTAGAGGCAAGAGGAGGCAGTCACACCGTTTAGTCAATGAAAAATGCTCTTTAGGAAGATTTTACATGCCTAAATTCAGAAGACTCACTTGGGAGCTTTCAGGTGCTTGAGGCATCCCATGTTGAGTGTATAGGCACGACGGGAAAGAGTGGCTTTAGAAACTTTATTTCACAGGTTAACCAACCCAAGACAATGCAAGAAGGTTTTACCCCTTACCTCAGACCTCTCCTGCTCTCTCTCATTATTTAGGCTGGAAAGCCAAGGACCTCAGGAATCCATATGCATTCCCCTCATGCTACAAAGCAGATGGGTCAAATGAGCTGTCCCATAGGTTCACTGTGACAAGTATTAGATGCTCCACAACATACCAAACCCCACTTTTGTTCAGCACCATGTTCCCACCACGATCAAGACAGACACCCTCTGTGCACACTGATCCAGGAGGATCAGATCGTTTTCCTCCTCACACTCCTCAAACGCCTTGGCTCAAGGGGCTGATCAAACAAACAAAGCATTAGATCAGACACACGATCACTGCAGAGGGCTAGAGAATACAGTCTCCAGACTCAAACCAAGGGAACACTAACGAACACAGCTGTTTGAGAAAAATCTCATCATTCCATATGCTTTTTTCCTTAGGAAAAGTTATTCTAGTCTGGAAAAAAAAAAGTAGTGTTGGTTTTAGAAAAAGTAACTAAGTTCAAAGTCAAGCCACTGTTTTCTACACCACAGTTTCATAAAACCCTTTAAGGCAGATGCTAGCAATACAGTTGTGCAGGCAACAGCCACAGAAACACTGCGAACAAGAACCAGTTCAGAGCACGGTTATGGAAAGAGGTGCCAGCGCAGCTTCCTTGGCCACCGCCAACAATGCTGTTTTGTTCTTCCATAAAGCTGTTTTGTTTAGGGCTCTCTTTGGAAATTCCATGACGACACACGTGGAAAGCGCCAACACGGACACATGTGGTCCTCCAGGATTGCTTTCACCATGGTTAATATTCCACCCCCCAAGACCTTCTCAACCATGGCCTGTTCCATATGTTCATTACTTCATGAGCAGGAATATACAGTCCTGTCCACACACAGTTTCTGTCTGCCTGTCCCTGCTCCTCCCAAAAGTCACTAAGCCCTTCCATGGCAGCTGCATTTCATGAACTTCGGAGCTGGCTTTGAAGGTAACCACAATGACAGGGCTTGCATATCCTTTGTGAGCTCCATTCACCTCTGTAAATCACACAAGCCAGACGTTCTGATAACATAAAATCATGGCTCAACAAACACTTCCGTTACAGAAACATTTAGCAGCATAACAATGTAAGATCTCAGCACAAGAAAGTTAGCTAGCATTAATACTCAAGTGCTCCCTAAGTAAAAACCTCGCCATTTCCTCAGCAAAATAGTGCTTGACCCACATTATGTAGAAAGCATCAGCTTGCTTGCTGCTCTGTGCAAACCCTACTCAAAAAGAAAGAAAAATCAGCCCACATTTGAACTCTCTCAATAATCAGTGGTGCATAAGAAAGATGCTCCCAAAGTACCACCATTAACCCAGTGTATCCCCTTCATTGGAAGGGTTCTCTAAGGTAATTTTTCTTTTGCAGGGATCAATGATGAACTTTTTCTTTTTGTCTACACCATCCAGAGTAAAGCTGGTTACTCCACACTCCTGTCCAGAGAAATCCCGCCCCATGAAAAAAAACAGCTTCCAGCTCAAAAATACATTTCATAAACTACCAGCTTCCTATTAAGAGACATACCAGGAGACACTGTAAAGATATTACTTGTCAGGCATTCAAAAAAGAAACCTAGATGGGTGGTCTACGGTGCAAGGTGCTCTGCTGCAATAAGGAGAGCTAAACAAGGAGGTCTGAAACAAAACTTCATGATCAAATTAACATGCCCCAACTGCACTTTGTGCCCTCTTACTGTCAGTGACTTGTAAGGTCTCTTCTAGTATTTTAAGTCCTTAATTTTCTTATAATCATTGAGTATTCAACTGCAAGTTTGTTTTGCCAGACCTTTCCTATCCAGCCTCATTTTAAAAATCTTTTGGAACAGTTAATATTCTGGTTAAAAATCACATCATGTGACGCCATACATATGGAGCTTATACACACACCATCCCTACGCATTTCAGCATATACACACTCCAAGAGTCACCGTTGGTCACAAATAAACAGTGTATATCACAGATATTTTAAGGCTCCTGTCACTGTGATACTTAAATCAAGAAGATGAATAATAGGAGAATTGTTCTGCAACTTCCCACCGGCATATTCCTTTGCCAGGCAGTGCCACTTGCAGCGCAGTTCATCAGAAACCAGCCCAATGTTCTGCTGAAAAGAGGTCAGAAATCGAGAGTGACAAAGCACAGCAGGGAAAGATGGTGCTGGAGATCTGCAAGGCCCAACTGCACATTGGGCAAGTCATGGCCTGATTTGCTAGAAATAGGTATCATTTCCTCGGCAGTGCTGGTAGCAGGAACAGGCAGGTGGGCCAGGCTAGGCAACAGAAGAAAGAGGCAGAACGCCAAGGTTAGCCTGAAGCAAATTAAATATCACAAGGCAGCAGGTTCCTTTGAGACTGCTTGGTTGCTCTTTTGGCAGAAGAGGAAAGCAAGCCATTAAAGAGGCAGAATATACCCATGTTGACTTCATTTGCAGCACTAATTGCCATGCACGTGCGCTAATTGCCCTCACATGAAGTGCAAGTGAACAGGCACTACTTGAATCCCGTGCAGTAGGTGACGCTTCCAAAGGAATGCTTGTTGGATCATGCTCTTCCCGCACACTCCACTCATACCAAAGCAAAATGGAGGGAACTGGAGCAATGTCATTTCTAATAAAGTTATCCATTGCAGTTCATTTAGAGGCCAGAGAGAAAACTTTCAACCAGACCACCAGAGACATTCAATACATTAACAAAGTTTGGAGTTTCTTACCAGGGTAAGACGAGGTAACAAAGTTCTCTGCAGTCACTTTGGAGCACAGGACAATAGAGATCCACTCTGCAGCTGCCCTGCAACTGTCTCCCCTTTTGTCAGTAAGCAACACCATTTGAATGCTGTGAGTGAAAGCTGATGGCTGCCAGGGTTCATCATAGCAACCTGCACAGGTGAAATGCACCAGAAAAATAAGCACCAGCAGCACAAACACAGAGCTGTGTTCCTTGAGGTGTTCTCCTAAAGCTGTTCACATCATTGAGGAGGTGAGAGCATGGAAACCAGGACAGGAAGGGTGGGCTGCAGCAGGTGAAAAGACCACGCTTGGCCATCCTCTCTCCTGTTACGTTGTTTCCTGGAAATAGGAAATGCTTTTCCCTCCAGCAAAGTCTGAAAGTAGCATATGTTCCTATCAGGATGTTGTCCTTAACATCTTTCAGCTGCATCTGTGTTTGCTCCTTGACACTGTTTTTTCACTAGATGATACCCACCCCTCTGATCTGCCAGCTCAGGTGCACCTGTGCACCTCCCAGACCATTTTGGTCCAATTAAGTGGACTAAATTAACTTTGTTTGAGTGGGGCTGAAACCAGGCTGGGAGCAAAAAACATTTCAGTTACTGAGTTTGTCAGTTTCTTTGGCTGGTACTGCTGTCAAAGTACACACGACCAAAAATATGGGAGACCAGGGCCTTTGATCCCTTAACACGGGTGAAGAAGAGGAAAACGCACTTCTCACTACTAATTTTGGGTTTGTTTTTTTTTTTACATTATTTCCTGTCAAGTTTTTTTCCCAGGACCTACACAGGACTCAGGCTGGGGAGAGAGACAGGAAACACCACAGACACATCTTCCAGCAGCATCTCTGAAAACTGTGCGCTGCACGGTGGCTAGTACAAGACAGAAGACTTTCAGTAATGTGAGGATTGATCAGTGTAAATCAGCTGTAATTGTTCTACACCAGCTGTCCCTTCATACAGGAAAGCCCCGAGGGGAGTTAAAGGCACTTTGTAAGCAGCCAGAGGGGAAAAAGGTATTTTTGGTGATAGGCAGAACCATTTAGATTCCAACTCTTAGATTTCTTGGGGTGCTAAATAAGGCTAGGCAAGGCAGCAAAGATTTAGGATATGGCCTGAACAGAGGTACGACTCCTGTTAGATCTGGCTGGGATAGGGAATAGCAGAAGGATAAGGAGGTAACCTCGCCATTAAGATTCAAAAGTTTAACACGACCCAGGAAATTGCAGCCCTGCCCAAGGCTGCTGTTAATGCAAAATACACCTTTCAGGTCTTTTCCTCTTTACTGAAAGGAAATCACCACTTTCTCCCACTCCAGCCAGACCCAAATCATAGCATCATAGAATCATTTCGGTTGGAAAAGACCCTTGGGATCATCGAGTCCAACCATCTGCCCTACTCTACAAGGTTCTCCCCTAATGCTAAGTTTCCACCAGCAAGCCAATGTTACAATGCCACCCATTTGAACGGAGCACAATATTTCTCCAATAATCTCCAGCAGAAGGTTTGGTGGGCGGAGAGCTGTCAGCATCTCTCCCCATGAAGATTTACATGCAATGGATATGCACACGTTGTGACAAGGCACTGGCTGAATAGCGCGTGCAGTATTGCAAATGGCTTAAACAGAGGAAGAGACGATAAAAACCAAGGGAACTTCTCCCAGGAAAGACAAAGAGCATCATCTGCCACTTCAGCATTTAAAAACATGGGATGCTAGACCTACCTCTTATTAAAGTATATTGTCACAGTCATAGCTGCTAATGAACTGGCAATGAAAAGGTTTACTCAGCCCCAAGCAAGAAGCCAGGAGCTCTGGAAGCAGGTCATTTCTCTGTGAAGGATGAGTCGTGAGCAGTCACAGCAGTCCCTAGCAGAGAAGTGGTCACATCAAGGAGACACTCATGTCCAGGGTCCTGAGAAACAGCTTTGGTAACAAGGCTAAGGACTGGCTGAACATGACAAATAAGCTCCTCTCTTGACTCTGTCTCTATCACAATCGGCCCCAGCCCTTGCCAAGGGGGTAAGCATGTAGCACATAGAGTGACACTATCTCTTCTAATAGTAAATAGCATATATGGGCAATGCACTAAGTTAATAATATAAAGTATTCCTGACTTACACAAGCTACAATCTTACCCTGGAGATATTATGGTAAAGATTGGTCTGTTCAGAAAAGTTCATCAAAATAAATTGAAGAAAATTATTTAAACCTGTGTGAACACTCCTCTTAACAAGCATGACTTTATTGAGTTTGCATTCCCTCTGGAATTAAAATAACTAGGTCCATTTGCATCTAAAATAGAAGAGTATTGTAATTTCAGAAGCGGACTACAGTCTCTATATAGTGGTCTCTATATTGTGGTTTAACTATTCCACCTGGGGTTGCCTTTCCTAGACATCATTACTTGGACAAACTTTTAGTGTCATGACTAAAGCCAGATACTCATTATCTGTCTACATTAGGGAAGAAAGAAAACAAAAAAATAAAAATAAAAATAAATGCAGTCTTCTAACTTTGTCTAATGAGAGATGAAAATATTTTCAGGAAATACTTTCTTAAGTAGTTGTTCACAGCCATTTAGACCACAGGTGCAAAAAGCATACACTTTTAAGAGCCCTCAGAGCAGTTCTGGAGTGCTAACAAGCAAACTAAGTACACCTATCCTAACAGCTGAGAAGGACTAGGCACTGAAAGGGAAGTCACCTGTGAAAGGACACTTAACCTTCAAGCTTATTGCTTGTACTGCAGTGCTTTCAAGGTCTCATTCAGGAAGGAGACCCAGCTGTGCCAGATGTGATACAACTGTACTATTTGTGACAAAGAACTGCCGGTTTTGGGTGGGGTGGGAACTAAAGATGAACAATGAAACTAAGAGCCAGTTTCAGCTAAGAGCAGCTAGAGTGCTCTGGTCATGGACATCTCTTCTTTTCTATCTGCTCGTACCCAGGACTGTGCTCCCTTGTTTGCTTAAAAAAACCAAACAAACTAACAACCCAAACAAAAAAAGAACAACAGTACCTTTGCGACCCCAAAGAGCACATATACAAAGGAGGTGAGGTTGTTTTTTTTTTCAGACGGATGTGTGATTAGTATCTGCCACAAACAGTTTAAGCTGACTTGGTATTGTCTTGGTGCAGTGGGATGGCATAGCTGACCTCTGCAAGTATCCTTCAACCATATCATCTCTGGCTTTGTAGCTTTCAAAAGTTATCAGTGCATCTGTCATACCCAGGGGGATGGCACTTGCTCCTGTGTGCTAACACGACTAAGAAGATAGAAGCCTGAGCTCTATTCCCACATTTTCCTGGCTCGTCAACCACCTTGCGAATTTCTCAGATACAATGCTAAAACCCACATATGCGCAGCAGCTCTTTGGTGGTGCTATTGTGTACTGCTAAAGAGTCCAAAATAGAAATGGAGCAAGAAAAATGCCATATTCAACAACAACTAAGAAGGTAAGAACATAATTAGCCAGTATGAAAGCTGGGCATGATGTAAGAGCCCCTTAACAAACTAGCATGGCCATCTGTGTTATGCTTTAAGTAAAAGATGCCATCCTGAGCAGGAAAATACCCCCAATCTGTTCCATCACAGGATGTTATAATCCTGTCTTACTAAGAAGGGAGAAGAAAAAAGTACTGGTTCCATTCACCTTCAATTCAGAGATCATTGCAGACTGCTTTTTCAACTGACAAATGGTGTGCAATTCAGCATTTAATTTTTTTTTCCTCCATACTATCTGAATAGAATAAATCATTAAGTCTAAGAGAAGAATTGTTCAGTGAGCAGTGTTACATGACCTCAGCAGTCCTTCCTGGCCTTAAGACTCAGAGAGTTCACCACACAATAGCATTTCCCACACTAGTAACCTACTTCATGTTTAACGGTTTTAAAGACTGCAGTTAGCTTTTAGCATGAGTGAGAGTGACATTTTAATTACACAGTCTTCCACCACACTGCTGAGTATCCTGCTTTCCTAGTACCACAAAGCACTTCTTCCTTTTCTCTATGAGATTACTAGTAACCACCTGCCTGAAAAAAAGAAATCCCATTCAGCTGAAAACACCTTCATTAATAATGTATCCTTTGGTCCACCCGTCTGTGCAATTCTGTGCATAAATACCCACACATTAAGCAAGAATACATGCAGAGCTGCTGTTGGGTACCTCCCAGCAAATGGAAAGAGTTCATCATTCAGCAAGCATGTCTGAGTAGCTCTGTCATCTGTGGGCTGACCAGCAAACTACTGTTTTTAGAAATACTGATTTGAGTAGTCCCTTACCACATCACTAACTCTAAGAATTCAGTTTTCAGAGTCTGAGGGACACAGATCAAAACTTGCAGCATTTAGTCTTGAGCAGGGAATAAAGGGAAGGAGCCATGGCTTTTTCTGTAGGGGGAAACACAGCCAGGGAACTGCCTGCATTAGCAATGTTTTATGACAGATTCTTGCAAGCAATGTCATAGCCTTTTCTTTTGATTATGAAGTGAGACAGAATGTCTTATACAAGCTGCAAACATGTTTAAGGAATAAACAGTTTGCGTAAGTTGCTGCTTTGAGAGATCAATTTCTAATGTCTGGGGGAAAAATAAAAAAAGAAAACACAAACCTTTCTTCATTTATATTCCCCCCTCTGTTGCATCAGCACAGTCCTTTGTTTACTGTCTGCAAAGATGCACTCTGATACTAGTAGAATATATGTGTTAAATTAGTAGAGAAGCTTTAATCCCCAACTCAACCTCCCAAAAGCAAATTTTCCCAGGAAAAGGGAGGATGATAGCCAGGCCCAGCAGTACCACAAAGGCTCAACTCACAGTAAAAGATTTTATGGGTGTTGCATGGATGTGTAAAACTTTTCATGAAAAGAAAGTTTAATACTCCATCTGAAAACTCATTTCTCAAACTGCAGAAGCAGCAGTCTAGGTGGAGGAATTAAAACCAAAATCAGGGCACGATTGAGGATGCTTTGAAATGTACTTTTTTTCTGGTATTTCTGCTGCCATGAAGTAAGAGAAACGATGACCATACAGTGCACGCTGGATTTGCTTGATGCTATTACTACAGATAGTCCAGATAACATCTTAAACACACAAACATGATTTGTGTTCTTGATGTCTGGGGAAGACAGTAAGGATACATCACAATTGCATTAGTGACTTACAAATATCAAGAAAAAAGTACATAAAGGTATTTTATTTGCAGAACAAAGTTTGACGATACAATGAAACTTTCTGTAGTGAATACTCTAACAAAAATCCTACTTAGCAGCAGCGAGGCCAGCATGGCACTAGAAGCAATACTGGTGGTGATGCCAACGATACCCATGAATTCTTAAACTGGGGGGTCTCTTACTGCTTGCAAATGCAGCATCTTTGTGGTGCAAAACCAACTGTGTCTGGCTGAAGCAGTTCGCAAGCTTGTCTAACTACTAGGGTTCTGATGGGAGAAGGGCTTCCTGAACGCTGAAAGCAGAAGGCAGAGCTTTAAGTTGTGTTCAGTCCATTTCTCTGAGTGTCAGAACAAGACCATCTCACGCTAAATTCTACCACAGATTTGTTCAATGATGCCATTCCTGTACCTGCCAGCAGAGCTGGCAAGACTTATCACCATCATAAAACATCAAGTACAGATTTCCTTGGGAGTGGTCCAGTTGCAGGTGCTAAGAAGCATTTTGACTCTTGTCTTGGCCTGACAGCCATTTGATGTGTGATCTCATTAAGTGCTAGAAACTTCAAGCTTTTCTATGATAAGCTGAGAACATTTTGGAGTTCAGGAGACAAATATTAAAATTCTTGTCTGTTTCTCACACCCCCTCATAACTAGATTATCCCTTTTAATATCTTTGGGGTTATGTTTCTTCATTCACATGAGATTTCCCCTTGGGTTTTTACCTAGCCTAAGGACACTCCATGATAATGAATCAAATTAAATTTCTGGCAGCAGCAGGATACATCTCAGGTAAAGACAAAAAAATTATTTTTTTTTTTAAAGTATCATCAATGTCAAAACAAAAAGAAGAAAGAACATCCCTTGGATGCAAGATATCACAAGTTCAGATCACTAGGCTAGACTTCAGAAGGAGGGAAGGAACTAACACTGAGTATATCCCACATCAAAAGACAGGACTCACAGGAGATGAAAAGTCACAGAGCAGCTATACAGGAACCCCACCCACTTCCCAGAAGCTGTGAATCTTCACATTCCTTGCACACACTTTGTCACTGTCCTACCCCTCCGGGCCATGAAAAAAACCAAACACATAGCACATCATGAAATCACGTAGCAGCTCGAAGGCTCAGGGGAGACTGGTGCACTCTGGCTCCCTCGGCACTGAATTTTCTGGGTACAGATCACCTGTGCAAGGTGCCATGTAAATGCTACACTATCAAGCAGACAAAAAGATAAAGCTTGCCCAAGGCTAGCAAAACTTGGAGTCCTGTCTTCTAACTCTCCAAACAAAAGTGGGTATTTTCTCTGAACTGCAACCACCTGTACAGAGGTG
>JAOXNO010000078.1:12168635-12228996 GCA_028565335.1 Limnodromus scolopaceus | reverse complement strand
GGGGGTGGAGGCGACCAGCACCGCGCCCGGGGCGGCCGTGCCGACGAGCTTGGCGAGCAGCTCGGCCTTGGGGGCGACCACGTAGCCGGTGATCTCCTCGGCGTCGGCGACGTAGATCTTCTCCGCGCCGTACTCGGCGAGCCGCGCCTTCGCCTCCGGGGTGTAGCCCGGCCCGGCCCACACCGCCGCGGGCGTGCCGAGGGAACGGGCGAGGGTGAGCAGCTCGAGGGTGACCTTCTTCACCTCACCGTCGACATGCTCGACGAGTACGAGAATTTCCGACATCAGCCCGCCCTCTCAGATGAACTTCTTCGACGCGAGGAACTCGGCGATCTTCACGCCGCCGTCGCCCTCGTCCTTGACGACCGTGCCGGCCGCGCGAGGCGGCGCGGCGGCCGTTGGCGCCGGCCGAGGGCGCTGCCTCAGGCACCGGGGCGGTGGCCTCCATGAGGTGATTCCCTGGGGATCGCCCCCACGGCCAGACCCAGCCGCTAGGGAGAGGCTGGGTTGAACCAAGCTCCGCCATAACAGGAGGCAGACGGGGTTATCTCCGTGTTCTGCCTCATCTTCGAGGCAGCGGGGTCTTGTGGGGCTGCTTTCCCTGGAGGAAAGGGGAACTGCCTTCTGCCCAAGGTGACAAGGAAGCACCGGTGGCCAAAACACTGATGAACAGACGAAGGTAAAGCCCCGAAGAAACCTTTCCCAACCTCGGTACCTATTACTGGATGTACTGCTATGGCTAATTCCTATGGTAATTAAGGCTAAAATACAAATACAGGCTTTTGGGGTAGGTTTCATTTGGGTTTGGTTTTTTTTGTTCTTGTTGTCTGTTTTTGGTTTGGTTTGGTTTTTTTGCCAAACACCTAAACTACAACCCACATTTTCATCTGACAGTGTTGTGAGATGGTCTTAGTGGAGGGCATGTTCTCACCTGGGTAGCCAAACTGGTCAGGAGGCACAGGGAGGATACCACAGCAGTTCCCAACACATTTCAAACACCAGACTCTTCTACAATGTTCTTTCAGATGATCCACTCTTTCTGCAGATGTGAGTTAGCCAATTAATGATTTATAGTGTTTTGAAGGTAAGCATCATATGTACTAATAATATCGCTTGATGTTCTGTATCATGTTTTATTAAAAACAAACTGTCAAATCAGATAACTGCTTAACTTAAGTAGCTGAAACTGATAATCATCTAGATGTTTGTCCAAACATTGAAAATTCCTGCTCACACGTAGCCCTTAGTGGTGGTAGTGCTGAAGCTGTGGTTATCAAGGGACAGATAAGACAAGGTTTGTAGAGAGGTAGCACTGGTGGATACAGCTGGAAAAAAAAGATAACCTTCCAAACACAAGCCCTTCATGTGTCCTTTATGCTCAGAAGTAACTCCACAAATTACAGCAATTTAAGCCTTTCTGCGTTTCAGTGAAGGTTTGTAAAATCATATACTGAATTTTTCAACAGCTGCTTCCATAGAGCATCTTTCACTTACCAGGAATACACAGTTAAAGATTTTCACTAAAAAAATGCATTCAACTATTTCAGTGGCATATTACTTATGTGGCATTTTTCTGCCAGATGATACATACTGCAGCTGCTCAATATTGCCTTCACAGTTCCACTTCCATGAGGTGACATTTTTATGTATAAATACCACTGTCTTTCAGATAGAATTTATCTTTTCATAGGTTATTATTGTCACTATCCATACACTAGAGCAGAACAAAACTCAAGAATTCTGTGGTTGCTTACTCCAGCTGCACAGTGCTTGAACTCTAAGGATAAAGGCAGCGAAACAATTTTTCAGTGAGTCGTAAATTGGGACAGGTCTTTTTGTTTTGTACATACATAAAGTCCCATTTTTGCATTCTTTCAAAGCAAGCAGAAAAATCTCTCACTTTTTCACAAAAATGTGCACCAAATAAGGGGAGAAAGATGACAACTTATTGTTTAAAATTAATTCTGTTTGACAGAAAATTACTAAGTATGCATGCGTAAGAACCAGGCACATTCCAGATTCAACTCTGACATCTTACTACATTTAGTTCTGGATATCAACAAAGCATTGCTCAGGTGATGGGCCAAACAATTTTAAGGTTCCTATGTTTCACCACTGGGACTATGTCAGGTCTTATTTAGCTTTTGCATCATGATACCCCCTGGAAGCCTGAATCCAAGGCAGGATTCCACCGCACAGTAAACTATAGTCCCTTCTCCAGAAAATTTACGTATACAGGTAGCAGAGACTGGTAGTTTCAATTCTAGAGTATCACTCATGTTTCTTTTCACTATGTCATTTTGTTTGACATACAAATAGTTTTTGCTTTTTTTCTAACGTTACAATAATTGATGCTAAATCTGAAGACATCAAAATTAGGGTGGTGTTTTTTTTTTTTTTAAATGCTTAGCCAGAGGGGAAAAAAGCTTTGTCTTTGCTAGAGTGGAAAAAAGTCTGCAACCATATGTAACTTTAAAAACAGGTAGATAAATATGAGGTGGCAAGTTTAAAGAAAGGTAAAGGAGCAGTTAGAGGAGATTCTTCAAGAAATGATGTAACTTGTGAAAACCATGGGTACTGTATTAGAAGCAGAGACCTGCCAAATAATCAAGCACTTCACTTAATGAGGACATACAGGGCTATGACAAAGATGATGTAAAATTCCACACAGATACTAAAAATCTTAAAACTAATGCCTACCTTTAGGTGATCGTTTTACTGGATCTTGTATCTCGGAACTGTAGTAAGAAGAAAGGTAACTAGTAGGATATTGTAATATCAAGGATACAGATTATAATACGGACATTTTACCTACAGCTTTTGTTCCAACATGCAGTTTCTTCAAGCTCTGGATTCTTGTTTCTAATTCAGGAACCTGATTATAAACAGCAGATAAGGAACTAAGTTTGTCTCAGCCAAAAGAGTTATGTGCCAAAGCAAAACAACAACATAGCCTGGGTGGCTGTGAAGTCATTTAAAAATGTCCAACATTTATTATAAGACCATTCAGGCAATTATTCTCTGTTAATAAATTATACATAGATAAGTTACCTTTTCCTTTGGTGACTTAGTCCAATCAATTTCTGAAAAATGACTGTAGAAGTGAACAGCTTCTATACCTCAGTCCCAACTTTTCTATTTACAAACTATTACCTTAGTCAATACAAGTATTCTTTGTATTCTAATCTGTTAAATAAGAGTATTTATTTTCCCTGTTCATCAGCTCAACTTGTCTGCTCACAGATCAACAAATAGAAGTATCACACGGCTATGTAGAGCCAAACCAGAGAAACTTACTATTCTTTATCTAGAAAGGCTAACGTTCTACCTTCCACCCTAGCATAGCCTTCCCAAATTGTACTCCCCCAATAATAAAAGCTATCCCCTTTCTGGGGGAGCAAAATTCCATTAGGCACCTTCAATCATAATTTAATCAAATTCTGGATTAAAATAGCACCCTGCCTCTTTGGGCTTCTCTCTTTTTCAAAAAGTGTTTCTCTAGTTAAATTAATACCTAAATGGAAGTAGACACATGGAAAATTTAGAAAATGCTAGCACAAAATTACTGGAATGATATGAACTCCACAAGATCCTTGAGGAAGCCATGAGAGAACCAAGTATAGTCAGAGATCTATGTGAGGCACAGATCTAAAGTTCTTCAACACATGAACAATTCATGTAAATTCTGATTTCACATGTGGCCTCATAAATCTGTATAAAAACTTTTTTACTTTATTATTACTATTAGAACAGGTGCAGTGGACAAACATCAGCATTTTTTCTTTGCATTATTTACTTAAAATGGGGAATAACATCTAGATAGTGACCTCAGCGCACACGTGACACGTTTTACTTTTCGTAGCCTTCATATACTACAAGATGCATGCAATTATTAAATCCAGAACACTAAAATATCTATACTCCCTAAATAAGTGAAGCATTTATAAAACAAGTTCTTGGTCCTTGCATTCACTGTCTTTGCGTAGTCCAAAGCAGCTCTCTGAAATCCAGAACCAGTAAGAGAATCCAACCTGGAGGCATGAAATGCTGAAACTGTACAAGCTACTATTACATATTCTCTTTTCTTTTTTTTCCCTCCTAATCTGATGATTCACAAGGAACAGAACCAAAAGCGAGTAGAAAACTGTGAAAACGCAAAACCACAGCCTTTACAAAAATAAACAAAAACCCCAACCCAAAACAATCCAACTCATCAATGACACTTAGGTTTTTTAGGGATACATAGAAGCCTAGCAAGACAAGGTACTTATTGAATCAAGGTTACTAGCTTTTCCATAGCAGCATCCAAACATTTCACTCAAAATGCAAAACTAAAAATATTTGTATTCCTAGCCGAGGATTCCAGTTCTTCATAAAGACTGGGAACACATCAGCTCATTTGTTAACTGTAGTCCACTCAGTATTCAGCCTTTCTAGCTCATCTATGGATAACATCAAAGCAATGTTGGCATGGCTGAAATATTTGTCCCAAGCAGACTCCCGCAGCATGTGTGAAGCTCAGAGCAGAACTACTACACTTTTGGAACATAAACTATACAGTTTTAAGCTAGTTTATCAAATACCTTTACATAAGCTATAGTGAAGCTCAGTCTTAAGTTCCACTTACAAAATTACTGTATTTATCTGCAGAACAAGCGCAAATAGTTAAGGGGCACCAATAAGCTAAGGTCACATGTGCCAAAAAATGGAAGCGTAATAGGCCTTGTCATTATAGCACCAAGTGCTCCAGCAATCCATCAACTTCCACTACCGGGAAGCCTAGCTCCAGTGCACCTGAAAGGGCCCAGCGTCAGATGGTTTTGCCCATCAAATTTACACTGAAAAAAAATGGACTGATACTGTCTAAATTATATAAGGAACCACAAGAGGGTACACGTAAAAGCGTTATTCTGTGCACAAGACTAGCAAAACCTGGTCTCAAACGTTACCATCTTATTTTACCTTATCTGACATGACACGCTCTAGATGGTCTGGAGCTAAGCACAGACACAAGTGGTACAAATTTCTCTGAGGCTTCTACCCTTCTTTCAAATCTGGCTAGTACTTTTTAGTGACTGTAGTCCTAGTCAGGAACAGGGAAATGGGCCAGGAAAAAAAAATATTGCCTGCCTTGTTTTCATGAGAAAGCCAGGCCTGAATAAATATACAAAACCAGACAAATTTTTTAATTGAGAAGTTATTCTGAATTACACAGCTTCAGTGGGCAGATAACAATACATTGTATAGCACATTTATTTTTAAGAATTCATATACTAGGACTCCAGTGATAGTTTATTATGCAAACTAGTATCAGCTTAGAACATGTAACTAACTAAATCATATGATTTTTAACACCAATGGTACATAGTAGTTTTATGTATTTCCAACAGCAATTTATTTCTTCAAAATCTGGCAAGCTATAGCCTGATCTGCAGTCATGTATCACCAGGAAACAGGAGCACACTGGCCCATGAATGCTTATGTCAGCCCCATGTTTGTATGCACGAGCATGTCTGGAGCAGGTTTCCACATATTCTTTAATTTGACAATAGTTTTTGAAGAATAATTCAATTACCTTCAAATTGCACAGTTTACTTTTTGTAATGCTTTAACAATATCAACTGGCAATTTCCAGTCTCACTAAGTAAAATAACGAACAATGTCTTACTTTCAGTTTCACATCCATTTTCTTGCTGATGCAAGAAAGCTTTTTCTGCTGTTCCAGTTTGCTAACTTCAGTTAAAGTGCTTTATTTACTTAATTTACATTGCACCAAAAAGCTGAGTAAGGAAACACATCTAATACTCAAACAAGTAACTTTCCCAGAAGTAGTTTATACACAGGAACACAGGACTGAAAGAGCACCTAACCCCGTGGATGCAGTTCCCCATAATCATGTAATAAACACCTGGTAGACAATGAAAGGGACTTCGCATCATCAGTACACCAGACAAAACATTGCAACATTTCCATTAAGTGCTGTTATTCTGCCTTAAAAGAAAACCCAGAAAAAAAACCCTAAACAATACCACTCCCCCCCAGAAAAAACCAAAACAACAAACCCAACTACTGGATACCAACTGAAAAAAGGAAGAAAGTTCCAACTTTTGTCAACTCCCAAACATTCTTTGGGAAGCACAATGGTAGCTCTGTATCCTTCCAGTACACCCTCCTTCTTCCATGTTGTTTTATTGACTGTTATGTAGTAGAGACCAGCACTCAGTATCTTTTTCTTATCCAGTAAGTGAAGAGGTTGTATTTTACCTGAAGAAGCCTTTAACTAATAAAGGCAAACTGACTTCCTAAAAGCAACCTAGCGTTAGGCTGACTGGAACCTCCTATATCCTCCCCACAACTGATTTTTTTGTAGGCATACTAGATACAGAAGAGACAAAGGGCTAACCTTTAAATTGGCATAATCTTTGAATTAATTTTAAAGAAGATATCTGAAATGCCTATATATATATATATATATTCTTCACATTTTCACTGTTTTAAGAGTAAAACTAATCTCTTGCAGTGCCCAAGAGGCTGAACGTGGATTACACAGCAAATAGGATTCTGTGAGTTCCCAGCGTTCAAACTAGAAAATGTCAGTATTAAAGTTTTTACTATACACTTGTTGAAAGTGATATTTATATATGGTGACTATAATATTTAACGGTGCCTAAATGACAGCTATACGTAGTTGCAGAAGATTATGCAGACTGTCTGAAGGAGGAGCAATTCAGTATTCACAATTCAGCCGTTAAGTCTCTGCAAAAACTTCCACTAATGATTTTCCCAATAGTAACATCCTCATGTAGTACCAGGTGATGTAATGTAAAATTTCTATGTACAAACTATATGGAATTAATTTCATCTACAGAGAGGCAGTTTGTTGTGACACAGAGCTTGTGCAAGTATAACTAGACATGGAGGTGTTTCTAAATATTGTGAATTATATTTTTATATTGGAACATTGAAATAATACGTATGTTAAAACACTAGAAAAATTAAGATATAGTATTGACAATAACATCTCTTTCCCTAATATTACCACATTATCAATGTCAGCACCTCAAAGAGAAACACATCTCTAACAATAGAATCATGGAATCATAGAATGGTTTGGGTTAGAAGGGACCTTAAAGATCATTGAGTTCCAACGCCCCACCACGGTGGGTTCCATCCACATTTTAAATTCCAACTGCTTCAAGATAGCCTTCAGAAACCACCACAGAAGCTTTATTAATTCCCTCACTACAATATTAGAAGTCTTCTGACAAGTGTGGAAAAGTATTTTTTTAGGAGACGGGAAGTGGAATTTAAAAGCCACTTGATATTGAATGGAAGTTCCAGGCAGTCAGGTGGCTTGAATCAGTCAATCCCAACTCTAGAATGAATCACATAGATATTCACATCTCAGCACACCAGCACAGATCCTTCCTCAAGTGTTATGTCAAGAACTGCCAATGCTTTAAGATGAGCCTTATATACTATTGTGAAATTAATTTGGTTACTAACACAGAATCCTTATGCTTTCAGACTTTTAAACGTTACCCTATGTAACTAAAATTATTTTCACACATACAGTTTTCAAAATGCAAAGAAGAAACACAAATAATCAGTAATAGTTGTTCTAAGGCACAAATGGAGCTCAGCACTCTTCACAGCATAACATTTCAAAGAGAAGTTTTTTAATTACACAGTAGTGCTAAGTCACAGCTATCACGCGTAGGACATGTGCTGATGCTGGGCATGACAACATTATTTCATTCCCTCTGCATTTCAAACAAAAAAATCACTGTAGTTGTGCAATCTTATGACAAGCATATGCCTAGAATAATAGTACTCACTCTGCAACTACTACTCAGTTCCTATTAGAGGATTATAACTTGTTATTTATAAGCATTAATGGCATCTAGACACAGTATTTAAATCTCTCTCAGGAAGTGTTAAAAATGCTAAGAACATTGCCGTGGTAGCAGACGAATTATATTTAGTAAATTAACTCTGAAGTATTCTGTTGCATTAGTTAAGCATTCCACTATATTTACAATACTCAAATGATTTTGTTTTTGTAGAAAACCATCACCATCTAGAGTACAGATAACAACAGGAGAACAAAGAGTGTGCATTCTACTGAGGATCCTTCAGGAAGCTGTAAGTTCGAATGTTAACACAGTCACATGGATACCTCTTTTAAAAGGGAAAAGCAGAGCACTCATAACAGTATCAAGTTGCTTAATTCTTTTGTTTGAGCTCAAAAGTTACGTATGCAAAAACATCTTGTAAATTGCAAGGTACACATTATATACAAATGAGTAAAAATACAGCCCTAATTCACATTTTAAAAGGATTTGCTTTTGTTTCTTAAACAGTAACAATACAACATATTTTGATCAGAATTAATTTTATTTGGATTATAGCAATTAGTATCATTGATCAGTAGGCCAAATCCAGGCAGAGAGCACAGAATCATTTTCACAAGGCAACAACATGGACTAGTATTTTAGCATACAAACCATTTCACTGCATTATCAAGTAGAAATATCTTCCAAACATGCATAAAAAGCCTATGCTTAATCTTTCAGAGCTCCAGGTAATACCAGATTCCTAAATATACAAAAAATACATTTAACTTATAATAATCTTAGTGAATCAGACTTATAAAATTACAATTTTATTCTTCACAACATAGAAAAATACAAAAATGACTGTATATAGTTTTCACCCAAATTTCACTGACATAAATATACATCAAAATGTATGATTTGATGTATACTCATGAAAATTTTGAGCTGAAAGATAGGTTTTAAAATGACACTGCAGATTGGTCCACACAAATGCCAACCTTTCTACTGATAAATAAAAAAAAGCTTTGATAGAAACATCACATTGTGAAAAATTACAATTTACCTGCACCATAACCTGCATCTTACTGTAATTTACAATATGAACATTTCTACAATTCCAGTTGTAAACTATATACTGGTAAGAGCCTTGGTCTGTTAGAGGGTAATGACTAACTCAGACAAAGCCAGAAGAACATAAAGTATTGTCGCCTGAACCAGCGCACACACCACGAAGACTGCCAAAGCAGAAAACAGGTCTGCTGCAGAAGTTTGGTGATGCCGACGGAAAACGTGCAAGCCAAGTAAATGGTCTGGGGGGAAAAAGAAACCAAACCAGCCTCTAGATTTGTGACAAACAGTACTAATCAAAGCTTCTATTATAAAGTTCACATAAATCACATTACAGTTTCAGTGACAGATGAGGGGAATTTTGTTCTTATTTTGTGAGGAAAACACCCACACATGTGACCAAAGTCAGTATTGGGGAAAAACCCAAGGAGTATTAGGGCACGGCGCTAGAGTTCTTACTCAAGATCACCTTCCAGTGATTTTCATGGAAGCTAAGCATGAAAAAGTACTCCAAGCTGAAGTGCTGAAACTCTTGTACATACTAACTACATGCTCATACTTCAGAATATAATTTTTAAATCAACTTTACCAATTAAGATTCCTTACTATCAAAGCATTTTCTTTTTCTTTTAAAAGGAAAAGTAATCCCGTTTTCTTTTAAAAGGCTGTGGTTTATTTGCATTTGCGTGGTAAATTAATATTTTCAATTAAAGTAAATATTCCATAATAAAGTTTATTCAGTAAAGACATTGGTTGTACAAGCCTTCTCCCTACTGGCAGCTCTTCTGCTTCTCCGTAGTGCCAATGCTATTTAATACAGATCTGTACAACTCATCAAAAGAGCTACGCTTTTGTTTCATATAGAAGTATTACACAGCCACTTTTTTCTCCAAATTGGACCAACAAATCTGAAATCAAATCTTTCATTTGGGCACAGAAATCAAATCAAGAAAAGTTCAGGAGCTGAGTATCAACAATATCCAGTAACCTGAGTACATCAGGAAATCTGATCTTTCAGATGACATCCTTCAGAAGTACTGACACTAACTCCTTTGATACTGAGTATAAGCAAAAGAAGGTGATCTATTCAGAGGTGGAAGTTTACATTTTTGAATGACGAGTTCAGTATAATGCAACATTTCTCAGATAGGTTACATGCTGCTTTGTTGTAGTTAACGGAGAAATGAATTGAAATCATTTCATCTTTGAATGCAAAACCACTTTGAGGTTGTTTATGACCAGAGCATTTTTGATTACAGCCAATAATCATCTCCAAAAGGTTTAAAATAGAAGCAAGGATCATTACTGTCTCTTACCCTCTCCTTGCTTACAACAGTCCTGGTTGTGTTGAACAGGAAAGATGTTATATGTGTTACTGAGCACTAGGAAACTTCAGTCACTTTTTGATGGAGCCAAAGGAACCTACTGAAGAATGCAAAGTTGTTCTTTTTCTTTTTTTTTTTTTTAAATAGAGCTCTGACAAACATAAACCAAAGTAATAGTAAATCCAGCTCTTCCCACATGCTAGAACACAGAGCCCATGCCCTTAGTACTTACTGGCTGTGTTTAGGGAGAGCTGTGATGCCTCAAACACAAGCAACTGGGACACAGATATGGGCCACATCCAGGGGTAGGTGCTGGCAGGCACAGCACAAGACCTGTATGCAGGCACCATGGTAGTGGTCACACCTTGTTTATGCACTACATCATAATGTTACAGGAGGGAAGCCAGAGAAGCCCTTGTGTTGCTGCCTAGTGGCTCTGACTGGGTGAAGCCAGGACTATTCAACTATCAATTCCTAAGACAGCAAAGACCATAACCTACATTTCCTTTTGCCTTTGCTTGGATATCTGTTCATTTCCCTGCCCGCTTTGGCCTCTTCCATTCCTCTCCCCAGTCAACAGTTTGTTCATAACTTGGGGCACTGCTCACAGAGCATTAGTGTGTTCCACCTCAACCACAAGGTTCTCTCAGTTCTTCCTTTTTCTGTTGTACCTTCCCAAGTGAAGGCTTAACCTGAGAACCCAGAGAAAGCACCTTGGAAATACTTAACTTTCTATGGTCTTCTGCTCTTTCATAAAAGCAGATGAGGGAAGGCTTGTCCAGTATGCAAAAGCAGCATGTAACACATGAGATAATCTGCTTTCAAAGAAGGAACTTATGACTTTGCAACATTTCAGAAGCTGAGTGCCTGGAACTGCCTGCTTGGATGTGCCAGTGTGATACACATTAGTCACTTGAGAAAAGTTAGGTAGAAGAACAAGGCCCTCAGATGATTCCACAGCAGAGCAAATAGTCCTCAACACTGAAAGATGAGTACCACTGAGATAGTGGACAGTAATTAGAGATGATAATTTGAAGTAAAAAAGGGAGAACTGCACCTGTTTCTGGGTGACCTGCCTCCTTATATTGTTTAGATTCATTACTGATCTCACTAGAAATATTACAGTTAGTAGCATTTCTTTTTAAGTATTTAAAAAAAAGTATCCAGGGATGCAGTACTTAGAGGAGTTTCAGTGTTTCAGATAAGCATTATAGCTTCTGAATTAACATTAGCATTTGAGTAATCAGCTTAAACAAGATCTTCTGAGAACACACTCTGGTCAGACACCCTACTGTTTAAATTCCTAAAGAACCACATTCCCCTTATTTCCCATAATTGGTTTCCTGTTCTTGTTCCCATCACCTTTTAAATGCACAACCTGCCTTTCTAAATTCAAAGACTTTGCCCAGATTACATTGTCCACTGGAGTCTCAAAATCCTAAAGTGTTCCAGAGCATATTCTTTGCTTTCATAGCAATACATACAGTTTCTGGCATGCAGTCAAGCACTTAAAAAAAGAGGTATCAGTAATATAATCCCAATTCAAGCATTTAATGGGTACAACTTCATCACTCATACTGCAACCTTCAGGCATTTAGTAATAAATGAAAACCATTTAGTACATCATTTAAGGAAAAGGCTAACTGCCAAGCCATATAAAGTTTCAAAGTTTTCTGAAGCACTGCAAGCTGAACATTATTTCCATGTTTTACATTGTGGAATTTCAGTGAATTCAGATTTATTGGTTATTCTTGCTAAATTATTGGTCTTTTACCTCTGACTTATTTTATCCTGGTATATTCTTTATAAATGTGCTGGGTATTGAAAATCTGCAGCATTTTGATGTTTGAAAAGTTCTGAAAAAGAGTTAGAATTACTCCGACTTCTTGTGTTCTTCAGTGTGGGAGAGTACCTTTCGCCTCTGATGTAGCATATGGAAATACAGCTGAGGAAAGACTGAAGAGAAAACAGACTTGAGTAACATATCAAGTGAGGCTTACATGTCAATGTAAATTAAAAGACAACATGCTTATCCGCCTTCCACTCAAGTAATCTATTGCCTTTTATTCTTTAAAAAGAGTGATACTGTCCTTAGGCTTCAGGTACTATTTATTTTTTACTGGAGCAATCACATTTCTAATTAAAATGCAAAATGCCTTACTTAACCGTGCATGTACAAGCAGGATGACAAAAGTTTCCTGGAGGAAAAAGTCCTGAAAGAATGAAATTTTCAGATTTGTTTCATTTCTCATAATTTTAGTGTCACTTTCTCAGGATATAAGGAACTCAATACAAACTGGTGCCTCTTTTGTTTCTTCTCTCTCTATGCTCCATGCAAAGCTTTTCCTTTTCCTATTTAGAAGACTACATTACACAGTGTGTTTGCAGAACAACAAAGGGGATGGAAAACACACATACCTAAACAGCAAAACCTAAAGTTGCCATGAGACATTAAACCTTTGTGAGCCATACGAAAACTAAACAAGGTCAGCATCAGCCTAAATTATATCAGTTACACATGCAATTGTTTGCCATAAACATAGGCCAAAGTCTATTTAATTTGTGTTCTAAGTTTTTTTTTCAGGTCAACATTTCTTCTTTCGGCTTTCTTTACCCTGTATTTCATTTTCTGCTTGTTTCCTCCCTATCATGATTCACTCCACCAGTGTTAAGGAATACAGCTGTCCAGAGACGTAACAGAACACGGAGCTACATGGTTTCTCCATTAGAAGTCTAACTAATGGGGATCCATTATATGCAAATAATTTAATGACGTCTTTTCTAGCAAGATGTCGATTTTGACAAAATTTCCAAGATCTTCAGTGGATTCAGAAGGCATAACTCCTGCATAGGCAGCTTTTATGAATGAACAACCAAACTATGGTGCAATCAATGTCTGCAATTAAAATTGCTTTTCGTGGATCTCAAGGATACCACAGGAATACCTTCATGTGAAAAGGCACCTAAGACTGATCGAGTCCAAGCAGTTGGTTCTCAGAGTTAATGTACCAATTCACAATAATAATTTTAAAAAATAAAAGACAAAAAGATTGCATTCAAGTTATGCATCCATCAAATGATAATAGATCACAAAAATACCTCATTTCAGAGACAGCAATTTTAATGGAGAAAGCAGGATAAAATTGTTACTTGGGTTCAATGTGGGTTCTCTGCCATGTGGCCTGTCAACTGTGCTGTAGCTACTGCATAAGTAGGAGTTAATACTCGTGGTTATTTTGACTACAACAAAAGATACTATTCTGGCTGCTTGAGGTTAGTAACATCAACATCTTTTGATGAGAGGGACAAGGAGAAACAAAAGCATGAAAAGTGTGGTTGTTTTTGTTTTTTAGTTTTTTAAGAACAGCTGGAAAAACTTATGAACCCTGATGTCATAATTACAAGATGGTTCACTGAAAGTGTAAGTGCTTGTTATAGAAACAGCCAGACTACTGAAATTTGAATCTTTGAATATGTTTATCATTCTGCACAAACAACAAGGTTCATATCAAGACAGCTGCAGAGAAAGCTAACAGCAGCAGCATCACTACATTATTCTGCATGTTAGACTGTATTTGCATGTTTAAATTTGCTAAAGGCTTCCATGCTCCTATTCCCTATTTCAAAACAGCAAAACCAAATCTTCATTCCACCTATAGAAACATCAACCAGAGATTAATTCAAGTTAATTCAATAGAAATGTCTCCCCCCTCGCTAATGCAAAAGCAATGTTCTTATTCCTGATAAAGAACTAATTTTTAAGAATCCATTTTTAACTTTGTTTTCCTGAAAGTCTGTCAGTGGGAGAAAAAAAAATAACACATTTGCCAAAAAGTACCACAGTTATTTAATATTTAAAGTGTTAGAGAAAAAAACACATGTATTACTGTTTTGCATGTGTTGGTAAAACTGCAGGGATTGCTTTTTAGCTCTGACTTTTTTCTTCAGATAATTTTCAATATTTTGCAAAATTAGTTATATGCATGTTAATCTCACAATTATTAGCTTTTCCTTTTACAACTTTTAATATTAAAAAAACCACCTTAAACTCATACTTACTTGGAATGTAAGAGATCATAACCAGGATCAGGAATGTATAGTAGTCAAAGGAAAAATTGTACTTGTTAGGTAAACTAATGGAATACAAGCCAGACTGCCTGACGAAGGGTAATGCAGCATATATTGTGAGTAATTCGCCTGAGACTCCCATTGGATACAATACTATAAACAAAGTGTACCTAGAACAAAACATTTACGGAAAGGGTTAAAAGTTATGACAATCTCTGACAAAGTATTTGTGAAATGCTACTATGGATATTAAAATTTTAAATTCTCAACTCAGTATTTACTTCCCTTAGCTCTTTTTTGATTAGAGCATGGCAAGGTGCAAACATTATTGCAAGGTAAGTATTCAAATCAGCAGTCAGTTCAAATTATTTAAAGATTACCTTTGAGAATCTGAAAACTATCTTTAAAGCTATTCTCGCCCACCTCCCACACACTTTGCTACTTTGATTTCTGAACTCTTTGGTACAGGTCATTATATTACTTAAAATGGGGTCAAACTCAGTTGATATTAATCAATGAGCTTACAGATGGTTTCAAGTACAACCCTCAGATTCAAGGGTTACTGTTAAATATCAGTTTACTTACTGTTACCCCTTACTGTTAAATGTCAGTTTCTGATAAACACAATCACTCTCTGACAAACTACTCTTTCAGTTTACAATGTAATAGTTCTTTTTTTTAACCCAGAAATCTTCTGGAAAGAAGCTAGGAAGTCACATTCACAAACAGGGCAATTACCTCAAGGTAGAATCTAATTTTTTGTACTGTACTGTAACTATTTTACAAGATAAATAACCCCGTCAAATCAGTGCTTTAAGGCTATGATTTCTATTATGAGACTTACCTGGCCCATTTGATGAGATAAGGGAGATGGTTTAACAAGCTAAATGTATAAAAAGAATAACGGATTATCTCAGTGATTGTCCAGGCCACCACAAACAACAGGACGCTATCTTCACTTTGTACCTGTAAGAACAAAAAGAAGCTCAGTATGAATTCAAGTGTTACTAATTACTCACCAGATCCATGAAAACCTCAAAGAAATCAATTCCCACGTGTTGCTTTACTGTATCATTTTAGAGAACAGACTCCAAGAATAAGCTTAAAAGCAACATTAGTAACAACAGTAAAAAAACCCTTTTAATCATGCTCCATATTTTTCTAGTTGCTTAAGAACAGCTCTGCTTGGTGATCAGATAACTTAAGATCGCCCATTCTACGCAAGGTAAATAAGTACAAGAATGCCTGAAAGGCTGAGAACATATCATAACTCTTCCCATTTCTGTACAGTACCAGCTTCCATTTCAGTCCTACGATTGCTTCCTAGTGCAGCAAGCAGAAAGGATGCTAACACATTAGTCTTCACACTTGATACCTGGTTCAGACTTTATATTCTGATCCTAGTCCGTGCTAGTTCCGAGTAGAAAAGCACTGTTTTCCTCTCTCTACAGATGAGAAACTGGGTCCTAATTTTGAGAAGCAGCAAAATAGCTAACACCAAGACATAGGGTGGAAGAGAGAAGAAACAGAAGCCCAGATTGTCTCACCTCAGGTAAACTTGGCAACGACCTGCTTTACTGTTCCTTGCTAATTTTTCTGCTTAGTGTATCCACCATACTTCCTCTAATGCTGCATTCAAGGCATTACTACGTTTCACTGCTTTACACCTCTTAGAGCGTTTATTTCAAGACTCACATCACTGAACCAGCTTTTAACCTTCAAAATATGAAGGCAGTAATCTTCAAAAGCATGTATTTTAAAATAAATTGTTAGATTTATTAGATTTGGGAGCATAATTATTAAGTTTAAGTTTCAGACAGAGTAACACTGATGAAGTAGTATATGGGGTCACATAACTCACACTACAAATTCTTAAGAGAGCAAACATGAGCAAAAATCCCCTTCTTCCCTCCCCCTCAGCAGATTTCTCAGCTGTATGAGTACCTTGAGCCCAAATACAGTGGATCATGGGAACAAAAAGAGCTCAACCACAGGGACTGGCATTTTCTTTTTTCCTCCAACTCTTGAAAAAGGGGAAAAGGAATTCTTTAAGTATGGGTGGTACACTCTGTTCATCTTGGGCAAAGTGTACAAATGAAAAAAGGAGCAAGAAAATACATGGGCAATCAGAAACCTTTTAATAGGAGGGGACTGATTAATTATTTGTGTGTAAAAATGCTTGTGAGGATGTCTCATAGACAGAGGACTACCCATAAAAAACTTTGTTACGGACTACAAACTCCAGAAAAATTTATCCAGAAATCTTGGGATATCCTGGAATATAGAGCTGCTGTTAACCTACATTCTGCTGCATATAGTATTTCAAGTCACTTTCATTGCATTTTGCAGCAAACGCACCTTGTCCTTTCCCATATGAAATTGATAATTTGCTTACATATTAATCTCCCTTACATCATTATAAAAGAACAAAATCCAAAGCTTATTTGAAGATTTTTCAGAAAAGAGATCAAATTTATTTTTATATTGCTACAGGATCCTAATCTTGTTTGGGGTCTGCTTTATAAGAAAGACCTAGTTCTCAACCTGGAAAAGTTAAGAGCACTTCACAGAAGATGCTGTTCATTCCCGTGAAGCGACATGCTCCACAAGCACTCTAGAGCTACATCTTCTGGTCAAATCAGGAGTAGCAGCTTAGTGAGTTCATCTAAACCTATGTGTCACAGACTTCAACTGTACTTTGGAACCCCACTTGTTTCCCTAACTATGGAAAAAAACAACGAACACAAATTTGTAGCTTGAAGTAGCACCCAAGAACATGAGCAAGGGCAAGAAACTATGAAGCTAACAGTGAATGATACACACAGAAGTAGAAAATCTGACAGTTAGAATCCAGTTCTATCACAGGACTTCTATAATACTGCCTTCTCAGGTCTAGTCTTTCCCATGTACTTCAATATTAGAACTGTGTTTAGAAGTTATTAAAACAGCTCACACCATTATAAAACACACAGAACCCTGTTAAGGTCACTTAACAAATCACTGATTGTGCCTTTCTAGCTTATGTCCCTGTTTAAGGATGAAAGAATACTGGAACTTTGTGGCAGTTTTCATACAAAAGTGACCTATACAATTTTCAAATAGTTACATTCCGTGCAGTAAGGAACAGAAGACTACTGTGCATCATATTTTAACTACATTCCACAGCTCATCATTAAAAAGTATGTTTCTTACACACCAACAGATCTGTGAGAAGTGTGTCACTATTGGAACATCTCTTTGAGGACTGACAATTTTTCAGTACTTCAAATAAAGATGTCTGAGATGCACATTATCAAATCCCTGGGAACTGATTTACAAAACAGTCTCTCAAGAGTCTTATTCATTTAGGCATTGCTAATGATGTATTTGTATCATTCCTCTTCCAAGTTGAGGATAAGGGAGATAGTACAACCAATAAACAGTAGACCCTTAATAAACCATTAAGTCCAACACTGCCCTCAGGACTGAATTTCTCTTCCTCTGCTTTTTCATGCCAGTCTTTGAAGGAGGTGTTAGACAAAGTCAAAGCACATTTTACACTTTATTTACAACTTATTTGTTCAATTGCCTTAATAAGGGTCAATCAGGCCACAGGCATCATTTTTTAGCATGTGTTTCAGACGAATTTATCGTCAAGGAGGGTCCTGAATATATTTTAGCTTATCTTCAATACTATGAATAACAAACAATACTTGTTAAAATATAAAAGAACTCATAGCCTTTTAAGATGCAGATATGAGAATTGGGAATTGACAAAATGAAGCCTGAGAGGTTTTTACTGTTCTCCTTATGCATGAAGAGACAAATTCTACATATTTTTCCATGTTAAGAGTAACCGTTTGACAAATTATTTGCAGAAAAATTCAGCTGAACACGTAATTAAGCAATCCAGTGCAGAAGAGTAAAACCAGCAGCACTATGCAACTGTAATGATGAAACAGCACGTTCCCCTCCAGAGCACTGGTTCTCTGGTACATCTATTAACAAAAAAAAAGAAAAAAAAAAAGAAGCTTCACAGTAGGCACAAAGGGCCTGCAAGACATTTGTGTTACACAGTATTACTCAGATTTTACATAGATGTAAAGCAGTGATGAATCAGGCTTTTCAACTGCACTCACCCATTTAGAGTTCTGAACTTTCCAGTGTGGACTTCTTTTACTACAACTTAGCCCTAAATGTCATAAATTAAGACGTTCTTCCCTCTTTAAGTATGCTTTACTACTGATTAAAAATGTCAGTTTACAACGGCAGATACTGAAGTCTTAATTACCAGCTCAATATGCTGTACATGTCATCTTCACACCACCCCTTTTGACTGTCTGTTCTAGAAAGGTTCCTCTAAATACGTATCTGCAACTTATCTGTAACTGCACCCCATTGGATAAGCATTAAATCACTGTTGACACCATTTTTTAATTACCCATCATGGATGCAGAATTATCTGTCAGAATGGAACTCTACAAGGCCTGCCATGATGTCACCAGATGATCTCATTTTTCACACAAATTCAAAAGACAACTTTGAAGTGAAAGGCACCTTTTGTTTTCCTATGCCTACTTCTAGCCCTTCATGCCAGTCTCGCTTATTTCTTTCCCTCCTTTGTAGGAAAAACAGTAAAGTTCACCAAACCAATTCTTTTCCTATGTAATGACAAAACAATTGCAAGTACTGTATTACATGCCAGGCCCTCCTCCACTAAGCCATCAGCTACTCATATGGTGGAGGTAAGAGGAATCTCATTGCTACCCAAAGAAGTGTGCAGTGCTTTTAACATTTGCCATGCTTAAACATTTATTATAAATACTTTCATATTGAGTTTAACAACACATCAGCACTAAATTCAACAAAAAGCACAAACATGTTAGTGGCAAGAAGCATGCTTCAAATCACATCACATATCTAGAAGTGTATTCTGACAGAAAGGAGGGATGCAATACAGATGTTTCTTCTTTTAACTATATTATATATAAAAGCAGTCTGAAAAAGCAAGATACTGAACAAGTCTCACTCAAAAAAGTTAAAGAGTAAAACTGTGTTTTATTTTACAAGAACCTCATCATGCAACTGCATAGCTTACAAGTTCCATAAAGCTGTGTGAGAATTTAATCCTGGACTTCACCATGGAGCTCACTTGTGCAGACAGCCCTTTAGAAAAAGTAGAACACTCATGACACTTTCAGTACATCTCCCCAGGTGAGACTGCATGCGCTCTGGTTGGGGGCAAGGGAAGGGGTCAGAATGCAGCCTCTTCATTTGATTTATTTGCACTAAGTCACAGGTGAAAAACTCATCACAGGATTCCTCATCCTTACCATTCTTATGCCCACTTTCTAAGACATTAAAAAGAAGTAACACATAACGTAGTCGCTCGCAAGACTTCAACTGAAAGACCACAAAAATGTGAGGAAAACACGGCATGTAAAGTTGTTGAAAGAATCCTTGTTAAAAAATTCTTGTTAATAATTGAATGTTAGGCTGAACTTGTTGCTCACATTTTCTCCCATTTTGCTCATTTTCTCTGGCGAGAATGTGGGCATAAGTTTCAAAAAAACCTAACCCACAATCATTTCACAGACTACCCTTTGATATCTAACAGACAACACATGGAGTAATTCTAATCCATGCAATCCAACCTTTAACATTTGGGTTACTTCAAAACCAGGAGGCAATTCTTAAAAACAGATTAATCACTATTCTTTATGAAGCACCAGGTACCCCAACATTATACAGGTAACAAGCAAAACTACAGGCATATTTCTTTAAAAATATTTTATACATTTATCTAAAATCTAAGGTCTTGGGATTACAGCTTGCTTTTTTTGGTTCAAAATCTAGTATATATCTCTAGTGAAGAGACTGGAGTACATTTATTTGCACCGAAAGTGAAATCCACACAGAAGAGAAATATTTACAACATTTTGAGTTCATTGAGAAAAATAACATTCCTCCACTTCAAATAGCTTGAAATTAAGGCTGCACGTGAACAAACACCATAATATCAGAAAGGGCTGTTAATTACCAGGAACTACAATGACTTACTTTACATGTGGATGGATGCTCTGTTAACGGGTTTGGAGTAAGGAAGAGAAAGCAGCTGCCCTGAAGACTTGGTAATGAGACAATGCCCTTAAGATATTCTCCATGTCAATTCACAAAAGATCTTACACATATAGTGACACTACATGACCATCAGTTATTTCAGGCATCCACACTGACACTGGAATCAAGACTAATTTCTTTCTTTAATGAGAAGTAAATTGGCTAAAGTAACAGCACAGATGTGGCATATCTGGGCTACTACAAGGTATTCAGATGACATGAAAGAGTCAGTCAGCATGACCCATATGAATTAAAGCATGTTTAGATTTTAAAATAACCGTCAGGAGAATTTTCAAATAAAATTGCTTCCAAAAGATTCGGCATAGATTTATATAAAGTACAGCACTATTTGGTGTGGCAAGCAATGAGGAAAATCACACAGGCACCAAAACCCACCTATGCTTGAATGTAAGAAAAGTGAACGAAGGACAGAGGGAAGATTATCCTGGAAAGTGATAATGGAGAACATTCAGGCACTGCTGTGCACAGTTGCAGGGGAGCTTCCACACACCATGGTAAAGAAAGCAAACTGTTTCTGAAAGAGGGGGCATTGAGGAGGTTTTGCTATTAATTATGGCAGTAGTGAGATCAATACTAGAATGCTGTCCCAAATTCTGGGTTCCATATTATACACAGGAACCTCTTTAACTTTCAGTAAAGACTGCAAAATCTATTCAGGAGCTAGGTGTCTTACAGTGAGAGAATCAGACCTCAGTCTATTTGATTGTCAAGATGGCATCAGATTTATTTTTATTTCTTCTGGTCCGCAGATCACATAAACAATTGATTCACATAAACACACATTTCACATTGGGATAAAAACAGAAGTCATTTTAAGGAAAATAAGACAGCAATCAACATTTGCTTTTCACCATGGGTTATTAGTTTTTATATATATTTTGTAGCTTAACTTACCTCTTTTACGCTATGTGTTACTGCCCATGTCAGGAAAACCCTTGACATCACTTGGAAAGCAGTCAGAACAACAGAAGAGGGAACAATGCCTGGAAGATATTTTGCAATTAGTAAATATTCCTGACTATCGGGGTGGGGAAATAAGACACATCTAAGCCAAAGTCCAGTTATTTGGAATTTTTGGAAGAAAAGCATCTAGGGTTTTTTTTTTTTTAATTTGAGAGTATGGAGTCTGTCTTGTGGTGTGTTTATACAGCCTAATGCAATGCAATCCCCTGACAAAACTTTGTGCACCAAAATGCAAATAAAAGCAATCAGTCTTGTTGCAATCACAGTACATTCCTTAATACACAAAACAGCTGAATAAGATGAGATAATCTCAATCAAAGAGCTTTTGGGACAGTCTTTCAAATAAACTCCATTTGATTTAAATATCCAAGATACTCTTCATTACCGTGATTTAAAAAGTAAAGCAAATAAAGATGTTTCCCCAGAACCAGCAGGCAAAATGTGTAAGTACTTCAAAGAAACACTGATCTAGCCCATATTCTGATAGATACAAACTCTGTAATTCCTCCTTAGGAATACAACTTAAAAAAAAAAAAAAAAAAAAACACAACAAAACCAAACCCAAGGAATAGCTGATGCATTGGTTGGTACAGAAGCATTTTAAGAATTTTCTTAAGGAAGCAGATTTCACTGATTCTTCTAAGCAAGTTCTGAGGTGCTGATTAAACTGCCACTAAAAAGATCCTACACACCCAGGTCTGACAGAGCAGGAATAGTTTTAGACTGCAAGATTACACAATTTCTAAACTCCACAGCACAAAGTTTTATTTTCTTCCAACAGCACAATGAAGACAAATGGAAGAGCAGTTGTAGCTCCTAATAAACAATAAACAGTGCTTCTAAAATCGATGCAAATCACAGCAAGCATCACAACAGCCTCAGAAAGATGTAAAGGCCAAGTCAGAAAGTGGAAAAGGAAGAAAGAATAAGAAAAGCCAAAAGCAAGTTTCATTAGAATTATTTTCAGTCACAGAACTGAAGTGTACTGAAGAACACTTTCAGAGTAAAAAGAAAAAAATCCTACAAGCACAGTTCTCTTCAGTTTTATCTCATATTGTTCATAATCTGATTTCTGTTGTAAATTCTCAGGGCAGAATTTCCATTATTCAGACAACAAAATCCCACAATCTGTACTCATTAACAGCTCACTCCTACCATATAACAGACCTTTTCTTTTATACAACTTAGATCATCCCGTCCTAAACAAGATAAACTAATGTTCTTGCAAAGGAATCTATAAATAACCCCAAAGACTGTGTAGGCACCATCCAAGTTTCTTTCACAAGTAAGGCAAACAAGATTTTTCATTACAGCCAAGACAATGCCAACCTATGCCAAAAACCAGGAGATCAAAGTAAGTGACTCACCACCAACAATTTATGTAAACTTTACTTGCCTCTAATTATTTACTCATTGCACAGAAAAGGTACCCGACAGACAGTTTTAAACTTGGTATTTTATAAACATCTGTCACCACTTACCCAACACTGCACATGCTAGAGTGCTGCTTGACAGGGGGCTCAGGCCCATGACCAAGCGGCAAGTAAGCCATGCCCAGATCTCTTCCAGATCCCACCTCCAGCAGGAAATCCTCTAAGTCCCTCTCCCAGGCACTTCCCCACTGAGAACAGGCTGTCTGTGTAGCTTACAGGTGGAGCCCTCATATCCCTCCTAGCTGAACAGGCTAAATCAAAGTCAACCAGTGCTGACTTTGGCTTACCAGAGGGTTACTGGTGAGCATCGCTATGGTGGGAAGGCTGGTAGCGATTCTGTAGGCTGGACCTGTACTCACCAAAGCTTTCTTGTTTTTCTTCTGTGTCCCCTTCACAAACTCCCTGTACTACTATTGCTTCTTCATTTTCTTGGCTCCTATCACCCCTTTCCATACCAATTTCCTCCAGGCAGAAGCTCTTCCATTATATCAATGTCATTCATACACTTGGATTCTATCTGCTACAAAGTGAAGGAATTGCACATTCACTTCCCATTTGCCTGTCCCTCAGTCTCTCCGCTTGGTATCTGGGCTATGTGTTTCCTCCTCACTTCATGTAGAGTTCTCCATTTTTTAAAACTTTGCCACATGCCAGAGTTCTGTTTCCCTATCAATCTTCATATTTTGAAGAACTTGCCTCACAGATGCTAACAGTTTAGATTGTACTGAAAAGATGTAGAAAGAAAAGTTATGCTGATACGCACAGCCATCTGTCACAGATAAACTCTTCTACTGACAGAGAATTACAGCTCTAGTTATAGCAATTAGTTTATCAAGGGCAAAGGAACCTGCAGATTTCCTGTTTCTCCTTGTGTAAAAACTTTTACCAGAATCCATAAGAATATAGCAGACAGCAGCATTGTATCCAGCTGTGCAAAACCCCCTCATTTTATTTAGCTGACAAATGATTCCATTAACAGAAAAAAAATATAAAATCCATGGGCAGTTATAATAAAATAAGTGGATTTTTGTAAAAAGCTGTGTTAGGAAAAGCAAAAAGATAGAGTTATAATGGTATAAAGTGTTGTAGCATTCGACTGATAGCTCTCTTCACTAATATTAAATTGTGTGACTGAGGATAACGTGGGCTAAATGGATCTAAATCTCAAATTAACTGAGCCAGGATTATTAGCTTTGCACACAGACAGGCTGGTACAGTCATCTTGTTTGCTGTTCTACACCAGCCTGGAAGGTGAAACCTACGACTCCCTCCTGCCATTCACTGAGTTGTGGACATATACTCTAAAGTGTGAGGAAAAGATAATCCAATTAATTTGTTAGATTTAGTACTAGTAAACATTAATATCTGCACACAAGTTTAGCTTAAGAAAACAGTAGAGCATTCTAGATTTAGGATGATAAAATAGCATTTTATTTGCAAGTTTTTTTGCCCAGTGTTCTGAGATACAACTTGTCCTTTTTGCCACTTATTAAATAAGACTTCAAAAAAATCCACGTTTTATTATTAATTTTTGAAAAATGTTTTAAAACTATGGTTTATTCTGGTAAAAAAAAGTAACTGAGATTTAGTAAAATACAACAGTCTTGGAAGGACTATCTTGGCAGCACAGGCTATATGATACATACACTTTACTCTCAGAAGCCTTTACATTAAATTGGGCATATGATCATTTATTTCTTGGGATGATCTGTGCAGTTTAAAAATTGTCCTTCATGAAATAACATTTTCAGAGGAACAATTATGCAGGAAGGTGAGAACTAATTTATCAAATACAGAATTAGACTGCCCTCTGCTGACAAATTTTTGTATATCATTTTAAGTTTTCCAACTACTACATTTGGTTATTAAAAAAAAAACACTTTTGCACAGGAATTCAATTATGAACCTACTTGTAACACAGTGATACACCCTCCAGTATGTACCTTTTTTGTACGATACATGAACAACAGCAGGTTTGTAGCTGCAGCTGTAGGAACCTTAATGCCATCTTACTCTTTAAATAGCAAACATTCAGATAGGAGCTCAAACACTTATATTTGAAGTCACAAGACCACCTACCTGAACATAAATAAGACTGTCTCTTTATGAAGATTGGATTGTTTAGAAAAATCAGAGTTAAGCAAAGGTATGCAGGCAGGCACAGCTTCCTTCTATAGCACATTGGCTTTGATCTTGCCGAGATGGCGACACATCATCTATTCCATAAGCAAAACATCCAAATGCTGAGGCCAAGCTGTTCACTACTCATGAGGACTAACAAACCAGACAAGATGCAATCCTGTCACTCAGCCACTAGGCTCTTCAGGTTGGCTGAACCATGACACCACTACTGACCCCACGCCACTGACACACAATTGAGTTCCTGCCACCAGCCTAACAAACAAGCCTCACGGTACAGGCTAACAAGAATTCCTGAGTCCTATCTTAACTAAATCTTACTCTCCCAAGCAGTTCCATTAAAGCACAGCCAAATATGGGATAAAGACTTCCTTCCTAATTTTACAACGTGTCTCTATGCTGTATGGATGTGGGCAAAGTTCTAGTGCTTGAAATGTTATTTTTATTGGATTTTAAATTACTTTCAGCCAGATTTTTTTTTTTTGAGGAATGACAGCTTAGTACAGAAGATTATAGGATGTAAAAGTGAAGAGTAACGATCTACTATAAAACATTTATAAATTGCTCTAAGATTTGTAGTATTAGAAGGATCTAGATAAAAATAGAATGTCAAGTAATTGAAAACCTGTTACACTATTTTCTATTTTGTGATTTATCTTGTCAAATTATTTAGTAAAAAATTGCAATGTACTTCAAGCAAAAGTGAGTTATGCAAGAATTACATCTGGCAATTCACAGACCATAACATTTTTCATGCTAATACATTCCTAAAAGCACAGTCTTTGTAAAAATAATAAAATTGAAAATTTGCAAGCTTACCAAATGCACAGTGCAGAATCTAGAACAAAAAGAAAAATTCAAATCACTAACATTTCAAATGAAGCAATACAGAAACAAATTTAGTTCTATCACAAGAGCTTAAGATTCAATATTTGTATTTCAAAGATTAAGCTTAATATTAGCTTGGGCTCTGCTAATTAGCAAACAGTTAACTCCCTCACAGCTTGCTAAAAGGGAAGATTCAACATTTGTGTGAGGCATACTTCTTACATTTACCTTCAAATCATTCTCTAAATGCTACTGAAAAAACAGGTACCTAGAAAGCACTGTTCAAAGGCTGCCTTATTTCTCCTAAACAAAATGCTCATGCAATTATTAGTAACTCTAGAGAATAGAAGACTACACCTACCTCAAGCAAAGCTCCAGTTTGGAAGAATTTCAGGGGCTTTTCTATTGAATAGTAAAGGCTGTGGTAGCTACCTTTCGCCAGGTACGCTCGAACTAGACCAACTGCAATAACAAGCCATCTGAAAGAGAGAAAAAAGTCTAAGATAAGGAGACATTAAGCATAGCATAAATACAAAAGAATCCTTAATCCCTCTTTTGGTACCTAAAAAAGCAACAGGCATCTAACTGTCCCGAGAGATAACCTTTTGCCTACCCTCTGCAACACTGAAAACATGAAATATATGGATTCTCTGCAAATTTATCAAAGTTAAATATTATGCATTTTAAAACATATTTCAGCACCAACATGATACCAATATCTTTAATGTCCAAGTTTAATTTTCAGTGAGTTGCATTTAATTTAGTTATGGGAGGCATTAATTACATTTTAAATAAGATTGGTATCATATTTTGTTTAGTTTAACCAGAAAACCATTTACTGCTAGTCAAAGATCTCTCACTATACCATAACTTAAAGAAGTACAACATAAACAATTAAGATGCAGAAGGCATTCATTTTAATAGTTCAGCTCAAAACAAATCCTTAGACTTTATCATAGACCATCCAGCCTAATTGCTAGCATATATTTTAATGAGAAAGTTATGGATAAGTAACTGCAAGCAAACTGAGCCTGCTAAAGCCCTGAAGACAGTGATGGCCATGTCTGTCCCTTCCTTTTTAGGCAAAAAATACATCTAAGCCTGTATCAGTAGTGCCTATATAACTGCAACTATACTATAAACAATATGACCCACTAATCCTGCTGATTTTCCCCTCAGGTAACTTAGGAAGGAACCCTAAAAATTATTCTTCCAGTCCTAGCCGATGCAGTAACATCTTTCACTACCACAGCTGCGCAGAGTCAGTGTTTGTCCACAACCTCAGAAATTCTTCAGTGGAGTCTAGGACAAACCACAAAACTAAGGTGGGTACCACTCTGGTCAAACACTTTTTCATTTGAAATTAGCATCTACGGTTAACTTTAGTTTCCATTTGCTTGTGGCAAACCTGGGAAGGTGCTGGTGAACAAGAAGTGGGAATCCTTACCAGCAGCTCCCAAACCTTTCACTGACAGGTTCATCCTGGCTGTCACCCTTAGCTACTTCTAGTGCCACCCTACTTTACCTCCACCTCCCTCCAAACTCACAACTGCTGTTACAAAGCTTGTGCGAACAGTCACCAAGTGTCTCTGCTAACAACGGTGCACCTCAGTGAAAGTGCACGTAGACATGTAGAAACTCCCCTAACTATGAAATAACTTTTTACCCTTGGAAAGAAACCCTTCACCTGTGGTTTTCTAACAGGGAAGATGAAGAAATTCCTTTAATTTACATCACGTTAGATGCTTACAAGTATCACATTAGCTTAGGTATCGAGAAGCATATGCAAATACCGTCCCAAATACAATAGTTGTTTGAAATACACTGTAAAGTTCAGATTTTTCAATATTAATTAACTCTGGCATCCAAGTCTGTGTTTGTACTGTCACTTGTTAGTACCACTGAAACAAAGCTATTTCATTTCTGCCTGGACTTCTCAGAAAACAAGCACCAAAGAAAAGCAGTAGGAGTGGGGATGAGAAATAGGGAATAAGAAACAAACCCTCCTTTTTTTCATTAGTGACAAGTTATTTCAGTTAAAGCTGTCTTGTGAAACCAAAAGACAAATATTTGCCAAGTAGTTGCTGTTTACAAAGAAAGAATCAGATTAATTTGGTATTTGGACTTCAGTGTAGAATAAACCAGTAAGTGCTATAGTATTAATGACTTTCCCTTGCAACACTGACTGCTTCTCTTTTAGGACAGTAAATCAGAGCAGGCTGATGCTGTCCTGTTCGTTTCTGTCAAGTTTCTCTGTTTTTCCTAATCTTCTGTGTTTGTTGAGAAACTGCTGAATTGAGCAATTTCTCAGGTTGCACAAGACACCAGTTCTTGGTGGTGTCTGCAAACTCCTCTCACCTTAACCGAGCGACTGGTGAGGTACGTGGCACCCAGAAGAGCTCCAGCCCCTTGCTCATCTCCACCCTCTCTGCCAGATCACGGACTACAGAAAGACCATACTTTCCATTCCCAAAGACCACATCTCTCTTTTAATAATAAAATTACCGTCCTTCAAAAAGCATTTAATACAGATCGAAGTATTAATCTGTACAAAATTAAAAGCTGTGCCTACTTCATGTTGGAAGATTTTAGTACCTGTCCTGCTCCTGTGATTCTTACATAGTTCTTCACCCGACTAGAGAAAAAGAAGTAAGAGTAGGAAGGTCAACTGCAGAAGAAACTTGGTGAGAAGTTTAAAAGGGCAGCAAAAGGCACCACCGTCACATGGAAGCTAAGCTATAAGCTTGTTTTTCCAGCTTTCTCTGACCTAAAGCCCACCAGATATACCAGCTGCAGTCACATTTCATTGAATTACCACTGCCATGCATTTAAACTTTAAGCTAGACTCTCACACTTTTTAATTAATCCAAGCTAAGAAAAATAAATACCGCATACACAAAATTGAATTTTTTTTTTCTTTTTTACTCTCAGTCACTCAGACTTGATATGCAAATTTCATGCTCAGGTCCTCAGTTTATTTCTCTTACAAATTACAAAAACGTGTTTCCTTATGCAAAGTTTGCTGAGGTTCTGCATCATTTATGCAAAAGAATACAGCAAAGCTGTGCAGTGAATGAAGCTGGAAAGAGAGAAGTGTACTTTGACTCCTAACAACCAGTCGCTGAAGACGTGGACAGTGAAACCCAGAACACTCTTTGCTCAACAGTGATAACATGAACCTTTGCAAATTCAAAAGCTATTACATTAAGATCTATCTTGTTGAGTGAAATCCTTTTGAAATTCATCATTTATATCACCATCAGCTACTTCTACCCAGAAGTACTAGTCAGTTACGGCACTTGACTAAAAATAAGGAACCTTAATCACATTTTACAGCAGCTTACCAAACATTTACACTCAACTCTAACAGCATGCCCTCCCTCCCCACCCCCACATTATTCAGTGATTTCAGTCAACCACAGTTTTTAGGAAATAATTTCTATGCTGCGTCTCTGCCTCCAGAATGAGCTTCCTATGCCAGGTCAGGCACAACTACATGACTTCACACTGAGACGGGAAAATAGCAGTTTGACTGAACGCGAGAGAAGAAAGATGCAGTCCTTTTACATCCTAACACTTTGAACCACGGTAAAAAACCACAACTGCGCAAGTAACAGCTGAGAACCAACTGCAGGACTGGTTATTCCCTGTTGTGTCACGTTGGTCCCTTAACACCCAAGCACGTGAACCAAACAGTAAGCGTATGCAGCTTCCCTTAGGGATCCACAGGTATATATTTTTTCCCACTGTTTTGCTTTTGCAAAAGCCATTGTATTACCAGGAATCCATATACTACACATGCTACAGCATAAAATTAGAAACAAGATCTATTAATTTTAGAATCAATGTTTTCTTTAGCTAAGTTAAGATAAATGCAAAGTAAATACAATAATTATGCCAAGATTTTCCAACTGTTACTCAATTTTAAATAAAGCTAATATCTAAGGCAACTATGATTTTAAAACATTTACCTGACTACCTGCTTATCACACAACAAAGCTGATATGTGCTTCAGTTTAAAAGCCACCTTTTTGTAAAACAAAACAGAAAAACACACTTAAAAGTCTCCCATGTGCTTTTACAGCATCACTTCATCATCTGGGCGCCTTCACATTTGTGGTGTTTTCACAATTCTTTTTCCAAGGCAGTGCTGTCTGAGAAACTAAGTCAGAGCACTCTGACTGACACAGAGACAGTAACTAATTACTGCCACCAGCTGTGTATCTATCTTTTCATATGAACAGCTGAGCTTCTGCCAACCAACTCCTGAAAAACTACCTTATTATGAACTCTTTTAAAAAGAAGAAAATAACTCATTGAGGTTTTTTTCCTGAGCTCAACGTTGTATATTCGGGAATTTCAGCAGTGTCCAGAGGAAATGCAAAATCCTTATCCATTTGAAGACAAGTTATCAGTCAGAGCCCTGGGTGACCTACCTCAAAAGACTGGCAGAGAGTGGCAACACAGATATGAACCCTTATCACAGGACCCCCATGGTAGCGCCCCCAATTGCAGAAATCATCTTTATCACAAACATGCCCAGAGAAAAGCAGCTCATATTAAAGCACCACAAGCCACATCCCATCCAAGACAGGAATTTTCTAGGAGGTTGGTATAAATCAGGAAAAGAGGTAACATTATCATCAAGATTCACCTGACAATGGAAGCTAAACACAAATTTATGCTATTTGTTTTGGAGTTTCTAACACTTGAATTTGTTCAATTTTTTCTTCTAAGGAAATAGAAATTTCTTATGCTCAGGACCTTGCGTGCCGTGATAAAAAGTTCAGGACCATTAAAGAAACGTTCCATTTAAATTGCAATTTCTCTCTCAGGTTTTTGAGATCTTTTATAAACATAAGTGAATTAAATACAAGCAGCTCAATGAGCAGGCAAATGCTTTTACTTCTAAGAAGAGCTCAGAGAGCTTAACTTCTTAACACTGTGCAGGGACATCACAACAAATCTGAAGAGCCCTCCTGACTGCCGGTACTGCGTTGTACTGCTCGCGTAATTGAGAATTGGGAAACAAGAGATTAATTTTTATCAAAGTGGGGGGTAATTATCATTCCCCTCTGAGTGAAATACCCTGCAAATATCCTATGCAGCCATAAATCTGCTCAGCACTCCCATCTCCCAGTAACTCACCTATTGGGGAAGGGGTGTGATCAGCACCTCACAAGAGCCGAGCTCCCTCCTCTCAGCCACCTTCGTTCCACCCAAGTGTAACCACCTTCCAAGCTGAACCAGCGCCAGCTGTCACCAGCAAAGACAGGAACCATCAGGTCCAATTGCCTTATTGAAATAAATCGTATCTATACTAATTCTTTACTAATCTTCCCCCAAAATAGCGAGACTAGTCTGTTTGCCCAACTCCTCACCCGCCCGGATTTATCTAGCGGAAAACAGGCTCATTCGGGATCCATTTTAAAGGCTCTTTCCTCCTCCCACCCAAATATCCTCCATCCTTGAAAAGATGGTTTTATTTATATCTGGATTCCATTAAGACTCTACAGCCTCTTTAAAAAAAAAAAAGGAAAAAAAGTCTCTTTCATACGAATTTGAGAGTCCACAGTTGTGGCTATTTTTATTTCAGCGCCAAAGAACAGTCCCGAGCGTGCACCACCCGGGTCTCCGTGTCGCTGCACAGGGCAGGAGCGGAGCATCGCACAGGTCTGGGAGCAGCCTTCAACTTCTCCCGAAGTACGGAGCAGCCGGAGAGTTTGCGGGAAACCCTCACCGGGCTCTACAGGGCAACAGCTCTGCCTTCTTAACTACTGCTACAGACCAATTCCCTGCCCTTCGCTTCGCCAGACGTGCTGGAGTCGGCACCACAGCCGTGGTGAGGCGAGAAGAGGGATCTGCAGCATCACCTGGATGCAGAGATCGCTGCAGAGCAAATCAAGGTGTCGGTGACAAACCCCAGCCGTTCCCCGGAACGCACACTCCTGCTGTTGTGCGCTGTTTGCGGCAGAGGGGCCACCTGGACGAGGACCTGCCGCAGAGGGGCCGGGCCCGGGCCCAGCAGGGGCAGGGGACGCCCAACCTCGGTCGGCGCCGGGCCATCGCCCCAGCACATGGCGGAGAGCAGCACAGCAGCTTGGCGCACACGGACACACGCGAGGGGCAGCAAGAGAGGGTCTGGCTGTGGTTTTTAGTGGCATCGACGACACGAGGGACAGCGAGGACGCGCCTCGTCCGACACTCGGGCCGGCGCGGGGGGACGGGGACAGCCCGGAGGAAGGACACCGCAACAGAAGGGACCCCACCAGCCCCTCGGCTCCAGCGCCCCGCGACGCAGCGGGGCTCCTCACCCGGCCCCGGCCCCGCACCCAGGGCGGGCACCCACCTCCACAGCCCGTCCGAGCGGAGCTCCCCGCGCCCGCAGGCTCCCACCCGCTGCCGCTCCGCTCCCGGGGGACGCCGCTTCAGACGGGACGGGCTCCGCCAAGCCCTCAGAGCCGGGGGAGCCCGACCCGCCGCCCCTCCGCCGCCTCGCCCGGCAGAGGGCAGCCGGTGCGGGGAAAGTTTCCCCGGAGCGGCGGACGGCGGCGGTCCCTGCCCCGGGGAGGCGGGCGGACGCCAAGGGGCCGTGGGACGCCGAGGGGAGCCTAGGCGCTGAGGGGAGCCCAGGCACCGAGGGCGCCCCGGCCAGGGAAACCCCTACCGGCCTCCTTACCCCGCCGTCATCACCACGTTGTAGATAACCAGGTAGGCCGTGGCCAGGGCGCCCGGGCCTTTCCTCCGCCGCGGCTGCTGGCTGCCATAGCCGTTATCCGCCCGGCTGCCGCCGCTGCCAGACGCCGCCATGTTGCGGCGCTCCCGCGGCCTCCGCCCGCTCTCAGCCTACGGCCGGGCCGCGGGGCGGGGCCGCTCCGCCTCCCCCGCCGCCGCCATCTTGGAGGCGGGCAGGACGCGGTGGGCAGGCGCCGGCCCTCCCGCCAGGCGGGGGCGAGGAGGAGTCCCTGGGTGTCCGGTGCCCGAGGGGCGCGCCTGGTGACGGCCGGACCCTCCGGTGGCCGCGGAGGGGAGCTCGGAAAGGTGAACCGGGAGCGGCGGCGGCGGATGGTGGGGGTATTTCCCCTGACGGCAGCGCTGCCCGCTGGGCACGGCCGGGCCTGGCGCCGCCCCGCCCGCGGGTAAACCGCATTTTCCGTCATGGTTGAAAAACAGGCTAAAAATGCCCCTCTGTGGTCTCACTCCTGCAGCGAGAAATAGGTCTGTCATTTCCTTAGAGAAATTAATAGTGTAAGTTTTCAAGGTAAGGTTATTTTAGGAATATTTAGTAGGTTTTCTTCACTTTTGTAGTTTAATAAGAGCTGTAACACATAAGACTGCTGAAGTTTTATACAGTAGCAAAAACCTGGATAGTGTTACTTTCGGAGCAACACAAATTCCAGCATCCTCTTCAGGGGAGACAGAACTAGAACTACCTTTCCAAAGAGCTACAGTGAAAGGATGAAAACAAATACACATTATTTTTCCTACAGAAATCGCAAATATTCAGCGGAGTTACTTCTCAACTTCCAGAAATAGCCCTCAGTTTATTTTTCGTGCTGGTTGTGGTGCAGTTCCTTTAGGAGCAGTGCAGAACAACAGCAGAAGCCTCTCTCTCCCGCCCAGCAAATCCTGCTTTCGTGTAAGTATTTGTGTGGCCTAATAAATTCACGCCGTTGCATGCACATCTTACACCTTACAGTCAACAGGGCTCAAAAATCAAAGAGGATTTATAAGAATTACATTTCAAACAGCAATGTTTTAGTGCAACTTTCCAATAAATAATCCAAGAAATTTTAGAGAAAACGATCGTTTCTTATTCCTTTACACAGCTAAAAAATTTTCCACGTTTGAAGCCCGGCACTCACTGCAGAGGAGCGAGCTGTGATGTCCTGTGCAGACTTCCTTGTGAGCAAAGGGAAACAGCAACAGAGAAGTCTTTGCATGCCACGCAATTAGCAAAGGTCTCTTCATCAACCAGAAATACACACAGGATGCCTGGGTAGTTGCACAGGCCTGTAATTAAGTGAATTAAGTTTTTGCAAATCCAGAAAACCAAGTCGAGAAAACCGGTGGCCAGTCCCAAATTTTTCATGTCTCTCGAGAAGACTGAATTTTGCACAAAAGAACTAGAAGAATTAAGTGGTGCGTCTTGGGCAGTACCCGTGACTTGCATATCCTCTGCCACTGGGGGTTGTCTCAACCCTCCCACACCCCACAAGTGGCGCTCTGCAAACATTACATGAGCAAGACAAGGTTTATAGGAAGAGGTAATACCTTTTATTAGACCAATTCGGATGGCTGGCAGAATTAGGCAGGTTTTCAAGTGCATAGAATATACTTCTTCAGTGGAAATAGGATAATCTTCTGTTCTTCAAGTGAAACAAAAAAGTCTAGGTCAAATGCAGGTTGGAGTCAGTTGCTGAGAGTTGAATTAGTTATATTTATCACATCATCTTTGAAGTAGAGGTCAGTGTTTCCTGCAGACTGGAAGGGATGTTAATAGGAGGCAGCAGGGAGATGGTAAGCTAGTTAGATCCTTGGGGAAGAAGAAAAATAGGCAATTTATAGTCCATTGGACATTGAAGGACTGGTAAAGGAGGAGAGGGAAGGGAAAATGTGTGCGGGAACAGCCATACTGAGTCTGTGGGTGCTGATACCCACTAAGTGTCCCCACAGACCCTGCCGTGCCCACAGACCCCACCATCAGATCCCAACCTTCTACTGCTTCATGCACGTGCCCACCTGAAGGGAAACCAGTGCCCAGTGGATAAAGTTAGGGATGCTCATGGGAGAGCAGAGCACATCCTGCAAAGATGACTGTGCTGAAGATTTGCTCAAGAAACGTGTTGCTACAAGGAGGATGTTTCACAGTCTTTGCTTTTGGGAGTTTCTGCATGGTCCTGCACATGTTGGACTCCACGTTAGAAGTCTGCATACAGGCAGCACAACCATATTTGCTAAATATCTTCATCTTTAAGCTTTCTAGGAGCATTGGTGTGAGTACATCACTACATTTAAACTTCCCTGATTTTTTTCTCTTGCTCTTGCAGTCTTTCTGAACTAAACATTTCTCTGCCATAAGGGAATTCTCATCTGTAAAAGAAACCCACAGCTGCCGTGGTGCCCCATCCGCGTTTACGCTTCTGTTCCCTGTGAAGGACGCGATGGGGCTGGAGACGTGGGGCAGAGAAGGTGGTGTCAGCCCCGGGGTGACACTAGGGCAGAGCAGCCCCCACACCCGCCGAACCTGCGCTGACAGGGTGGGGGGCGTCCAGCAGCTCCACAAAGATCAAGGGGGTTTCACTGTTGCCACCTCATCCGTTTTTGGGCCAAGGAGCTCTCGGGACAGAGCAGGAGGAGAAGGCTGTTACTGCTACGCTTAGCCCAGGTGAACGCGGTGACGCCTGCAACAGAGTATACAAGGAGCGTGCTTTGTGGTATTATTTATTTAGGAACTGTGAGTAACTACAGCCGTAGCGTTCTCATCTTTGCAATTCTGATGGTTTAACAAACTGGGAGAACATTAGCATATTTTTATTAAGGTACAAAATACACCCCACTGTTGCCTAAAACATTAAAAAAAAAAAAAAAAGAAAACCAAAACGTGAGAAAAGCTCTGTATGCTCTAAATCAGATTCGAAACCTTTCTGTATAAGGAATTGTGGCAATACTGTGTTTAGTATAACAAGAGGTTTTTATCAATTGAAAAGGAAGAGACATGCTGGCAATCCGAACTTAGCAACAGAGAGTAAAGCAGTTAAAAACCATCGTGTCATCCACATGAGTGGAGGTTTGAATGTAGAAGAGCAAATCATATGAAACACATACACAACTAGGTAATATCAAACAACCTAAGGCTGATATTGTACACACCTGTATTAAAGTACACTGACTACTTAATGGTGAGGTTTTAAGGTAATGGTTTGTTGTTTTTTTTTTAAAAGAGGTAACCTTTGAAATGCAAACGGTTGCACTTCACACACAAAAAGTGGAAAAGAAAAAGAATCACTTTTGGAATGATACATAGATATAAGACACACTGGTTTTGGATTATGCATATCACCTTGCAGCTTCTGATATTACCTCTGAACAGCAACAACAAAAAAATAATTAAAAAGTGCCAATACTGTGAAAGGAAAGCAAAGTTACTACATCTGAGTGCATTAACCATGTCTGAGAAAAGAAAAAAAAAAAAACCACTGGGCTTTGGATTTCTTTGTTTTGTTTTGTTTTTCTGCATTTTTAAAAAATGCAACAGCCTTACTGGTGCGGGTTCATGACAAAAACAAGACAGTCAAGCTCATAAGGTAGAAATAGGTCCTATATAGGTTAAGACTCTTTGGAAACTGCTAAGTATAAAGGAGTTTGTAATCCAGGCTACTATCTTTTTGGCTACTCCAAAAATCTGTGGGAGTTTCCAGCTTATCATCAGTTGAAATCTGTTTTGCAATTGCCAAATAAACGCAAGTAAAACTTTAACTAACCTGGGATCCCATTCACACACATGCACAGAGAAGTCACTGATTGTGCAATAAGCTGTTTTTTTTTTCACAGCAGCATATACATGAATCACAAGTCATTATTAGACTGACCAGAACACCACAAAATACTCTGTCTTTGTGTTTTCAGTCTGTTTCTTAAGTCGGCAGCTGTAACTGCAGGGAAGTGGCAGGTTCTATAAGGGAAAGGCGACAAGGTGTGATCCGCTGGCTAAAAGCAAGATCAGAAGTATCTCAGGAAACCACCTGGGTGTTTAACTTCAGCCTGTACTACAACGGCACCAACAGCGCACTGAGAAAGGACAGTAGTTTTAAGTTAGGACTGTGAAATTCTGTTTAAAACAGATGAGAAATGAACCACACCACGGTACAGATTGCAATGCTGGCTGTGTCAGACCTTCCCCTATAGAAGGTACTGCTCTGGGAGCAGCCTCTTGCTTTAGGCTGGAGAGATTCACTGCGTGACTGGCAAACTGCTCCTTGTCAAGTAGATCTTGGGGCGCCAGCTTAGCTGCAGGAAAGTGGTGATATAGAGCAATGAGCTCAGGAAATAGACTGCTTTTCTTTAAGACGTTCAGAATTTAACTGTAGAATTGTTTTCCATACATTTGATTTTAAAAATTGAGTGGGCAACTTAGTCGATGACTTGCTTAAAGTAAATCCAATCAAGCGAGCAACTTAAAATTGCCTGCTGATTTGAATTAATGCCCGTACATAAAGCAAACAGGTATCAACTGATCATGCTGAAAAAACAACCCCCCAAAGACCTACGTATCACACAAGGTGCTTTTGATAACTTGGCTTTGATAACTGAGCCTTATATGGAGAGTCTTTAAATATATTTTTTTCAATTTTTTTTCCTTTGAGCCTTGTTTCATTCTTCCTCCTCCTCATCTTCATCTTCTTCTTTTCCTTCCATCGTTTCCACAAGGAGTTCTGCGGTGCACGTGGCTTCCCCGAGGCTGTTAACAGCTTTGCAGGTGTATTTGGCATCATCGTCCCCACAAACTTCAGCAATAGTCAAAGAACAGTTCCCCTCCTCATCATAATCTATCTGGAAGTGACGAGACTCCTTGACAGGCTGATCATCTTTGTACCACATCACCTCAGGGTCAGGATAGCCTGCAAGAGCAGGGAGAGAACAGCAGTTGCAATGAACGAGCATTAACTCATCTGGAGTTACTCTAAGCTTTTAACTCCACGTCTGCGTACGGACATGCCAACATGCTGACATACAAATATTCCATCGAATTCTATTTAAAATAAATGTAGATGATCTGAGGCTTTTTTGCTTCACATTTACCCGAAACAACTTTATTATGAATAGCAAACAACTGAAAGGTGGCACTGAGGTACTCCCTAGATTGCGCTTTCCACTACTTTAGCAGTGGCTGCCGACAGCTTTCTCTGTGCCTCGGACATCAGCCGGGGAGGGACTCTCGACAGCATATTGAGGCTTACCTTATGGTGCAGCGTTTGTGGAAACCACAGTTCCCAACACCGAGATTTAGAATTTCACGGGTAAGGTGCTCTGGGCTACAACTACAATTTGATATCCAGGTTGCTTTGTTGTGGCTATTCTGAATTTTCCTCTTCCTAATCTGCTCCTGACACAGCAGCCTGTCCTGCGCGGTGACTGGGGCGCTCCCGTTTCCTGCTTGTTTGTCAGGATAAGCGAGGGGGTCTCAGAAAAGCATTTTGATTCTGCATCTCAGCAGGAATTTTGGAGCCTTGCGTGAAGCCAATGGCTGTGCTGTACTGGCAGCACCCAGGGCAGGGCTGTACAATGCACGCTGGAGAACAATCCCTTATACAGTACTCTTGGCTGCAGGAACAAATTGAAGGCTTGTTGCCTCAGCCAAGTTCTGGACTGTGACGTGAGGGTGACTTCCCACTGGGCAGAAATAAAGTGCAGGAATCCCTAATAGACAGCAGACATTACAGCGATACGCTGGAGAGCCTGGAACATCAGCCTGGTACATGCCTCTATTTTATTCCATGCAGTACTTATGCACGTACCCCTCACGCTGAGCATCCATCAGCAACAATAATCCATCCTCACATCCCCGCTGTGAGGTAGGAAACACAGGCAGTGAGAGAGATTAGGAGCACAGAAACAAACAAGCAGAAGGTCAGTGAGGCAGTTTCTGAATCTCATTTTAAGATTAGAAATTGTCTAACTGAAACACACGCAGCACGGTACTGACTCTATCCATTTTGTTTTAACAGCTCAGCTCTTCCTAATTTCTAGCGTTCGTCAACAGCCGCAATACAGATGGTTCAATCTCATTGCAGCAAAAATTGTAGAGCTCTTGGCCTTCAGACCATTAGGTTGCAAAGCCCAAGCTCCTTAAATGCTTTCTTATAAACCTATTCTTTCTATCTGCATATTCCAGTCTAAGTTTTCTTTCTTGAACTCATAAGTTAAAAACCAGCCAAATAACAATACAGTATTTTATAGATGTGACTTTTGTAACCAGCACAATGATGATATCATTATTTCTCATGCAAATACACTGTTAGGGGCTTCTTTGCCTTTAATACAATGTATGTATGGCTGAAAGTTATTTTGAAATCACCTGAAACTTGTCTGTTATTTCAAACAAGTGACTTCCTACTTATTCCTAGTTTCTGGTTATCAGTCTCTTACTCTTGCAATTCGTGGTACTACATTGCATCTTGTTTTTACTGTTTCTACCCTCAATAAAACCACATCTTGCTGTTCCCACTTGCTATTCCGAATTAGTGATTCACACACTGATTTGGAGACTTCTGGTCTACGACAAGCACAGAACAAGCCCGTGCAGCTCCAAGTCATTTCTCTTATTGCAACACATTCATGCTGTGACGTGCAGATATTGGTAAAGCAAAATGGCACCAACTCAACAATAATAGAGAAAGAAAAAAAAAAAAGAGAGAAAAATGTAAAGAACAGCACAATGCAGAAAGCTGGCAAGGAAGGGAAGACAGAAACAGATACACTAATTCAAAGTACCTTCAATTTTGCAGTCAAATCTAGCAGCACTTCCTTCCACAACCTCTATGTCAAGGATTTTTTTAGTAAAATATGGCTTTACATGGGGCTTTTCTTCAGCCACTTCTTCAAGGAAAGCATCTGGAGGAGAGGGAAGAGATAGTTAATTATTTTACAGGGCATGTTCTCAAAAGATGCAATTTAATTTTTAATTACCGGATGGTACCGAAAGCATCTTTTATTTCGCTTAGTTCTGTAAGGCTACTGGGACAGGGAGGACGGTAGCTGCTTAGTTTTGTGCCAATCTTTTGCAGCTGGACAAAGATTCAGACCATAAATAGAATGAAAGCAACATGCAGGCCTCCACACTGCAAATCATCTTTATCTTCTCCTTGAATTTGTTTCTAACCGAGCCCGGACTTTTGCTAGTCAGAGGGGTAAACCAGTTCAACCAGTATCAGGCCCGCAGTCTATCTGGATGCGTCAAAACTACTTGCTTGATTTCCAGAAGTGTCAAACATCTGCCCCCCTGATTGTTACACCCCACAAATCCCCATTTCAAATGGGGACGCAGGGGAATAATGTCGACACATTATTTTTGTTCTGAAATGCCCCAGTCTGAGGAGCACGGTTCATACAGAGTACGTGTCTCGGTTACAGCAAGTGTTAATACTTGCTGGCTGGCTGGCGTGAGAAGGCAGTACATCCCTGTAATCTTTGTATAAACATGCATTCCCAAACTGATAGAAAGTGCAGCTGACAAATCTGCCTCAATTCTTTGGCTTTAAAAAGAGAAGATTTTACTGCCCATGCATATACTGGGGCATTTTGAGTAGCAGAACAAATGAGAAAAATGAATTTTTGATAGATTTCTTTAAAAAAAAAAAAAGGCAGCAAAACCAGAGAGAGAGCACGCAGGAATAACCAACTTAACGATCGGTCTCTAGACTTTTGAATTTTACTAAAAGTTTTAATAGCATTCAGACAGAGGTAAAAATACGGTGCGGCAAAATTGCTTACCTTCATTCTCTACTTTGTCTGCATTTATAGGGCTGGTAGGCGAGCTCCCAGAGGCCTTCCTCCCACTCATACCAGAAATCATCGCCATGGACGACAGCCTTCCTATTGCTCGGACAGCATGGCCTGTTTTCTAAGACATAACATAAAAGGCTTCTGATCAATCCAATCCAAAAGGCATGTGATTTTCTGTAACAATCGTGCTTCGGACAAATTATCTGGGATCTCTGCAAACCTCGCTGGAATTGTTGGACAAACTGCTTATATATAGCTCTGTTGTTTTAGGAGAGACAGAGCAGGCTGGTCTGAATTACCAAATTTAGTTGCAGATATAAACTTCCCCTGATGAACTCATACCTAAATGAATGTCTCTGTTAGCCGCGGATAAAAAGCACTCTGCGAGAGGAGGGCCGGCGGAAAGCTATGTCCTGTTTTACTGGAACTTAACTCTGGTGGCGGACGGCTCCCTCGATAGCCATATGGGCTGGACCGAGCTTCATCAAGGATGAATAACCAGCTCATGTGAAATGAATGAGAAAGACCTCTGACAGGCTCGAGAATCCACCGCCAGGATACTAAAATACACTCAAACTGTGTTGCCTCTAGTACGGACACTTGTATTTTTGTACAGCTTGCATGAGCTCCTAAGAAACACGTACAGTAGACCGTAAGAGGAAATACAAGGTAGATTTACATAAATGAATATTTTGTAGGCTACTCAAAAGGCTGGATCCAGGATTTTATACGTCAGCTCCCCTAGCTACCAGAACAGCACAGATGGACCGGCTACAGCAGTTCCAGCATTAAGATAAAAGAAGATATGGAGACCAAATACATCAAAGAAAATTATTAAACCAATCTGACCGAATCCCTGAGAAGCTTGGTGCTCCACCAGGACAGAACTACTGGCTTAGGAGAATGAAGCCAGCACAAAATGAGGTGTCTTTAGGGAGGCCAGGCGGATAACCTTTTCCCAAGCTGTTCAGGTTTGTTAAGGACAACAGAATCGCCCAGCCCTCAGAGGGATGGAGAGGGCAGGCAGGAGAGATAGTCATACCCCCAAAAGAATGGGAAGAGCTACACTTGAACTCATATGCCTTTTAGTAGCCTGAAATGGAATCATCACGTGTTATATATATCTATATATCTATATGCAGCCAGGCACCCTCCTACTGCTCGCCCGTAGAAACCAAACCTGCTTTACTGCATTCATACTCGGGCCACACTGGAGTTCTCACCAGCAGCAGGAACCACCTGGCACGACGTGTTTCTCGGAATCATAAACATTAGAAATCAAGAGACTTATTAGGATAACTAGCCCAATTCTATGTCCTCTTCATTACCTGCCATTTTCTTCTGGCCATATATTTCTTCATCCTATCTTTGGAAAGTTTTTTGGCTTCCATGTTTTTGGTGTCTTTTTGCAGCCAAGGATGCTGAAGACATTGAGTACAATTTAAGCGACTCCTGTTTTTATATAAAAAGATTAGTCAGCGTTGCCATTAACGATAGTTGAACCTACCTGCTTTAACATTATTTTGTGCTCTCTTTTCTGAGAGCTGATTTTTCTGCTTCCTAAATTTAGCAACATAGATCACATGGCACTGCTTTCCCAGCAGTGCTTATTTCTTCAACTCACAATTTCTCTGGGGCTTTTTTTTTTTGCAAGAAAACTGTGCATTTTTAAGTGTTAATAAAACATTATAAAACAAAGCACGAAAAGCCATATGTTTTAGGCATGGAACACATACAGCAGAGCCACAATGGCAGTGATTCAGCTACCTCATGCTGGCAGAACCCTCTCCCAGATCTCCCTTCCTTCACTTACAGAGATTTCCCCTTTCCCACCATTTAATAGCCTCCTTCCTGCCACGCTGAACATTAACAAAACAGAAATGTCCAAATCTCTAATCAAGCCACACTCATCCTTCACTTTGTTCATGGAAGATGGATGAATAACCTCCTGTTCTCCATCCATCTGACTGCAAACTCGTTGGAAGAAGTATGTTTTCTTGTCTTGGTTTGTTCAGAGTCTGCTGTAAACAGGGCTTCCAACTAATCTTTTTTTTTTTTCTTGCCTAATTACTACATTTATAGGAAAGCTGCCTACTCAGAGGTACCACAAATAAATCTGGTCAAATCGCAACCCCTTCAGATCAAGACAGAACACGTCATGCAGGAAATCTGTGTCACACAAGAGTGAAGGTAAGAGCAGCCACACAAAAACCTCAGGGTGCACCTTGCCCGAGGGAAGGGAAAAGCAGAAGGAGCAGGGGGTTCAAAGAAAGCGCTCCATTCAGCCCTGCACCCTGCACGTAAACCACCCGAGAGCCGCAGACAGAGACAGACGGGCACACACAGCTCCTTATAAAGTATCGCCAGAGGTGCCTGTGTCGACGTGGAGATTCGCGGTGGGGAAACAAGAACGACAAGTTCAGCTAAATGCAAACATAGAAAATGTAGCAAGTCCAACAGCTTTACTTCATGTCTTTCTTGAGGAGATTGCTGATAAAGTCCTTGGCATCATCGGAGATTTCATCAAAAGCCTCATCGTCGAAGTCCCACGTTGCTGAGGTGACATTGGCTAGGGTTTCGTTGTCGTTGTCTCCCATGAAAGGAGAGAGTCCGCTGACCCTGGGGATAGAAGAGACAGACAGGCACAAAACAAACAGAGTCAATTTGCAAATTACCAGATGAGCAAATTAAAATTGTGTGTGACATCTCCTGTGCTCTGCAGATCTTTATCAGCAAGAGCTCCCCTTAAAAAAAAATTACTGCAAAACTGAAAGGAAATTTTTTGCTGTTTTTTTTTCTTTTCCCAAGACGTTTTTGAGGAGAGAACTAGAATTAGGTGAAAGTTGAGCAAGTGGAGCATACCAGTTTGTTAAATGACTTGTCTAGTTCTGCATAAATAATACTGCAATTTTCACACCAAATTCAGTTGAATAACTTTTTTTTTTTTTCTGGTGCTTTCAGAGTAACTTTGCTGCTTTTACTGTCAAACCAAGTTTTTTTGTACATTTTGTTCCATTTCCTCCTGCAGAGAGAGCCCAAGAAGAAAGATGCATCACGAAATCCACAGGGCTATTTTGTAAACAAAAGCACCCAGAATTATATAGCCAGATAAAACATCACTGCAGGCTGCAGAGTTATGCAGATGCCTCCGAAAGTAATTTGGTCTTTATGTTCTCAATCAGTCATGATGATGCATGAAATGGAAATAATACTCTTATATAACCTACGTTGAGCTTCCAAGGCTTTTTACACAATACAACTGATAAATTGCCAGTGAAAGACAATTACAGAACATCATGGTGTCATTTTTGCAGAGTATCTTTCTCCAGGTGAGCATTGTCCTCTATTATACTGTACCTTTGTGCATCCAGACACCTTTGATTCCTGTATATATCACCCTTTCAGTAAAAATGCTTACTCTTTAGAACTACAAGTTATTCAGTTTTCCAGGTCTTCTTCCTGGCATGCAAATTACATAATAACTTATTTCTCACAACATTTTACAGACTTTATTTACTTTCTCTGTACAATCATGTTAACCAGTTACAACAACCATAATGTTGTTACATTACCAAATGTAACCATGTTACATTTCAACATTAATACATTTTTTTAAATAGGGAAAAATAAGTGGAACTTATTAGAGTTCTGAAAATACTGTACAGAAAAATATCATGACGCTACTGAGTATTACAGAAAAATATCGTGATGCTACTGAGTATCACAGAACAGATTAGTAGAAAAAAAGACTGGGATCAAATAAAGTGAGCTACTAAATTAATAATATTAGCATAATTTCCTCCTCCAAAGTTATTTTGCTGCTCTTTTGTTACTAATTACAACCTGATTTGGAATTTGTTCCTACGGATTTTACTTCTATAAGCAAAGCAGAGACACACCCGCTTTGAAGCCTCAGACAAAGCAGATACTAAATCTTTTACCATTTCTGGAAGTTGTGTGCACTACAGCAGAGTCTAGAATCTCACGTGTACACTTCAGAAATTTCCTAGTAATAATACATGAGATGAAGATAAAAGGTTTCTTTCTTCTCAGGCAGAAGGAGGTAAATCAGAACAGAAAGTATTTGCTGCCTTACTTTCCATTAGCTGGGGTGCATTCAAATGCAACAGTGAAACATGACTTGATAAATGTAGAAGGTGGCATAAACCCATTTGTGAACATATAATAGGCGTGAGTTACAGAAAGCTGAAAGATTAACGTACCAAAAAAATGCCCACATAAGCCAACTTTACCATGACTGTTCTCTGTCTTTCATGCTTACTTTACTGGAGGAGCCAAGGTTTGTGCCTGGTGGCACTGGAGAGCTGGTATAGCCGCTGCGCAGTGAGAGAGTCAGCTGTCATGGCCAGGTGAATCGTTGAAGGAAAACCTCTGTCCTGGAATCCGCAACGCACTCCTGCAGGGCCCTAAATCAATCTCCGCTCCAATATTTAGGCATTTTCCTATTTGTGACAATGTCATCATTCTCTATAATGTTTTAGAAAGTGCAAAAATCCCATCCAGGCTGCAGTTCTAAGCTTTGGGTTCCACATGCTGATTGCCAAGTTGTCTCTTTTTTGACCATACTAAGTACCAAAATCTATCAGCCAATTCAGCAGCTGCTAAAAAGCTGCATATTTCATACAAGTGAAGGGGCTGTGAAGTATTTCTTTAGTTGACTGCCAATACAGGAGATGCACGTCTTCTCTTCATCCTGTTAAGCTTCCAGAGGACACGCTTGGGCAGTCAGAGCAGTAACAATCCCATTTCCCTTCAATACTTGATCGAAGTACGGTGAAGGTGACCCCTGCATAGGATTGCCACAAACAGTATTGTGCAGCTCTTGGGCTACATTGGATAATATTCTGGTCTGTTTCCAGAGATTAAAGCTGCAGTATTGAGAGATCATTTCCATGCTAAAGAGACTGCTACAGATACAGAGACGTTGCTGCATGTGGAAACACCACTGCCCTCCACTGCCAAAAGAGTCAGCGCTTATAAAGACATTTAGCTCCCTGGGTAGAGCAGTACTGCATGTCACACACGGATTTTGAGGGATGAGGATAAATAGAAGTAGATTAGAGAGGAGAAAAAACATTTGGTTGTTTTGGTTGGCTTTATTTTTTTTATGATTATTTTTAAGAATTGCATGATAAAATTATTGGATGAAATCCCAAATGCTGTGGTAGGATTGACCCATTCCACGCATTTGGTAAATTACCAGGCGGGTATCAGGTAAGCCTCCATTCACTCCACTCATTCAAACATTGCAATGAACATATCTTCATATTTCTGAATTGCAAATATTTCTGTTGCAAATTTATAAAGGTAAAATAATTCCCTCTTTCTACCATAGCTTTATACTGTGAATCAGTTGCCTTGTCATGGAAATAGTTATAAGGAGAACTAGGTCCTTGTCTATAGTCAGAAAACAAAATCCAGAAACTAATGTAGATTATATCCTGGAATTCTTATCTTTAGCATAGATTTCACTGACTTAAGTCTTGGTCGTTCATTTCTTAATAGCCATTTAAAGTAATAATGGTCCAGCAACTCTTTTGACAGATTATGGAAACAATTTCCTTTTGGAATGCTGAAGCGAAGTGATAAAGATGAGCTACCGCTCCAGAAAATTAATACTGAGCTTACACTGCAAAGTTACTATTAGACAAGCAGCAAGTTGTTTACTGAAAACATTTTTCCAGCTACTTAACCAGGCATCTTCCTGGCATGTTAAGAACCATTTGTTTAGAAAATCTTTTCACAGTTTCCACTTCTAAATAAAGAAGAAAGATATTTTATTCTCTGGAAGTTCCTTAACATTTATTGGTCTGTTCTAACAAAGCTCTGAGGGAGATTTGGAAATGTTAAGCTCAAAAGGGCCCGATGTGGTTGCCAGTCTCATTGCCTATGTAACAAACAGGATAGTATTTCACCTGGAAATCTTTGCATTAAGACTGCCACTAATCCAGGAAAGATGAGTTCCTTGCATGTCTCAAAAATTCAGACGTTGAGCATTTCTCTGCAAGCAGCGTTTGCAGCAGCAACTGGTTTGGGGGGACGACACTGAGCTCCTCCTTACAGTCTTTGCATTGCATTAGCAGGGAAAAAAAGTAAAAGCTTTCAGGACGAAGAGCACTATCTGCTTCTGATAAACCCGTACAGGTCGTGTCAAATAAGCGCATGATAATGCCTGCAGCCTGGAGATCATGTAGTAATTTATTTCTTTTACAAGTGAAATAAAACAATCCCAGTTTACTTTGCAGGGGGATATGCATCCAGTGGATAAAACCACCTCTTCCTTAGCTGAAGGCCGACTGACTCCCGCGCTGGCTGTCTCACAGAAGAAACAGACCACTGAACCCACCTACAGGAAGCCGGCTCAATGCCGAAGCAAGGCTGTTACTCTATTCTCACCCTCGTTCTACGTGCCCAGTGGCTTAATGAGGAATCACAATTTTCCAGTGCCACTGAAGAAATAATTAATTTCCTTTTGAGCAGTACAGTCGTGGCATTAAAGCCCTCCTAACTTGCTTTATTGAAAGAACAAGGAGTGCTCTCTCATCTTTATATTAACAAGGCTTAAATTTTTCATACAACATGGAGCCAAGTGCAAACCAGCAGCACGAGTGTCTTGCCTTATCAAAGTCCAAAGTCAGCAGACCCAAAAGATGAACGATGCTGAAAGATCTTTCAACCAACCCCGATGGCCAAACATGGGAGGAATAACAGCAGCGTTGAATAAAGCAATAGATAAAATGGAAAGGGAAAGTTTGAAGAATCAGAGTGTGTGTTATTAGGAAGGTGCTGAAGGAAAAGAGTATACAGCAAGATCAAATCTGGTATTAAAAAAGATGATATAGCATATTAAAAAATTATTAATTGACAGAGATCAGCTATTCTGAAAAGATATACACTGCCTGGCACTGATAAAGCAAGAAGAACTAATGGAGAGCAAGCAGAGGTTTGAATCAGCCGCAGCCAGTTCCTCACTGAAACTAGTCAGATCCTACGGTGGGAGAAGGAAAAGGGCTATCCACGTTCAGTGCACGCAGCGCTGAAATCTTAGACCGAAATTTGGTTTGAAATAAAAATAGAATTTAGAAATTGTTTCAGATTACTAAATATTGGAAGCATTGACTATCCAAATGGACCATCAAAAAGAACCAGAAACAGAAAAAAACAACAAACAAATTCAGCAGTGCCCAGAAGAATAAATGGGTCAGAAAGAGCTGGAAAGAATTCAGGAGGTTTAACCTTCATTAGATAAAGATTATTGTGAATGCAGGAAGAAACACTGAAATAGACATAAATGGAGATGATATACGCAAGCTATAATATTTGTGGCCTGTTACTTCAAAGGCAGTAGATCAACTGAAGTATGTGGGACAGCACAGTGATGCGGAACAGGACCGAGAACAAGATAAAAGTGAAAGATAAAAAAGATGAGGTAGAGAATACAAACAGGGAAATTTAAAGACGAACAAAGACTGATGGGAGAGAGGACTGAATAAGTTATCCAGAAAGATTAAAAGGATTTAATGTGTAGCTAAGAAATGTGGAAAGGGAACGCATGAGCCGTAGGATGGAATTAGGTCAGTCACGCCGTGAGGAAGATGGATGCAGCATCCCAACGGAGTGGGCGATACCTGTACGTACGCCTGCATAGCAGCTGGTAGGAAAGAGGTTTTGCTGCAGGAGTTTGGAGGCACGCTCTCACCTGGTTTCCTACATGAGATTTCATCCCACCCATCTCTTCTTCTGCAGGGAAGACCCTTCACCCACTGAGATCTCTTTAGCAGCTCTTTGGTAAACCTGGTTTGTATTCATTGTTGTACAGGACATAATGGAAACAGAACCTCTTCTACGCAGGTTACTGGCCTCTCAGCACTCTAGAACGCTACCTTAAAAGAGGGATTGTGTCAAGTCATGCAGTAGCATGCTCCCTGCTGCTTCACTGCGGATCTATGATGGACACAGCGGCTTTGGGCCATCAGCTGCCTGTAGCAGACCTGTCCTTAAGCCCAGTGCTGCTGCAGAGCTCACGTCTCCCTTCATGGCCCCACTCACCATGTCAGGGGAGAGGGGATACAGATCCTAAGTTACAAGCACAGCGATGGGATGTGAGACAGACAGCAGATGAGCGAGTCTTACACTTTGTGCATGAGATTTGGCAGTTCTGAGCTGAATGAAAACAGGAAAGCAGAGCTACAAGTAAAGAGAGATGCAGTTCTCAATGACTTTTATTTGCATTCTGTAATGATGATGTGATGGTCGGTTTTGGATAATGGCTCATAGCTGTGAGTCTGCAAAAATAGCTGGGCTTTAAGGAAGTGAAGACAGGTTGGGAGCCTGTCATTCGGCTGGAGGGGGAAAGTCCAAGCGATGACTCACAGGTCTTCCCTGACTTCTATTACTTTATTCTTATCACAAGAAAGACAAAAGCTGATTATTACTGTTAATCATTACTAGCTAGGCATGAAAAAAGAAGATTTTTGTTGCATTTAGGTAATGTAATTTTCCCCTCATGAGGAGTTAAATGAGCTTAAAGACATCTTAGCAAACAAGCAATTTCATAATGTGTTTCACAAGGCATCTCAGGTCATCTCTAAGACCTGTGTAACATCACCCCAATCCCATCTGCTGAACATTACAGCATCCAAACATCTTGCTTCTGGTGGCACAGAGAAACTGGGAAGAAGCAGTTCTGGCACTGCCAGCAGACTGGTCTTTGGCAAGACATGTCACCTTGTCTCCATCTGTTTCACCTGCTCCCTTTGCCTTATCTACTTAGATGGTGACAGTGTTCTCCAGCATGTACCGTATGCAGCGCACACCACTGCTGTCACCGATTTTTGCCTCGGTTATCAGCCATGTCACCGCTTACACTGCAAATACACAAAGCCTCACATATACTTTGATAACAAATGCCAGCAGAAGACGTTAAAACCCCTAAATGTGCACGTCACACTGTGGTTGACGTTCTGTTCCTTAATGCGTAAGAGCCCTCTAGGGGGCAATGCAGCATCGATGGAACTGTTGGGTTTCCCATCGCTGCGCAGGCTGTCTGGGATCTCCGCACCGCTCTTCAGTGCCCGGTAACTCAGGAGGCCTCAAAAGCTAGAGAAATAAATGAATTTGTCATCCGAGTACTGCGTGTGTGGTCTGCACTGTCTGAACTACAGGATGATCCAAACGAGCTTTCAAGATCTAGAAAGAAATGCTGGAAGTGAATGGAAAATAAAGGTCCTTTAAATAAACTGGCAGAGCAAAGTGACCTTGAAGAGTGTAGAACACTTCACAGAAGAAACAGAAGATAACAGAAATATTCAGAGTCTTTTCTGGGAGTAAGAGAGTCGGTGTAGTAGCTTTTGCCCAGGATAAGAAGGGAAAAGCTGTTGCTTAGTTTGGAAATGAGTATGAGAACAAGGACAGGCTGACAAGGCAGGCAGAATTACAGAAAGACTGAGCGATGAGGAGGCTAATAACTGGGCACTGCCAGATGTCAAGGAAGAACGTAGCCAGGGAGGAGAGTACTTTTAGAAAGTAAGGTATTGAGAGAAGCCTTTTTAAAGAATGACCGCAAAGCAGATCTGCCATTTACTTACTATTGAAACTGGAGGGAGGGAGAAAGAACCATGCTCCAAACTGAGCTTCTCTTTGCATTTGTTTATATGGCATCAAATGTGTAAAGTCACAGTTGGAGGAAGATCACTTGCTGCTCTAGGCATGGAGATCCTATTTCCATATATGTTTCTCTAGACCCACTGAAGTTCATAATCACATGTTATCAGATCACATATAAAGATCAAATCAAGTACTGAAATACATAACCAAGAGCTGCAGATAACCATCCTCTAAAATATTTCCATGAGCTTGATCCATGCTGCTTATAAAATGTATTTACCCAGTGGTTTGTGTTTAGTAATAAATTAAAATTCACTGTGAACAGATATGGTAATGCCGGGATACTTCAGTCTGTCCTAGGAGGGATACAATCTGAATAAGAAGACCTCAAAATTTCACAAAAATTTTCTCTCTTGGGAATAAAAGAATGGAAATTTCAATTATTAGTGCATGCTCAAACATTTCTCTTTAATATCTGGGAAGGAAAAATAGTTTAAAGTTAATAATAAAATACTGTCACATTGTCTTTTTAAATGAGATGAAGCGTTGCTGGTTTATGATGCAAGATGTGCAGCACTAAATGGCTGAATTTCCAGAATTACTTCTTCTGCAGTTTACCAATTACACCCTTCTGAGAACAGAGAATTTTTATTAAACATGCTGGAGCTGCTAATTAGAATACAAAAGGCCTGAAAATTGGAGAAGAATTCAAAAGTTTCCTATGGAAATTTTGTATGTTCAGCAACTGTCAGGATTTGCGTTAAGAATAGCAAAGGTACTCACAAAATGTAGCAGATAACTCCTATACTCCACATATCTGTTTCATATCCAATAGGTTCATAGTTTATAACTTCTGGAGCCACAAACTCAGGTGTCCCAAAAAGAACTTTCAGAGAACCTGCATTTTCTGTGAAGAATGAAAGAGAAAGCCATTAACTGCTGCCTGCAGATTTTTAAAAACAATTATTCCCCAGTAACAGGAAAATCAGTTTTGTCCCCGTATTTGTGATTTTGTTAAATATATTTATCAGAAAAAGAAAAAAAAAAAAGGCCTGAACTGCTGTTTTCCTAGCTGATACATCTATAGCAATAAAGAATTATTTATTAAGCATCCTCAAGCCCACACCACTGTACAAGGCACAAAATAAGAAGGTTCCCATTGCAAGGAGTTTCCACAAGACCAAGACTAAAAAAGATGAAAACTTTTAGTGCTTAATTCAGATTTGGATGCTCTGAAGTAGAAACGTGTTTGAGCCTCCATCACTTCAGCAGTTGCACAGAGGACTTCAGGATTCCAGTCTTAGAAAGAACTTGAAGTTTTCACAAATTATCTAAGATTTATCAAAGCTCAGAGATCTGCTCAAGGATTCTACTGTAAAAAGAAACAGTAGTGATAAAGTTATAATAAGAAGAAATAACTATTTTAATCTAACACTTTTATATATATATATATAGTTTAAAGAGGAAAGAAAATACTGGGTTGCATGTCTCTGAAATTTGAAGTGGCACAGGTTGGTGGTGCCACAAGAAAAGCAGCCGACGCCGGGCACCTGGCAGATCACTGCCCTATCAGTAAAACTCGGTTTCAGGCTGCTCTCAAAACCAGGCTTGCCCACAAGCACACCCCGCGGAGCTCCGAAGTGGTGAGGGGAGACCACAAACACTTTGTCATCAGCTGCTACTCCAAACTCATATTCGGTATAAAAATGTCAGGAAATAAATTGTTTCTGACTTGAAGCAGGCTTGGGTTTAGGTTGAGAAACTCTTGTCCAAGTCTGCACATGTGCCTGAGCAACCAGTATTTGCCTTAAGTGAGATTCATTGCGTTACATTTATCTTTTGTGCAAGAGTAGCATCCAGATTAGGCACAGCAGAACGACATAGTGAGGAACCATCCCTCTCCCAAAGAGATTACCATCTAAACAAAACAGATACAAATGGGAAAAGAAACAGATGTGACAGATTCCAATCCTGCTCCTGTTAAAGTATACAGATTTGCAGCTCTGTAATCAAGAGAAAAGCTTAAAAAATCTCAAACAGCAGCAGATCAAAGCTTTGTGAAGACTACAAGAGAAACTACTCATCCACAACACTGAATCTTTACAGAATATTTTTATTTAGCAGAACTTCCAAGTTTTGCAACATAAATGCTGATCCCATTACTGACGCCACACTACAGTTACCTCCACTGAAAGCTGTTAAGCCATTTCATAAAAAGTAATCATACACCTAAGTTAGTACTCTTTTGAGGTGTGCAAATGCCCAATTTACCAAATAAAAATTGAAGGATTTATGGGGTTAATATCTTACTTAGTGATTGAACAGCATGCTTGAGGCAACTTTTAAGCACTACCACAGTCAGTCATGCCACTTTCCCATTTTAAATGCTGTGAAATCTTTTTTGCTCTGCGCAGATACGGTGATAGTAAATTAATTGCACTGAAAATGAGAAACCTTATTTTCACATGTTATCTCTGCTTTCAGTGACCCCTCCCTGCAAAGAGTGCCCATGTCTAGAGACAGAAACAGACAGAAGAATACCTGTGAGCAGCCCCAGGAAAGATCCCCTACGAGTTCACCAACATCAAGAACTTCCTGCCAGATGTCTGACTACCCTTAAAAAGCACATTCAAAAGCTATTCCACAACATCCCTACATTCACGTAATCAGAGTTTTCTTGCCCCCAAAAGTAGGATCCTTTTCCTAATATCCAATCTAAACTGACTTAGCCTAAACCACAGGCAATGTCTTCTTCCCAGTGGCAATGAGGAGTGAGAGGTCACCCTTTTCCAAGCACGAACAGGAAGCCTAAGATCCCATCTTCCCATTTGCCTTCTTTGTAAGGTCCACATCTACATTTTTTTTCCAACTGTCCTTATGAAAAATTACTGGAATTTGTCACAAAGAACCTATTTTCTAAAAGCTTCATCATGATCATCCAAATCTCCGGCTGGGATTTTCACATCCAAGTTTGGAGGCTTTTCTGGGCACTGTGTAAACTACAATGAGGCACTGTGTATGCAAAAGGCTGCTGTATGAAATGTGCTGCCCATAGGTCAGAGAAATGTTTTTTTTTGAAAACATGGCACTTGAGTGCAAGCATACAGTGTGAAACAACTGATACAGCATTTTCTGTGTATAAAAGAGAAAAAAAAAAGAAAAGAATAAGACCTTTTCTATGCAATAATATGTCAAATCTTTACCCCAATGTTTACAAGCTTAGTACACAAATAGGATCTGTGTTTGGATATCCCTTAGTTCAGATAGAAAGCTGACAAGCTGGCTGGAAACCGTTGCCGACACTGTGTATAATCAACTGATTAAAAAAAAAAAATCTTTATAGTACTCAAAAACCATTCTCTTTTCTTCTCAAGAAGTTTATCTTAAACAATTTTCTACATGTGTTCCTCGGCACACCAAAAATGGTCAGGAAAATATCCCGCTGCAGCTTTGGTATTTCCTGACAGTGTAAGAGAACTAATTAGCTGCAGAAGATGACTGCAGAAGGAGCTGACTCTAATTTCTTTAAAACTGATCAAAACACTGTATATTTAGAGGCATTAGTTTGCACTAATGACAAAAAGTTAAAACTAAATCTCAGAAGCTGAAGTGCAAAATCAGCCACTGTTCCCTTCAGCAGACCCTTGGTTGAGCGGTTTCTGCTCAGTCGGGGTCAGGTCCATAGTACGAGGGCTCCAATCCTACGTCTATCAAAGCCAAAGTGAATTTGACAGCCAATTTCAAAATCACAAGGCTCAAAGGAACACAAGTGGAGGAACAGGCCCTCAAAGCACCACAAAAGACAACTGACAAGAAGAGAGCACTTAGTGAAAAATGTTTCTTGCAATTTTTGTAAGTAAATGAAACAGTAAAAATTGTTTTCTACTTTTGGAAAATATCTCAGCCAAAATGTTACGAATGTCTTCATGATTAACACAATGCTTTTGCTTTATGGGCATGGAACGGGAGGGCATTTTCTCTTCCCAGGGAAATGCCACACACAGTGAGTTACTCAGGTCAGCAGGCTAATGAAAGAAACAGCTAATACCTATAATGTAACTTTGCAAGAATTAGTAACATATTAAGCCAAATCGATGTACAGTATCATAAAATCCGAATAAGCATAAGTGCCCATAGCTCTCATCCTTCTACATCAAGAAAAGTTATATATAGGTTAGAGGTTTACTAAATAAAGAGTGACTGTAGCAGCTCACAAGGTAGTGTCAGCCGTGCAACACACAGTGATGCCCCGAGATTAACAGAAAAATGGAAAAGCTGATGGATATGAACAGGCTACTGAAAATAGATCTTCCTTTTGCTAAATGTAGGTTTAACTGTGCTTTGGAGTTAGTAGCAGTTGAAGAAATGTCTATGAAAAAGCCATTCTGTGGTTACATTGTATCTCTTGTTGGAGAAATCACTCACTTTAGCAGTAAATGTATAGTTTTCAGGCTGACAGCTGACATTTCATGGGATGAAGTCTTTCACACACCTCTGATAACAAAAACTTCTGTACTGGAACTTAAGAGTTCAGCTGTTTCCTCAACAACAATAAAATCCAGTTCACTCTCCCAGAAAACTATTGGTTTCATACTGCTGAAGGAACATAAATGCCGGCGATCTCTGTTTTTTAATGAATGAAATAACTGCTTTATCTCTGAGTTTGCAGTGTCTATGTGACCAAGATTCATGTAATACCCATTCGGAGTTGAACATCATCTAAAAATCTGAAAAGCAGATTTCTTTTCCCCTATTCATTCAACATACAATTTTTGGTTTAAGTAAAATTATATTCCTGAGTATGCAGCAGCCTGTTACTTAAGTGTCAAGAGAAGTCAGATGAGCAGCATGTAGGCGGATAACAAAAATCAGAAGGTTGTAATTCCAAGTTTTACTCTTACAAAAATCATTGTTCTACTTTTTAATAAGTATTAAATATAATTTTGTTTAAAGAGGGAAAGTGAAAGACTATAACTAAGAATCTAGCTGTAGGCCACTTTATATAGGGATGCAATTTGTATGAATTGTCCCAATCAGTTTAATGGCAGAAGAGCCACATATCTCAGTTCACCCAGTACAACACGCTCATAAAGTATTTTAGCTCTTTTAATTCTTGGAATTATTTTCTTTCTCTTGTGAAAATACAAGATTAAAAAAGATCAGTGTGTGATGCCGGTGGTGTTCAACACTAACAAACACAGCTGCTTTTTAGAGCTGAATTAACACCGAGCAATAAGAAGACAAGAGCTCTTCAAGGTCTTTGGCTTTCAAACTGCAGAATGTTGGAAAGCTTAGTCCAAAATGAATGATAGGAAGCAGCTAAAAACAGCTTAGGAAGAGGAGGAGCTTGTCAAATGGAACTTTCTTCCTTCCCCCCAAAACCCAGTGCTCTTTACAGAATTTCTCCCATGCTTAACATCTATGACAATATGCTGCTGTTTAGGATAAGAAATTATAAAGCTAATGGGAAAATGTAAATTGAATATAATTACCCATATCTAAAAGTCTTCTAGAACAACACCTTAACTCCTGCTGTTACAGAAGTTTCAAGGATTTGTAGTATTCATGAACATCAAGATTTTGTTCTATTTTTTACAGCTAGAGAGTGTTTTATGGTTTCCTTTAGCAAATGTAAATATTTGTTAACATTATTACTCCCGTGTATTTCACCTTGAAATCTACAGGGATACCCTAGCTATAGAGACAGACAGGTAGATTGTATACACGTCACTGCAAACTCCTCGTGAAGATGAGGTGCCTTATTCTCACTCTTGAATGTCTTTTTTTTTCCCCTTTTCTATTTTTTCCTAAAACCATAACTATTTATAGGGAAGATGTATGTTTACTCTATACATGAAAGAATATAATAGTAAGTATGAATTATTGTTTGTCCTGCCCTTTCCCCCGTGTCATATTGGAAAAGGCAGAGAAGTCATTACCTAATCTTCTTGCAAGTCCAAAGTCAATGAGCTTGATACTTGTACCGGTCTTGTTGACACACATAATATTTTCTGGCTTCAAATCCAAGTGGACAATTCCCTGCTTATGGATGTACTGAACTCCTTCTGAAATCTGCTTCATATATTTAATGCACTCTCTCTCTGTCAGTTCAAAGTCTTCATCAATGATTCGTTCAAAGAGTTCTCCTCCAGAAACCCTATGAAAGACAGAATAAAACACCTTCTGTAGCACTGCCATTTTGGGAGTAATCAAACTATTTCCTTTACACAAATACAGATAGTTCAAGCTTGCAATAGTCACTTCAGGATGCAATCTATGTTTTGTGATGGCATTTTCCACAGACACACAGATCGCGTAGGAAGAATCACCTCTTGTGTGTGGTATAAATCAATAGATTTTTTCCATTCTGAACATCTTTCCTAGGTTAGGACTGTGAAACACTCATATTGTTATCCCAGGTGGTAGGGGTGTAGCTGGATTTACATCCCGCCTTTAGGATGCAGCCCCTGCAGCTGGCAGTAGAGCGTGCACTGTGTGATTGTCACCCCGCTGACACGTGTCTCTAACACCGCTCCAGGCTCTGAGCCCGGTTCTCACTGCTCTGTCACTACCCAAGTGCAGATAACATAATTCAGAAATAAAGAAAACTAAAATACCCAGGATGAGTCCCAGGAAAAGAGGACAAAACTTCTAGTAGATTGGCAAAATATTTGGGAAGAAGAGAGATTGAGAGTGACAAAGAAAGGCTGAAGATGGAAGAATTCAAACGATATGGTTAATTGGAATGCAAAGCTCAAAGGGTAAATTAATGACCCAAGTGAGCTCAGAGGGAATTTCCTCCATAGCTATGACAGGACAAGGATATAACCCACAACTCCTTCAGTGCTGCTATTTTTAGCTGAACTATCATCATGCTCCTTGTAGGTCAATTCCATTTTTATGCTTATTTAAGATGTGAAATAATTAATCTTTCCAGAGTAGAATCTCCTGGATTGAACTGTGTGTGGAACTGAAGTGGGACGTTTTTAACCTAGATTTAATAAAACAAAATTTAAGTTGTGGTTTGGGTTGTTTTGGCTTTTTTGATTTATCTGCTTTCATCCAAAAATGGGAAATCCTGTTTTGTATGCAGCAAGAGAATGACCCATACAGAAAGGAGCAAACGGTGAAGAGCAGCTTTGCTCTTAGAAATCTGTTCTAAGTTAAACACTCCATGGTCTTTATATGGCTTAATATTTTGCAGCCTCCATGCTTATTGCCAAATGTAATTGCACATCTCAGTTACAGAAAGAAAACACACAACTGAAAACTGGCCTCACAGTGTTTGTAGGTTGTCAGATATATGATTATATCCCTCGTGTACTAAACTGAAATTGAAACATCTGGAGTTCTGGACACATTTGTTGCTTTGGCTATAAGATTTCAGAAAGTATATTATTAGAAATGCTACTGCAGTTTCCTATTAATATGAAAACAGTAAGAATAACACACGCTTGACAAACTGCGAGGTTACATTGGATTATAACATATCTGTAACATAAAGCAAATAATATGGCTAAAGCTGTTGAATAAACAGCTCTGGTAAGGCTGGGATATAATATTTTGTTACTTCAGTAAGACATTAACCATTTGGAGGTGTTTATGAAAACATCTGCATGCAAAATGTTTATATCTGGAGCACTCTGCAATTCCAAATAACCATCCTAATAATAAAAAAATACCAGTTGTTTTTTGACTGGATAATGATGGCTTATTTTTACTATAAAAGTGCCATACTTTTCAGATCCCTAAAGCAAAACATTTTCAGAAATCGTACCATTGTCTCAATTACTGCTTTTTAGCATATTATTTGGAAATTAACTCCTGTTAATAAATCTGCATGCTGTTTTTACCCTGGGACCTCTAGACTCACTAGTAGCATCATTAGATTAAACTGCAGTTGTGTTTATAGAACACATATTTTTGCATTTATATCCTGAGCCAAATCCAGTTTAATTTTTGCCAGGTCAGGAAGCTGAACTGAACCAACGCAGATTAGGTTCTACATATACACAGAAGGTGAAGTCGGATTCCTTCACACAGTCACTAGTTCAGAATCTATATCTCTTATTCTGTTTTGGACTTTCCTCTTTTCAGTCTTCTCTAGATAGGGTCACAGAGGAATATATTCCTGTATATAGAGTCATAAAATACACATTTAAAAAGTATTATATTATAAGGTTTTGGTCATGGAGGAACAGTCGGAAGAATCTACCCTGGAGTTGCTCAAATACTGAACTGCATTTTAATAAATCTCCCCTAGAAAAAAAGAGAAAACTTCAGTGGCTTGTGCAGACTTAAATCACACTAAATGAATGGAGTTTACTGCTGAAATTTTGCTTTAATAGTCTTAATTTGCAAAACAATAGCCTTCCTCTGATCTATGCCAAAATAAACTGACTATCTGAAGTTTGTAAAAACTTAAAGGCACTTAACTCCCAGTGCTGAATCTCATTGACAATGTGCTACTGTTTTTCAGATATTCTTTTTCCACTGAGATGATTATTGTGGAGCAGGTACATCGCTACATTTGAAAAGGAAATGCCTGAGATTTGCCCCAGCAAATAGTAGATGGAAGGGTTTCCAGGGAAGAACACATCAAATTATTTGAACCCTTAGAGTGTTTGATTTTAAATGAATGATAAAAAATTCTGAATTTATTATAAATATGAAATCAAACCATATAAAATAGTGGCATGATAATATTTAAAAGGAGAGAGGGTGAAGTTAAAAAAGTTATAAGAAATATATGGGAATAAACTTAAAATTAAAATTTTAGGTTGAATATCAGGAAGAAAAATCCAAAGGTGCTCCTCATCAGCAGCTCCTATTTAAGTGGAGGGGAGCTGCTAAATTTCAGTCACTGCTAAAATCTAGTTTAGAAGGAGACTGTTGGCAGGAGAGCTCCATTTCTTTGAAATCCATGCTTTTAGACTCTGTTTACAGCTCTGAGAACAGCTTGGATATTAAGAATTTTTGAAGGTATTTCCCACAACTTCTTTGATGTGCAAGGAAATATCAGCTTCCCAGCTAAAGCAGAAACAATCCATCAGTGGCTCTCTAACAATACAGGTGCAGTTGCCACGCTGGGACTGTGTCAGGTGGGTAACGTGTGACAGTACAGAGGCTACCAAGTCCTCTGACACGAAGGTGTCACACAAGCATCTCCCTGCCCAGACCTGCTCCAGAGCTACTGCCTGCCTGGGGGCTGCTTTAAGAACCTCTGCTCCTACAGCGCTCGACACCATGGAAATTTCAGTGTGGGGTTCAATGAAATAGAACCCCACACTCAAATAAAAAGGTGGCCACCCCAGACTAAAATCATTTCCTAATTATAGGGGTTAACAAAACCACTTTAAATTTGATTGCACTTTTCTGTATTTTTAAGAAGTAAAACCTCTTTGTTGGCAGGGGGGAACTAATGGAGTGTAAAGCCATATGCTATTCGAAACTCTTTATACATTTCCTTGTTTTCCATTAGGTCTGCCAGCTCCCAATTCCAAGCTAAGTAGGGCTCCCTTCCCTTGCCGTCACCAGCTTGCTCAACTGCTGAATCTAAAAATAGAAGCACCTTCTTGCACATAAGTACCAAGGTTGTATAATGGAGATCCCGTCTCTGAAATACGCTGGTGCAATAGTAGGTTGCACATAATCTAGGCAAGTGCCAAGCAAGCGAAATAGATATATAGTCTCTTTTGCTTTCTACAATTTCTCTCTTATTCCGCACTTCCAGCCAGCAGAAAGCCTGCCTCTCCTCATTGAACAGGAAGCGCGTGAAGTAGATGTGGCAGCAGAACAGTGACTGATGTAACCTTTTGGGAAAAACATCAGCACAGAGCAGGATTTCATGTTCTTTCCAGCTGCTACTGCCACAAGTATGGGATTCACACTAAGCAGGTGTGTTTTGGATGATGCAAACGTTGGCCACGCGGATCATTCTTATTGTTTTTGAAGTCTGACCATTAGTTTCCATCCTATGTTGTGCAGATTCTTTTCTTATTCTGGTGCATGAACGTTCTCTGAACCTACTCTTTTCTAGAAGTAAGTATCTACTATCTTCAAATACAAAGACACTTAAGTCACAGCCCTTTGAGACGCTTTACAGCACTGCTTTTATTGTCCTTTTCTGCTATTTCCTGCAGTGGTGTGGAGTAAGTAGCTCAAGGCAAACAGTTTCTGGGTGGTAAAAATAAGTGTTGCTATCTTACTCAGCAAGAACAAGACAGCAACATAGACTGTGTTCAAATTAAGCTTTACTTAATTATACAGCTTTGGATGAAGACTGCAATGTCCTTCAGGTAAAGGAGAAATCCCCTTCTACAACTGCTACACCTGGACCATCATGGAGAATCTGTATATTGACATTAAGGGCAGACCAAGTAATCAATTTGGTTTTTGTTGGGGGGGGGGGCGGCGAGGGGAGGCTGGGAGGACAGTCCGTGTATCC
>JAOXNO010000078.1:12152965-12168535 GCA_028565335.1 Limnodromus scolopaceus | reverse complement strand
GGGAGGATGGGAGGACAGTCAGTGTAACCGATCTTTTCGCATCTACTGATCTAGATTTAGAACATTTACTGTGTTCTTCTGTGGAGATTTTTCAGACAGCACTCCTTTATTAAATATTTTGCAATCAGAGTATTTATGTTGTTGCAGGAAAAACATGTCAGACTAATCCTTTAAAGTCTCTTAAAAATATAAAACCTGATACAGCACTTGATGAAAACTGAACTGTTCCCAATACCCTTTGGGTGCTATCGTTTTGCCTGGGTGAATTTTTCACAGAAGTTCAGCTATTTTGTTAGAATGTAACTTAGATGTTTGCATTCTCAAGCGTATCTGTCTTCCCTGCAATCTGTTGTGCACCAACATCCAACTCTCTGCAAGAGAGAACTCATCAGTGCTTAAGTGAAATTTGACATAAGCTTCTTCAATATCTGTTTAGAACTGCCTAAAGAAAAAAAAATTTTTTTCTCCTCCTTAAACATGTTTTTGGTTCTAAATGCAAGCCCAAATTGCAGCTAACTTTTCTCCTCTCCCTTCCCAAGTTGGCAATAAAAGAATGAGTTGCAGAAAAACACCACATGTACTCAATTAAAAAACAAACAAACTAGACAATAAAGACTGTAACACATTTTCACTGATTTTTAAGAGATACAACACAGATTCACTTACACAGTTTAAACAAGTTGGATAAATAATTGGAAAAACTTGCAAGATGTGAAAATCATCCAGGCGCTGAGGATGCCAAAGTTTTTGACACTCCCATGTCTAGGTAAGTTGCTACTTTTGTATGCACAATTATTTTCAACATTATTACCTTTGTTAGTGCGATCTGATTTATACTTACATTTCCAAGACCATAACGATGTTGGCTTTTTCTTCAAAGGCATCTACACATTGGACAAGTTTTGGATGATGTAGACAGTTCATGATGCTGATTTCATCCCTTATGTTTTCTTTTTCCTTAGCAGAATATGCTTTGAAAAATTTTCCTGCCCAAACTTTTCCATTCTTCTTTTCAACAAGCCTAAAGACTTGTCCAAATTTCCCCCTGAAAATATATAACTATTTCCATTAAAAGTTTTTGCAATGTATGGGCCATTGTGAATAGCAACATTTTACTAAATACTCCAGCACAACCACTCCATTCTGAAATAAAAATGTCTTCATATCAAGTACTGTTTTGTACTGGTTTTGTGCAGAGTAATCCGCAAGAACTTTTGAATGAATACCGCATTTACAGATACCCTGTTATCCCAATTAGCAAGCCGGATACAAGAGGGTTTGAAAAATGGACTCCTACCAGGCTTTAATTCATAAAATTCATTAATTTAGTTTTTCTGCACACAGTTTTTCTATAGGTCATACACCTCTGAAGGGGCAGCAGATAGGAGACATCTCAGGTATAGGTGAAAATCAGAATCCTAATGCTCAGGGCTTCAGAACTATTATTTCCCATTGCCGTATGGGTACTATGATACACTTATCAGTACTTGTTAATGGGAGGATACAGGATCCCCTTGCCTTCAGCACCACCAGCAGCACAAATCGCTAGAAGATTATCAAGGCATGAGACTCACATAACCACGAGTTTGAGCGCTGAGAAACGCAGCCAGGCTAATCACTGACCTTCACTGAGCAATACTATTAATGCTCTTGGGATTATGACCGCTGTCAACAGAGATTCTAGCCTGTGGGCAGGATAAGCTTATTACCACTAATGGATATAATGGAAATGCAAGTGCACAATGTGTACCTTTTTTTCAGCTAGCTTTTAGAATGCTGAACAACAAATGCATCCTCTAGCTTTATTCACTTGTTGGCTCCATTTTCCTTGCCAGAAATGCATGTAGTGCCTATTTAAAATTATTGATTAATAGGAATAAAGGATCTTTATGGAGTGGGGGCCAACATATATTAAGATCTATTTTACTGCAACAGAGAGCCCAGCTGGAATGTTGAAAGTGCAAGACACTGTCAAAGAATGAATGCACATGATCTTTAAAATTGACTGATAGCCTTAAAAACTCCATGTCCTCAAAAGCACAATATAGTACTTACGATCCAAGTCTTTCTTCAATATTATAGACATCTGAAACTTTTTGTTCAGTGTTGATAGTAACTGTCCGATATTCAATCTCTGTTTCTTTCCCTTCTATAAATAAGGAATAAGGACCATGATTAAAGCCTCCATAAAACATGAATTAGAAACACACACTTTCATTTGTCCTGATTAAAATATGAACTTCTTACCATCATCAGATAGCTCTGCTTCGTCCTCTTTAAGTTCTATGATGAAAATAAAAAAACATGAGCAAATTATTATATAGGATGTGGTACTTATATAAAATAACGAAATTATTTACAGTAACAGGGGCAACTGGTGGACCCTATGGCCAAGCAGCAAAAAGCAGAGAGTTTGTGCATTAAGTTCGTAATTAAAATCTCTTCACTGCTTCTATGTGACTATTGACTACCTAATCACAATCTGGTGACCATTTTTAATAAATGAAATTCACGTGTTTTGCAGTACTTGTCTGCTATACCTGCCTCTTAGAAATGCCAGCATACTGTATCAGGTCAAAGTCAACCAACAAATAGCTTTAGGAATGCCTTGGTGAAATAGAAAATAAATTTAAAATATTAAGATCAGTAACACTTCTGGTTCAATGACAGATCCTTTTCTAGCTTTTCCGTGCATTTTTCGGATTACAAAGCCAAAAGTAAAGACAGTTTGTACATGAAAAGATTTCCTGCAAAGCATTCAGACAAATTTTTCAGGCTCAAGATGACTAGAAAATTTGGACAGCATGCAGTTTGCTGAGCATGGCTGAATTTTTAAATCATTGAGGTCCAAATGAAGCCTCAGTTCTGCAGGAATACTCAAAGGCAGGCAGAAATGTTGGCAAGCTCAGTGACATGAGACAGAGTAAGAGCTGGCCAAAGTGTCTTGATTTTAATTTTTAATTTTCATGTGCATGAATTGTCAGTAGCACCCGTTTGTGTGGTGCTCCCTGTGTTGCCTGCAGGTATGAGGGGAAAGGGGCTGTAGCTGGAATGTTGTTATATATTATTTACACTGCTTGGGCTTGCTCCTAAGACCTGTGGCTATGACAGTAATTTGAGAAACTGCAAAGGCAGTCGCACAGTGACCTGTACAAGTCTTCCTTTTGCTGCTGAAGCTGCATTTTGCTGTCGTAGAGCTCAAGCCTAACCGGGTGATTTATCCCCACTGTCTCAACAGATTTATGTTATGAAGCATTAATGCTGTACTCTGGATGCCGTTGGGTGCCTCAAAGTATAGAGTTAGATGCAGGGGATGAGAAGAAAACACCAGAAAGAAAGGATGCAGGGTGAGCAGATAGCTGGTCTGGTGCATGGGCATCACCTTTTCACATCCAACACATAACGCTGCATCTGTATTCTGGTACCAAAGACAATCGAGTAGGTATAATCTATTACTAAAGCCCTTCTCTCAATTTTTTCTAGATTTGCAGTTCTTGTATGTCCCAGCCCAGACTAGCTGGTTTGCAGGGATTCACCAGAAGAGCAGGGAGGGAAATGAGCCCTCCCCACTCAAGGGTAGCTGTCCTCAGATCTTCCCCAGCTAGAAACCATGTCTGCACAGAGCACATCACATTTTCCTCCCCTTTTAAGGGCTGTGTAAGGGAGCTGGTCCCCGCCATGCTGCCAGTAGTTAATGTCTGCCAAATACTGATTAGACAAAGAAGTCACTTCCCGATTCTGCAGCGACACTATGTTGAAGCCATGAACTAGAAACATTCTGGTCCACCAGTGGAAGCCTAAATTAGATAAGCGGAACAGATCTGAGCTTGGTAAGCGCTGAGTAGCTGTGCTAAAACCTTTCTCAGAAGTGAGTCAACAGTACCAAATTTTCCTCAAACATGGCAATGCCTACTTTAATCAGCTGTGACTTGCAACCTTATTTTAGTAGCTGTTTTCTTTAAATGCGCAGTGAAAAGTTAGCCATGCCTTTCTTCACTAAGATGACACTGAGATTGCTAATATGCGCTGGCCACCTCAGTATGAAAATCAGTAATCAGTCTTTCTGGCAGCAATGGAAAATCCCGTTACTCAGCTGTTTACATAGATGGCAGCTTAAAGTCCTGACTTTGAGAGGTGCTGAACACATGCATTTTCCACTGCCTTTAATTAAAGCACCAGTTATATTCACACACTTGAAAAACCACGCTTTATATGACTTGCCCTTTGTCCACACTAGCTGCGGTATCCAGGATTAAAATAAAGAAGCACTGGCATTGAGAGCGCCAAGACAACCCACCCTTCTGTAAATAGAATGCATTTTCTTTTCACTCAAAACAACCTTTTTTGTTTGTTTGTTTTATATGCAGCATAATGATTCATACACTTTCTAGCCTTTTTGTATTAAATCTGTATAAGAAAACTCTGTCTTAAAAAGAAAAATATCTTGTTTGCTTTGGTCCAGCACAAGTGGTGCTTGCTGTAGGAAAAACAAATGTAGGGAAGAGTCAGGTCCCCAACTCTAGAAGGTGTTTGTCCTGCAACTAAAGAAAGAGGGCATTCAAACACAGAGAATTTTATTATGACGAGCCAATACCGTCTAGCTACCTTTTCAATTTTAATATTATTTTTCCCCTTTTGAAGAGAAGCTGCATCTTGATTTAGATCAGGCTTCAAGTCTTTAAAATAGAGGAAAGTAATTTCTCAGAATGCATCCAATTTAGCACTTGAAGAGAAATATGATTTACTTTTGTTTGGAAATGTCTGTCGAGATGTTTACACAGTTGTGCAATGCTGTACCACTGTGCTATCATTTTGTCTTGCTGTGGCAATAAAAGATAACATCACAAGGACTATGTGAGACCCTTAAAACTCCAAAGCCCTGCAGACATAAAAGTAAGGAGGGAGAGATACAACACACAGACCACTCCTCAGAGAGGAAAAATGGCAAAATACCTTATTCCTGGCCTGGGCTTTTTGGTGTGGTATGACTATCAAAGTGATCCTTCACAGTAGGCAGATGTGGGTGTGCACAAAAATATGCATTCAGTATCTGTTTTTTAAAAAATAATGCTGATCTTTGTGTGTGTTTAACATTTATCACCAGTTTCCAAATAACTTCTAAAATATTCTAGCTCTTCCCATTAGTCCTTTGAGATCTTAAGCAAAAATCCAACAGCAAAACAGAGGCAAAAGATACTGAAAAATATTTTTACAAGTGTGGGCAACTGTAATCAAAAACGCTAAAAAATATTTCTAGCACCCATAACTGTGCAAAACCAACATGCTAAGTGGGACAGCCTTGAATTCACCAGATTGGTGTAGTAGAGGCAACAGGTTTGAGGTGCTCTGCCATGCTGGGATTTGAAGCACAAGATTGACAACTAGGTCCGAGAGGCTAATTCAGTTTCTGCTGCATATTCAGTGCTTGGCTAGCAGCAAGCACATTCACTCTTTCCAAACGCAAATTTGGGATAGTGTTTATGGCTTGTTGTTCCACAGTGTGTACAGTATAAACTCATGAATCCATCAGTACGTTTCAGGTAAGCCACCAAATATAATTTTCCAGCTGGGCACAGTCTGAATGTATAACTTATGTGTGAAAGGTTTCACCTCCCATTACCTGTGCACTGAACTACACAAGTCTGTGAGAGCACTCACACAGCAAGCCAGAAGTCCAATTATTGCCTGCTTTCACAAGGCAGGGTATTGGGATCACTGAAGCCAAGTTTCCACAACGGGTGCACGCAAAACTTACACGCTCAGGCACCCACATGAAGTCTGCAAAGGGACTTCAGCACACTTAGAGCCAGCACAAGCATTCATTGCACAGAAGCACACACGAAGGAGCGTGTACAGCTGCCTGACCTCACTGGGGAACTGTTAAGGTATCACCTAATTGAATTTAGATTTATCTTTTTTTTTTTAAGAACTAACCTTCTTGTTTCTCTCCAACTTTTACCAGCTCCGATTCTTGACTGGGCTCGCTGATGCCGTACACATTAGCAGCTCGCACACGGAATTTGTACTCCCGGTCAGCCTGCAGGTCCTGCACATTGAAAGAGGTGCTGCGGCAGGTAGTGAGGTCTGTCCATTTGTTATCCACTGAGTTCCAGATCTCCACGGTGTAGGACTGCACCGCGCTTCCACCGTCATAAGAGGAACCGTACCACGAGAGAGTGAGGGAGGAACTCCGTATGTCTGATGCGCAAGGTGTTCCAGCAGGTGGGTCTGGTTTATCTGCAAAAACATATATGCACAGCTCATTAGACGAAATCATGAAGGTAAGAGATAGGAGTTTCATTAGGGAATTACTGGCCATAGCTAACAGCCCTTTTCTTTCCATGACATTGCTCTGCTTCAGGGGTTTGTCCTACAGTGAAAAGGAATAACTGTAGGGGACAGACTTACCTGAGTTAGCCAACATGGATGCCAGTCCCACATGGGCCTCAGCATGGGCCGTTCAGTTCCCTAGGCATCTTGCTAAGCCATGTGGGAGCCTAATGCCCTTCACTGCTATCATTACAGAAACTACTGAGACTAAAACCAGTCCCAGCTACGCCTGCAAGTACTGAAATCAAATCTCCCACAATAGTGCAAATCTCTCCCTGGTGAACTTCCTTAGAGGTTCACCCCTGTAACGATCACCATGGCTGTGATGCTCCTTCTCCAGCTCCCTTCATCTGCTTCCATACTTCAGAGCCACTACTGACCTTTCACAGCCTCATAACGTGCCACTTATCCAACTCTATCTGGGAATCGGAGATACCAAAACCAGTTTGTTGGTATAGAAACACAGATCTTGAAGGGTGACGACTTTGTCTATGAGCAGTTTTTGGAAGCTTAGTGCACTTTTTAGTAAAAAGGAAATCAATTTAGAAGACAATTTAAATATGGAGATTTTTTTAATCTCATGTGCATTTTGGAAATTGTTGGGGAAGTGGAAAATGGGAACTTTTACTTTTCCTCAGTAAAGCAGTTGGAAGCTTGCTTCCACAGTCCTTACTTACATGAATAGAGCCAATATCACCAGAACCCGGTATGCAGATGAGCAACCAAGTATGCAAACATCCAACACAATACAAAAAGTTTGCAGTTTTATGACTTTTTCAAAATGAAGTTTAATGATTACAGTTATTAAAATGAATGTTTTCCTAAGACAGAAGAATGTTGACTTTTTTAAAAAAAATTAGTGATTAAGAAAATAATTATGCAAGTTAAGCACTTCAAAAGACTTTAAAGGGAACAAATATCTTCCTTGGGAATAATCCTCTCAGCAGTAATCTAGCAAAACCTACAAAATAATGATGATGTTGATCTGGATGAACTAGTGGCCAAAGGTTGAATAAGAAATCAAAGGATGGTATAAAATGACAGAGATTAAAATCTTTTTAGATAGAAAGTGTGAGATGCTATGAACAGTGGCTACACTGGACATAGATGGATAAAATCCTGTTTTGTGTTGCTGGTTAAAACTGCTAACGGACATTATCGCTTTCTCCTTAAAGGCAGAGCTGCCAAACCAGCCAAAAAATATAGCCCCTTTCTCAGCAATATAAACATCCAAATGCTGCGGAAAACTGCCGTTGACTTTGATTAAAGCTTTACTGTGGTAGACTGTATCAGTTATCCCTCCATACTCAAATTATCATTCCCAGGAAAATCACTGAGCAGACAGAAATAGCCACAGTTTGCCATAAGCATGCCTTTAGTTCTTGGATGGAGGGACTTCTCTGAGACTGCTGTGGTTTTACTTAGAAAGGGAAAATGGGGTATTCTAATCTGATCAAGGCACTTAAATATCAGTTCACTATTTGGAAGAGTGCAAGTTCTGTTGATCAATGACTTCCCTGGAAAAACTTTTGTAAATCCTTTTAGTACAGTTGTGATGGATAATCCATCTCCTTACACAACTATTAAAAGATATATAAATAGAACTTTTGAGTATGAGGGAAAAGCCTGGTAGGGAAGAAGGGAGATGGGCACGGAAGGTTTGCTGCTGCATTCAGCATGAGAATGCCCAGGTGTAAAAAAAAGAGGCTGCCAAAATGTAGGTTATCTTTATTCATTTTGGCAACACTTAAAACACCATTCCACTAGGAGTCATCATTATACAGAACATCTCTTGTTAAACACAAAAATCAGAGACCATATGTCCTTAACCTCTGGAACACCTTATTGCCCTGCTTAGTTGTCACATTTTACTTGCCTCATTTTCTGGCAGAATAAAAGGGACTATTTAAACAAGCATGAATTTATAGTGAGATATCATGAACTGAATCACAGAGAGGTCAAATGATTTGTCCAAGATTAGAAAGAGAGATTGCATCAAAGACGAGAACTGAATCTTGATCTCCTGGTGCCAGAACAGCAGCACCCCTCTTCTCTCTGCAAGTCCTGCCCCAGCCTCCTCAGAGCTTCAAGAAGTGTGAATTCAATGCTCACACCATTTACAATAACAGAACCCTTGTACAATACTACAGCAGCCACCAGAGAGCTGGTTCTGTGGTACACATGGATTCATCTTAGTGAAAAAGCAGCGACAATCATCGTCTTTTCAGTACAACTTCTTACCCGTGCAGACCTTGTAGGGAACAATGCTACCTCTGTCCTCTTCAAAGTCTGTACATTAGAAAAATATTCAGCTCTGTGTCTTGTTCTCCTCCTATATAATAATCATTGCATCATCTCAAGATGCAGATAGAACAACTTGGATAAGTAACAGCTGACTTATCCTAAATCCAAACAGAACAGGGCCGTTGCTGATAGCAAGAGGAAAATACTTTGAAGAAAAGCTAAGCCAGTAGTCTATCACCTTATAGAGGCATCGGTTTGGGTCTGTCAAAGTTGTGCAGATTCTCTGACATCTGCTATGCACATGGCTAAATGTGGACAGTATGACTTTGTTGGTTTTTTTTAAAAGAAGAAAAGCGTTAACTTGCTCTAATGCTCTGCACTGAATTTTACACTGAAGGAGGAAAGAATGCATGTGCTTCAATCTTTGCAGAGCACAGTAGCCTGCTTCCTGGGCAGGACATGGAATCATAGAATTGTAGAATTGTCCATATTGGTTGAAAACACGGTCTCTGCTGACTTTCAACATACTTCTGTTTCCAAATGAAACTTTGGGCATGATTTATGAGTTACCTAGGCCACAGTTACCTTAGTGACCTCTCTTTCCATGACTCACTTAGATAACTGCAATCCATGTGGCCAGCACAGTTTACAGAAGCCAGGCTTAGGTATGTGAGCACTGGAGAGAAAACATTCATGGCCAAGGGGACATCAGTGGTAAAGAAACTACATGGCTTTAGTCTAATATCTGCCAGCTCTGGGACTATTTCTACTTTCCTAATAAATTTTTCCCAGTAGGTAAAGATGAAAACCTGCAACCCTGGCCAGACTCTCTTGAGCCAGAAAGATGCACGTTTTTGTTTGAAGTCTACCATGTGCCGCTGCTTGCAGATCTGCTCAGTGTATAAATACTGGGGTAATAGCTGCTGTGGGAGATCATAAACAAGAACGAAAGCCTAATCTTTGCTCTTTCTTAATATGACAGATGTGTACGTACCATTTTACCACACTTAAAAATTATTTGGTATCAGACTGGATGGTATTCTACAGCTCTGCACATTCAGAGAACTTGCAGATGGTCTCTCCATGTGTCTGTTTGGTTTCTCAACAGTTTATTCTATGGGGATTTTAAAGGTTACCCTTTATTCATCTGTCTCTATTGAAAGCTAGGATATTTTGCCAAACTACATTCCCTTCTGAAATATGAAATCTGTATCAGCACAATTAACTGCTTCCAATAAAAACATCCAGTGGGTTGAGGAGGGATGTGGAAGTCATGCACAATTCTCTATTTCGTCCTTCTGTTTTAGTGTTTAGTATACCGCTAAAAGTCCTTGAGCTGCCCATCTTCAATATTTGTATGTCATGTGCAGTCTTTTACATACACAAACATACCTTATACTTAAGCTTATATTATGAGGTCTTTATACAGCTTCATTGGACCACAATTTTGGTATTCCTGTTCTGGAGCAAGCCATAGCCACAAGTCAACACATGAACTAGAAAGAAGGGAGTGCATCCAAAAATACAGTGCTTCTTGTGAATATTTCTATAGGGGAAGCAATTTAAAATACCGAGCTCTAACTTCAGTTTCATTATTATACGCAACAAGAAAAAACATGTATATATTCTCTATCATAAGATGTCTTAACTATATGAAACTAGGGGTATTCCAGTCTTGGCTAATTTGCAGCACGCATATAACAGCAAAATTAATACTTAGCTACGCTTTACAATTCTAGATTGCCACAGTCAAATTGGCTGTGTCCCCACGGTCCTGTTGAACTTGGTCAGAATCCTACAAACTTCACCTCCTTTGTAGCAGACAGTACTTACGCCTCTTTTGCTAGGATGCATGATCACTTCATTTGCCTGATAGTGTGACTGCAGAAGCTGACAAGAGAGTTGGAGGTTGGACAGTTAAATGCTAAGGGGGACTCAAGCACAAAGCTCCCTACCTAATCTCTTTAGGAATATCAGTAGAGATGCCCTGAGCTGGCTCCCAAAGCTTAGTGGCAGGCAAAGGAGATGGACAAGCAGCTAATTTGGCCTCCAGCCTGCCTCAGGGACTGTTGTGTACAGCAGCAGAGACTGCATAAAGTCACTGACACTAGTGGCACAGAGGAAACAGCAGTAGCAACTTTATATGCCATGCACAGGGAAGTAAGAGGGGAGTGGAGGTGATGTGGAGAAGGACTCTACTGCTTTCTTCACTTTCTGCTCCAGCAAACTAGGCACAGATTTAAAAAAACCAAACTACTTCTCAACAAAGGGAGACATAAATTACCACTATCCCAGAGCAAGGAGGTCAGATTCCAGTTTATTCTTTGTGGCATGCGTTCCTTAGGGCAGATGGTAAGGTCACGAGCTGGCCTCACATGAAATGTATAAGCCACATTTAAGACCATTCCAGGATTGAAAAGTGCTCTTCTTATTTACTCCCAAATTGAATTCAGATGCACTCCTCTCAGACAAATTCTCAGAAATATCTTGGTAAACAGGTTTTGATATACAGCCTGGAGTAACCTTTAATTATTTTGTATTTGTACACTCTGAGAATCATAAAGCATAGCATACTCAGCCTTTAAATCATTGCTATTTATGAGACAAATTTGACTTGAGGTCCTTGCCTTTTTTTTTTCAGTGGTGTGTAACCCAAAATTCCTCCTGATAAGGAAAGGGACTTTCTCTCTTTCTGCATAGGTGGTGAACCCACAGCTCATACAGGACACCCACATAACATGAAACCGTGCTATCCAGATCTCGCTGCATTCTCCACACAGTTTTGTTTACAGAGCCCGCAGAACACAAGCACCATTCCAGGACACCAAAAAAGGCAGCAATCTCCTTATCTAACTCTGAGCGCAGGGAAATCTAGATTGTTCTGCTACTTGATGTGAGGGTCAGGCTGAGCCAAAGCAAGGCGCTGGGGTTTGCTGCACGTTAAGAGCTTGCAGGGCTCTGGAGGTCTCTTAAGCAGCAATGCTATTCAAGTAGAAAGCCTCTGAAAACTGAGAACAGTATAATTACAGCCTCTGAAAAAAAGTTATTTTTCTTTTACGAACAGAGACGGCACTGAAGCAATGTCTCTGAAGTAGTTTTCTTTATCTGCTCTCAAAATTGGTTTGGTTTCTTTCTAAATCCAGTTATCATATTACTTTATAATACTATTATTAGCGATTGTGATACTTGTCTGCCAGATAAAGAACAGACAGAAAGAAACAATTTAATTCCATTCCACAAGCTGTTTAGCTAGAGAAGGTATTTAATATGCTGCAAAAGCCAGTTGAACACTGTCCATGCCGACAGCACTGGCAAAGCCTTCATCTGAAATTCATCAGCAGGAGAAAAGCGAAACCATAAAAGGTCATAACTGAACTCTGCATTATTGCTGACAGGGCTCGGGGTTATGGCAGACCTCTCTGCTTTGCTCGGAAAACTATGCCCTGCAGCTCTTTTTTTTTTTTCCAAGGGAGAGCTGTGCTATAAGTAGAGATATTATTACCCCTTAACACCCTGTAACACCCGTTAGCACCCTTCTGGATGTTAGTTTACCATAGGCTTAGCACAACATTAGACTAGAAAAGAATGCCTGCGTTCTCAAAACAACACAAAAAAAGTTGAACAGAAATGTTATCCTAATGAAACAGCCTCTCCAGCACAGCCAAGGACCACACGGACACGGTTATTTAGCTCAGGGGACCGGAGTCTGGAATTCACCCCTCCCCTGTATTACACACTGTGGGCTGCTGCTAGCCTCCTCCAAGTGTGATCCCTCACCATATTGCTCCTCCCGACAGCTCTGACATAAAACTAAGTTATTTAAAAATTGCCCTTTTGAGACCTGCGGATAAAGTAGCTCACAAATACTGGAGGCCCAGAGCACCGCTTCGTGCTGTTGTTCCCACTTTGCCAGTTAGGGTAACTGAGGCATAAAAGAGTAAAAGGACCTTGCCCAAGGACACACAGGAGAATAAAGCTGGGAACGAAACTGGAGCTCACCACTCCCACGCAAATGCCCTCAGCACAAGAACATCTCCTTCTGCCACAGGCCTAATAGAACAAACAAATATATAATGCATTCTCAGGAGCCCTTTTTCTAAAGTCTTTTTCATCTGCTCCTGTGCCTGAGTCAACAATCTGTTTGGATTACTCATCTGCTTCATGTTACGCATCTAGCTTGATAACTGATTGAATTAGAGCTCTGATACCTGTCCACTGAAAGGCAGAATAAATTTTAGGACTTTCCCCAGTAAGACTATCAGCAGATACCAAGTCTCCCCTGGGGTGAGTTTGGGTCTAGGAAGCCCATGTTCATGTGCAGGAGTCGTGATGAAACATTTCTTAGTAACTGAGACATTCTTAGTCTTAACAGCAGGTAAAATACAGGAATTTTGTTGTGAGAAATACTGTCATGATACTTCCTGTTCTTCATTAGAAGAAAGATGATGTTAAGTATCAGGAAAAAAAACTAGGCAGGGAGTTCTATGGAATTTCTCCTAGTGGAAATGACACTGAAACTAGACAGCCCTTCAAGGAATAAATCTGGATCAGTGTACCGGCACTGATGCAGAGGGCAATGTCAGCTGTTTTTCCTCTATACATTTTCATCTTGCTGTGAAAATTTAGTTTTTACTCAGCTGCAGAGTTTTTCCACCAAGCATTAGCGGGGAGGCTGACAGTGGAAGTTACAACACTGTTGAACTACATCAGCAGCAACAACAACAGCAACTTTAAAACATCTCTTTCTTAACCACCAGTCTAGTTGCCCTTTAACCATAAAACTGGTAACAAAAATCCTCCAGCAGTCCAGAGGAATTTAAAAGGCTAAAGGCTAGAGACTGAGTCCACCCACATATTCTTAGGAAATTCACTGCATTCTCAACCCTAATTGTAAACAAAGAATCACATGGATACGGCAAGTTATAATCTGATGCTTCTTAAAAGAAGATGATGTTTCAGAGCGTTCATGTTAGCACTTCTGAACTGCAGCATTCTCTGCAGAAGTGTCTATGGTTGTTCTGCTTATAGGAGTCTGCACTTGCCTTCCCAGAGAGAGAACGCACGGTTTTTGGCTGCGCTGGGTCGGGTCAGCCTGAGCAGCAAGCAGTGAGCCAGACTTCTTGGGCACTCACACAAAATGCTGATAGTGCCACTGGGACCCATGGGCTATGCCACCACATTTCCGTCTAGTAGAGTTTCAGGTCAAAGAACTAATGCTGATACAGCATGCATGTATGCCACTTGCTGAACCAGGACCAAGCCCTTCATATAAGCAATTAATAATCCTACCATTATATTCAATGACTTGGAGTTAGTGATGATCAGACCTTGTTCTCAAGCTAAACTTGTATTTTCTCATTTTCGCGTGGAAAGACTCTGCTCATACAGATTCTGCTGAAGGTATAGAAGTAACAGTTTCCACACAGAAAGTAACTTCTCCATCCCAACTCAAGTATGGAATTGTAACCTCATGCAGACGACCATATGTTACTTGGAGAGGTCATGTTATACTACTTGCATACCTGTGGGCAACATGCTTATATACAGTGTCCTTAAGTACTTGGTTTGTCACTGTACTGTGACAAACCATCCATAAGAACACAGTACACAGCATGCACACAAATGCTTAAAGTGATAAAAACACCATAACAATTAGCTTTAGGCCTCTCAAGGTATAATGATATTGCTCTTATTCTTCTGCATGTATCTATCACATAGCTCACTAATCACCATGATATCTTTTTTAATACAATGTCACAAATCTAAAGGATTTATAAAAGACAAAACGCGTTGATCAAAATCAACTCCCATGTATTCTTACTTCTGTTATTAAAGAAAGTAAAAGTTGTCACTAATATCCAAAGTATTCATCAAACACCGATCATCAGAAAACCCCTACTAGGCATAGAAACACGAAGTTTGCCCAAAATCCTGAAGGAAGCTATTGTGGCACAGCTGCAGAACAGAATACTTCTCTAGTGCCAAATTCTCCTTGTTGAATACTCCATCACTCTTTTGACTTTTTGTCATAGCATGCAGCTTTAGCCAGTATGCAAACCAAGTTCCTTTTTCAAAAGTTATTACAGATTGGGGTATTCCTGTCACACAGCTAAAATTTTCAGAACCAGCAATTTAATAAATTTACCCCTATACATCTAATAGATGTATAGAAAAGAATGAATATTCCTTGCTATCACTGTAGAGTGCGGGCTCTACTTTGCCTAAATCAGTCCTGTCTTGCACTAAGCTTATCAGTGGCTCATTTTATATAGCTTGGCAACAGAAGTCCACTTTAATCTGACACAATGTCTGTGGTAAATCATTAGCTCAGTCCCACATAAGGCCATTTTGGTTTTGGAGCAGAAACACATTGCAAAATCTCCCTAGAGAGATCACTCAGCTAATGAAATTACTTTTTAAAGAGAGCTAATCATAACAATAGAGAAAAGCTCACATGGGCACTTTGGGACCAATCTGCCCTTTAAAAGAAGACATTGCTTGACTTGGATGTCTCACTTCTACTGCAGGTCTCCCAGTATTATTAGTGCTTGTACAGACAAAGTTACACAATGAATCAATGTGTGGTGAGCATGGTGAGTAGGACTTGGGAGGTGATCATCCTCCCTGCACTTGAGTACTGTGTCTGGTTTTGGGCCCCTTACCATAAAAAAGACATTGAGGTGCCGGAGCAGGTCCAGAGAAGCAATGAAGCTGGTGAGGGGTCTGGAGAACAAGTGCTATGAGGAGAGGCTGAGGGAGCTGGGGTTGTTCAGCCTATAGAAAAGGAGGCTGAGGGGAGACCTTATTGCTCTCTGCAAGTACCTGAAGGGGGGTGTAGAGAGGTGGGGGTAGGTCTCTTCTCCCAAGTCACAGGTGATAGGACTGGAGGAAATGGCCTCGAGTTGCACCAGGAGAGGTCCAGATTGGATATTAGGAAAAATTTTTACACTGAAAGGGTTATTAAGCATTGGAATGGGCTGCCCAGGGAAGTGGTTG
>JAOXNO010000078.1:12088122-12152865 GCA_028565335.1 Limnodromus scolopaceus | reverse complement strand
ATTAGTGCTTGTACAGACAAAGTTACACAATGAATCAATGTGTGGTGAGCATGGTGAGTAGGACTTGGGAGGTGATCGTCCTCCCTGCACTTGAGTACTGTGTCTGGTTTTGGGCCCCTTACCATAAAAAAGACATTGAGGTGCCGGAGCGGGTCCAGAGAAGCAATGAAGCTGGTGAGGGGTCTGGAGAACAAGTGCTATGAGGAGAGGCTGAGGGAGCTGAGGTTGTTCAGCCTAGAGAAAAGGAGGCTGAGGGGAGACCTTATTGCTCTCTGCAAGTACCTGAAGGGGGGGTGTAGAGAGGTGGGGGTAGGTCTCTTCTCCCAAGTCACAGGTGATAGGACTGGAGGAAATGGCCTCAAGTTGCATCAGGAGAGGTCCAGATTGGATATTAGGAAAAACTTTTACACTGAAAGGGTTATTAAGCATTGGAATGGGCTGCCCAGGGAAGTGGTTGCGGCACCATCCCTGGAGGTATTCAAAAGATGGGCTGACATAGTGCTTAGTGACATGGTTTAGTGACTTTTTTTTTAAATCAGAGTTAGGTTGATGGTTGGACTAGATGATCTTAAAGGTCCCTTCCAACCTAGACAATTCTATGATTCTAATGTGAAACTCAAGACTCCGTTCTTGTGGCTCAGTGCTGTGTACTCATCACCATACTGCACTGCCTGTCAATTACAATGTGTCCTCTAACTTGACTACTTATCTGTGCATCGGGTGTGTGGACTGCAAACAGCTGCAGTACTGGAAGCTGAGTGTAATGGACATTTTGTTCATTGATATTCATTAAAATCACAAAGGGAAAAAAAAGCCTTCAGAATAAAGCTGGGCTTCTTTCACGACTGTCCAAACCTGCATCAAATCATCAAACTCTTTCAGTGTTGGGGCTGCTCAGTTCAGTTAAGCCTGCAGTTGAAGTCTGAACCTTACTGTGTGAGCAGTTAAATTTAAGACTTTAGGAGACAAATTCAAAGGAATGCAGGGTAGATTTTTTTCCCCTGAAAATCATTATTAAAAATCATTTATAATAATCATACCCAGCTATAGTTTACAGTCTAGGACTCAGGGTTTAAATCATAGCAGGATCATTTCTGATTTGAATCCTGGCAGAGTCCTTTGTCTTCTGGTTGGAGAAAAGTCAATAATGTTATTTTTTGTGAAGAAAGGTCTTTGACAACGGAAAACATAAAACCAAGATCTTAAATAGCCTTAGGAAGGCCTTTAGACATTCTGCTTAAAGCAGGATCAGGTATAAGGTCAGCCCAGATTGTTCAGATGCTTATCCAGTCTGAACTTGAACACCTCCAAGGATGGAGACTGCACAACTTTTCTGGGACACCTGCTCCCCAGCACATGTTACAGTCCAAATTTAATATGGGAAATGCTTATTGGAGTCTTTCACAGGAGAAGCTTGCCCATCATCATGAAGACTTTGTTGTTGAAGACATAGTTGTAAGGAGATTTTATTTCCTTATTTATTTCATTTTATATTTTAACAAATGCCTTTGATTCGCTAAAATTCAGAACAGACAAGCCTGTTAGCTACCTCTTTGAGAAGCTCTAGGTTGGCTCAGGCACACTCCTCCAGAGAGCAGATGTTCTCTATTTGTAGTTTCCCTCAATACATTCAAGACTCGGTTGTGGACTGTGGTCAGTCAGCAGCGCTTTGAGCACAGAGCATTCACATAGATGTGCCTTTTATTGGTAAACTCATAGGGAGGAAGCTCACACAGAGTTTAGAGCCTTGTTATAAACAGCTGAGGCAAACAGAGCTGGTCTTTAGCGCTGGGGCTTACTCCACAAATGCTTGTTCTTAATGTGGGGTCATGGCAGGGAGGGCAAGTTTCTTCCCAGTAATTTGGATGGAGCACAGAGAATGGACAAGTGGGGATTTAAGACTAAACATGAGCTTTGGTAGACTAAGAGGTCTCATATTTTACTTATCTAGAGAAGTACAGTTCCCCTATTTTGACTGGAGTAGATTTTGGGGAAAATTACCAACTTCCACGAATATTTAACACCTTTGGAGGTGCAAACAGGGTGAAGGATGTTATCTCAGTAGGGAGATTCTAACCCATTTCCTAGAAGGAAGACGTTTTTGCTCCCTTTTCCCACATTTTTGAGTACCTAGATGGAAGAATCTGGCCTTAAAGTGCATGTGTGGCAAACTAGGAATCTTGAGGCTTTGTCATGCCTTTGGCAGTGCTGACATCAGCGAGATGTCTCACTGAAGAGCTTGGCAATTTTACAAGAGGGAATTTATTCTTTTCAGTTGAAAACAAATAGCTTGTCATCAGCCAAAATGCATGGCAAACTCCAGCACATTGTAAGGATTCTTCACCCAACTGTCCCAAAAAGCATCTCTGGGAATCCCACTGTTCTCTGGCACATTTCTTATGGAAGAGCAAAGCAGGATGCTGAGTTGTAGCTTTATAAGGTTATAGAATTCAAAGACTTTCAAACCAATTAACTCCAAAGGATATAAACCAGTGACTTATATAATAGTGAGTCAAGGCTCACACCATGACAAGATAATAGGAATTATTGGCCTAGTTCAGCTAAAAAAAATCCATCTTCCCCAATAACCTGCTACAGTTAGCAGCCTGCAGCAGAGAGGAAAAAAGGGAAATATAACGAGCAATTAATCTCCTGCCATTCTTCTAGCTGCTAATCAGCTGTGTTGGGCCTTTGGAGCCAAAAGTTGTACCCAGAACAATGTATATGATGATTATTCGAAGACCAGTTTTTCATGGTGTTTATTTTTGCCCTAGCTGTACTTCTGACCTGCACATCCCACTGTTGGAAGGGGTAGTACAATTTATATATGCATCATGATGCTCAGGGATATGGATTAGTGTTGGTTGGTGTTGCGGTGTGGTGTGTGTGTTTGGGGTTTTTTTGGCGATTTTTTTTTTTTTTCCATTGGTTGGACTAGATGATCTTAAAAGGTCCCTTCCAACCTAGGTGATTCTGTGATCATGTGAAAAATACTTATTCTATTTTCTTCTATTCTTGAATTCTCTGGCACGTTGCTGGAATCTACTTGATATTTATACTCATTCATTCAGTTATCTCTTAACTGCAACAAAAGCCACAGATTAGATGAAAGGAATTCATTTTAATAATCAGAAGGCCTCTACTGACAATACGCACAGCAGTACGCAACTGAGGGACACTCACTTTTTAGCAGTGGATATTGGACTTGAAGGTGTGATTCTACTCATTAAATGCTGCATGTTGGAATCAATTTCCAGTCCAATTTGGGTTAATGGTATTTTGCCATTTATTTCACTGGAGTCAGATTTCCATCTGTGGCCTTATACCTACATTTCTTTACTTGCTCCCTAGCCCACATATCTCTTAGGCCAGCAGAGCCAACACAGGTTTGAGTGTGTGATTAGGATGTAGCCTTGCTGGTTGAACTAGAATTCGTCCAAACGCCTGGGCAAGCTCTGCCCTTCCCTGCCTTGTATCAAAACCCCTCTGCAGGCCATAGATAACAGAGCCTAGAAACAGACCTATCCCACAGACTAATGTTTTAATCATATCACCCTCTTTGCTCGTAGAACTTCCCTAGATTTCCCTGGAAACCATTTGCTGTGTATCCACACCAAGGTGAGTTCATGAGCCCTTTCAGAGCCAGACGTCGCAGCTATAGACATTGTCTGGTACTCAAGCGAACTGGTTGAGATCCAGACTGCAGTTTTATCTGCAAACACACTGCAACTGTCTACTGGTCTACAACTATTTACAGCTGTCTGCAGCCTGCTACAACAAACTTGATAGCCTGAATGTATCATCTTTCAAGGCTGTTTGATGCTTTAAAATATATGTATGTAAAAGCCCATACACAAAGGGCTCCATATTCAAAATAGACTGCCTTTATTCACTGCTTTCTGTCACTATAAAACAGTAGACAATGGTAGGAATTTCGATTAGATGAATAAAGGCTTCCTCCCTCAAGCAACAGGATGTTTTCAAATTTGCAGTCTAATAGAATCCACTTCAATCCTTCCTCAATTAACAGTCTTAAAATTTTCAGTCTAGCAAATATCTGGATGCTGCAAATATTAAATGGGAAAAAGAAGTGATATCTAACCAAAAAAAGGAGACTTGAGCTGTTTTTCTCTTTTTTTTTTTTTTTAAAGGCTGAAGTATTTTGTACCTCCATCTGTAATTAGTAATTTTTCAAAATAAAACACAGTATATCCTTACTGAACCTGCTTATAATCCTTATTACAATGTCACTGTACAATCCAGATATTTTTTAAAGTACCAGTTTTTAATTTCAGTTTTCTTAACTTATCCGATTATTTTATTGAAATTTTTGCATGTTATCATGTATAAAGCAAATGTAGAGTGATACCTGAAGAATGAGTACGTATCTAAAACATTATTATGGACTTACCAACAACTGTAAGGTTGACTTGTGCTTGTCTGCTGCCAAGTTTGTTCTCTACAACGAGGGTGTAACATCCACAGTGTTCCTGCTTTGTAGATGATATTGTGAGCTTGCTGCTGTTTTCAGCATTCTCAATTTTAATATATTCATTTTCTTCAATCTGCCAAATTGAAAAGAAAATAAATTAAAGATTTTATGCAATAAATTTCTTCATATCTGAAAGAGCTCAAATTACAATACATGGTTATAATTTTGAGTGTTATCTGTGGATAACTGTACTACAGCGGTGAATACATGCACCTGGTAAAGGGTGTAATCAACATAAAACGTCTACAAATGCAATGGAACATTATAATGGTGCCAGTCCTGCAAAGGCAACAGGGAGCACTGGTGTTGCTGGGACTCCACTGAGGAACAGGAGTTTCACTTTCTAACTTCTCTTTGACAGGCTGAAAGTGCAAATTGTGTAATTGGCAAAAGAACAAAGTTTGGTCTCACATATTTCACAGAGACCACAGCGGAACAAGGGTTTAGCTTTAAATTCCCTAATTCATTTGCCATTTGCCTTTAGAGGCCCAATGTGCAAATTATCCATAGCTGTGATTTTTACTCTCTTGTCTTAACCAGCCTTATTCTGTTCTTCCACATAAATCAGAGTAACAGTTTCATGGGTTTGAACAATTGACAGTGATGTTGCCTGAAACGGAGATGTAATGCTACAGCTGTGCAGAGAGACATAAAAAGCTCAAATTTAGCTTTCCTATAGCATTTTTATTTTCTGGAGAAGCAAAAATCAAAATCTCAGCTGAATACCATAGACATATTATGAACTAGTTTTTAATTGAAACAAAGCTATCATAGTATAAATGGCCAAGGACACTTAGATTTTAATCAGTATTAGCTTGAGACATGACAAATTATTTAAAAACCTCATAATGATACTCTGCAATTATGAAGCTGTACACTGTGTTCTTATGAAACAGACAACATAATGTCAATGCCCTTCTTCCTCCCACCACTTCCTTCTTAGATAAGTGACTCTTCCAACTCATTCTCAGAATTTCATTAAAATGAAGGCTATTTAGTTGCCTTATCTCGTCTCACATACTCAGAGAATAAGAAATTACAAGGCTAAGAGCGGGACTTGCCCTGCTTTCTCCTCAACTGAGACAGAACACATGCATCACTATATGCCCAAAAGTAACCCAAGAAAGATGCTCCTCCAGTAACTGGAACAGAAAGTTAGTAAATGGGATTATGTAAGATTACAGTTTAAATTATAGTGAAAGTTGTTCCTCCCTGCCCCCATACTTTGTTCTTCTGAGATTCTACACTGGCTTCTATGTTTTGCCAGTGTAGCCAGGGTAACAGTAATAAAAAGATCAGTCTAGTAGAACTAGATCTGTGTTATGAAGGGAAAGCCCTGAAAGGATGCTCAGTGGCTTGCAATGGTTGTGGGGAACAGGAAGCTGGATCCCTGGGTTCCCAAAAGAAAGTCATTGGTCATAGTTAGGAAGCTCCAATAACTGGCAACGTTAAACGATGGATTTTGTTCCTCAACTAACAAAGAGGCTTTTGAAGGTTTTCCCCTTTTTAGCTAAGCACAGTTCCAGCATCCCTCCACTACACTGCCATCATGTACAACAGCATGGGTCACAACTTTGTGACATTCACTTTCTCCAAGCAAAAGATCATTGTCCAGAATATACCTGTGAGAGGCCACTGTGGCTCCCTTGAACCTGAGGGAATGTGAGGAAGAAACATGGAGAGGACAAGTCCCTCCTGCACACTGCACCATGCAGTGGCAGGGCTGAAATCACAACTCGCCACTTACTGGATCTACTCAAATAACTACTACAAATAGTCCCCAGGAAAATTGTAAGAACACTTGGGTGATTTTCACTTTTCAGACTGGGAACGGAATAGAGTTGAAATCAACCACATTTATAGAAGTGGAAGAAATCCAAGAATGGTGAAGTATAAGTGAAAAAGAAAGCAAAATAATGGTGCAGCACAGTATATAGTAACTGCCTCCCCATTTAATTCAATACATGGAAGACTGCTGCCCTCACTTGTCCTCCTACAGTGTTTATTAACTTTCCTGAAGTTTTTTCTTTTCTCGTGCATCTGCCATAATGAGCCATTTAAAAATTTATGTGTCATTTTAAAGTATGATTTTGCAAACATTTAGATTGTGAATAACTAAAGAAGAAAGTATAAAGATGGAAAAAATCACATTTTACAAAGGAAAAAAAGGTGTAGATTATGGATCTGGTATGGCTATTATGAACTGCTGGTCTCTCTTATCAAATAGATTTTGTATATAAAAATGGCCTTGAAATCTATGTAAATAGGATTGTCGTATTCAACAATGAACTCAGAATTCTCACTTTTGAGGGGCACATTTTACCCATGTGTTAAGAAAGAGTTCAGCAAAACAGGACACTGAATGTCACTGCAGCTTCTGAGACTATTTTTTAGAAATGAATAGGCTGCTTTTTAACTCCAGTCTTGAAACTAAAGAATTTTAAGAAAATACAAGAGTTCATGAAAAAAAAATCCTTTCCCCTAAAGTAAGAGGTTATTTGGGGTTAGCAAACATGGACACTGGGATACCCTTTGCACTAACAAACTGTTTTGAATTCTTTCAATTAAATGCTGACACATCTGGATTTAGAGTCTAAACTTTCTTGTACAAGATGTTTTTTATTTATGTTCTATAGAGAACATAATGACTTCAGAATTAAATAAACAGTATAGCAGCTACAGTACATATTTATATTTGCTTGATCCTAACATGGCACATCATCTTCCAGTTAGTACTTGCATACTGTGGTTTTATTTAAAGTGGTTTTATTAAAGCAACTATCTGTGATTCTGTGATTAAAGCAACTATCTTTAGAAACCACCCTTATGGATACATGCAATATAGTCCAAGGAAATTAATTCAAATAGAAGGAACTTTAAACCTCGGGGGTGAGGGCACTCACGGCAGCATAATTGCTGCACAGTGTCATTTGTGTTGTAAGACATTTCACTCAAGCTTATTACATGGCATTTTGCTCCTCTGACATAACTTTAGACCAAGCATCAATGAAGAAGAGGTTATTTTTGAAGGAGAGGAACATTTTCTGAGACAGATACTTTTCAGATACCTGTATCTTTCAAGTGACCTGTCCTTTAATTGCATAGTCTACAGCTTTTCTCAAAGGAAAGGAGAGGACAAGCAGCAATGGGTTTAAACTTTGGCAAGAAAGATTTGGGTTTGGAATTAGGAAAAAAATTCTAACTCCATGGATATTTAAGCACTGCAATAAGTTGCTAATGGAGGCTGTGAAATGTTCACGATTGCAACATTTTCAGCAGAGGTGAGAAAAACATCTGACAGGAATGACAAGGACTTTGCCAGTTCCTGGAGAAGGGAGATGGACAAGGTGAGTCATTGGAGTTCCTTTCCAGCTCTACTTTTTCAATGATTGTTAAAACAGACCACAAAACAATTTACCTGCTTACGAAATTTCATCCAGGTGCAAGTTATGGGTGCTGTTCCTACCACCTTGGCAAACAGTTCCACTGATTCACCTGCACGGACTTTTCTGTCTTCTGGGAACTGAGTAATCTGAGGAGGAGCAGCTGATGGCAAAAAAATAATAAAATCTCTCTTAAGGTGACTATACTTTCTATTTTTCTTAAAATTCAAAACATACATCTCTCAGCTCAACAGTTTCAGAGCAGCATTTGAAATCCAGATTAGCAGTTATCTGTTGCTTGCAATGAAACAATTCTGTGGACATTGTTAATTCTACTGTAGTGAAGCAATTACAATCATCTATCCGTCAGAATTGGTCATGCAAGACCAGGGTACAGAAATCGAAAGAATGAAAGTGTTAAGGCATATCACCAATTCCAAATACACAGCTTGTGAAATTTTGTGTTGGGTTTTTCAGAAAAATGTCTTTTCTTTTGCATTTTGTATTTTTGAAGAATGGCTCCAGCTGACTTTGTATCAATTTGTGTGGGCTAGGGGTCTGCAAACCTGTTTTCTAATGTCATCAACAGTATTCAGAAAATTTAAGACTGAACACCTGCCTATGAAGATCCTGGCTTCAGTAGCCAGGTAAATATCACGTGGGACATCTATTAGAAAGACAAGAAAGGAAATCAATGTCTTTCTCCATCACACTCGATTTTCCCGTGAACAATGACAGATCCTTTTGGTTGTGTATTACAGTGCTTCACTTAAATCTTGCAGTCCCATTCATACTCCTCCATGTCTGGATCAGGTATTTCTCCTCCTCTTCCCTCTCACTGCCTGAGCATCAATAGATGGCAGAACATCTCTTTTGCTAATAGTGCTACTTCCTGACTCTGGGTTGTGATGCGGAGTAGCTGCTAGGGACAGATGCCGGGGATACCACGGCCCAGACAACTCCAGGGTGAAACTTGCTCTGTTTGCTTTACGGGAGCAAAACAGTAAAAGGCATTCTTTAACATTAGAATGACCTCACTGCCAAATGTAACATTCCTGTCCAAAGCACAGGGCTACTGGGCATGAAAAAAGGGGTTTTTTTTCTTTTCAATGTAATTAAAACAAAGTGTGGGGTTTTTTTTTTCCCTCTAGACTTGTTCTCTGAAAAGTGTTTTTGTTTTGAAATATCTGAAGGAAACTGAGGGACACATCTGGCAAAGCGAACAGCTTGAACAGTTTAAGTCTGACAAAGTTTTAAGACACTGAAAGCAGGTTCCTATAAGGGATCATTCTGGGTAACTTTAAATATAGATAGCTTTGCCTTGGAGAGTGCAAGCACACAAACAGGTTACCATAATGCCAGTTATGAGGAAATGTAGAATCTATCAACTTCTCCGTGGTAGCTACTCATGCAGAGGTAGCATTCTGTGATACGTAGAAAAATCTCTTTCACTGAAGGCTAAGGTGTGTTGTTACAACACTAGTGCTGGCACTGGGTAGGATCTTGCTATAGTTTATTAGATAGTAACTTTTTTGCATGCTCATAATTTAAGTCTTAGCACATGTAAACTTATGAATGAGTTTGAAAAATGGACTTTGCTTTCCAGTTTTTTCCTCATAGAACTTCATGCTCACTGTTTAATCACATATGCAAGGAAATTAAATAGGCAAACAGCTGTACTTAGAAATGTGGTGTCTGTTCTTTAAAACTGTATTGATTTATTATTTATTCCTACAGGATGGCACATGCAACAAATTACCTGCTTTTGGAGGAGTCTTTGGAGCTGGTTTCTTCTTCACTGTTGCTTCACCTAGTTAAGACACATAGAAAAGAAAGAAGTTAATTCAAAGGTGAGATCTAGAAGGTACCAGCCTAACTGCAAAGTTTATATCCATAGCGATGCTCTGTTGGCAATTGAAAATCTAATGTGTTCTTTCAGCATATTAAACTCAAGAATTAAAAATACTTTTTAAAAACACTTCTGTTATTCTGATTGATCTTCAGAATATTCACAGTTGAAACTGGAACTTCCGAAGGAATCAAAACAATCTGCTACACATCTCCTGTACTCTGTCATACTCCATTCCTTATGGCAGGTTAACTGGGGTGAAAACACCAGGCCAAGATCAATCTCATACTGAATTTCTACTCAGAATTCCAGCATAATCAAAGCTGAATGAGGTCAGTTAAAAGTAGGGTAGTTAATACCACATAGTGTTTCTTACACCACTTGTGAGCTAGCAAAGAAGCAGCAATACACAGGCAGGAAACACTAGCAGCACCCCTCTGCTTCATCCTCTTCCCTAGGCAGGGACAAAAGAAAGGGTCAAATCAGAATTTATAACCTGGGCATGTAAATATTGGGAAGACAATATTCTACATATTGTGAATGGTAGGTAGAACGTAAGTAGAGAAGACAGGTAGGTAGAGAATGACCATTAACTATTTTTCATAAAACAAGAACAAGGGGCCACCCAATTAAATATCCAGGCAGCAGGCATAAAAGAAACAAATGAAGGATTTTTAAATACAGCATGCATAAGCTAGGTTCACAGGCAAGTAATGTTTTGCAAGACAAAAACATAAAGAGGTTCAAAAGGACAAATTCATAGGAGTTAGTCTAGTGGTGGCCATTAAATATAACAGTCTGGATGCCTTCAAACCACTGAATTCCAGAAGTAGAGGGGTTCATTCTTTATAGAGCACTCTCTTTTTTTCTGCTATCCTAAGCATCCTTGTCAGAGGATGGCCTCTACTGTGAAAGGACATTTCTTATTTTCTTATGCTCAAGTAGGCAGTTTGATTGAGGCAGCCTGGCTTTTAAGATGTTATTGCCTCCAACGGAGGCAGTGTCTGCTAAGTGCTTTTGAATATCTGGCAGCATATACACAGGAGCCTAGTGATAGCCACAACAGGCTCAAAAGATTTGAATTTTTTGGTTCATTGTTTACTTAAGTTATTTCAAAGTAGCAAGACACCGAGCAGCAAAAATTCTTAAAAATCCACCAAACCAATAGTCTTCTATTTTAACACCCTTTGCTACAGCTAACTACAAGCTGTGCCTGATACCCAGGGAACACATCACCTGATGCCCAATAAGGACCCATGAGTTGTGAACTCACTATGGAAGTCTAACATTATAGCTCACAAGCAACAGACAGATGTGAAGATTGATTTTAAGTTTTAGAGTCACTGGAGATAGTAACTGCTGTGCTAAAGGTTGCTAAAAGACTGAATGTTTTAACAGTAAGTGACAGAAAATATATTTCCAGCTCCTCATTCCTGCCCAAGCTGTGTGAGCAACAAGTGGTGTTTTCAAAGCAGCTTTCCTCCTTGTCATTGTATGGTCACACCCTGAGCCGAAACTCTCATTTCTTTCAGGCTATAGTCACAGTTATGTGGATGAAACTATGTCCTATCATCTGCTGTTAAACATCCCTATTAATGGAAGTAATCCATTGATTATTCATTAGATGCATAATCCCATGCAAACTAACTCAATTATATGATTTCAAAACATGTAAATATTTGTGTCTGTGTGTGTATGTGTGTTGTATTTGACATCGGATTCTCTGCTCTTCTCCAAACTCAGAATGAAATAGCTGTTGGGTATCTCCTCGGACCTATAATGGTTTTTAACAGAACCTAAAGTAATGACATGAATTTGATTACTTCCACACCGATATGAACAAAGAGCACCAACGATAAGGAACAGCATCATTTGTCAAATGCCACCCTGGGTTGCAGATACTATTGCTATTTTTCAGAAATGTCACTGCTGACAAATAGGAGGAAAAGCAAATTCCTTCAACCCAGCATGATTTTCACTCAGCTGTCACCTCTCGGCCTACATTGTGTATTTGTTGCAGTACCTTAGTTAACGAGCAAGGTGCTGGTGGAGTCATCACACTCTCCAAATGTTTATGTTTCATTCTGACTCCTAATATCTCAAGATTTTTTTTTCTTCCTGACTGACAATGTTATTCTCTGCCTTTGCACAATACATGCACAGAATGGATATCTATTTACTCAGATACCCCTCTCACTTTTCTCTGTCTGCTATCAGACATTCTCAGTTCATTATGGAAGGCACCTCAATAACATAATTTGTTCGTTCACAACTACAGTCAATGGCATTCAATTCACCACTGTTAAAGAACAATGTTTCTATACAGGCTAGGATGTATAATGAACCACCAGGTATTCCATTTACCCTGTAAGTGGAATAGCTGCATAGTGTCCCTCCAAGCCCTGGAATAACTAAGGGCTATGCTTAAGGCAGTTTAAAAGGCTCTTAATAAAAGGAAGATTTCTGTAACAGTAAAGCAAAGAACATGAAGCCATCACCTCATTCAGCTAGGGTACTGTTTTTCTTGTGCAAACATAAAATTTTAAATTTTTACTTTTTATCCACCAGGCCATTACATTCACTTAACTGAGGACATATAGACTGTCACTGGACTTCATCAAACCATGCACTTTGCCAAGGGTTGCTGGAAGGTCTGGCCGAATATCCTGTTTTGCAGACACAAATAGCCCTGAGCAGAAATGAAAGGCAGGGGCAGCGTGGAAGGGGAAAAGTACAAGAATATGTCTCTGAAGCTGACTTCTTTGGCTAACAGTGTACACTCCACTGTTCTTAGATCTTCTTTAAGAACACCAGCTCATCTCATGCATCTTTTTCTAACGCGACTTTTGTTTCAGAAGCTGCTGGAGATAGTTAGTGAAAAAAAATCTAATAAGATTACCCAAAGTTGACAAGGTCAAATGATTGTTTTCATTAAAATATCTGTGCCTCTTGGAAATGTTAGTTCAAGTCTGCCTCTGCTGATTTTTAAAAAAAGACAGTTTGTCTCTCTTTTGATATTTACATTGAAACAGGCTGAAACTGAAAACCAGCTTGGAAGAAAAAGGACATAATATTCTCTCCTTAAAAGAATCTGCCTTGTAGAAACAACTTAATGTAAACATTACAAGGCTGGTATTTACATAACTTTATAGGCAGGTTTGCCTCTTAGAGAGGTTGTGTCTTTGGGGGGGGGACACAGATATAAATTAAAAAAGGGAAAGAACCCGCACAGGCTGATAACCGTGGGACATTTGGTTGTGCTGTTCTTTGCCCTGATGTTGAGTTCGTGAGAGCAGATATGTTCAGAAGCCTCCGTCTTTCTTTTTTGTTTCCCTTTTTTGGAATTTTACTAAAAATAGGCATAGCCCTCCCCTGAAATGGCTCTCTGCACAACTTGCTTTCATAAAGCATGAAATAAAACTCTTACAGTCTGAAAAAAACATCAATACTCAAGACAGCATTTCCAACTAGTCCATAATTCCTACTGCCTCCTTGAGGTACATGCCTAAAATTATGTGCATGTCTTCTGTAGAGATGGATTTCAGCACCTGGTAAACAAGTACAGTAAATACCTAATGCCATTAACAGAATGAGCAAGACGTTCCCTGCTTCTGTCTGCTTGTGGAATAGCCTCTTTTAGCTCAGGATAGGAGAAGGGCTAATGACGTACTCTAATACTATTGTCACGTAGGAAATCATTTTCCCCTCATGCAAAACTTTACAAGATTTCATCTTCTGAGAGGAACTAATTTTTTTTTTTCCTTGAAGAGAAACTGAAAAAATAAGTCATGTGTGTAATGTGTTAGATATCATGGTAACAAGAATATTTATACAGGAGATGGAAAATCCAGATTAAAGTCTCTGCTCCTTCTTCCCCATCTCACTCAAATGCTTCAGATGTGTGGGATGTGACATTATGAAGGCTCTCTCTACCACATGTAAATGAATCATGGTGTAACCTCCTTCAGACCCTTCTGGGGATAGACATCAGGGTCTCAATCAAAGGTGACTGCTGTCTGTAAAGCTTCACTACTCACTGCTATGCTGGAAGACATGGAGTGTCTGACACCTACAACTACAGAAAAAATAAAACACTTGGCCTTGTGGTCAAGGCATTGAATTATTCAGTTCCATCCTTCCTTCTGTCACAGACTTCCTTGATGGTAAAAAACTTATTACAGGTATTACTTAAAATAGACAAGATGAAATAGGAGAAATGTGATGATTACAATTGTAGTAGAAAAAGACAACACATCATTACTTACCAATTTATTCATACATTCATGAACCTATGCTAATCGCTACAGAGAAAAATGACAGCGACAGTGCACAAGCACCAGTAGCCTGAACACTTCATCAAGGTTTGAAAGCTTAAACAGTTCTACTTCATTGCTTCTCAAAGAGTAAATTCCTCATACTGTTTCCAAATAACTGTTTATTATCTAAATACAATAAATAGAAAACAACTCTGGCTTAAATTTGATGACAAGCAGAAATTAGAAAACTAAATGCCATACAAGTCAGTTATTTTAGTTTGCATGTTTCGGAACAGTTTTTAATAGCTTTCTTTTTTTTCATTAAAAACAACTGTCATTTTGTTGCAACACCCCATATTTAGTTTCTAAATCATGCAGAGGTTGTCCTTTAATTGAAAAAAAATGCAGCCTCCTCCTTTTCAAAATAAAAATAAAAATCCAGGAAATACTCAGTCTTGCATTCCAGTCAAGAGAGAGCTAGCATATACTAGCACACTCAGAGCTTCAATAATACTATATAGTACGCTGAAAGTAACTCAGTATTTTAAAACAGCTCAGCTGGAGGAAAAAACAATTCCATAGCAGTTTTGTAGCACAGTGCCTGAGCAATTCCTGCAATTAAAGTGAATCTGAGCAGTGCAGAAGAGATCCAGTACCAAATAGAGCTGACAAACAACCCAGATCATGTGAACTCCACTAAAAGCTCTGGTGGGAGTAAGACAACAATGTTAATTTCTTAAATATAGATTTAATTTTCATATTTCTCATGTCCTGTGAGAACAGCTACAATTAGATGCTAAAATGCTGTGCCCAAGTATGTATGAACAGCAATCCAAACTAGGTTATTAGTTTGCTACCCAGCCTATTCAGTAGGAAAATACTGTCGGGTCATTCAGATGTTCAGGAGCTCCAAATGATTTCAGCAGGAACAGCTAGGTGTTACCTGCTTTTGCACATTAATTAAGCCAATGAATTTAGGTTCCTGTTTTACAGAGAAGAAACTTTGGTCAATGCTTCTATTCCATGCCTCAGATTTGCAATTTGCAGTCAATGACTTAACCGGGAATTAACGGTGCGTGGCACCTCTTCAGTTCCAGGCCACGTTGCAAAAACTGAACTCATTTTTCCCTGCATGAGACAGTCAATAAACATTTCTGTCTTCTTCTGTCAACACAGAGCTATGTAGGATGGACCTTATGAAAAACACATGGAAAATACTGTTCTGTGCCAACATTAACTCAGAAAATGTCAGTATGCTGTGAGCTGTAAAGTAACCTGGCAGAGATTCAAAATGCATACCTGGCATTAGCTAAACAGTACTTACTGGGCACCGAGGAGAAGTGATTTACACAACAAATTAGTGTTTCTCCATGGCGCTCTTTATACGTACAGTAACTGAATTTTCTTTTCATCTGTGGAGGCAAAGAACCTTCAGACTCACCAAGTTAAATCTTACATTGCTGTTTTAATTCAGCTCGTTTAGTTGCCCTTGGACCCCAGTCCTGAGGAAATGAAGTCAGCATCTTTCATTATTCAGAGTTTCAAAGAAATCATACCTAGGTATTAAAAATAGCTCATGGCAATTTTATTTACATAGACTAAAAGAGGACACTTAAGCTTCTTTTAATAAAAGAGATTAATTTTTTTTCTCTAACCCGATTATTTACTTTCTTAATAACTGAGCTCTTCCCTTAGAAAGTGGCAAGTTTTATACTGAGGACAAAACAATCTGACCTAAAAGGAAGATTTTGAAATATTTTATATTCATCCAAACCATGTTTCTTACTATATTGATAGAATATAAATAAAGAAAAACCTCGAAGTGTTTGCTGATTTAGTTATATATTATCTAGACTGAACACATCGAGTCTAATGTTTTAATGACGTTTTCGCAAATGGTGCATGTTGACTTGAATTCTCTGACAAGATTGTTTATTGAAAAGTAAATAACAGAACTGCATGCTAATTAGTTGGCCACTGAGTCATAATTTTTCCATGGTAATTAAAATGCTTAGAATCCCACCCACTATGGAAAAGAATATATAAAACGATAAGGAGTCCTGTCTGACATATTTACATTTGTGACATGCTGCTCAGCCTTGCATTCACGTACCAATAATGTTGAGAAATCAGATCTGGGAAGATAACAGTGCAGCCTTCCAGAGGATTTGATCTGGACACTGTCAGTGATGACATTTTATTAACAGCTGTCCGCAAGAGAATGCATCGTTACTTAACCAAAAATGTGATTTTATATAGTAGCAGATATAAAAGATCTGTATCAGCAAGATGCCAAATACTGCTACGTAATGTATTTTGGGCACCTTTACTTGAAGGGGTGTGGAGGAAATTGTTTTCTTTGATGTAACATTATTTTTAACTGAGAGGAAGAACTCACATTTGTGCAATCAAACTGTTCTGGGTCATCTCTTCAATGTACGTGGGCTTGATATGAGACCAGTGGGTTTAACAAGTGTATTACTCAGACGAGGGAATCCGGGATATCCTGTTAGGTTTTCATACATCTGATTATGACAGGTGATAGTTGCCACTTCTTAATATTTACTGGAAGTAGTGCCCTACAAAACACAGCGGGCCTTCCTTTCCAAAAACTTTAATCCAATGCTTAGATTTAGGAGGGGTATTTTCTAAAGCATTAAAGTCAATTCTTTTCTCAGTAGCAACGATTGGGATAAAGTTTCTTCCTACTATAGTAAAGTTATGTTGCTCTGCTCAGCCCTGGTGAAGTTTAAGAAATAGCATCTAACTGTTGTAATATGCCTTTCCCCAAGCACATCTTAAAAAAAAACCACAAACCTTTGAAAAAAAATCTGCTTTTTGGAAAACTTATGTTTTATGTACATTTTTGGGATGTGTTTTGGTTGTGGCATGCAAACTGCTCCCAAGACTGAGGATCAAGAAAGTTGGGTTCTAGGTCTGCAAATGATTGTGTGATCTTGGGCTAATGTTTCAAGCTATGATTTACTCCTGTTTTGGTCCTCAGTGTAACACACATTAAGGAGGACAAAATTTTAGTAAGTGTGGAGTAGTAAAAGATCTTTTAAAAAAAAGTTTATATATTTATAAACCATAAAATCTTTATTTACTAGTAAAAATCCCAAGCAGGACTTTGATTTTTTTTCCACAATCTGTTTAGTAGGGACTGAAGATTTTGCAGGTGGCCTTGGTAATTTAAATATGAAATTGCCTTTAACCCTAATTTGAAGTAACTTCTCATTTCAATGGGATTTGGGTGTCCAAATCCCTTTACAGCAGATGCTTTCAAAGCTCCCTAGAAAAATGTCCAAGTGGTGAGAATTTTTAGCTTTGTACTTCTGCTGCATGGTTATGCCAAACTAGAAGACCCTTATATCACCCACTGATCGTTCTGGCACAGCACGGAGTATGCAGTATGATAAATAATGAAAGGTTCCAATTTTCCACTGCCTCTTCTAGTCTTTTATATCCGTGCAGAAGGAACGTAACACTTTATTATTCTAACTCAGTAGCATTTCACATCCACCTAGCAAAGACACAACTGACAAAGCCTAACTCAGTACAGTCAGTGAAGAATGAATTAATTGGAACATTAAAAAAAGAGGTGTCCTTCCTCAATTCTTCCTTAGGGTTGATTTCACCCAGATTCAAACCTGGATCTGTTTGTTATTCTCAGTAAGAATTCTAATTCTAATTAAATTCTAGTGAGAGAATATTAATTGTAAGCAAAAAGAAATACATTGTAATTTTCCTAATTTGCTAGCATGGGAGCAATCTTTCTGCAGGTAAACACTGCAAGTGTCCATTCAGAGATGCCTTCATAGATGTTTTTCTGAAAATAACTGCTTATTTTAAACCAGACTCTAGTATAGATTGCATTTCAAAAGAGGTAATGGCCAAAATTTTACTTACTATTGGATTTCCATAGCTTGCAAACCCCAAATTTCCAGTAATAAAATAGCATTGTCAGAATGAGTCATCAAAAGACCCTGGTCAGCAATTATTCTCACAGCAAGACAAATTCTACAGATTAACATACTGACAGCATTCATTCTTTTGCACAAAAAGAAATGTATTGATCTTTGCTTTCAGGAACTAAAAGTTAATTACTTTCCTGTAGGTATCTAACTAGGGCAAAAAACAAGAATCACTTAGAATTTTTCTGAAGGGACAAAAGCTTGACATAGCTGTTAACCATGAAATTTGACTTGCACTTTCTTAAAGAAAATGGAAAATATGAATTTTTTTCCCATGAGACATGTTTCTAAAAATCACAGGGAGTATATAGCTTCTGTACCCCACACAGTGTATATTCCTGTGACTGAATGCACTATTCAAAATTCAGAACTTACTCAGTGAGATTATTAGGAATTTTTCTTCTCTATTTCTCCAATACCATCCTTAGACTGTACTTGCCATTAGGTCTCTTGGTATGTGGCAACAAAGACTAGAAGGGACCAGAGTAAGAATTTGTCTCCTTATTAGATTGTGACGTCTTACTTCACAGTCACTCTTTATTAACCTTCTTTTTGAGAGAAATACAGTAAAGATTCACAAATATCTGACTTGTTAAGCCCATTCTCCTTCAGGTAAGGAACTTTAAAATCTCTAAATCTGAAAGGGTTTTCAGTTTCAGTTTAAACTGTGAAGTCTAGTGTATCACTTTTGTATATTTTGCCCCTGACAAACATACAAATATAATACTAATTTCAGAGAGACAAATACCCAGAGTCCTCTGAGACTGAGATGTTAAAAACCACCTGTGGAATTTCTGCAGCCAAATCGTTTTAAAATTAAATATGTATTTTTCCAAAGTTTTCCAAAAGCTGTTCCAAAGCCCAGCTTCCTAACACTGTGTCTGGTTACCTTGGTGTTTTCAGTGTAACAGGAAAGATGCTTTAAAGGTATTTTGAAAAAAGAGCTTATGAGAAGTTCAAGAACTTTAAACACAGATATAATATGCCATTGAACAATCTTAAGAAAAGTATTCACCATTATTTCAACCTTCTTTTCCCAATCATTTCTGAAGCCAGAGGTGCTAGCTTCTGTTTTGCTCCCTATATCCAATTTCCCCTAAAATCAATGGCAAGACAAGCAGTGATTTCAGCAGGATGTGGATTAGGTCGTGTCTGCATATTTAGACTTAGTTCCCAACTCACACTTTCTCCTGGGAAAGCTGCAATAGATAACATAGCTGGGAGGATCAGAAATGTATGTGTTTGCGTGCATAGAAAACACTATTCAAAACACTATTTTGTGGAGCTTTAAATGGCTTTAAAACTTTCTTTTCTATTGATGTTCAAGAACAAAATGATTGTTCTTAATTGCTGTTATTTACAGCATTTGAAGCTCAGGTGCAGAGCATGTCAGTGTGACCCTTCCCACACCCCCAAATGACTGGCTGGAGGGAAAGTTAAAATGCTCAGCCAGGAAGTCAGAAATAGCTGTAGCCCAGGGTGTAGCTCTATGTAAGTCAACAGTTCAGAAACACAATTATTGCCTGTTATCATCAGTCAGTACAAAACTGCACTGCATCCCGCTGAAAATGTTCCATGCTGGAAAATCAGATTATAGTTTCTTTCTTTTTTTTTTTCCTTTGAGAGAGACAGATAAAATATTTCACGTTTCCATTAGAACCATGTCGTATTTACACCTTTTTTAGGAACTCACATAATGGACATATTAGATAACTTTCAAACTCATATGTTTGATTTTAGAGACATTTGTATCCCATGGACACTTAATTTCAAAAGTAGTAGTGGTATTAGGAATTTCTAAAATGACATTATTTTGCTGCCTTTACCATTATGTTTCCTTAATCAAATACATGTATGCAGAGTAGCAAACATGGGAATTTCTAGCTGATTTGCTATTTCAGAAAGCACTAAAAGCAAGTAAAGCATTTAGGCTTAAAACAAAATTTAAGGCTGAGATACTCAACAACATTTTTGCCTCAGTTTTCATCGGCAAGAGCTCTAATCACCCTGCCCAAGTCACAGAAGACAAAGGCAGGTACTGGGAGAATGAGGAACCGCCTACTGTAGGAGACCACCTAAGGAACCTGAAGGTGTACAAGTCCATGGGACCTGATGAGATTCATCCGCAGGTCCTGAGGGAAATGGCGGATGAAGTTGCTAAGCCACTATGCATTATATTTGAGAAGTCATGGCAGACTGGTGAAGTCCGCGCTGACTGGAAAAGGGGAAATATAACCTGCACTTTTAAAAAGGGAAAAAAAGGAAGACTGGCGGAACTACAGGCCAGTCAGTCTCACCTCTGTGCCCTGCAAGATCATGGATCAGATACTCTTGGAAACTGTGCTAAGGCACACGGAAAATAAGGAAGTGATTGGTGACAGCCAACATGGCTTCACTAAGGGCAAATTATGCCTGACAAATTCGGTGGCCTTCTACAATGGCATTACAGCGTTGGTGGATAAGGGAAAAGCAACTGATGTTATCTACCTGGACTTGTGCAAAGCATTTGACACTGTCCCACTCAAAGTCCTTGTCCTTAAACTGAAGAGACATAGATTTGATGGATGGACCACTCTGTGGATAAGGAAATGGCTGGATGGCTGCACTCAGAGGACTGCAGTCAATGGATCAATGTCCAAGTAGAAACCACTGACGAGAGGCATTCCTCAGGGGTTGGTACTGGGACTGGTGCTGTTTAACATCTTTGTTGGCAACATAGACAGTGGGATTGAGTGCACCGTCAGCAAGTTTGCCAATCACACCATGCTGTGTGGTGTGGCCAACATGCTGAATGGAATGAGATGCCATGCAGAAGACCTGGACAAGCTTGAGAGGTGGGCCCATGCAAACCTCATGAAGTTCAACAAGTCCAAGTGCAAGGTCCTACATGTGGGTAGGGGCAATCCCAAGCACAAGTAGAGGCTGGGTGGAGAATGTCTTGAGAACAGCCCTGAGGAGAAGGACTTGGTGGAATTGGCTGACGAGAAGCTCAACATGAACTGGCAATGTGTGCTCACAGCCCAGAAAGCCAACTGTATCCTGGGCTGCACCAAAAGAAGCGTGGCCAGCAGGTCGAGGGAGGTGATTCTGCCTTTCTACTCCACTTTCACGAGATGTGACCTGGAGTACTGCATCCAGCGCTGGAGCCCCCAACATAAGAAGGACACGGACCTACTGGAGCAAGTCCAGCGGAGGGCCACAGAGATAATAAGAGAGCTGGAGCACCTCTCCGATGAAGACAGGCTGAGAGACTTTGGTTGTTCAGCCTGGAGAAAAGAACACTCCAGGGAGACCTTATAGCAACCTTCCAGTATCTAAAGGGGGCATATAGGAGAGATGGGGAGGGACTCTTTATCAGGACAAGGGGTGACAGTTTTAAACTGAAAGAGGGTTCATTTAGATTAGATATGAGGAAGAAATTCTTTAGTGTGAAGGTGGTGAGGCACTGGAACAGGTTGCCCAAAGAAGTTGTGGATGTCCCATCCCTGGACATATTCAAGGCCAGGCTGGATGGGGCTTTGAGCAATCTGGTCTAGTGGGAGGTGTCCCTGCCCATGACAAGGGGGCTGGAATTCGATGATCTTTAAGGTCCCTTCCAACCCAAATCATTCTATGATTCTATAAGGAATGAAAAATTCACCAAACCATTCCCCATGGTCATGAAAAAAGGATAGGTTACACTACAGGACATTTCAATCAAGATATCTTCCCTACCAATGGTAAGAGTATGTTGTCTACACAGGATACAACTTAACTTGAAGCAAGCTACTTGAGAATTTCTGTGCTCTTTGGGAGGTAGCCAAAACCAAATCTGTATCATACGTTTATTGCACTGTTATGGAAAATTGAGAACAGAGTGGGCTGAGTCTGAACTCACAATTTCAGCACTTACTTCTAATCCCCACAAGGCAAAATCTCATTTCACATGACTTATGTGCAAGGGTTAAAGAAATGGCACAAGCCTCTGATACTATGCCTGCAAACAGAAGGGAATGACCACAATCCCAGAGCATTCTTTTGTTTCCAATGAAAAGGTAGTAATCAAAATCACTGTCACTTACTCTCTGTTGGCAGCACAGGGGGAAGTGTGGTCTTAGGCTTCTTGGTCTTCTTATCAGTAGGCTTTGAGGTCTTTGTGGATGAGGCATCTGCAATCAAAATAAATAATAAAATATAAATCCTATTTAAAAATCAATAACATAAAAGCCTCCTATTAAGATCAGTTTGTTTTGGATCTTTCTGCAAAATTAGAGGAAATTGCTGTTCTTTTGTATTTGCTGGAGAATGGCACATTCTAAAAGGAAGAGGGAGCAGAGAGGGAGAAGCCCTCTCTGAAAGCAGCTGCACTGAAAGATCGAGAAAGCAACTAGACAAGAGCCATCATCTAAGCTGATATGTCTATTTTAACTGAATAGAACAAAGTACAATGTGCACAAAGCTGCTTTAGGCAGTGCATGGAAGAGGGAAACAAAGGCATATTTGAAGCATCATTTCATCCAAAAGAATCTCTTGCCATGTCATTCTTCTATTCCATTGTCTATGTGATCTATATAGATGAACACATTTTGAAAAGTAGCATTTCCTCTGTGTGTTTAAATCTTTCCAATAAAATATTACTACACGTTGGTTCATTCCTAAAGAAAAATGGCAGAACAGACACCACAGGATTCATGTTTAATGACAGAATTTCCCGTCAAACAATTCAATGCACAAGGCTGTGCTAGATCTGAATTCAGACACTCAGATTCTATAGATTTGTCCCTGAGCTAATTTGACAACTGAAATACAATATTCCTCCAATCTGATTTGAGTCCATGGGGCCAAAAGGAATATAATTACCTTCATAGTTACTTGTTGAGTCTAAAAATCACCATCTGGGATCCTGACAGCAGACCAAGTAGAAGGGAGCAATTTTAAGTGTTGTTTTAAATCACAATTCTAACTTAAAAATAACAGTCATCCTCTCTGCCAGTCACACACATGGGATATCAAATGGCATCTCTCCTAAATAGATGGAGTTTGTTGTAGTGCCATTCCTCAAAACCCTCCTCTCAGCCATCCAAAGCAGCACACCAGTAAGGAATGGAAAAGACAGATGAGGCAGCCAGTATCAAGATCATTCTGGTGTCCAATATTACATGAGCAGATAGCTCCTAACACCATAGGTGCCACTGCCAGGGTGAGCCAGACAGCTGATACAACGCCATTCATATCATCATGCAATGGAGATGTCATGAACTGACAGCCTCCCAGGATTAAGACTTTGCAATCCAAAGTCTGCCTCCTGGAACATGCATTGCCCACAGGAAATTGGAAGTAGGAAATATGCTAAGGGAGGCTTCAGGAAGAAAAGCAACTGGTTGAAGGAGATCAGAAGACAAAGTCAAAGCAAAAAAACACACAGGTGACTGAGACATTTAAAAGATGCTAGGGCAGCTCTGGAAGACTACTGTGTGCCAAGCACTTCATCTGATCCTTTAACCCTCTGCATCTGTGGTAGTTAAGGTGTTACAGGGTACTAGATTTTGCTGAAAGCCTCTTCTTGATAATCTTCTTTGAACTTCAGTGCTGGTAAAATGTCTTACTTTAAATTACAAATATAAACAATAGCTTATCAAATATCTAAGCCAGACTATGTTGTGACCATAGTATCATTGAAGATGCCATTACAGGAAACAATATAATTAATTGTAATTGTATGTATAATTAATTCCTTTTCCAGCTACATGAAGACTGACCCTTACTGACAGAGTTACAGGATCATGTTCTTGTGCCATGCTACATTAGGAAAAACAAATAATACAGTAGGGAAACAAATAATAGTTTTATTTCCTAGACCTCCTGCTCCAAATACCACATATGCAACACAGTTGTGAAGGCTAGGTACCAAAGATCTATGTTATTTGGCTTGTTTAGTTTTGTGCTATTTTTAGTTACAATGGAAATTATCACAATATTCAAGGATGAGCTCACCTTCTGCTAAGCTGATAAGAAGCACATTGGGTTACTTAAAGTCTCTTAGGTGACTTAAAGTCCATGGCAGTTTTAAAAGTCTGTGTTTTCAACCTCATGACAAAATATTTGCCCAAGGCCAAGACTACTTGGCAACAGTGCAGTGTCATCAGTATGACTGAGGCTGAAAACGGGTACCTCAGTCAGCAAATTGTCCATGTTCTAAGACTACAGCATGCAAGGGTGGTTGAGCTGTTAATTTGTTTATTTTTACTCACTTCCACTAGAAAAAAACAAATGACCAGACGTCATTGAATGCAAAGAATTGAGAAGTTCTAGGCTGACAAATGTGCCATACGTAGTCCTGAGGCAGACTGGTACCCAGGCTCACACAACGAATTCTTATGTGCTCTTAAAGAAAGCATACAGCTCAGAAGCAAATCTTGATGCGTTCAACTTACTGCTCTAAATCCTTGTAGAAATACAGTGAACATCAGAAGAACATAGATTATTCCACAAAGCAGCCAGAGCCCTTGGTTCTGTACTGTCTCTCTGCTCATGCTCCTTATATGTTGAATTACATATTGACCAAAAAGAACAGGAGGGAAGGGGGCATAGTTCTTTTTGGTGTATGTATTTCATAAAGGCTGGTATTGGGAAATAAAAGGGAAAAGGAAAAAGTTCTAAGGCAGGGTTTTCCCATATCCAGCAGCGTACTTACCTTCTACCAGCACTTTGCAAGCACATTCAGCTTTTCCTGCTGCATTCTCAGCTATGCATTTGTATTCTCCACCATCTTCAGGCATGGCCTTCTCAATGGTAAGTGAACACAGTGTCCCTAGTAGAAAGGAAGGAGAGACCAAATGGATGCTATGTTGCAGTTCACAAAAACCTTAGTGCTACTAAGGAACAGAATCCATCAAATGATCCAATTTTTTACTCCTAGAAGAAAATGTTTTGTCCTTAAAAATTCAACATTGGAGTCGGAACCTTATTAATGCTAAATAAAATAAACCCACATTGTTAGATAAATCTCATTGCTGTCCCCTAGGATACTCAAAGATGTCCCTGCAGCCCTAAAGTGGTAAATGGATGAGGGCAAAGAAGATCCAGAGCAGAATCTCTGCTGCTGTTCTTTGTCTTATAGCAGGGATAAGAAGTCCTCACTCCACTGATCTTTTTCCAAAAGTGCTAGTAGTGTAGAACTATTAATAAGAGGGCTTCTGTAAAGTGGTCATCTGCAATATTTTGATTCAGTCTTATCTCTAGCACTCCCATGACCATCTGTGAAAGTAGAACTTCAGCTTAGTGTCCAAGTTTAAAAATGACACCAAGACCTATTTTCTTTTTGCTTCAGTTACTCAGAGAACAAGTGTCTGATATTGTAAAAAATCTGTTAGAAAGTCTAGTATATCAGTGGCAATTGAATTTGTCATTGCAACAAATCCATTTCTTTTCAAACACAAAAGCAAATTTGACTTCATTAGGTTTGCAGAAACAGGATGTGACATAAGCTCTCTAATTACCAAGGGAAGCTTGGTATGACCCAAGGGAAATATATTTCCTCTTAAAAAATAAAACTCTGTGAACCAAAACAGAAGCTGTTCCCAGTAGTTGGGGGGAGATGAGGAAGGAGAACTGTGGTTTACCTAATCCCTTACGTTCACTTGCTTTGCTTGGAACAACGAAGTACTTTGCTCCCTGAGGAGAATCCCAATTAAAACACTCCAGACTTTCCTCTTCCAAATGTCCCTCATTAAGTGAGGGTGAAGTGTGGGCTTACTTTCTCCTCCCTCACTGGAAAGCCTGGCTTCTCCCCTAAACACAGCCTGAGACACTGTGCACTCCCACCCATTGCTGTTAGCTTGTCCAGAATGCCTCCACCCTCTACATATTACAGTAATAGAATCATGGAATCAATGGTTTGGGTTGGAAGGGACCTTAAAGATCATCGAGTTCCAATCCCCCTGCCATGGGCAGGGACACCTCCCACTAGAGCAGGTTGCTCAAAGCCCCATCCAGCCTGGCCTTGAACACTTCCAGGGATGGGTCATGCACAACTTCTTTGGACAACCTGTTCCAATGCCTCACCACCCTCACACTAAAGAATTTCTTCCTGATACCTAATCTAAATCTCCCCTCTTTCAGTTTAAAACCTCTAGCCCTCATCTTATCACTACACTCCCTGATAAAGAGTCCCTCCCCATCTCTCCTATATGCCCCCTTTAGGTACTGGAAGGCTCCCTGGAGCATTCTCTTCTCCAGGCTGAACAACCAAAGTCTCTCAGCCTGTCTTCATAGGAGAGGTGCTCCAGCCCTCTGATCATCTTTGTGTCCCTCCTCTGGACCTACTCCAACAGGTCCATGTCCTTCTTGTGCTGAGGACTCCAGAGCTGGATGCAGTACTCCAGGTGGGGTCCCACCAGATGGACGTAGAGGGGTACCCCCTTCCTCCGTTTACCTTTCTCAGTCTCTCCTAATTAATGGCAATATTGGACAGATGATATTTTTTAGACATTTCTCCTGCATCCTGAGATGTAAGGAAATTTCCCAACATCTCTTGCTATTTGCCACCTTTGTCTCTATGTTAACTGGAGGCTGCCTTCTGTCTTCCAGAGTGCCTGATCCCAGGCTCTCCGCCAAATACACCCTTTGTGATGTGGAACATGGCACAGGCACAGATGATACTGGTCCTTGAAAAGGACCTTGAAAGGTCCTTGAAAAAAACACCCCTCTACCATCAGAACTTTGAGAGTTTACTGGCTCCCCTTGGAGACCAGACCTCAGTTCTGCCACAGCAATTATGCTTTTGGCATTCAGATTTTCCCTCATTGTAAAACTGGATGCTATTATTCAAGACAAATCAAATTCAAATGGTTGTCAGCAAATTTGGTTTGCTGGACATACACAAGGGTTGGGAGAAAATTATTTTTTCCCTCCTCCTCATCTTCCACAAAATCAAGAAGCTCTAAATAATGACAAAGTTCCCCCTGAGAAACAATCTGAAAACTATCTCAGAAGAGAACTGACCCCTCACTCACATGTGCTGTGCTTGGACAACCACAGGGTGAAAAGAAAAGCCACATGCCTTCCTTGAGGCAACTCATCTCCATGAGTCAGTCTGAGCCAAAAATGTCACGAGCTGCAGTTCCATTCCAAGTGGAGGAGGGACACTAAAAAAGTATTCTTGCAGGCATCTTGCAAATATAAATTCACGTGTCTCTGATGTTTAAAGAGACAGCTGGAGAGCAAGCCAAAGATAACTTCCAGTCTAAGAATTTGTATAAATCTAGATAACATGATTAGAAAAGATCACACATTAGAACCTAAAAATATTGCAAAGAATATTGCTATTGCAAAAGAACAAAATATGGAACAAAGACACATAGATATGAAGGAGATCTCTGGTCACCTTACTTCAGGGAAGGGGTATGCTTTGTAAGGATAACTGGATCATTAAGGGACTGGAATAAAGCATCATTTACTTGCGTTTTGCTAGAGTTTTCTACCTGCTCTAAAGCCTTTCCTCACCTGCATCCTAACCAGCCCACTGAAGACTAAAGTGACGCAGGGTCACTCCTCACCACTCATACTCTGCAGTGCTGCTCATACAGGACACTGGAGCAATATAAGTTAGCACCTTATGAGAAACCCTTCCTTATGCAATAACATAGAAACAGAAACATCCCACCCTAACAATAAGTCATTCCCCTCACCTAGACAAAAATCTAGAAGCAAATCCTAGGGTTTTCTCATGACAACCCTCAACTTGCCATGTGCATTCAGTGCTCTGTTAGTTTTGCTTTTAGATTCTAGCCCTAACCAGACTGCATGGCAGGGGGCTGATCAAAGCTACATTTGGCTTATTCAACTGGGAGTCCTTGTGAAATAATGTCAGTCTTAATCATTCCAAAAGAATATTTATATGTGTTGAATTTCAATGAAGTTATTTTGTGAGGAGGATGAAGGAAATATGTTTTTTCAAGGGCTGCATCCTTTTTCACCTGACTTCCAACCCCCTGCAGCAATAATCAGTATCCTATTTCCTTCCACTTCATACTCCCCAGGAACTACACTAAGCCAGCACATACAAAGTACACGGGAATTGCTAGGCTTGTTGCTACCAACAGATGCAATAGTGGTATTCTGCCCTCAGTGAAGGAGTGAAGGAGAAATATCAGTTTGGGTCATTTTCCTTATTTAGCCACTAGTTTTCATGAAACTGTGGACTACCAGGACTTAGTGTGAAATTGGCCAATGGTTCAAAAAGTATGTGGCAGCCTGAGTCAGGAGTGGAAGGGAAGGCAAGGCTGAGAGAGCACAATGGTTGTAGAAACCTCATTTTCTTGGAAAACCAGAAAAAAACCTACAACCTAATAGGCAAAACTTGATGAGATTTCATAAGGACAGGAAACTCCCTAATAGGTGTATATACTGTGATCTAGAGCTACAGTCAATTCCTGGGGCTAGAAGTCCAAATCTCTTTCAACAAAGTATTTGGTATTTCCTCTGCAAAAAGCCTTCACGACCTGAAGCGAGCTTATTCTTTCAAAACCGCAAGAAAGCCCAGACTGGTTACTCCAGTTGGATATTCTGAAGCCTGGCACTTCACAAATCCCAGTCAACTAAAAGAATTTGCTATCAATTTTGTCCCCCTATCACTCTACTTTTTATTTTTTTTAGGAATGAGCCCATGGACAGTCTTTAAAATACTGTCACAAGGGGCAGGACTGAAGTAAACATGAATTCTGGGATCTTCCACTTAGACTTAGACTGGTGCAACTCTAGGAAAGACCTTACCAGCCACAGAAGGTAACAGTTTACTGGAGGCTCTGGTTTAGATACACAAAGACTTTCCCTTCCATTTTGAACTATTAAAGCATTTTCTGACTTACTCAAAAATAGTGCAAGCCAGTTTAAAATATCTCTAGGCTTCTGCATTCTTTCCATGAAACTCCGCAGAAAGTCAACTTCAGATATAAAACAAATACACAAGCCAATAAAAAAACAACTCTTGAGTCTAATTCCCCACACTGGCATCTAGCTGGGCAAGATCCTGACTCCTATCTGTGATGCAGACTGAAGTTTATGTCTTTCTCATTTGTATCCCATGGGATAAAGAACTACTATGGAGTATTTAGGCAATATTAATAAATAGTAGGCCACGAGAAAGTGTGCCTAGGAGCCACAAAACATTTGTTAAGGAACTTGTTGGCCCACTGGTGTTAATTTTCTAATGAATCACAAATTGTCTGGGAAAGTGCAAATATGTGCTAGTGTCACAGTCATGTTTAAAAATGGCAAGTGGGTTGACCTAGAAAATATTGACTACAGTTACAATGACAGACATTGTGAATGCAAAAACTCAAGTTTCAGAGAAGAAAAATTGTCAAATTTGGTTATTGCTAATTGATACAGTTTTAAGGAAAACAATGTAAGAAACCTATTTTTGTTATTCATGAGATTGCACATTTAACTGACAAATGTATGTGCAAAGGTAATTTTCTTAATCTTTACTGAAATATTTGTGTTATCTCACACTATTCCACTTGTAATTAATATTATATTACTATATTAATGACAGTCATGTTAGGAGGAGTTAGAGCTGCCAAAATAAAGACCTCACGAAGGAGCTGGCAATAGGAAATCATCACTTGGTATGTTTCTGGTGGATTTCCTTTGTGACTAGACTATAACTAAAGTAATTCAATATTTTAATCTATGATGTAGAAGTATTCCTAAATTAGTGTTAATAAACATACAGATAATAGAAAGAATGTTACAAAGGGAAAAAGACAGAAAGAGACAGAAAACAGTCTAGTCCTCAAAACCAATCTCATTTTCTTGTTAAACTGAGTCCAATTCACTCAAAGAACATGGGGCTTAAGATAGTGAAATGACAAGCATCCAGGTATAGCAAGCTAATGATACTGACATATGGTTCTGATGTCTATATTGTCAGCAATGTGCCCTTGTGGCCAAGAAGGCCAATGGCATCCTCGGGTGCATCAAGAAGAGTGTGGCCAGCAGGTCCAGGGAGGTTATCTTTCCCTTTACTCTGCCCTGGTGAGGCCACATCTGGAATACTGTGTCCAGTTCAAGAAGGACAGGGAACTGCTAGAGAGGGTACAGCAGAGGGCTACAAAGATGATTAGGGGCCTGGAGCATCTTTCTCATGAGGACTTGGGTCTTTTTAGTCTGGAGAAGAGAAGGCTGAGGGGGGATCTGATCAACGTCTATAAATACTTAAAAGGTTGGGTGTCAGGAGGACAGGGCCAGTCTTTGTTCAGTGGTGCCCAGAGGTAACGGGCACAAACTTGAACATAAGAAGTGCCATCTAAACATGAGGAGGAACTTTTTCACTTTGAGGGTGGCAGAGCACTGGAACAGGCTGCCCAGAGAGCTGGTGGAGTCTCCATCTCTGGAGACATTCAAAACCCACCTGGACATGTTCCTGTGCAACCTGTTCTGGGTGGACCTGCTTTAGCAGGCGGGTTGGACTAGATAATTTCCAGAGGTCCCTTCCAAGACCATATCATTCTGTGATTCTGTGATTTTCTATACAGGATAATAAACCAACAAACAGCAACTGAAGGGGAGATATTAAATAGAAACACAAAACAATACAACGCTGAGACTCCAAGGGTTCATAAAGGGCATAATGGAGAGAAAGTTATTAAAAGCTTGACTCTTTAAGTTTTGAAAAAAAAGAGAGATAGAGGGGTATCTTGATTACAGAGTCAAAGCCATTCTGTCAAGTACAAATGGGCTCTTTAGCTTAGCAGAGAAAGGAAACAAGTATGTGGAAGAAAAATTCAAATTAGAAACAAGACATTGCTTTGTTTCTTGACTTAAAAACAAAACACTTATAAGACTAATTAGACATTACCATATATTACCAGTGATTATAGCAAATGCCTTTCTTTTGCTATATTTAAACCTGCATGCATTTCTGTAAGAAGGAAGATTCATACAAAAATGGCAGTACAGAGGGAAATTTTGTGGCATGTGATAAATAGGGATTGTGTCAGATCTGATGCTCACACCATCTCCCCAGATGACTCAAACTTTCTGAAGAAGCGTTTTCTAAGCTGAAGAATCCATCTACTTTCAGCAGCACGTAGAGTTCTGTTAATTAGACACTGAACTCTTGCTGAAAGTTAATTAAAAAGAAATCAAAAAGTCATGGCAGATCCGCATTAGACTGACAGACACAGACTTGCACAACTGATAGGAAGATTTAGGAGCCAAGTCACAAGAAAGTTGTTAAGGCATTATTGCTAACAAGATTACCAACTCTTCATGCTGCCAAGACACTTAGGAAGAAAAAAGTGCTCACACAAATCAAGACAAACTCTGGGCGTTTTCTAAGCTACACCGTCACTGCTACCTGAGCCTATGTTAAGTACTTCCTTTTCAATCTATATAGTCACAGGATACTAAATCTAGCCAAAAAAGCAGAGCAAGCTGATTTTAAAAATGGCAAGTTTGTGACTTTTGACTTCTATTCAGCATGCACCCCAATTCTCCAGTCTAGTAAAAGATCCCAGCTTCTAAACCCCTTTCACTGGCATCTTCTAGAATGACTTTTGTAACCATGCAAAAATTTTCTAGCTGGATTTTCTGTCCAAGAGTGAGTCACATAGCAGGACACTAGCACAGGGCACTGCTCTGCCAAGTACTATACAAATGTAAAACAAAATGGTTCCTGCTCTAAAGAGTTCACCGTGTGAGGAAGCTTGTTCTGCTCAGTCCTTATATGTCTAACTCCACTGTAATGTCGGCTGAAGCCTTCTTAAAAACTTTTTTCCAAACAAAAAGCCCCCCCATAGCTTCAAACAAAGAACTCTCTCACATTAAAATCAACTCCTTTTTAACTATACACCATCTAACCTGCCCGTATAAATGCATGATGCTCTAATTATGAGTATCCTCTTTTGTTTGTTCCAGCTACCATTTATTTTGAGATCTCACAGGCAAAAAATACATTAGTATCGATGCCAGGAATGTAGCTAACCACACTCTGACAAGTGTTAAAAAGAAGAAAAATATAAAATCAAACCATTAATAAACTCCTACCGAGTCAGACATGTTTGTAAAAGAAAAATAGGGCAAGAGCTCACTTTGTCATAAAAATGTTACTTTGTGCAACAAGTCACTCATGCCAATCAGCTGGCAGAATACTATCTGGAGAATTATTAAAAGAATGGACAAACAAGTACTGGTTCATGATTTCAAAAGGAAACAAAACAGTATTAATAGTTGAAATGTAAAATGGAAGAAATGAGATTGATCTTAGATATGTTGTGATTGTGACATCCAATATAATGCTGCCCAGATTCTGACTTCTAATTGCTAATGTAAATTATTATTATTAATTAACCCTGGAATAATAGATAACATTGCAAGCCCTAGATTTAGTACTAGAAAACAGCCCAAATACTGGATCAATATGCCTGAAGATGAAGGTCTTTTTTGGAGCAGGATTTAATTTTTCGTTTGCCAAAGTCCTTACCAATCACTGATCATTCTGATCCTGGTGTTTGAATTCAGACTTCTCTGATGGCACAGAAGTGGGGCTAAAGATCCCCCCTTCTCTTGCACGCTAAGGGTGAAACTGCCTCAGATGGGCAATGCAACGTTTGCCTCTTCAAAGGCAGGGGAGACGTGTCAATAAAGTTGTTTCTAACAGGCAGAGGGCCTTACTATCAGCTAGGACAAATATGCCAAGGAAAGTTACTTTTATTGAGTGACTACATAAAGGGACTAGTTAATTTGCCTATTCTGTGAACTCATACACAAGTATATTTTTAAATCTGCCCTTCCTGGCTAAATGTGCCACTTGTTTTATCACAGGGGCTTGTTCCTGAAACCAGATTTTATATATTTATCTTTACTGTATATTTGGCACCAGAAGATCAACTGCTATCTCTTTTTGCTTTCTGGCAATGACAGAGAGGGTTAATTTAATCTCCAAAAGACAAATACATGGCATTCTGCAGGTTCATGTGTTACTTATATTGAACAGTTTGTGGGTCAATGGCCCATGCTAACTAGATGGGCTTGTAGTATGATAAGAAACAGACAGACATGTCTCACTAGATAGAGGATTTTCTAGTATCTGACTCACTAAGAACAAGTAAGTTTTTATTCTGTGATGTATGTACCTCTGGAAAATTTTCCATATATGAGAATCAGTGGTCACCACCAAACGTCATGGCAGCACAAAACCAGTTGGTGAAATAGCTAAGAAAGGACCCAGTCCATCCACTTCCAAAGTGGATTTCGTTGCTGAACGCAACAGGAGCAAGGTCATACTGAAGAAATAAAATATGGCTTTGTAAGATCTAAGCCCATTAATGTGAGCTAGGTCCGTTTGCTCTGAATTCCTCTCCTTCCCCACTGACTCAACCTTCTTACAGCTGAGGGTGACTCTAGGGGATAATCTCCAGAGCCCATTAAATGTGGCTCCAAGGTTGGCCAAAGGCACTGCTGCTGAAGGACAGGACACCTGCAGGTGTGACAATGCTGCCTTTTCAGCATTTGGGGCAAAGATGGAATCTGGGATTTTGACATTGGGCTGCTGAGTACTGCATCCAGTTTTTATTGTTGCTCTCTAAGCTGCTCCAAACGCTTTCTGTGAGACTAACCCATACAGTTTTTCTACTGAACAGTATTTCCTGATATTCATCCTGAATTTGTTATTTCCCAGTTCTAGTCTGTAACCCTAATTACTCCTTCTCCTTCCTTGCTTCCTTCAACTATTCATGTGCTCCTAATTAGGCGAAAAGAGAAAAATCAATCTCTAAGAAAAGTGGAACTTAGTTTAAGTAAATATCATGCATACCTAATTAATTACTTAACAGTTGGCATGAAAGCACCTCACAGTGGGAGAGCAGCAACACATTGTTCCCTGAGTGCCAAAGCTAGCAGGTACTGTCAGGAAAAAACCTAAATCGACCATCATGCAATGCATCCCCTCAGTGTACCAGAGGGTATGTAATAAGGTTTAAAAAAAAAAAAAGTTCCAATCCTCATTCCATTTCTTTCCATTAAAGGAGAAAACTGTAGCATTTACTTCCCCGTGTAATATTTCTTTTCAGATCCTCTGCAAACATGTGCAAAAGGAAGCTTAACTTTAAAGTACTGATAATACTGACCATCTAAGCATGATACTAGTGCCATAATTCAGGTACAACTTAAAAATAAGGACTGTTTTTTCTCTCCCTGCAAGAAGCTGTCCTGAAACAGTGAACTCTTTATCCAGTGGCGACCTTTGATCCTTACCTCAATGTAAAGCACTGCTAAAGTGTGACATCCTGACAAAATGCCAGGTCTGGGTTGTTATGACCATGAGTGTCACCTAGCCCAAACTGGATGAGATACATCACGTGCCCTCTACCATCCAGACAGGTGGTAGAGCATTTCTGTACATGAGGATCACTTCACTGTAAACATAACGACACTGGATTTTCAGGTCCACAGTACAATTTTTAAAAGTGAACATGAGTTGAGGAATTGTAACAGTCAATTACTCAGATTATTTCAGTCAAGAAAACAGCTTTCTGCAGCACCACAACACTAAAGCCTTGGGGACTTGACGAAGCTCCACCATAGCTCAGAAGCTTTGATACAGAGATGCTGTCCTTCTGACACACTTTAATAGGAGATATGAAACTTTGAGATGTGTAATTTCTTTTCACTCTAAGTAACACCAAGAAAACCCTTGAAATCTTGCTTCCAGGGTAAGGCTGATTAAATTGCAGTCTCCCACCTTCCTGATCCTGTCAGTCCTTTTTGCAAGGATGGTATTTCCACCAGTCAACTTTTTATCATGTACGTGACAGTTACCACTATTCTATACAGTTCCCTCTGGTGAAAATTATCATGTACTAATAAATACAATTGTTATGCTACTTCAGACACGTGCCAGACACAATGCACCTGCTACCATTTCCCTCTCTCCATCTACTTTTGTATCCCCTTAATGTAGTACTCGGGTACTTTTATTTCCCCACCATACCTAAAGGCAATGTTGTTTCTGACTGCATACACTTTACAGGAATCCTCACATTTCAGTGCTTGGAACACCGCACAAGGATTCACTTGTGGTGAACCAGTGTGTGTATTCATTTAGTTCTCATTTAATAACACTGAAAGTAGTCTGGATTAAATGAAGAAAGATACACAATCAAGAGTGCAGACCCCTGTGTCAAGCTATAGTTCTTACTGTGAACGTGGACTTTTTTACTACAAGGTGCAGGACAGCATCATAGCGTCATTCTTAATATAATTCCATCAGTGTTTTATGAAACAAATATGAAGTAAAGAAGTTGGGTTTTTTTTTTGTATTATCAGTTATCATCTCTACTTTTGTCCCAAGGAAAATATATTTTGTCTCGATATAATATTAATGTTCATACAAAATCAGTCTAGAAGGTTTTGATTATCCAGAATGTGGAATATAAAGAAATCGTTTGATTTGACAACAGTAAGTGTTCTCTCTGAGGACTTTTACCAAACTCTGTACTGTTTTGAAATTAGTTAAAAGTCATCAGGCCAGTGGGGTTCAAATATTTCAGTGTCTGTTAAGGCAACAGAAGCATCTGTGGTGGGGCATTAAATACACTGGGAATAAATTTTCCACTCTGATCTTAACTATATAACTTGAAGTTGTAGTAATTTCTTTCTATAACACAACTCCTCTTTGCTTCTGTGTTTCTTATTGCAATAAAAAGCCTGAAATATTAAACATACAGAAGAATTCAATTAGAATTTGTAAACCAGCAATAATATTATTCTGGTTTCAATGTTCTAAATCCTTGAAGTTCAGCTTAAATAAACGTCATGTATCAGCTCCTTAAGCAGCACTAGCAATGTAAACAGCATTTAAAAATGGAGAAGTTCAACTTTATAAAAATTACATCTGCAGGCTGTTAACTGAGACTCTGCAAGAAATGTCAAACAATACTGTTCCTTGAGTACTCCACTGAAATAACAAGCAAGTTGCATCTGGAAACAGTTACTGGCACAGGACTTAAATAAGGTATTGCAGTACCTTTAATGAACTAAATATTATTAATCAAGAGCCAGATATAGCAGTGTGCCATCCAGCTGGCTTGTAATTCAATTAATTTACCTTCTTGGGAGATGACAATGGACTTTGATGATTTGATGGCTTTGCTGTCTAGAGTCCAGGTGACAGCTGCAGGGGGATCAGAGGAAATCCGACATTGTAAGACCAATTTTTCACCCTCTACTACTTGAGCATCCTGAAGCTTCTCTGTAAAGGAGGGTGCTGTTCCTTTGCTTACTGGTGGTTTGCTTGCTGCTGGTTTGTTTTCAGCTTTTTTCCCAATTATTCCGCCATCTACTACTTGAGCATCCTGAACCTTCTCTGTAAAGGAGGGTGCTGGTCCTTTGCTTACTGGTGGTTTGCTTGCTGCTGGTTTGTTTTCGGCTTTTTTCCCAATTATTCCACCATCCACAACTGCGCACCCATGTTCACAGTTTCTGTCATTTTTCTCTTCTTTTTTCACTGCTGGTTTAGCAACAGGGGCTTGAGAATTGGGGGTTGCATTCTGGGCTTCAGAATTGGTGCGGGTATTTGGTGCTGGGGTGCTGGCACTGCCATTCTCTGCAGGTGGCTTTTTCTTTGAACCCAGCACAGATCTGAAATCTGTAATAGCTGGTTTAGGAGGTGGTGCCTTCTCTGGCAATGGGGTTTTTGGGGTGCCCTTCTTGGCCAGCACAGAGCGGAAGTCCACCTGCTGAGGAGCATGAACTTTCCTTTCCTCCTCTGACAAGGTCTTGGGTTTGACCTGCCGCTGCAGGTTTGCTCGGAAGTCCATTTGCTCGGCTGGGATTTCTTTCAGTTCCTCCTCAGAAAAACTTTTGGTGTTGACTTTCTTGCCTAAAATGTCACGGAAATCAAGTTGCTCAGCTTCCTGCTGCCTCAGGCTCTCTTCTGTGTGTTCCCGAGTTTCCACTCGCCTCTTCAGCACGCCTCGGACGTCTTCCTGCTCTTCCTCAGCTGCTCTGGTTTCACTGCTATTCTTTCTGAAGCCACTTGTTCTACCAAATGTTAGTTTACCATGATCTCCACCATCTCTTCGCTCTCCGGGGCTGGCTGATTCCCTCCCACTATGATCCGAAAATGAAAAGAAAGAGAGAGCCAGGAAAGGGGCTGGTTTAAAAATGTCAGGGAACAATCTCAGAGCAGGAACAAAATGTGTTTATAGAAGGGGAGGTTGATTAGAGGAGCACACTCCATTAGTTTATTGCATCAATGATGACTTCAGGAGCCATATAAGGGCACAAACAAAAAAGATCTTCTCTACTCTGGCTTGGTACAATGTGCTTAGCCTGTATGATGAAAACAATTTGTTGGGTCACATTTGGGGATTAGGTTGAACAGCAGCCAGCCTGGGTCTGTAAGGGCAGGGAATTAACAGAGCAAAAAATAGAACCCACCCATGCAAGTCCCTGGGAAAAATACTCACTCTCTGAGCATTTCTGCTCTGGAAGCTGAACTCTCCCGCAGCATCAGAGACACCTGGCAGCTGCATTCTCCAACTTGGTTCCTGAAATATTTAAGTGAAATCAGAAAAGCAGAAGTTTCTCCCTCCAAAACTGTAACTTGCCTAATCTAAATGATTGTGTGTTGCACTCAAACCCAGTGTGGCATCCTCCTTTCCTATGCCCAGTACTGTGATGGTTGACTGAGTGGATTTGGTCCCCTTATGTTTGGAGCCAAGCTATCTCTAATAGCTTTTACTGATCTGTTGCTGTCTACACTGGGAACAACATACTCCCTGAACAAAAATCAAAGCAATTTACAGAATGAAACAGCTGCAAACAAACAAGCTAAAGGAAAACAAACACAAAAGCTGGAAAATCAAGGCAGAGGAAGGGGCTCTTTTGCAAAGTTGAAAATCTTTCCAACTCTGCCTACTGTTTATTTATTCAAACCCAAGCTCTTAAGTTTTCTAATGTTAAGATATTAAAAGCAGGGTCTCATTTCCTTCCCTCCCCCCTGGCCCAACCAATCAGCAAAACCCATCTACATGGATTGCTCCAGCCTGTACATGTTTATATTAAAAAACATAAAAGTGTCACCATATATGGTGCTGAGTACTTATTCTTCCTTTTGCAGAGGAATACCACAGATGCCTTCTGGAAAGGGCTCCCATTAAAGAATTCATTTAAAGTGCTCCCCCCACCCCCGCTGCTCCCTCCCTCCTGCAGATATATATCATTCTTCTAGCCCCAAACCGCTCTTCTCCACTTAACACAGGAGATGCCAAAAGCAAAATTTAACTCCCCCAGGGCAGCAGTTGTGTAACTCTTGCTACCGCTCCCCTGAACTGCTATTAAAAAATCAGACTTGAATTGATTAGGGACTAGAGATATCTTTTATTAGTGAAAAAACTTTTGTCCTTCCCAGTCTAAGCTTGGAAATGAACTACAAACTCCTGGATGATTTTTCTTTTTCAAACAAAAATAATTTTTGCTACTGAAAACATTTCCTGGACATGAACAAAACAGATGTGTGTTGGGGGGAGGAAGGAAAGAGAGGCGGGTTTTTCCAGCTGCGTTCTCCTTTCAAAAGACTTTCTAGATAAGAGCACCTTCAAGTCCACTTTGCCCTGAAGTTTAAAATGAAGATTCAGGAGTGCCTTTCTGTTAGTTTGCCACAAACATATGGTCTGGCCCGTTTTTTAAACAGCGCATGGAAATACATTCCTAGATATGGTTCTGTTTGGGTGAATAAACTATAATTTCATCCATTTGCAACTTGCAATGAAGTCACACAGTAGGCAAGATCATTAACACAGATGAAGCACTAAGCTTGGTCTTTATAACAGCAATTATGGCCATCAGCTTTTCAGATGGATTTCCCTTGCTTTCTTGTTGCTTTAGAAAATGAAACAGTCAATCAGCCTAATTTGAAAATCAAGCCTTTAACACCAAGAAGAAATTGTAACTAGATTGCAAAGTAAAGGCCCTGCTGGTAGGAACACATCTTATTTGACCCTAAAACCATTAACAACAAGAAGCAGTGTAAATATTTTCCATGCTTTATATCCAACAAGTCAGAATATGTACATTAGAAACTGCTATTGAAGGCAGTTTCATGAATCCTCATGGATTCACAAGGACATCACTGAAAGCCACAACCCTATTTTCCTTCAATACAAAAGACCAGAGAACATCTGAGTACCAACCAGAAACTGTCCAAATGGTAGGAGAGGATCCACATCAATGCAGAGAGTATTTAACAGTCCTGCACTGGAGACGTGCCATTCCTACTTTCTCTTATATATGACCTCCATGTGGAAGCAAGGGGAATAAATAGAAAGAAGAAAAGACAAATACAAAGAATTGCACGTCACCTTCTCCCAACATACTGCGTACTGATTGCCATCAAATGATGGCAGGGTACCAACATTGCTGAAAACCTGTTGTCTTCAAACAATGCATTTCAAACTGGCCCCTTTTGCCACTGTTAAAACTCATGGAGTTTTTTTCCTGCTTCTCAGAAGCTTTTAAGAAAAGAAGACACATGCTGAAAATGCTCAAGTACTTTCTCATTCAACAGTGCTACAGGGCTGTTAGCAGGCTGTTGGTTTACCAGAAGTTCCTTCCTTTAAGTCTCCTGGAGCTGCTCTTCCTTTAGGACTTAAAGCCAATCCAAAGCTGACAAAGTAGGAGAAGCCATGCAAGCTGAAGTATAGACAATTTACAGCATACATCAAATCGGGAGGCACCACTGCTCAGCTTCTGTCATGACTGTATGGCAAAAATATTTGCCCACAAGGATTGTGTCATCAGTGGGAGAGGTTAAAGCAGTAGAGACAGTGCTCTCCCAGGAGAGGGATCTGGGGATACTGAATGTGGTCCTGACTGCTGCGAAGAATAATAGCATTTCTGCAGGACCCATTTCTGCAATGCATCTTTCCCTCTGCAAATTCTTCACATACGCAAAGAAGCAAATGAGGAAGGCAAAGTAAACCTCTCTAAACTAAGCTATTTTTCACAGGGTTTGGAAAATAAAGGAAGGGGTAAGAAAGCAGGAGAGCATTTTGTTCTTTCTATTTTTAAAACCTTGGGAAGCACTTACAAGTTATGGCAACAGTGGGACATAGAAGTACCTAGGTGGGAAAATGATTCACAAGGTAGATTTTTGATGTTATGATTTCTGATTCAAGTGAATGACTGAAAAGTAGACCACTGGATACAAATCTCAAGTCTGTGTCTGATTCATCACATCCCTGCTCAAGAAGCCTTCTCAGGGCAAGTCCTGCTCCCATTGAAATCAAAGTGAGTTTAGTTACTGATTTTAGGAGCAGGGAGAACATAATTTTGTCCTCTGAATTCAGTTGCAGAGTCTAAAAGGTGAAGTTAGTAACACTGACCCACCTTGGAGATCACCCGATGGAAAAAGAGAAACAAGCCAAGAAAAATAAAGGAGGACTGGATAGTTTAGATGCTAAATTCAATCAAGGATAATTCTGGAAACTTTGTAAATATTTTTACATTTACGCAATTTCAGAATCTAGGCAAGGCAAAATACATAGGGGCAGTTAGAATAGAACTTTGTAGTACACAAGCACTACTTCAAGTCTTTCACATCTCTGCTCTTTTGAATCTCGGCAATATTTCTTCTGCAACTTGAGGTTCTTCATGTTGGCATTTTATCAACAAAAGATAAAGGCAGATCTTAGTGGCTCTGTTATTGTGGAATAATGACAGACATGGATAAAACCTATCCTCAGTAGCTATGCTGTAAAGAAGTGTCTGGGAGTGTTGACTTTTGCGGAATTGTTCTGTAGAATGCCCATGCACAGGACTTATCTTTGAAATGTCAAGGAATAATAATAATAAAAAAACTCACCAAAACCAAATAAAACCCCAGCTGCAAAGCCTGAAGCAATTTTAAAAATAGCTCTATGTCCTATTGTGGGATCAGTTTTCCCTGGAATGGCTTTTATGTTCAAAATATCTTGATATATTAGTTTCTTGGCAGAATGTACTCAAATATTTTTGCTGAGCCTTAGATGAGACTTATTGTCTGCGTGTCCCTAGGAAGCACTCTCTGGAGGAAGAGGAAAAAAAGCACTGTTAATTATAGTGTGGGGACACATCAAAAATTCCTACTGGCCTACCAAGTGTGAAACAAGTATTGCAGAGTAAATTACATTTTTTTTGAGAATAAACTGAAAGAGGCAAAGAAGTTGAACCCTAGCTATAGCTGGTGCTTCGGTGCAGGTAACTGCAAAGACTCAGAATAAGGGTTTGCAACTCTTTTGTGAGCTATTTAAATGGAGAGAAAGTCCAGACTCCACGAAGCTTTAACCCCAAAGAAAGCAACTAATCTACTGGATCACAACATCAGCTGACACAAAGCAGAGCAGCTCTACTGGCTTCAAAGAGGATGCACTGATTCGCCTTACTTGAGGGTTTGGCCAAAGGCTTTTTATACCTGAAAGACCAATCATTTTATTTGCATTTTACAGCATTGAGTGGGAGAATGGAACAGGAAGGGGTCATGGGTTTTTTTTGCTAAAAACAGACAATGTGTTGACAGCAGAAAGCAAGCTTTGCAAACTGTATTTTACAGAAAGATAGAACTGTATTTACCCTTTGGTGTAATGGAATGTAAACTTACAACTGCTTTTTATATAACCTGAATTGCAGAGTATTTGAGGTACTACAGATTTATAAGACGAATGTTTACCTTTGATTTTAATCAGATTATCAAAACCTCTAAATAAGATTAATCAACACTAACCAAACTTCTATGGAAGATGGAGTGGAGAAGATAAACACTCAGTATCTGAGAAGACAAAAGGTTAATAAAGCAGATGATTTGTTTATCCACTGCAGGAGGATTTCTGAGGTCTCTCATGTTGACTGTGCTGTTATAAACATAAAGTCTTTGCTTAACAAACACAGTCTCGGTCCAGTACTACCAATTTCTTTGCTTACCTCTTCATCTACGACATACACACTGACTGAAAGAACATGGGAAAGTGATACTGGGATAAAACAATACCAGTGCTTGCATCACTGGAAGGATGCAAAGGACAGGAAAAGAAAAAGATGTCTGTAGCTTTCCGAGTCAAAAAATGTTGTTTCCCATTTCAATCACGATGGTTTCACAGAGACTCTGACCGATTTCTTATTCCTCAACTGCATGGGCTGGCATTTTGCAGGCTGTAAAATGTTCAAATTTCAATAGATGAATCACAGTAGTGGGTGAATCTGTTGTTCTTTTTATATTTGTGCAACACCATTCCTTGAGGCCTGAGCAATAACAGGCTCAATGGAACATTATTAGGACAATTAAAATGAAGAATGCAATTGTAGAGGAATAAGAGGTCTGTGTATGTTTAAAACTAGGACCAGGAGAGGCTACAATGACTACCCTCCTGAAAGTCAGACTTAGTAGTCTGCTGTATAGTAAAAGGCAAAGCAAACACATATTCTAGATAATGCTGAGGGAGGGGAAGACAGAAAGCCCACTGGCAATCATTGATGGATCACACCAGAATCACAGTGGGCTACACACCCTTGTCAGCTCACTGTGATGAAAGGAGAAAGAACTAGGACAAGGCAAATAGATCTTTTGTTAAATCCCAGTTTTTAAGACCAGAGTTTTAATTTGTGGGCAGCCAACACAAAAGGAGAATTGTGGAGGTATTAGGACAGAATTCAGAGCTTAAGAATAATAGAGAAGAAAATTGGAAAATAATTAACACTGGTAAGAAACAATGCCCAGACTAAATTAAGGGAGTTGAAGAAAGAATTAACTCCCTAAAAGCAGCTATGCAACATGCTTCTAAAATGAGTACATGAAAAGGAGCTGCACATTTTATTTGAAAAGAAAATTATTATGTTTAAAAATAGCCCAGTGTCAAATTCTCTATAAACTCTTCAGTGAATTGACTTGTGGTTTCACAGTTATTCCATACTTTTAATGGACTTTGTAGGAGTTTTTGAGAGAAAAACTAAATGCAGCTCTCTTCCCCTCAGGTACTATTAAGACTGTTTCTGAATATATAAACAATTCTCAATCAAGTATTCAAGACAAATGCAGGCAGTTCAAAAGCTATTTAGACAAGACTACTTGCTGTTGAAAATTATTTTAGCTCTATTGCACACTTGAAGTTATACAGCTGACATTTGGCTCCTTGGATATTCCTGAGGCAGTTACTTCTCTGTATATAAGCAATTGCCTAAAAGTATAGAGGCTTTCTGTCCCCCGAACATTAATGAAATTTTACAAATGGAGGCAGGGTAAAAAGAGGTATCAGTGTTCCCCTTGCTCTAATTGCAGCATAGCTTTACTCATTATGGATTGGAAAAAGGCAACATGAATGCACTGGTCTTTGTGGGATCCCCAGCTATTTCTCCAGTGAAAGGATTATGGAATAACTGAAACTAGCATGTAATCTGCTGTGTTAATTTCTAGCTATAACTTTACTTCTTCTCACTCCCCAAAAAATTCTTCTCCTCCTCTGCTAAATTTATTTTCTCAGTGTACATTCTGTTATGTTCTAGATTCATGATACTGCCAGGCTTCCACTTTGACAAATGTCTTCAGTGACGAACTTGGCCTGGGTGACCACCAGCTACACCTGATCATTAAGGTCCACGTGCTCAAGTCAGCCACATCAGTCTTCCATAAAGCCCTCTTGCCTCTCCTTTATTCTTCCTATTCTCTTCCCTTCTTCCATCACTGAAGTTTTGCTGAAATATGTCATTCTCTTTCATTCAAGTGACATCATCTGTATATCACAAGAGAAGATGCCCATGTCCAGGGCACACAAACCGAAGTGTGGAAATGTACCAGTAGAAGGTAGCAATTCTCACAGTTGCTCTCTCATGTAAAGGCTAGTGACCTTAATAAAACTGAACTGGCATTTCTAATCCCACCAGAGGTACTGAGTATTAGAAACACCACTGATCCCCAAAGAGACTTTTCTTAGATGCAAGGATATATGTAGACACGACCTGCACAAATCAGCATTATGAATGCCCTAGATGACCTGGCCTGATTGTGAACAAGCCAATTGTTCTGAAATGAGGGAGTTCACAATTTATTGTAGACTACAAAGAGTCTAAATCTACTGAAGATCTTATTTGCAAAAATGTCATGACACATGACTTTAGCTACATAAATGTTAGTAATAAGACTTGAAATTAAGTGTAGAAAAACTTCATTATAAGAAATCTTGATAAACAACAACTATAATTTTCTAAAGCATCCTTTTCTGGTGAAAAGTAAGTGCCTTGTCTGACTTTAAATACTAAAATATACTGAGGCTAGTTTGTGGCTGCCTGTGATAGTCTATGGAAACATAGCTTAGAGCTAGGCATCTACACAGTGACATGTCTATCATTCAGGCAACACTGGTTGGAAAATAAACTATAACTATCAAACATTAAGGTCACTGTTTAGAGGCTAAACAGGTTAAATTTATTAAGAAATGCCCTCCCTCCTTCTGTTAGGAAGATGTATAATTTGTTTGCAAGCAGGCAAAGGGCAATTCAGTTTTAAAATTTTATACTAGACTGAAGTCTATGAAACAAAAATAACTTCTTTATAGCATGAAAAAAGACAAAAACCACCATAAACCTGGCAAGTGCAAGTGGTGCAGAACACTTGGTAATACTGGGCAATATCTGTCTAAACTGCCTACTGGATTAGTCTGTCTGGACTAAAATGCTAGTGTGTGGAGCAGAGCAGATAATTTTCTTCCACTGTAATGGATTTAATGTCCATGATAGTTAAATTAATTTTAATAAAGAAAGTCACAAATATTAGCCAAGTAAGGCAATACATCTATGCACAGTAAATAACACAAAATTATGACATCAGTTTAAAGTTGTACACTAAGTTTTCTATAACCACATAGGGAATATGTAATTACGCTCAATTTTCACCACTGGAGATGGAAAATACTGTGGTACTTTCTACAATGTAAAGGACCAGCAAATCTGATTCTTCATTTAAAGGACAGTTCTTTTACCAGAAAAAAAAATAATTCAAAACAGGTATCAGGGTGCCTCATTTCAAGGATACATCTGAAAAAGGAGACTATAGCTTCCATATAAAATTCTGACATTTCAAACATGGCCAGGAAACAATTTCTCCCATTAAAGGTATCGATCATAATCTTGTGGAATGGCCCTTCTTGATCAGGTTGTTCCCATGGAAAGCAGGCATCCTTACAAATGATGAGAGATGCCAAACATGATAAACGATAGCTCCAAAATCAAGACACTGACTGTGGTTTTCTTTGCTAGAACCCCAAATTTCTTCCCATGCTGCTGCCGAAAACCTTTGTTTTTCAGGATCCCCAAAGGAAACTCTATACTGCTTTGTCCTTCTTTCTGACTCTTTTTGTGTCTCCTCTTTCCTCTTTGAGTTTTATCAGTTCTTTTCAAAGCTCAGAAATATTTTGTTCTTTTAGTACCGTACCATTTTGTGTGAATAGGAGGAAACTCTTGTCTTCAGGCAGGAATTTCAACTTGAGGGTTAATATAACTAATTGTTTCAAGGGGACAACTCTTTTCATGACAAACATACCTGAGCTGGATTTCATATTGCCCTGCATGATGAGACTGCACATTCCTCAAGATCAGTGTGAAGATGTCTTCATTTTGCAAGATTTCACATGCTGTTCCAGGCATTATTTCTTGCCCATCTTTAAACCAGTGAACAGTGGGGAAAGGATCTCCAGCAATGGCACAGGATATAAGGACATTTTGCCCAGGAGCTGCTGTCACTGATCTTGGTTTGCTAATGAACCAGGGCTGAATACCATCCTGAGGTTCTGTAGTTTACAAACACAGTTTAAAAGTCAGGAGAAAATGCCAAGCTTGAATGTAACTAACAAGCTAACTAACTTCAAGGAAAGTTAGTCATAGACAAGCACAGTTATTTTGAACCTGTGAGCTATAAGTTTTTAATCTGAAAATAAGTCAGGCTTTAATTTTGGCAGTTACTTGCGTTGTTACTAAAAGTAATCATTTACTTGGCACTTTACTGGCTCAATCCAGGCTTATATTAAGAGCAAAACAAAGGGACTTTAAAGCTGCCCTAAAAGGAATCTTGAAGATTTCTCCTTAGAGAATAAGGGTAGGAATAGCTTTAAGGGCAAGTGACAGTACTATCACTGCTGTGCAGTTGAGAGCTCATGTAATAAATCATCATTAACAATTGCATAAAACTGCATTAAATATAGAAGGCTGGCCCTGAGGCTAGATCTCAGGGGAGCTCGGAGAATAGAGGAAGGTCTGAATTCAGAGCAGAGAGTGACAACAAACTACAGACCCACCCCTGGAGGCCCAGCACTCTGAAATCCTGGGGTTAAGATCCTTTACATTAAAAATAGTAAGAGTTTCCTATTGATTTCCAATAATTCTCTGTAATGACTATGAGAAAATGCTGGCATACAGCAAGTCTAGTCCACTGTCATGAAGGTAGTGAATGCCCAATCACAGGAAGTTTGTAGGCGCTTCAGTGTTTACTGTGGGATTTACATCATATGTGGAGATTCAAAGCCAATTTTTTTGCAGCTAGTTCTCTAATTGCAGAAATCATGTGTTCCTCGCCTGCTAACACTACAATGCTAATATTAAAGCCAGGATACCTGGCTCCTAGACAGCTTTTCCAAATACTCAGGGCTTTAATTAGAAAGAAAAACATCATTAAATGGTTTACATTAAGTCCATAGCTAAGTAAGCCTTACAGTTATAATTTGAAGCTGCACTTAGCAGAAGTTTTGCACTGGCCCTAGGAATAGGACTCAGGAATGCATTTTTGAAATAGTAACATAGTGTTCCAGAGTGAAAAGATTTTTTTAAAGTTGCTTCTGCTCAATATCCTTTTTAATTTAGATGCAGAGACTGAGAACTCCTAGCATCTTTCACAACAGACATTATAAACACTCATGTACTTTAAATAGACACTCCTCCAGTACATTAACATTATTTTCTTTTAGCATTTCCTAAGGTGCAGAAGAACTTTATACCTTGTACTGTCAATGTAGCCTGAGTCTGAGTTTCTCCTAATTCATTCCAGGCTTCACAGGTGTATTTGCCTGTGTCTTCAGGAAATACTTCCTGGATGTACAAACTGTACTCATTGCCTTTCTTCTCAAAGTGGAAATCCTCTGTCTCCTGGATTTCTTTTCCATTGTGCAGCCAAATAATTTCAGGAGGTGGGTTAGCTGAAAAATAGGAAATATTGAAAAAAAGAGACATACACAAAACCCCACCATATATTGATTAAGAAAGTGAACACGGTTGGTTGGTTTTTGCCACCTGATTCTGCAATTTCATCTTCAAAACACTAAGGAATTTCATTAGCTCTACTGATGCTGTGTAATCTATTACAATTAAAATATAAATGAATAAGGGATGTACGCAATAGAGAGGGAGAATGAGTTCTAGATCCCATGAAGGTGTTTATCAAGGGTTTCTATTACCAAAGTTCATACCAGGACTGCTCTTTTCTGCAGCAGTAATTTTAACCCAGGTGACAGGAATTCAATCTTGTTTCGTTCACTCCAAAAGCTATTACAAGTTCACTGAGACTTAGTTTTAGTTCAACAGCAGGACCCAAAACCAACCTTATTATTATTATTCTAGTTAAGAAACACTTGTTCAGGTCTGAACACATTAACATTGGACAATGCTCATCCACCCTGAAGATCAGAATAGATAAACCTAGCTTCTACTTTTTAAAAATTCGTTCCTTGAAATATTATTTCCAAATGCAAAGACACCTGCTAAAAGAAAAGGACAGTGGAAAAAAGCCCATACTTTGCAGCAGGATTTAAAATTTTTAAATAATACTGTTCTATAACTACGCACCTGATACCTCGACAGTCATTATCACTTGACTTCCGTCCATTACTTTGAGGTCAGTCAGGCCTTTAAGGAAGATGGGTGCAAAAGTCTTGTTTAACTTGGCAGTCTGTGCACTTTCTGCCTTCTTGCTGCTCTTCTTTTCTGTGAAGTCAAGAAGAGAACAAAAGTGGTTTCTTACTGGAATTTTCATGACCAATTTTAACCCACCCTAGGTTTAGACTGATTTCGAGTTAGTGGTCTTGTTTAGCTCTCAGAAGGCAAAAATCACTGAAAGCACCCAATATAGCTGTTTTCCCTTGCCAGTAGCCCAAGCAGAAAGGCAAGAAATTGGACTGGAACCATCCTTCCTGCAGGGATCCTCTCAAATTGCTGCTAACAGATATCATAGAGTACCACACAGAAATTTACATTCATTTTCCCCAAGTACACATACTCAGGTGCAAAAAAAACCTCTCAACAACAATGTTACCAGCAATTCAATGCCTTTAATCACTGCTAAATTCTCATAAAAATCTTAAGATATGTTACAAGTTGCTATTCTCATGACTGATGAATAAAAAAGGTAAACTCACAGGAATATAGGATTCACTTCTCTGCATGAATCTACCAACCATTTAGATTGTTAAGATGATCAATATGAAATGGGTTTGAGTTCACCCACCTACAAGAAGGGCTTAATGAAGGATCCAGGAAATTTTAGGCCCATCAGTCTTACTTCAGTCCCTGGAAAGGTTATGGAACTATGTAATGGGCTATCACAAGGCAAATGAAGCACATGATTGGGAAAAGCCAGCATGGATTCTCTAAGGACAAATTGTGCTTAACAAACCTGATCGCCTTATGCCACAAGGTAACCTGCTCGATTGATGTGGGGCAAGCAGTGGACATTGTCTACCTGGATTTTTCCAAGGCTTTCAATACGAATCCCCACAGCCTCCTCCTAGAGAAACTGATGCGTTACGGTCTACACAAGTGGTCTCTGTGATGGGTGGGGAACTCGCTGCACCTAGAGGGTGGTGGTAAATAACTCCTTTTCAAACTGGCAACCTGTCACAAGTGGCATCCCCCAGGGATCAATACTGGGCCCAACGCTGTTTCATATCATCATAAGTGATCTGGATCATGGGATGAAGTGTACCCTGATGAAGGTTGCTCATGATACCTGAGTGGGAAAGCAGATGCTTCGGAAGGGAGAGCCACTCTGTGGGAAGACCTGGGCTGGAAGAATGGGCTAACAAGAACCTTATGAAGTTCAACAAGAAGAAGTATAATGTCTGGCATTTGGGAAACATAATTCAAGAGTGCAACAGAGGCTGTGATCTATTCAGATGGGGAGCAGCTCTGTGGAAAGGGACCTGGGGGTCCTGGTGGACAACAAGCTCAATATGAGTGAACTCTGTGCTGCAGTGGCTAAGAAAGCCAACAGGATGCTGAGTTGCTTCAACAAGGGCACCACCAGCAGAGATAAAGAAGTCATTATCCCCCCTCTACTCAGTGCTTGTCAGGCCACACCTGGAATACTGTGTTCAGTTTTGGTCCCTGTTATACAAAAAAGGCTGGAGATGGTCCAGAGAAGGGCCACAAAGATGATCGAAGGACTGGGAAGCCTGCCATATGAGGAAACGCTGAGATAATTGGGTTTGTTCAGCCTTGAGAAAAGAAGGCTTAGGGGAGACCTTATCACCATGTTCTAGTATTTAAATGGTGGCTACAAAGGAGATGGAGACTCCCTTTTTACAAGGAGTCACATGGAAAAGACATGGAGTAATGGGTACAAGTTACTCCTGGTGAGATTCCAATTGGACACAAGAGGAAAATTTTTCACAATGAAAACAATCAGCCACTAGAAGTAGTGGATTCCCCATCATTGGACACTTTTAAGATTCAGCTGATCAGGGTGCTGGGCCATCTTGTCTAGACCATGCTTTTGCCATCGACTGGATGATCCTTGAGGTCCCTTCCAACCTGGTATTCTATGACTCTGTGACTCTATACTCCCCCCCTGAACTACACTTAGCCAACTGACTGGTGATGGGAAAGATTGAAACCTGAGGTTATCAACATCTGTCACAAATAGATGAATTTTTTTTGAGGCTGTACAACCAAATGACAAGTGGAGTTGAATTAATCACTCTTAAAAATAAAATCTATCTGTGATAGGTATGTAATTTCCAGTATCCACAGTGGTCTCCTCTGTCTTGAATTTGGAGGCTATGAAGCAAGATCATTTAACTGTGACCTATATGATACACTAGATCAGGAAAGATACTTCCACTCTAAAAACATGACCAAAGACACTTCTAAAGCTGAAGTAGTGATCATGACCAAATGTAAGAAGTCATAAATATTTATCGGTCACTTGGATACACTTTTTATTTTGTTTAGCTCGAAGTTCAGACCTCTTACGTCTTGCCTTTAAAATGCCAACTCTAATTTCTGTCCATACATGAAAATAGCTTCATTTTCCTTATTCCCACCTTCAAAATTTTCAAAGGTATATTGAGAACATCCCAAACAGCATTACAGCAACACAAAGTGCCGGGCTGGAAGAAAACCACCATTTATAAAAGGATGGTGATTAGAAAAACTGAAAGCACCTCACTGAGTAAGTCCACTGAACCTCCTGGAGGCAGAAAGTTAAACTTGTCCCAGGGTTATTTGAGCTCAATGTAAATTTGGAAGCCGCCTTGAGAGGAAGTTTCTCCTCTTCTCTAGCAAAGCTTTTTCTAGCCAAATTCTTGTCTTGCTGGCTTATGTTGTAGGTCTTTTCTTGGCACTGAGCAGTGAGACATTGATGCATGTGAGAATGGAAATATGGGACCTGACTGAGACCCACTCAGCTCGGTGTTACGGACTTACTACTCTGAAATGCCTGATTCACCATCAGACCACATTGATCAGTCTTAGGACTTCCTATAGAACCTGCTTGTAAGTGACTAATGCTGTATAGAAAATAGCCACGAAGTTGGGTCAAACCCATTTACAGTAATAAACTGGTGTTGTTCACCATATTCTTCTAGTTTGTACTGTTTACTCAGGGAAACAGTTTCAAACAACTGCTGTACTAAGCAATATCAGCACACGCTCCTTCACTAATGCCCTACAGAAAATCCCTTTGTCTTTCAAACTGAAACAGACCTGAGAGGGAAAGCAGAAATCCGTATAATGGGAAAAAGGAGGAAAATGAGAATAAGAAAGGAGAAAAAGGAAAAAACAAGAAAGTAATAAGACAGGAAAGAGGCATAGAAAAAAAAATAAAGGACACTTAAATGATAATGTTTCTGTTATCCCTTTTATTGAAATAACTCATAACACTGCAAATCAAGAAGACAGATATGCAATAAAAGAAAAGAAATTAAAATTAAAACAGAGGTGTGGTTCTAGACCAACCAAGAGATAGACTTGGGGTATGATCAGAGAAGTTCAAGCCTTCAGAGAAGGACAGATAACAAAAAACAAGCTGAAACAGCTCCCAGGAGAGAGTTAACAGTGACCAGGAAACAAATTTGCTAGTAGTGGCTCTAGCAGCAATTCTTTCTGAACAAACTGAGCTGCCTCCAGTAAAGCCCTGGTACAAACAGCTTTAAGTACTAGCAACTGGCTCTTTGCTTTATTAGACTGACATGCCTGTTCCATGTAGTCTAAATAAATGCATTTCTGTAATCAAGGAGGACAATACAGTATAACAGCCTCAGCTTATTAAAAAGAAATGGGTGAGCAACTACAGAAGGAATAGAGCAAAAACATTTCCCCAAAGGAATTTTTCAGCAATGCTAACTCCTCCAAAAGCTCTCCTCTTTCTGCTGCAGAAATGAAAGTTTCATGTACAGGAATAAAACCACCTTCTTGCACAGAGCTGCATAAACATTAAAAGGAAGCAAGCAAATAATTCACGGTAATGTATACATGAATCACAAACCCAACAAGATTACAAAAAAGTTTGGCCTCAGTTTCTGAAGTTATCTCAGGCAAACGTATCCTATGCTGGTGAGGAAACCTGGTATGAGTGACATTAAGATTTACTGGGGTTGGAGGGCTCTACCCCTAAAACAGTGACCTGCAGGATTAACAGATGAAGAATAATTTACTGATCACTGCTTGTTATTTTTAAGTGAAGCTGTCAAATTGAAATGAATGGGGCAAGAACCTGCCTTATCATCACCCAAATCTTAAAAATAGCATTCACACTAAATTTAAGCACTGCATAGGTTTATGCTGATTTCTTATATTAAGACCAATTCTGTGCTTAAACTGAAAATTATGACAAAAAGTATCAAAAACCAGAAATATTCAGTATATGAGTAGTAAAAACCTAAAAGGGTACAACTTCAACAGTGCATGAAAAGTTACTGGAGAGATGAAAGAGTTATTTCATTAGGGGAAACTCACTGTAATCATGCAGAAGAACATGAAGACGAACGTTAAGTCTGAAATATTGAAAACTTGAGGAATACTCCAGGGACAGAAACAAAGGAAACTATGTATCATAACTTTTCTGAAGACATTCCTATCCTTGTAAATATATCATATACCAATGCACATACACTTTCATTTAGTCCTTGAAGTATTACCTGATTTCTCAAAACCTATTACAAAGCAGGAGTAAAAAAGTCTCCCTTTCTACTGCTGATGTTCTTTACAGCACAGGGGCAGTGAAGACATTTCTTTGGCAACAGATATGAAATCTGTTGTACGTAAGAACTCAAAAACTAGAAGTTCTCATGGCTAAGGCAATCAGTATTCCTTTTCAAACGTGTGATATAAAGGATACAGTAAATATATGGCTACAAAGACTGATTCCATGGCAACTTGAACAGGCTTTCTTCAAAACACAAGCAGTTTCCCCTACTTTATAAATTATTTTTTTTCCTAATCTTATACTACTGTTGATCAGTTGTATATGTTGATCAGTAGCATATGTTTATTGTATCAACAACTTAAGCAGAATATCACAAAATTTTTCTAATGTTTCTTGACTTGGCAGCAACAATTAAAAGACTTAGGTTCTAATCCATAAACACTATTTGTTCATTAAGAAATCATAGGTGTTCATTTCATGTACCGTTTCCTCCTTTACTTAAAATTTTATATTGTGGACATCTAGACTTAGAAAAAAATTAAACTGGCCTACTGACAACTTCAGTTTCTTGCAGATGGTTTACGCAAGACAACACAGCCACTTTTAGACATGTTAGTTAGTCTTAGTCTAAAATCATTGCATTTTCTCAGAAGGGACTGATACATTCATGCAGAGTCCAGATTATCAAGCCTGAATGTTAACTATTTTCAAATTCCTCTGAAGCTTGTAAATGTTTTTTAGTTGTGCATTTATTACATAGCACCATGCAGTGACTCAGCGCTCGTCTGATGAAGGCTTTAACATTTCACAATTTTACCATGAGATAGCAGAGCTGTACATTTTCACAGCTGGTTTTAGTATACCCAAGGGCTTCTTCAATTTTGGCCTTTACAGCTCTTGTTTGGAAAAACAGCAATCAACCTGATTTTGGAAGGTACTTGGAAAAAGAAGGGACACTGCTCATTCAAGATTAAGTAAATAACTCCTGATCCCATCTATGGTGAAAAGATACTGTGTGATGCTACATCCTTTTGAAAACACTTAGCTAATTATTTTGCCAGGAAAGCAGTACAAGAAAAAACATACACAAAACCTCATGCATTGTTTGCAAAAGCGTAGTTTCAGAAGTCAACCGTCGAAAGTACCGGCAACAACCGTAGAAGTTCACATGCCCTGGCCACAGCTAGGTGCCAGTTAGTCTCATACATCAGGAATAAAATCTATGATTTGCACAAGGAAAATGGATGGCAAGGAGACAAAAAATAAGGAAGCTACACACAATGAAAGGCCAGCATTAGGGCTTGCTTTCCCTTATTTCTCCAAAGACCTTTTTACCACATGAACTCTACTGGGGTTCAAAACTCATATGCTCTTCATTGACAGCTGGCTTCAGAGCCCAAAGCAGGGGGAAGAAAGAGAAAGAAGAAAGCACAGGTCCAGCTCCCAGCTCAGATACTGCAAGTCACTATGCTTCTGGCTGAAACAATCTCTTTGTACATTACAAATAAACTACAGGGTATTTCTGCTGCCAAAACTACAGACGATAAAAATATGGCACATCTGCCACCAGAAAGGAAATCTGTAACCTAAGGAAAATTTTGTCTGATATTAGCATAAGGGCACGACTTTTTTATATGTTTATGTATCCTCAAGCTTAATCAACTAGATGTGAAATAGAGGAAATCCGATCTCTTCCTATTATGTTAATACGCGTTAATCGCCTGTAGCCATTTAACATCTCCCTCACCACTCTTACTTGTTATTACTTTCAAGTAGGAGTAGCTTTACTTCTAAGTATGAAAAGAAGGAATATAAAATTTAACAGAGCAGTACTGCCATAGTGACTAAAACAATTCTACCCCAGGCAGCTAATTTTCTCCCTCCCTTTCCTTTCCCCAATCAACCTCTGCTGCTGCAGCGAGTTCCTCAGAGGCAGATCATGTCAAAACAATTAATGAGGAACAGCAGAAAGCCCTACATAAGGTGGGCTTGATATAACACAGGTGCATTTCAATAACTTGTTTTCAGACTGTGCAACTAGGTTTTTTTACAGTAGCTTATATAGGCTGCCACAATTTTTAACCGTAGTTGTTGGTTTCATGCAGGTCAAATCATACAAGATAATACAGAAGATGCTATGATTTTCTGAAAGGCTGCTTGTAAAGCACTGAATTCTCAAAGGCTCTTATAAAATTATGAGATCAAGAAGTTTAACAATATTTGAACAGAGCTGTGGTCTGGGCATAAGCCCAGCTAGGGCGTTCTCTGGTGAGCAGTGGTCTCTCTGTCATTTCAACAGGCTTTTGATAGGGCATTTCTCAGGGCAATAGATTTAAAAGTCCACCACAATGATCCCACGAATATGGTTCCTATGGCTTTTGCCTTTCTTCAGGCTTAAATATGCATGAATGTTGGGAAGGAGCAAGTAATAAGATGCACAGCTCAGTTAGAAACACAGCCTGGGACACCAGAAATAGTAAGCAAAGCATTTAAAGGGTACCTTATATACCCACATATGTTTTCTACAAAGCAAAAGTAATATAGGTTTTTCCCACAGCATTACTCTACCCCTAAGGGTTCATTTTTTTATGAGAAAGACACTCTATTAAGCATCCAAATCTATGTTTAAAAAGCCTCTTAGTGCATTAAATCCACAGAGATTAAGGAGAAATTAAACTCTTCCAGTTTCTTAAAAAATGCTGATTCTCAGCATATTTGGATGGCAATGGGATGTTGCTGCTGATACATGACTATTTCTATTATTCTCTTATTCTGTTTTCCTGTGTTTGTGTAATCAATAGTTAATCCATCTGCAACTATCATATCAAACGTCTTTTTATCTATTAACCTGTACTTTCCTATTAGTGACTTTTCTCAATCCAGGATTTAAAGAGCCCTTACATAAATTTAACATCCACATATCTGCAGACTGGAAACTATTGCAAAAAAAGTCTTAATGTTAGCTTTGGGCGTAAGCCAAAATACACTTAATTTTTTTAAAAACTAGACCTGGATCAGAACTTGCTGCTTGAACACAACAGTAAGCATCTTTATATTGATAAGCATGGGTGAGTTATTGTGTTGAAGGCGCCTATGTAAAAGTGGAAAATTCCTGCTGTACTGAACAGTTAACCTACTACAAGTCAATTGTGCAATACACACGTACCAGTTTAACTGCAAGTATGTGACCAACTATTTACTTTCTAAGGTAAAAGATATAGATAAATCTATATGCTCAGAGAGAAGGGAAAAAAGAATCAGTAACTGCACTGTGGCATTTCCTTTCCCAGATTTGATGTTGAAACTGGAGTGAAGAAGGAATTCCAGATCAGTATGCAAACTTTAAGAAACTTTCCAAAGACTGGACCTGGGTCTTACTGGCCTGTAATCAAAAGAGTTAACATTTTATGGACATCATCTGTTCTAGTAAACTTTCTTGTTTGTTTGCCTACCCAAATGTACCAAAGAGTTTTTAATGTGAGCTGCAGAATGCTGACATCTCCTGTTGAAATATTAGGACTTCAGCACGCTCAACACAGAATCAGACAATAATTGAGTTCGGCAAGGACCTCTGGAGATCACCTAGTCCAGCCCTGGGCTCACCCAGGGTCAGCGACAGCACTACACATACACACCTTCAATGCGGTAACTGGGCTGCACAAGATCACGGTTACAACTGGTTACAAGTCACGGACATGCAAAGAATAGAGAGTTTGCTGCCTTATGTTCAGAGCACTGCAAACAACTTGCAGTGTTTAGTCTTATAAGAGGTTTAATTATACTCAAGGAATCTGTTTGCCAGAATCATGTGGTTAACTGCCAAATAATGCCTAGTCTGAGCTGCGCGAAAGGACTGTCTCAGCAACATTTACCTTTTATGGTGTTTAAATATCATTTTGGCTCAGTGGCTAATAAGTCAACTGAGCTGAGGAGAACACTTAACTCAAAAAGCTCTCTGTGTGAGCAAGCTCAGAGAGAAGAATCAGATGCCACAAAAATCTCTCAAAGCAAGACTCAGGTTCACACACAGATCTTGTTCTTGAAAAGACTTTAATCTCTCCAAATAGTTTCAAAGCAACTAAATCCAGCTGTTACCAGATCTCATATTAACAATTCTATCAACTCAAAAAATAACTGATTTTATAAAGCAGAAAACTGATGTTAGGACACTCATCTCATCTGTTTTTCTTCCTGTAAAGTGTTTTCTGTCTCAGGACTGAAGTGATATGCTCAAAATATTTTCTGCAAGTTTTCCAAGAATTTTAAACCAGATTTATACCCTGAAAGAGAAAAAAAAAAAAGAAAGAAAAAAAGAGACCTCTATACTATTGAGACAAATGGGGACCTGTCTGCCTTATTAAAGATCTCAGGTTGGTATGCCATTTTGCAAACTTAGGTCATGAGAACTAGATGTTTAATGACCTGGGCAGTGTTCTTTACATGTCTACCTCCTATCATTTATTTCTGCAGTTGTAATCTGTTTTTTGTAATTGGAAGGCGAGCTTTAAATATCCTTGGGAGATGCTTTCACTGAAGAACTGGGCCAAGTTATAGTCTGGATGTTGTGCTTTGCATTACACAGAAAACTTAACCCAAGATTGACAATGCCCTAAGCATACACTAGTCAGGGTGGTTAGGGATATACAAAGGAGGCTGTGTTCCACTTTATACAATCTGGCAGTCTATTTATTTTACTGCAGGGTAGTCTTCCAGCCCTATTCTGCAGCTCCTTCTTTCCTGAGTCTTTCCCTCTGTATGAGATATCACCAGGTCATCAGCATTTTAACCTCTGTTTTGTCTACTCAGTTTGTTCTGCAGTCCACAGCATGCCACCCCAGAAATCTCACTGTCAAAAGGATGACTACACCAGTAAGGATCATGATCTGGGAGAAACCATCATAGTAGAATAGAATACTGCAGTTGGAAGGGTCCCACCATGATCATCTATTCCAAGTGCCTGACCAATTCAGCGGTGGTCAAAAGTTAAAGCATTGTCCAAACACTGACAGGCTTGGAGCATCAACCACCTCTCTAAGAAGCCCGTTCCATTGTTTGACCACCCTCTTAGTAAAGAAATGCTTCCTAATGTCCAGTCTAAACCTCACCTGACACAGCTTTGAACCATTCCCACAAGTTCTATCACTGGATCCCAGGGAGAAGAGCTCAGCACCTCCCTCTCCACTTCCCCTCCTCAGGAAAAGTCTCATTTTCGAGTGCAGGGGACAGAGACACAGAGTAGCCAGCTGAGTTCAGAGCAGACCTCTCTGCAGTCAGCAGACCGAATTCCTCAGTGACAGTCTCACTGGAAGTTTTGCAGCAGAAGTGGTGTTTGCTTTTGCTTTCAGAGCTGTCTGCCTTATTAATGACTAACCTTGTTTGTAAGTTATTTATATCAAGTAATTGCTCTTCTGAAATTGCCACAGACAGCAACTCCATGGAAGGCCCGAGAGCGTGTATAGCTACCAAGTACATTTAAAAGGCAGCTCAACTGGCCCAACTGCTAACGAATTCCCCATCATTAGGTACCAGTCTGACATGGAGAACTGCAGAAAAGGTGCTTCATATATTTGAGATCAAGCCAGGTTCGCTCAGCAGTGAAAACGTGCATAATTGCTGAGGCAGAATTTCACCTTCACACGTACAGTCTCAATTTTTTTGTGTGGCTGCCCAGGTAGAATTTAACTTAATTGCAGTGTATCACGGTGCATAGAGATACCACTGCCATTAGGAAAAAAATTCTGGGCTGTGCATGAGCTGAAATGCAATGGAAGCACAATAGGAACAGGCAGTCACATAAAGTGCAAAGTCCCCGAAGATGCCACTGATATAAAGAGTTACAGCCCCTTAAGCCCTTCCCTCCTCTGGCAAATCCACACTGGCAACAGAATAGTTACCTGTGGTAATATTACAATAGTTCTGCTCACTCTGTTGAGTGAGTAGTCAAAAGGATACCATATGAAGAATGCTTTTAAGGAACCCCTCATGACAAATAAGACTCATCTTGAGAGCAAGGAAAAGTTAGAAAAGTAAAAAGGAAAAAAAAAAAAGAAAAAGAAGAAAAAGTGCAGCAAAGCTGTATTTCTGGGTAAAAGCTGGGGTCAGAAAGGAATTCTAAAGCACAACTTCTTCGGCATTTAAGTCCAGAAAAGATAAGGTAGTTCTAGTATGGCACTGTTTGTGGTTATTTCTTCTCAAATTCTTAATGAAATTATATTAAAAATCTCTCAAACTAAGACATTACCCTGAAAAAAAAAAAGTGTATGTCGAATGGCAGCCAAGGCTTGACTAAACTGAAGCTGCACAGAAACACCTGCAGTGGTATACATCTATACAAAGTTCCTGCCCTGTGTTCCTCTACTGCAAAGGAACGGTCTGTTCATTAGTTCTCAAACTATAACCTGTATCAAGGCACTCAGACATCTCTGAACTGCTCATTTTTCCAGTCTGTAAAATAGAAACCTTATTCTTCTAAAAGTGAGGTACCACTGCTTGACAAAATAAGAAATCAAGAAGAAGTGCGAAAGCAGGTGTTCGAGTGGTGTATCTGCCTAGTTAGAGATACTTTCTATCCCAAATGTACATAAAACAAATTCTGTCATGCTCCTTCTGTTATGTGAACATTTTTGCCTTTGAGGACACAAGATTTGCAGAACTAGTGCAAATCCTAGGAGCTAGTTTGATGGCTGTTTGAGTTCCCATTAGCTAATCCACATCAGCTGCTCTTGGAAACGTTCTTTGGGGTAACATCATGCCCATGCTTTCAAAATTACTCACGCATGCATTCAGTTAACAGTTTCTATATGTATTTTGATGACTTCCACTTTTCAGCTGAAACTTCAAGCGTTACAGAATTTGGCAATCAAAACTGGGACAGTTTGCCCCTTTGGCTAATGCACAGCCATTCCCAAGACTGTTATAATAACCATCTGTTTTCTGTCATTCTGGTACATAATAGTTTAATGTTCACAGCATTTGATTACAGTTGAGAAGACCATGAGATGTAGGGGTGGTTTGGTTTTTTCCTTCTTTCTTTTCTTTTCCTTTCTTTTTAAATTAAGCATTTTTTTCTGTCATCATCTCATCTTTGTTTTTCATTTATAAGAAATATTAATGCAATTCCTGCCATTTATGCTATGCTCGTTCTCTAAGCACTCATCCCTCCTTTGCATCCAAATTTGGTTCCCCTTTTACTGGAAATTATTTATATATCAAGAAGCTGTCTTCAGAGAACTTTGTTTATATTGATGGCACAAATCCTATATCATTAAAAGCTTCCACACATGTTTTGCTTTTGTCCTTCATTTTTGGTCTCTGGCCGGCATTGTAATGTATTTCACATTTGGTCCTGAGTTGCTGAAAGAAGGCATTTTTTTTTTAAAAAAGAAGAAGCTTAGTCTTACAAGGATTACAGCTGTCAGTGACCCATACAGAGTGTTGGTTTGAAAACTTCAGGATGCTCTTGAAAGCCCTGGAACAGAGTTCCTTTGATGCTCATGACAGCTTACCTATGACCTTTCAATACAGTAACAAAAACCCTCTCCCTTTCACTTAGTGCTCTGAAACCAACTCCTATACAGCCAAGTGATTCCATCAGGCTACTGGTCTGGAATGCCTTTTGGACATTGTCTTGTATATTTTGGAAAGTATTCTGTAGTTCTTTATATTTATGATATGCTTGATATACAGCAAAATGCTTTCAAATAGTGAATTTGAAAAGGTGAAAATATTGAAAATATTTCATCCCTGCAGGCAAGTACATCATACTTAGTTTACCTTAGGCAGAAATATATACCTCAGAGCAAAAAAAAGCTGTAGCTTCTCAATTAAGTCTTCAAAGAGAGGCTGCTTATTGCAGTGATAACCTTCTTTAAAAGATTAATGTCTAAGAGAGGTCATTCTGAGATAGAAAGAAAAACAAACCGCAACCTAAAGACATCATCTCTCATGACTGGAAGAAAAGACTCCTACCTGAAAGCCTTTCTTCCACCTGGTTATATTTTATGGTCCCACTCACACCAGATGGAAGAGTGACAGGAACAAAATGAACTGGTTTTCCAGAAAGCATCTCCCTTCACCGCTCTGATAAACTGGTACAGCAGGGACACTGACGGCCTTTCAGGTGCCTCTAATCTGCTCATCCAATGACCAGTGAATGTCTACAGTAATCGGATTGTAAGGGCTACAGGCTTCCCAACATAGACACTTATGCTGGGGAGGCTGCACTACAAAAAACAAAAAGTGCGAACAGAAAGTGGTGGGGGTGAAAGGGAGGAAAGGACACAGCTGGCAAGGAGATGGCAGGGAGGGAAAATGAGGTCAAGAGTCAATGAACAGGAGCAGCAGCATTTGCTGAATAGTGTTTGCTCACCAAGGCAGGCAGTATTAGGCCCCTATTCAAAAAACAGTCGACAAGCATCAGCAAAATGGGTGGCTGCAGAGCATTAGAGCCCACAAAAGTAGCCTAGCTGCAAGCCTGTGCTGCTTCTATCACTACCCACGCTTCATGCCCTCCCTCTTGAAATCTATCAGTGATGCTGCTGCCTGGTGGGAGGAGGCTGGAAAACTCTCAAGGAGCCTGCAGTGGGTCAGATATTTTGTTTGTCATCTACTGCAGAACTGCAAGAGGGAAGGACATTCTCCTAGGAGTCAGTCCTCATGTAACTCCAGCTTGATATCATACCCAGAGAAAGCCGAGAAAAGCAATTAGTGGCCTCTCTTACATGCAGAGTCTTTTCGCAAAAGAACAAAAGCTTCCTACCCACAGTATTAATTTGCTTTGGCACAACAGTAGATTGAGCCCATCATATGTCCCATCCCTATTCCCACTCTCCCTCCAGCCTGTAATCTTGTATAGTCACCCAGGTTTTGGTGTGAATGTCAGGCGGTTAAATATCCCGTTGACACATCTTTTCTGCATGTGGATCTGACCTATAATTCCTTGTCAGTGATTAGTTAACTGACAGAGACAACCACGTATCAGGAGGCTTATCTCAGGTATGAGGCAGACCTGACAGACAGTTACTATGTCTGGGACCTGGCTTTACCTTCCAACTATACCAACTATTACCACTAGTTTTCTTGCCTACATACTCGGATTGTCACAGCTACAGCAAAGTGCTAACACTGACTCACTATATAGGTACATCCAAGGTCAATTAACTTCTCCTCACCTCAGTTTCCTATTCATAAAAAACTGATTAAAATGTTCATCCACTCTGATAAAACGTCAATTAATATTCATATTCAACTTCAGTATCTACAATCACTGTCAATATATAATCACTACATATTTCAAGTGACCTGAATGTACGTTGCATATCCCTGTTAAGGGGCTGTTTGTTGTTTTGGGTTTGTTTTTTTTTCACATGGGATGTCCAGTGTATTAAAAAGTAGCTTGTATACTTATTTTCATACAACAAAACAATATGAAAATTGTAATATTAAATGGTAACACCAATCCAATTGCCTAGCTTTCACATACAATAGCAGCAACAACTGTCACTCACACGTTGTTTAAAAAAAATTTTAAAAAGTTGTACACAGGCCCAAAGCCTCCCAAATTCTGATTTTCCTGTGTATAGAAAACGATGCATAAGTTTAAATGAAAAAATCTAACATTTGCAGAGCAGCAAAGGGCACCATATCAGGAAAATCTAACATTGAATGTTTGAATCACCTGGACCATGTTTCTCACCTCTTAGGTTTTCTTGCATTAGACTAATTAATCTAGCATTTTATCCAGCACATTGGAGAGTTCAGTTAGAAAAAGTTCTCATGGTGAAAACATTTCTTGGGCTGGTTCCTCAAAGAAGTGCAGCTTATTCTCTGTAGTTCATCTCTACCTGTATTTCAGCTGTAAAACTCACTGTCACAGGGAAGACAGCTGTCAGGATTCAATTTAGTCTACTTAGTCTTTCACAAGGCCAAAATTAGCTTTACCTTGATTAACTTAGTTTCTCCACAGACTACCTAATGGATCTATCCCAATTTACTCAGCCTTCAGATCACTCACTTAAGTGATCTGAAGATGTTATTTTTCTTGTTTTAAATAAGCAGAAGGCTGATTAATTTGAATTTTTTACGACCGCTGCATTTCTTATGCCCCATCCATATGAAGTGTGGGACTTTTTTGACACAGTGCCAAAAGCCTCCTACAAACAGCTAAGTACCTTCAGCATTTTTTCATACAAAACCAAGGAAGGACTGAGGTTGCTCAGGGCTAGGCAGAATTTATTCTGCTGAATACTAAGGAAGCAAAAGAGAACCATAAATGAATCTGAGACTGATGACTTAGAAGGAATGCTATGCCACAATAAGCCTAGCTGGTTATCCAGGGCCCAATGCAAAGCATACTGAAAGTACTGGAATAAATCCCCTCCTTGTACTTAACAGGAGTTGGAGAAGTAGCCCTTTATGGGGCAAAGGGCCTTTAAAATGTTGTTTCCTACAATAATCCCACAAAAGGAAATTTCCTTTGACGAAACAAAGTAACAGCCTTCTACAGGACAAAGAATGCAAATGAGATGGTCAGAAAACATAAATGTGTCCAGGTAATATCCTACTAGCAGGTTTAAGTATCATCTTGTACTATGGGGGAGTTCTCTGTGTTATCTGTGAGCTTAAATTAATTTAGAAGGTGGAGCTTTTTGCCTTTGAAAAATAAAATTGAGTTTTACTGTTAAGACAGACAATTCACTCCAGGTAAAGTTTCCCTCATGATCACAGCAGATATGCCTCTCCACGAGGCCCTTGCTGCACTAGAAATGCAAAACCAAAAATGGCAATATGAAGCGAAATGTAGACTCAGACAGATTCAAAGATATGACCAAGGACCACAGTAGCAATTTAAGGAAAAGCTGAATTCTGACACTAGTCTGATACTGATGGTATGCCAAGAACATCCACTCTTTCTTAGATTAAATACAAATTACTTTTCAAATATAAAAGGAAAATATTTCTCTAGCAATGATTGAACAAACTAAGCACTGCACGAAACCTGAAAAACTTAAATCATCTTGGAGATAAAAAGGAACTGAAGAGAGACGGGTTACAATTCAGAAACAGTTTTTACAGACTTTATCCAAAAAATCAGTGTCTGGTCAGGAGAGGATTTTTGGTTTTCTCTCTTTCTGCACACACACTGATTTCCTGCTGTAATCTGCATTTAGAGAAGCCTTAGCAGCAGCATTCAAGAGTCTCAGAGAACTCTAATGCCAATAAACATTTGCTAGAGGGTCTGATGGAAAAAATATATGAACAGATAAGAGATTTGGAAGACACGATTTTAAATTCGGTACTATTTTTGGCAGGCAAATCCACATTGATCTGAGTCTTGGGGAAAGTTACTGTAATCCTCATGGCAACAGGGACATAATGAGTTTTAGGGAGGAATTGGAGGGGACAGCTAAAGCTGTAAAAATGTTGAACATGTGACTTTACAGCCTGCCATGCCTGTTCTTAATTGTGCTCTTGTTCTTCCCCCCCTACTCCATGACTCCCAGAAAATAGAATGGGGTGTAAAACACAGGAACTAACTCCCCATAATATTGGCAATGCAGCTTTCTTGCCCTGGACTAGCTAAAGCACAGGAGGAATCCAACTCAGTGCAACAGTGATTATGTAGCCTGAAATAGCTCAGCAGAGTACACAAGCCTTGGGAAAGGTTAGATCACTATTGCCTCCATGTTAGCATTGTATGTCAACCCTAAAATAACTCAAAAATGGTCAGTAAGAGAGGGGCTGTCTCTTTGGTTTCTGAGGCCCAGTGAAGAATCAGCAGGTCCCATGAGGTAGAGCGCTTTTGATTGGCGCTCAGCTAATGCAGATGAAATGCTTCAGAGAAATTATAAATGACAGCTTTGAGAGCAGATTAGTTTCAGGCATTTTAAATCAATGTTTTCCTACTTTGTGCCTTTTGCGGGGGGGGCGGGAGGGGAGAGGGCAGGGAGGGGAGGACTACATTTTCAACGTGGTAATCAAGAAATTAACTCATAGGTTTATCAGCATTACTTTTTTTTTTCATTTTAAGCTCGTCTAGGGTTTTAAGTGGATTCATACAGACAGAATAGGGGCAGGGATATCACTGAAGTGGTGAAGACAAAAGCCAGAGAACATTGGCAAACGAAGACAAATCTTGGGATCCTAGGGATCAGGGTACATTTCCCACGAAGCTGCCTGTACAAATTTGGGGCAAATATTATTTGGTCAAAGACAAATAGAATAGTTCCCTTGGCATCTGACACTCAGCAGTTTGTTGGACAGGCAGTGCCAAATTACTGTAACTTTGGGAAAAAATCATTTGCAGATGACAAATACCAAATACAGGCTTGATTATAGGAGGAGGGAGAGTCTGAGGGAGGGGGATTGTAGGGG
>JAOXNO010000078.1:12044065-12088088 GCA_028565335.1 Limnodromus scolopaceus | reverse complement strand
AAATATATAATACATATAATATATATATATAAAAAATATATAATATAATACTGATTGATACTACTTCACTGTTCAATTTATGCATGGGATATTGTCATCTTTTCATTGAGATCTCTGGTCTTTTTAGACTGTGTTCAGATCCTAGTACAAAATTATGGCTTTCATGGACAACTCAGCTATGTCAAATCACAACTGAGGGCATCAAAATTATCGATATTTGCAAAGAGGGTGCTCTCAGATTTCAGAGACAACAGTTCACCTCAATTGCTTGCTACAATGTTCTTCTGGTACTTTCACTACCAAAATTCTGCTTATTTAGAGATACACTGCTCCCAGTTAGCTGATACATACCTCTTCCGAGTTCCCTCTGATCAGTTCTGGTAGCAGAACAAGAATATTGGCATTTGCTATCATAATTGCATTCCCTGGCACTGGCCTCTGTTCTCTGCCTTTCAAGAGAGAGGAGTAGCATCTGCCTCCTCACCATAACACCCTCTGCCTGATGGGTGATACTGGTGATACTGCACTTATTTTTCTTTCAGCAGCGACAGTCCTTTTCTACACTGGTACACCTCTTCCAAAACTTAGCCTCACTGCTCTGTACCACACTAAGCCCTTCTTGGTAAGGTCAGGGCATTAATACCTTTTTCTGAAACATGCGTACTACTTTACATTTCACAGCGCTTAAGCACTTAAGTTGTACATACCTCTAAGGGGGAGAAAAGGTACCCAGCTGACAACAGCTTAGAAAACACAGGGAATCCACTTAAAACCACGTGTTAAGGATCCAATATCTTTAAAAAAATATTATAGTTGATATCATTGCAGTTATTACAGCAGGCTGATATTCACCTTTGACTGTGACCCGGGCACTGCAAGATGCCTGTCCTGCGTTGTTTTCAGCCAGACAGGTATAAATACCATCATCTTCTGGTAGGGCATCTTGGACAGTCAATTTCGCAACTCCATCTTCAAAAGTGGAATGGGCATACTGAATTGGCTGGTCTGCAAACAGAAAAGAAGAGAATTGTCTTAATACATCAGCCACCAGTTTCAAAAGGACTTCTCGTTGTCAGTGAAATCTGGATGCCTAACACCAGCCAGTATATTAAAGTTCAGAGCCAAATCCTGTCCTCTGGTGCACAGCCACTGCTCTCTAGTGATCACAGACAGCAGCATCCAAGCACAAAGCAACATATGGTTGTCAGAGAAATCTTGCCATTACGTTCACTGGGTGCCACCTTGAGTGGCAGCAAGAGGAGAAAGGTTTATCTTTGTGTTTTTAACAGATTCTCTCTCAGGTGGATAAGAAATGCCTTGTGTATTTGCTTCAGACATTGTCTCCATCTTGTAATTTGCCTGAAACTAGATATTAGCGTTATTATCTAGATGTGCAAAACCTGTTGGGCATGGAGAAGTACTTGAAGTCCTCCGTCAAGTACTTTGTAGTAGAAGACATTCCAAGAGAGACAGCAAAATCTACAGTGGAGACAAGAGGCTGATTTACACAAGCAGTCAACCCATACTACAGTATGTATAGTCTGGTAGCAGCCAGGTACAGTCTGATCTGTGACGACCTGACTACTATAGAAGTTCATTTTAAGAAACTGGTTCCTTGATTTGGTTTGGAACGTGCTTAAATGCTAGTGAAGACTGGTTAAAGTTTCCTTGCTATTGTTTCAGGAACTGTCATCAATCTGAGACTTACTTTCTGAAATGTTTCTGCAATCTGTTTTCCCAATATTAAATAGTTTCCACTACTGACTCATCATTGGTTGCTTTCCCAGTGTATGCAATGCTTAGGAGGGCCTGGTATCTGTGCATAAACATCATGCTGGAAAAAAAAATAGGGTCATCTAAGAGAAGAGGGTGAAACTGCAGAAAAAAATGTGCAGGAATGAAACAAAGACATCTGTTACTTGGGAAACCATGGTCAAAAGGAAAGATCAAAATTGATTCTGTTGCTAAAGGGATAAATTAAATGATGGCACAGATTTTTCTCTCACCTCTGATTTTCAACACTAGCAAACTCAGAAGACAGTCATTATCTATGCACTATCTACCAGCATACGAAGTTTCATTTTGAAATATAAACACGTGCCAAAATCAGCATGATCCAATACTTACATATATTATAAAATGTGGTAGATGATCTTGTTCTTTTACTTATCTTACAAGTTATCTGCTTGTTAAGTTAGCAGATTTTATACTGCATGAAAAAATGAGCTTAACATTTAATCAACTGCCCAGAAGACTACTTTTAGAATAAACTCTCTCCATCTTCTTCACAGGTGACATTCTTATTTTGGGTTCCTTTGAGCTCCCTTTCACTCAGTTACACACAGACTGTTTATTAGGTCCCATCACATATTTTTTCCATGTAAGAATAACGTTACATTCAAAGATGCGCATATAGAGCAAAAGCCCAAGCAGACAAAGCTTTCTGCAAGAAGACATGGGACACTGGATTGTTTTCCCAGTCTCACTGTAGAATATCTGGAGCCTGCCTGGGATTCTGACATTGAAACTATTAATGGTGTCTAACAATACTATGATGATAACCGTATCAGAAAAACACTCAGGACAAAAGCTTCATCATCAAAACCAGAACAATGCCTTTTTATTTCAGTTACAAATAAGCAAATGAATAGGGTGAGTATTCTATGTGGCAAAAGAAAATGTTGTCTTCTCCACTGTGTCCTCAAATTTTGTCAAGTCATCCTCTTTTTCACTGCAGCTCCCAACTAAACTGACTAATTTTTAGCACTATTCACAGAACAGTGAATTCACTTACAGGGTATCCTTTTCCTCAGACCCCAGAAAATGAATGCAAGTATATCAGCCCTAAGGAATAACCTGCAGCAAGATTCTAAGTTATGTCCATTGTACTTATATTTTGATCTAATAAAAACAACTCTCACAGTAGTGAAATGTTCCCTTCTCCAGAGGCAGAACAGTCAAATCTCCATGACAGCTTGGCAGCACGAACAATAACAAAAAATACCTTTCTGCTGGCATGTTATGCCAGAAGAAAGGAAATTTTCCCCTGGCCCATTTATTAAAAGCTTTCTGGACAGATCAGAAAGCTATCCTAAAACCAAACACTACTGAGAGAATTGTTATGCTCAAGTCATGGTCATACTGTTTTTAAATTCAGCAGAAAGAGGCTCAATTCAACTTATGGGAAAAAAAAACCCCAACACATGGAAAGCAGTACAAAAAGGAAGATATTTAAAATACAGTCACATAGGCCTCATTCCTGCAATTTAAAAATAAGTTACCAATAAAGTGGATTAAGAAGCTAAAGTAAATTGGAGTTACATGCAGAAGCATTGTCACAGAGAGCATGTGTAAAAAGTTATCTATAAGGCTCTGCTGAGGCCAGAACTAAAATATAAGAGGTTCAGTTTCAGGGAATTTGCCAGTAAATCAATGAAAATTCAGAAAGAAACTTAAAATAAAGGACAGAGTGAGAGCAACAGGACAAAAGAACCATGTTGAAAAAGTTGGAAAAAAGCTTTAAGTCATTAAAATAGGGAAAAAGTATAAGAGAGAAACTCAAGATGGTAGAGCTACAGAGAACAGTAAGAGCTCAAATAAAATCCATAGTTCAGTCAGGTAGCTCTTATTTGTGCAGTCTCTATGAATATGGAAAAACTACTCATCCTCTCAGATACTAAGAAGCAATTATCGACAATGCACAGGATACATCATCTATTTTTTGTCTTGGCTGACCTGAAAGAGAGGTCAATCTATACAATGCCTCGGAAAATGTTTTAAATTCATATGTAGTCACAGCTGGTAAAAATGCTCAGTATGTAAAGTAGTATTTGTATGTATGTATAATGTACGTAACATTGTACAAGAAGTCATTGCAAGTCTTTTGGTTCTTAGGTGGTGAGGATACAGGCTGGTCAGCATCAAGGGACACTGCTGAAGTGAGGCTGGCTAGACTAGGAGTGAGACTGTTCTGCTTTTTTCCTATTTTTTATTTGTTTCTCAAAGCAGCCTTCTGTTCATGTTTCTTATGATTTGATAACTTAGTCTTTACATTCATTACTTCACCGAGATACGCATACTTTTCTCACTATTCATTTCAAAAATTAATTCTAGGTTGTTATTATTGTCATGCTTGAAAGGCAATTTGCATTTGATATTTTCTTGTGAACTTTACACATCCTGTCCCATATGATTTTTATTTCTGTGAGGTTCTGCAAAAGTGCTGTATTTTGAACAGTAGTGTGATTGCTCTTAGCAGATTTCATTTTTCTCTGCCACAGACCATTGGTTGTGAATGTAAAAAGCTTTATATTCCAAGTGTGGACAGCAGTTTGTAACATACTTTTTTAAAAAAAAAAATAATATTTGTCTTCCTGCCTCAAATTATATACTGAGAATATACTATTCTCTTCATATGGCCAGTTGATGAAAGACTCCATCAAGTCATTTTGCCAAAAGCATTGTTATGTCTGCTTGGAGTAATATTTCAGGACCAGAAACACAACTTTCTCCTTCATTTGATAATGTATATAAATACAAGAATTTTGTAGTGTCTAGCTAGCTGTTAGACAGGAAGGAAATGTTTGCATTACAATGGATATCACAATAATGACCTTAGGAGTGTACATGGAATTATCAGCATTAGACTACTGTTTATAATCTGTTCGAGTTTGTATCAAAATGGTATATAAACAGTTATGTATCACAATCAGGTGCAAGACAGAAAAGCATTAAACTATAGTTGTATGTTTCAGGAGTCTGGAATGAAAGTAGTGTGCTTATGTCTTTAAAATAATATGTGATGTCCATAATTTTTATTATTATGATAGTTTCTTGCACTTTGGTTACTCAGACCCATCACTGCTTTCTGATTTAAGAGCAGAGTTAATGCACTGGCTTTCACTTGCAGTACCCTAATGGTTTGAAATCCAACTATCTGAAAAAAACCCACCTGCTTTTCCCTCCTTGTGATATCGATCCAATTGCAGTTAGAAGCTTGGATGCAAAATAAACATGTTTATACCTGAACAGGGGCCTACTCATCTGAGATTAGTGAGAAGAAAGGTCAATTCAGAATAAACATCATGAAACAAAGGCAGGGGGAACAGTGCATACTGGAGGCCTACAGAAACATGTTGCTTATTGATCTGTAGGCTGCATTTTTCAGGAGTTAACGGTTTTCTGGTTAGCAAAGCAGAACATGGTTACACCAATGGAGATGCTGTATCTATGCCTGATGAACTGTAACACAGAAAGTCATTTGAGACAGGAAAATGCTCTGTATGTGGAAGACAACAGGTATAAATACATCATTCAATGACTAAGTGAAAGCTTCACGAGCAGGGGGTACCCTTGCAACATGAAGATGAAATGACTGACCCTGTGGATCGGAGTTGCTCCTTCTGTGCTGCAAGGCACAATTCTTGCATAGCAAAACAGTGATTCTACTCACATCTGCAAAGGAGGAACTGCAGAGTAGCCTTCAGACAGAGAAACAAATTATTTCCAATGGGAGAGTGTCAGAGCCTTTACTCACATGTTTCATGTTGTAAATAAAGCAGTGGTGTTTCTATTCTAGACATGGAGCTGTTGGTAAGGGGAACAGACCAGGCTGTGGGAACATACCAATCTCAAGGTCATGGTTCATTTGCCCTACCACCTTTTTCAGTTATCCCATTTACTCTGAATAGCTAAAGGAAAACAGAGATCATGTGCAAATAATTAATTTTTAAAAAATCCGGGAGGAAACATCTTTATGGCGAAGTATGCTATTCTTTGTCTTTAAATGGCACACACACACATACACACAAAGATAGATAGCCTGGGAGAGTCTGCAAAAAAAAATAAATTGCACTTCAGGAGTAACAGAGGTGATCAAGCGTTAAGCAGAATAAATCTGTCTAGCGTTTAACAGATATGGCTCTAAATGGAAAGAGTTCTTAGCTGAAGTGTGTAGTCCTTGGATCTCTGAAATAATTTGGAATCCAAGCAAAATGCTGATGTTTGGGTCTGAATCCAATATTAAGAGAGGACTGTTAAGGAAACTTGCGTGTTCAGTTGTGCAATCAGGGCAGGATAGGAGATTATACAGTCTGATAAAATTTAAAAATATTTTACTTAGCCCTTTTTTCAGTCAGCTTTGGACAAGCGTTAGAATCTCAAGGAACATATTTCTAGTAGATATGCAATGAGAAAAGCAGTGATTTTAAGGTCTTGGGGACACAGCTGCTAATACCAATTATGATCTGCCCAGTTGATGGAAGAGTGGAATCACGCATGGGTTTCCATCCTACTGTAAAGAGTGATATACTGCATTTACTATGGTTAGAACTTATCCGTAGCAGAGACTAGTTCCAATGGAGTGGTGGTAGCACAGGGTTCAGCATACAGTGTTGCTACACTGGCTTTGTTGCAGTGTGGTCAAAAGCTGTGTTTAACAAAATCCATCTACCTACAATCTTGTCACCAGAGTCCCCTGCTGGACATACTGGAAAACTGCAGTAAGACAGAAAACTGCTAAAGAAAACCAGCCTTCGTGCATGTTATGTGCATATAAACTGATTTTCTTCAAATATTCTAGTGGATTATATTACGGTGATTCAGAGTGCTTTGTGCAGTATTGACAGCCTTGTTACGTACTGATGAGAGCAGCAGTGGAGACTGTGGATGTCGGTGTGTACGTGTATTGCAGCCCGGGGGATTCCTTACCGTTTAGAAGCCATGTGATCTGAGGCATAGGTTCGCCTCCTACACAGCACTGCAGCACGAAGTCTTGCCCTTCACTCACAGTGCATCCTTTCAAGACACTGGAAAAGCACGGAGCAACCTCTTGAACCTTAGGCCCTTTAAAAGCAAAATGAAAACAGTTCCTTTAACCCATATTGAAAAAATTATCTTAACCACTTAGTGACTTTGGTTGGACTAACAGATTCATCCCATGCAAATAAGTGAAAAAAAATATCAAAACTATGATGAAATGTTTTATTGGGAAACATAAATAATTTTGAGCAATGGACTGATACAAAGAAGGAGTTCTGTAATCTACAGTCACTGCCAGCCCTCAAGCTATATCTTAGGTGGTGGTTTTCTATGCCAGAATCCACCATTTGCAGCCAATCGCTAGAACTGTAGGCAACACATTACCAGAGAGCTCAGTGCAAAGAACAGGCAGGATAATTCTTCTCTCCTCTTGTCTGTCTTCTTCCAGTCCCTCTCCCAAATTTCCCCTGGCCGGCAGTGAAACAGGGTGACTTAAGGATGCAGTTTACAGGTCTCTCATGAGACAGAAAGATAGTATCTTGGGCATCCTGGCACCTCAGGTACAGCAAATAGAGAAATGTTGCATAAACATGATCAGAGCTCCATGACAAAACCTAAAACCAGGTGAAAAGATTAGAATTGAGGACAGGATTTGCAAAGAGGGCCACAAATCTTTCAACCAGACCAGTAAGGCAGTGTCTTCAAGCTCAAAATAATTTGTCACTGGCAAGTGTACTTGAATTTAGCAGAATGCAATTCTCATTCTTTAACTTTTCTTCTTACTGTCTTTACTGCACAGGATTGGTTTGTGCCCACAAAACATTTCAGATCTGCAGTGTCCTACAGAAATGCTAAATAAAATCTTTAGCAACCTGTATTAAATACAAGCATTAATAGAAAACCTCAGTGGAGAACAGGCCTCCCTGTGTATAAAACATTAAATGAGATGGCTTTAGCTATACAAACAACAAAACCAAAAGGTCAGAATGGGGAACTGATGCAGAAAGCGGTTTCCCAGCTATCCCCCACCACATTATTAACAGAGCTAGGAATCAGAATTAACTTGCATTGAGAAGCCGTAATAGAAATTTTGTAGTCACCACCCACTGACAGCTTAGAAAAGCCCAGCCACAGTTTTCAGAGTGCAGAGAACTTACTTACTTCTGACAGTTAACAACCAGCTGGTGGAAGTCTGGCCTTTGGGGTTGAAAGCTGTACAGCTGTACGATCCACTGTCCCCCAAGGAGGGCTTCTCTAACAATAGGCAATGAATTCCATCTTCTTCATATATTTGGACACCTTCTTCAGCTTTAATAGGTTCACCTTCTTTGAACCACTCCACATCTGGTTTTGGTTTCCCTGAAACTAGACAATCAGGTATTTGAATTTTTATGAACAGGTATTCCCCCAGCGTAATTTCTCTCTTAGCTTTAGTGTAAATTAGGTATAATTTACACATACATAACTATATAAACCTTAATGAGCAACTAATAAACAGAATGACCTTCAAAAAGATGGTTTGATATTTCTGATCTTCCAGAACTCTTGGGCAGTCCATCTTGTAAAACAGAAAATACTTACTAACTTGAAAAACCCCAAGCACTTCTATCTGAATATTGTTCCTCTAAAAGACACAGACAAAATGGATGTGATGAGATATTAAAGGAGAAAGAAAGACATTTCTCCCCATTCCTTCCTACCCTGCTAAATTAGTTTCTCAGTGCACCTAGCGGTATTTTGCAATCGATGGTACCTACCACACTGAGACTGGTTATTCTGGGGCTGCTCAGCCTGAAGAACAGAAAGCTTGTGGGGAGTCTCATCAAGGTATATAAGTATCTGAAGGGAGAGTGTAAAGAAGAGGGAGCCAGGCTCTTTCCAGTGATGTCCAGTGGCAGGACCAGAGGCAGTGAAGACAAACTGAAACACAGGAAGTTCTGTCTGAACACTTTTGTACTGTGAGGGTCACTGAGCACTGCCACAAGTTGCCCGGAAATGCTGTGGAGTCTCCTCCCCAGAGATATTCAAAAGCCATTTTGATATAGTTCCTGGACAACCTGCCTCAGGTGACGTTGTATGTGCAGGAGTGTTGAACCATATGACCTCCAGAGGTCCCTTCCAACTTCAAACATTCTGTGTCTGGATATTCTTTTCCAGAGTAGGGTCCAAGTTTCGGGAAAGCAAGCAGCTTTCTAGGACAGTAAGCTTTCAGGGAGGAGAAGCAAAACAGCTGTGCCTTCACTGCCTGCTCTGACTGTGTCAGAGCTCTGGAAAACCAGATTTGGCTCCTAGTAGTGCTGAGGGAGGTCTGGCCTTCATGGGGCAGTTGCTAAGATGAGCAAAGAGGAGAGGTCAGGAAAGAAGGCCAGAAAAGGTCACCTATCCCATCCTTCACTTAATTTTAGCAAACAAGGCCCTCTGGGGCTTCCACCTTGCTGATGTTCCTTCCCAGCTCTCCCCATTTCATTATAGCAAGTGCTTAGCTTTGGAGGAAGATACAGACAGTAGAAGATGGCAGGGATATCCACAACAAACATATATACTGCAGGAAACCCTTCTGAATGGAGAAAACAGAAGGATAGGGGAGTGACTTAGCAAGAAGAGGAACCCTTAGCTAGAAACAGGGCCACACCTGATACAAGTGACTGGAAACAGGAAAACAAGGAATTCCTTCTTTTTGGAAAAAGGGAAAAAAATAGTCCCTAAATTCAGCTCCAAATTAATAAACAATTTGGAAGGGTGCAGATTACCATTACACCTACATATGGGGCAAAAATTGGAATGCTGATCGGGAAGCAGAAAATGTCCTTATTCTGTGAATTTTCTTCACTAGAAATGAGAAATTATTATTCAGAAAAGGTTCTCTCTCCTGCTCAGCAGAGAAAGAGCACATTGAAATCCACAGACAATTAGTAAAGAACAGTGGAGTTGGGAGAACCTCCAAAAGCTGGGGAAAAATTAATAATCAAGCCCTGAAGTGTCAAAGAACCCGGATGCTTCATAGTAACCATACAAATAACCTGGCAGCTAGAAGCCTCCTTAAGAGTGTAAGAGCATTTCCATTGTCCATTGCAACCAGGAAGCAGAGGTGCCTGTGACAGCAACCCTAGTCACCCTTTGTGGAGAGGATTCTCAGGAAAGAGAGTTTCTCGGATAACTTATTAAAGTGCACTAGGGACATTCCACTGTAACTTCCCTAAAAACACGTTGCCTTTGCATATAAGAGTTTGTCTTTGGGTCCAAAGCCAGGTATTCACTGGCTTCAATAAGAACGGAATGATCTCCTTGGTTTGTGTACAGTAGGGACTACATTTCCCTACCAGACATGTTCATGAATTAGTTAAACCTTGCAAAGCTTTTGAGATGCTCTGATGGAAAGCAATCCATGTTCTTAGTGCTAATATACCTGAAAAAAATCCTATTCAAATGGTGCCAGGATCTTTGGAATATCTTCTCCCCTCCTTACTCTCTGGGCTTGTGATATAAATTGTATTCTTTACTCATGAGGAAAGAACTATCAAGAAATGAAATAAATTACCATGGTTCTGTTGTGATTTTTTTTCCTCCAGAGACATAAAAAACAATTTCTCTCTCACTTGTGGGAACACTTCAAAGTGTGAATGTTATTTAAAAAAAATAGCAGAAAATGCGTCAAAATTATTTTCTACTAAAATTGTAATAATAATAAAAAAAAAGACAAGTGTTCCAAATCTACTCCCTGGATTCAGCAAAGTGCAGCTCTCATTACTCTTCTGAGAGGTTAAAACCCGGTCAAATTCTGCAGAGCAAACTCTAAACCTCCCTTTTAATTCTGACTTTATCATTTCAGCTGCTAGGAAGCACTTAGATCAGCACTGGGTCGACCAAATATGAGGGGTAAAAGTAGATGCCACAGGGGAAATGTAGTGACTGATTGCAGTTTCTTATCTGATCATTTTTTCGGCTCAAGGGCAATATAACTAATGACAGTTCTGGAAAGCTTACCATCCATTTTCTCTCTTGCACCTTCGTATCAGAGGCCCCAAAACTATCGCCTATGAAGAGTAGCATTGATTCCATCTGGGGAAATCTCAAATGAGAGAAGGGATAGATGCTACGGTATGGAATGATTTGAAAATTTCATTGAGAAGAGTATGGTGGAAAACAGATGAGATTCTGCATCTGCTTCAAAAAATATTTAGGAGGAGGGCAACTTGCAATGAAGAAGGAATTACTTCCCCACTTCCACACACAGAAGAAGAACCCGACTAACCCCAGGGCTCTTATAGCTTTCATCCCTTTACCTTTGCTCTTGAATTTAATCTCCTGGCCTTCTGATGCTTCCAGGCTCTGTGGACGGCTCTCAAACTGAGGGGGAATTCCTAGAGGCTCCCTCTTCTCCTCCATTACAGCCTTCCGGACTCCAGATCTGTTTTCTGCTTCTCTACTTCTTGGACTGACTTGCCCTGTCAGAGTTGGGGTTTGCTGAGTGGACAGCAGGGGCTGCACAGACCTTTTCCTGTCTTCACCTGGTCTGATGAAAGTGGCCTGGGATTCTGCCTTTGGTTCTGGTTGCAGTCTGACAGATTGTAGTGTGATGGTGCTTGAAGTTTTCTGCAAAACCTGGGATGCCTTTTTTCCTTCTTTAGGTTCTTGAGGAGACGCTGCATTGGATTCTTGGTGCTGTCCATGCTTAATGTCTTTGGCTTCTCTGGAAAAGTAAAAGGTTTCTTTTTTTGCTGACACCCTGTCTTTGGTTTCAACCATGAGTTCAGTGTTGTTGGATTTCAGCTCTTTAGCAATCCCATTGCTAGTTGCCTGTTTGAATTCTGAATTTTCAACAGCTTTGATGGTAAGTGTTGTTGGTTTTGATGGCATGCTGAAGGAAAATGGTAAGTTTATAGATATATGACACAGCATAAAGACTAATTATTATTATCAGCAATGATATAAATGCACAAGCCCTCAGCAAGAAGGTGAACTAATTAGCCCTTAGTTTCTTTCACACAAATTAAGAACATGGATGGAAGAGGTAAAGTGAAAAGCTTCATTAAATGTGGTCATTTGCTCAGACACTGTCTCAACTGAGGAGTTTCTGGCTGCAAATCCACTGCTCAGGTTCTAACATGTTCTGCGAGTCAAACACTAACCTTGCTTACACTGCTTTAGATAGAGAGCAGTTACGTGAGACCCTGGGATGACCAGGATACAACACTACTTTATGCTTTAATAAATTGAGGCTATGTATAATTATAGCTCAAAACACCACATTAAACAGTTCCCTAAAGGAAAAAGAAAATGTAAATTGTGCAGTGAATTTACAATTTCTAATTATGGTGTTTTGTAATTTAGGTGATTTCAAAAGAGGACTGATCAGGAAACTTGACAAAAGCCTAGGAGAGGAAGAGGGGGGTTGTTGTCAAAAATAATAATCAATTGACTGGACATAACAACTTCAGCTATGGTTTTATTAGGAGGAGCTTCTCAGAATTATGATGGATCTGCTGCTCAGTACTTTGAGGGCACAAGAGTAACTGACTAACTGGGGACATGAATCCAAGTTTCCTTCATTGAAGTTGGCTGCCCTGTCCACTAAGCTAATACCTGTAGAGCACTGCGTGTGTCTCACACTTTCAAAGTATTATTCCAAGTCAGAATTGGAACATATTTGAAATATGGGAAGTAATTTCTAGCCCAGCTCTGTTTTGCAATCCTTAGGGCCACTGACTTATTCTCTCAGGGAGATTCAGGATATTTATTGTGGTACTTTCTTCAGCCAGAGTTAAATGTACTACAGAAAAAATGCCTGTGAGATTTGCAGTTACAACTGTAAGATTTTTACATTTTACAAAGTATCTATTTTCCTGTGAATAAATGATAGAGGAGGCAAAACTATTCTAGAGAATCCAGTACATGTGCAGTTCTGGCTGTAGAGCTGCACAGTTCCATGTACACTAAACTTATTTTAAAGAATGTTCCTACAAGTCACACAGACCTGAAAAACAGGGTATCACAGCATTTTCAGATCCACTTTGCAGTGGCCATGGAGTTAGGAAAATGTAAACATGTCATCCTGACATTCCATCCAGGGCACAGATTAAACACCTTGAAGAGTGTAAAGCAACTGGCCTTCATGAAAGTGCCTTACATAGTCAGAGCATTTCATTCCTTCATTTTCTATTCATGAAGAAAAGCCATTTTACAAAATTATTTTTAAAAAAAATATAGTAAATTAAGTTTTAACATCTTGACAAATCCCTAAAATATGAAATTTTTTGTTTCTTGTTACTTAACCCATAGTTTTGTATGTGTTTTCAGGCAATAGCAAAGACCATGGCCATACTATGTTTGGCTTATGACAGCAAAGAACAAGCAGGTCAGTACTGATGATGCACTTTAAAGCTTTGGGACAATGCTGACAAGATGCATACAGGTTTTTGACTCCAAAAAGGAAGTTTGACCAATTGGTACAGAGTACAATTTCTCCTCATATAGATTTTGTTCAGATTATATAATTATTTGGCTACATGGGAAGCCATCTAAATTTTGCTTTCCTGAGCCAGACCAGAACTCTCTACTTCATAGTGTTGCCACCAGTTCCACCTACTATTTCACAGGAGTCTACCACGACAGCTGAATTTGGCAGTAAGAAAGAATCTCATTCCAAGTGAACATTTTCTAACTTCCAAATACAGACTGACCAAAAAAGATTTATCACTTTGTGAGAAAGGCTCACACAATAAATGTCAAAATTAGTGTACTGCAATTAAATAGTCTGTGAAAGTACTCCAGTAAAAACATACCATGGTGGCTGAGTGTATGGCTCAGTCTTATCTGGACCTGAAATAAAAAAAGAAAACCCAGGTAATTTATATATACAATACTGTACACAATTCCATAAATTTGAAAGATTTTAAGCAAAGAATATACTTAAGAACCTTCACTCTTCATACTTTCAATCCACTGAAGTCAAGATTGACTATCACCACATCTGAAATTTGGTAAGGTCAACAGCAAGCTGCTCAGCTGAAACACAAAGAGGTCTTGGTCCATTTTGAGACGTTGCTGGGTCAACTAATTTCTCAAGTTCCTTGAGAACTAAAGGTTCTGTGAGCCTAAAAGGCTCCTTGTTGGGGAAAGGAGTAAGGAAGAAATTACAATTGGGAGGCAGCTCATCAAATCTTACGGGAACTCCACAGAGGTTGTAGAAGTGGAGAAAGACAAAGCCATTTTTCCCTAGTTAACAGCACATGATGCAGCTTGGTTTCTCCTTGTCAGATCAAAGTTGAATCTACGTCATTGCCAGCTGTGAGACTAGAAGCTACAGTAGAAAAATGTGATAATGAATTTGCAAGATAATGATTTTTTGCAAGTTGTCAACAAATACTCCATAAAAATGCTTTCAGTGTCTTAGCTTTAGGGGAAAACCAAAAACATGTGATGGATGATATCCTGATTTCCACTGTGTTTTGCAAAATCCACATCTAAATGCTTGGACTTGCCACACCATTTAGAGTGACCAAAAGAATCTATTTACACGCACACAAAAGTTGCAGTGAGAGAGGGAAATAACCCATTGACTTCACTTCAATAAACCTGTCAATAAAAAGTAATAGAAATTCTTCACATAAAAATTAAAGTTGAAAAGAGACCGGATAAATGCAGAAGAGAAAGCTGAATGACTACTGGTTGCAGACAAGACAATACCATGCAACTCTGTCTATTAAAAGAACATTTTCCCCTTCCCTCTCTACTTTCCACTATAGGAACTTGAGGAAAAAATGTAGCTCTTGGAACAAGATTATCTATATATGAAATTACATGGATTCGAAAGAAAATGTAGCAATTCTCAGCCACCTGATTGTCTGCTAGCATCTTGCAGCAACCCCTGTGACCTGATTTAATTGATAACGAAAGAATTAGGTATTATATATTGTGGTTAGGTAAGTGGAATCATCCGGTTAGTCAAGTACATTGCAAGAGAGTGCCCTTTTTACTGACCTGTACTAATCCAAGAAAGAATGCCCGCATTATTCAGAGATGAAGCAAACATACACCACAACTGACTTTGTGACCCCAGTTCCGCACCATCTCTCGAGGCAGATGTACCCATTGCACAACAGAAAGCTCACCACTTCAGGGAGAGCAAGTAAGGATCAAGTTTCATGTTTAAAAAAAAAGGACTTACTGAACAAAATGGCCCTTTCTATAAAACATCAGTTGAATAGGCAACCTGTAGAAGCTCCTTCTACAATGGCTTCATCAGATTGGAACTTACAGATAAAAGGTATAGCTTTAAATAGTAAAAGCTACTTGTAGTTCTGAGGATCAAAATGTAAATCCTCTTGTTATATTTTTCATATCTTACAGAGTAACAGCATAGATATGAACTTAAAAATCTTGCATCAAAAAATTCACTGCTGGTTGTGTATGTAACCCAGTGATCTTATAATGGCAGCTGAAGCCAGCAGCTATTGCCAGCAGCTGTTGATTTAATTATTTAATTGGGTCCAGTGACTACTTGCCCACTGACTGACAAAAATCCTCTTTAGTGTGGTTGCTGAAGGCTGTGTGATTTTGAGGCTGCTGCACAGGACACCCTAAGAAGCATCAAACTACAAAATGAACTGTAAATGGTAACGCATATATGGAATAGAACATCCTAAATTATTTATACAAAGACATTTATTTCCTTTAACAGCAGGGAAATAGGGCAGGATTGGGAGCTGAGAACACTGAACTTTAATCTCATTAAGCTGTTTTTTTTTTTTACTCTCTTACAGTTTAGTGTTATGCTCCTTTACTTTACTTTCCTGGTTCCACAAATATAGATACAATTTTTTTTTCCCAAAAAGGAGCTGGTATAAATGTGCATCTGGTGTTGGTACTCAACAAATACAAAATTAATTACTGATTATAATGACAAGTGAAAGGTTTCCATTTGGTGAAATTAAAATCTATGTTCAAACCATATGGAGGTCAAAATCACAGCAAAAGTGAAAAGTTGGTTTTAAAGCAAGTTGTAACAAAGCATTTGAATAGCCTTTTCCTCATTAAACTAACACAATGTTTTCAGCTGTAGCATTCTCCAAGCTATCATTTATGCATCATTTAATGAAGAGAGAGAAAGATAATGGGGAAAAGCAAATGCTTATACTGAGAACACAACTAAAGATTTTAAAGGAATGTCTGTAGTTCACTTCTGCTCTCTTCTGTGTAAAATCTTTGCTGTACCTTGAACGGTGAGCTCTGCAGACACAGATGCCTTCCCAGCGCTGTTTACCACTGTGCACGTGTAAATTCCTGAATCAGTGAGCTGAGCATTTTGGATTTCCAAGAACTGGATGCCTGTTTTCTCAAACATGTTGAAACGCTCATTTTGCTGCAACTGAATATCACCCTGCAAATATCACAAGACACCATGAGACAGCTAGCTATCAATAAGAGTAGGGGAGCAAGAAATTTTTGGGGAAAACATCAGGCTAAAATGCCTTTCTCCGATCTTTTAGCCAAATTCCTTCTATGAATAATACTCAGATGGTATAAACAAAAAGCTATGTCCAAAAGTTGTATAATTCATATGTATACAAAATATATAATCTGCAGGAGGCTGTCTTCCTCTGCATTTTGCCACCCACTCATCTCAGGTTGGGTTTGGCTTTGCATTATTTACTATATCCATATTCCTCGAAAAATTTCTTTTCATTCTATGTGGGCTCAAATGAGTTTTCTGTTCATATTTGTTCCAGGAAGACAAACATCACACTTTCAAGCAAATACTTTCAAGTAGGGTAATAGTTCTCTATCCCTCAATAGCTCCTTTATGCTGCATTACTTCAGGAATTGGAAAAATTTTTGCTAAGAATATTAGATGATCAGAATGACAAATTTTGTTTTTAAATTCTATGAAATAATTGACCAACACATCATTTGTGAGCAAATCAGTGCTTCTGCTCCAGCACCAGCCATTAAAGAGGACTCCCTTGCTGTCAGGCACCACAGCTTTTCCTCTTCTAAATTAAGGAAGGGAAAGTGTACAAATATACAATCTGTAGGGCTTTGGTCAGTAAACATTATGGAAACTACACTGTTTGCAGATGCTGTCATTCCTGAAGTCTCTACCAACTCACTGATATCTCGGTGCTGTAACTCCTATTTGAATTAAAAATAAGCTAGTTTTCATGACAGGGGTTTGGCGGTGATACAGTAGGAGATTCTGTTCTTTGCAACTTAACAAGTAAGAAAAGAGGAAAGAAAACAATAAGCAGAGTAAAACATTTACACAAAAGCTTATTCATTAGTTCCGAGAAGTGCAATTTTAATTGTTTATAAAGCTTCCATGCTGTATGGAAGGTGGTCATGTGTTGGCTCTGCCCTAGCCAGATGTGGTCCAGCAGCCATGTAAATTCATATCCACGATGCTGAAATATCTACCACTCAAGCAGGACCCTGCAGTGCCTGGTGCTTCCAGACATGACCAGAAGCGTTGTGGGCCTGAGCTTGTTTGCAGCCAGCCAAAGCACATGCATGGTTACCTGTTCATCCATGCCTTATGAACAGGGAGGCAAAAAACATGCTTCACAACAACAACCTGCTGATAAAACTCTGATAAAGAGCAACATCACATTTATACTTTACAGAGTATATGAATTATTGAAAGACAGCTCAAAATAGGTGCTCGCATAATATCATGAAAGCCTAAAGAAAACCAATTTAACCAAAAATGATGGATTGAGGATAAGTTCAGGGGAGTGGTCTGGGTGTCTGCAGGCCAGCAACGGTATGACAACTGAACCTCTGGACAGCACGCCTATGGTATTTTACAGAATAATATATGCAGATCTGAAAGTATAATATGATTTTTAAGGACATAAACATGAACAGAACTCATGGAGCTGCTAATAACAAGAACTTTGCATACTTCATTCATGTGATCAGACGGTGAATGCCAGTTTATAGACTAATGTATTATAGAAGCTGACAATCAATCGCAAAATCTAACCTCTAACAAACTGCAAAGCTACGTATGAGGAAGTACCAAAGCCTAGATCCAAGCTGCTGGATTGCTAGTCCCTACCACACAGCCCTGAATAAAGAGAACTGAATGACAAATCCTGTTTTGCACTCAGTTGCACAACTGGAAAACCTGAGGGAGTGGTGGGACAGGACGCAGGCTGTTGTGGAGCAGCTCCATTGCAGACTGTTGTGAGAGCCAGCAGGCTCCGAAGAACTGACGGCAGCTGGAGGGAGAAGCAGTCTCTAGTTGGAGCTGCCAACTGAAGGGAATGTCTTAGTGAGTGCTTCCACAGCAAGAGGCTGTTTCTTTTCTGAGATGTACCCTGGCATTCTTGTGTTATAAACAACAAGGATAAGTCTGGAATAAAGCAGATAATGACTTGGAAGCACTCCTCTGCTCCATGAGCAGTCTTCTGAGTTTCTTTGTGGTTTCTTCTCCCCAGCCCCCAAACCTGGAGACTCCAGAATAAAATTAAAGCTCGGAGAAAAGCTTTTTTTTTTTTTCCCACTATACATAAGGCAAATGTCTGTTAAAGGCTGAAGGGGAGCAGGATGCCAACAGAAGAGTCATATATTTGGTCTTCCAAATTAAAGAAAGCAATTTAAATTCTCTATAACACTAATAGTTTCAGTAAAAGTGGTCTAATCTGTATAATATTTAATTATCACCTGAATGCTCTCCCCTTACTAACAAAAAAAAAAAAAAAGGCATTTGGAGATCTTGTCTATACCCAAAGGGGGCACTAAGACTTAAGTCTTCAGTGTCTTTTTATAGTCTAATGAATTTTAAATATTGCTTATTTATAAAGTTTTTTTTTGTAAATGACAGATGCTTACAATTCCCAGTTCTAACGCAGATCTGAATTTGACAACTCAGGTCTCCTTTATCTTAGGTCAGACACTTTTCTGCTACCACTGTCTTATCAGAAGTCAGACTGAAACAGCTGAACTGTTGTTTATCTGATTTGGATTTTTATTTTTTTTTAATTTGCAAAAAGCAATCGTGCATGCCAAACCCCAACCATATATCTTAATTCCTAAACAGTTAATTTTCTTCTCGATTCAATTTCATTGCTTTACAAACATCATCTTCATTCTAATGTATGGGTAAAACCCAATGTGAGTGGTACAAAAAAGGCAGATTATGAATGAGACACTGACACGGGTCTTCGGAAATACAGCTGTAATTTTCACAGGTGTCAGAGACTCCTCTATAACCACAGTGAAAGCATTAAATTCCTGCAGACCTTCTCTATAAAACAGAGATTATGATAATATTCACATTTCCCATCCTTTTTCTATTTCTCTTATCTAGTTAGTAAAGTTTTTGGGCAAGTATGTCCCATACTCGCTATTTTCATAACGGAACCTGGATCTTGTTTCAGATTATACTTTTGTACAAATATTTTCAACAATGAGACAGATAAAGGAGAAGTTTATACTGAGAAGGAAACCTATTATGTTTTGTGAGTTTATTCAGCATAAAAATGAGGAAGAACATGGCTCTCCCTGTATATAAATTCTCACCATGATAATTTGCAGTGTCAAGTGTATTTCGTCCTTTCAAGTCAGCAAATTTCAAAAGAGAAGAAAACATTAATTTTTTGAGAAAACATACCTTAAACCAAGTTACTTGAGGCTGAGGTCGTCCTGTTATTTTACATGAGAATTTGCCTGTTTGGCCTTCACGCACAACAACTCTATTGGGTTTTGTAGCAAACTTGGGTGGACTCTCTCCCCAGATGCTTGGCCTATTCTCCACAGATGGAACAGTAAGTCTTCCCCTGGAAAGGCAATTGATATCCTGGTTTTACAGAAGAACTGAAAGCTGTTGTGGTTAGAGCACACTTCAGGAAGCATCTTAGACTAGTGGTCTGCCAACAAGGGTATAGAATTGGTGGTAAATGAGATTGTAGTTACAAAATATTTTTTTTTGGCCAATGGAAGAAATGGAAATGCTGGTGGTGACTGCTCTTGACTCCTCATGCAACTGAACAGTATGATGCTACGTACCCTCATCCGGCATAACCCACATAACAGAACTCGGGGACAATTTCAGTTGCTTATGAGCAGAGCTGGGCAAACCAAATGATAGGAAACACTGCATGCATTTAGTTTTTTCCAGTTTCTGTTTCTTAATTGTCTCCTAATGGATTATTTGTGCATACTTGTTCACACATCTTTACCGTGCAATTTATTTTGACACTGAGGGCAATGACATAGCAACTTCTGATTTATGAATCAGCAACCTGTTTTTGCAACATTTCTGACATGTCCTGGTGAAGATTTTTGGTTTGGGGAAGGCTTCTGTTAGGAATCGCATTCACTACAATGTTTGCAACGCAAACATGAAAAAGGCACAAAACCAAAGTACACCCATCCTGGGTGAATGTCTACTAAGTGTAAGTGCCCAGCTCTACTTAAAAGGACGGCACAGCTGGGAAACGACACATGGAATGAACCTAGAGTGACATCAGTGACTACAGTCCAAAACCCTCAGTTACACAGCCGTAAAACATAAAACATTAAGCAGCATTATAGCAAGAAAAAAAAAAAAGGTGCAACTTCAGGTCTGTTAATGTCAAAGGGAACACACACTCTTGGCTCTGAAGCCCTGGTACAACAAAGACACACAGCAGATGGCAGATGGTGATTTTTTTTTTTTTTAACCTTTAATTTCAAGCAAACTGAACCATTTTCAAGGCCTTCTTTTCCAGATGGCCTTTTACTACATGCAAGTAAGATGTGTCAATACCTCACCATTTCTACCAGGTGTCAGATACTAAGAGAGACCACATCGCCTTAGTCCAAGGTGCTGCCAAGACACGATGGTTGCCATATAGGCAGCTCGAGGTTTCTAAGTAAGAGACAATACCTTAGTGAAAGGATTCACATGGACAAGAGGACCAGCAAAAAGTCTTGTGAGAGAAAGGTGACTGCAACACTTCATCATACAATTAAGTATCTGACAGCTTTTAAGGTCATCTTCCACATCTACCACTAAAGCAGAGCATAAATGTTTATTAAAGAAGTTTTTAGTGACCATCTTTAGGTGGTGTTTCTATATTTATATATCTATACACATATACTAACACATGACAAGAAAATCAACTACTAGCTAGCCTGCAGCTTTAAGGCTGTTTCCTAGATGTACACAAACTGAAATATGTTTTTTTTTTCTTTTTCCTCCTGCCTGATTATATAAGGTATAAACTTTCCATACCGTAAAATTATTAATACTGAAGAGGAGTAAAACACATGAGAATGAAAAATGAGGACAACCATTCTACCTGCCTGCAAGACAATGGATTAGGATAGTGCTTTGGAAAGTCTAAATGTATAACAAAACCTAACAGCAATCTTGACTGTCTTTTCTTGCTTTGATTATTTAACATGTGTGTATTTCTGTAGCACATTTGCAATACAGACATTACCATGTAAAAGCCTTCCTGATTACTCAGTTTCACTTACTATTTTCACTGTTGTAATCACAGCTAATTTTAAAGTTCAAACTATCTCTATTCTGATCACTAACATAATCAGGAGTGTGTATTTTTGCCTACATCCAATGCGACTTAGTCCCAAGGAATCAGAAATAATTCTACTTAAATACAAGCTACATATAAAGAAATGAATTCAGCTGTTGGAAGAATTAGGCCTAGGGCTTTTAAAACAGTGGCATTCACTTAATTGTAAATGCTTACTGATGTGCAGAAAGCAAATGACAGCAAGAAGGCTGCTCTGTGTGCCAGCTCAGATCACCCCACCGACCCATTCTTGCCAACGGTTACTCCAAACCATTCTTGCTAACAGTTACTCCAAACTGGAACAATTCTTTCTTCTGGACCACGGTTTACTAACTGTGTCGCTTGGAAATACTTTAATTATATGTGAGAGAATGCTGATTTCAGTTGCTTTTATTTCTTACTGATGACTCCTAAAGCAGTATTTGCTCTGGCTTTAGAAGAAGACTGTCAGGTCTTGAAAGGTGTGGGAAAGTATTTCTGAATATCAGAGAGCAGAGACAAGACAGTGCAATATTGCAGCAGAGGAGCGTGCGATATTGCAGATACTAGCAGAATGTTCTCTGTTTTCAGCCAGATTAATTCCTGTCAGTAGGAGGGAGCAATAGCTGTATCTACTTATGTCTTCCTGACAGCCTCAGCCATTTTACTAACACAGCAGCTCTGGAGAACTGAGTCATTAACCACCAGGCTTTACTTTCCTCCATTACCTCTGATTCTTGCACAGGTAAGGAGTCTTGGGAATACATTTCCAGTGAGGAAATACTGGAACTGGAGAACTAGACAAGAATCTGATCCTTTTTGACTGGCCCTCAAAGTGAATCAGAACTAAAGACATAATTCAAGAGGCACTCAGAATGCGGAGAACTGGTTGTTCTTTAGCAAGTGTTATTTGTTTTCCTGCATGTTTAGGTGTCTGTTAAACAATCTCAAAGCCAGTGGACTCCTTACCCAGGGGTTTTGGCACAGGACGGCAGGCTGTATTTCTTCAAGGAGTTTCCTGTAAGCAGAAAACAGGAAGACAGGAGTTTTGTCAAGACCATTGGGAATTACAGATACTGAAGATTAGGTAAATGTGCATTTCTCCAGGTTTTGGACATAAAGGAGGAATACAACACCTGCAGTATAAGGTTATGTCATCTGTACTCCAAAGTCAGGCTCTCCAATTTCAAAAACAAGTTTCAGCAGAGTTACCATCTAATCCCTAGCCTCACTAGTAACAAAACTTCAGATTATTCATGCAAAATTATTTTTAAACAAGTGAATGAAACACTGTGTCTAATTTTTATGCTGCAGCACTAATTCAAATTAAGATATCAAAAAACGGGTTTTGGGCTCTGAAAGACGTCTTGACTTTACTTGGTTTGGTTTTTAGTCCTGTGCTAGCCGACACCACCTTTTCTGTAAAATGATTGTTTTTGAAGCTCAATACTTCATCACGTTTGCTGGGGTAAGCAACAGGGAGATGTGTGCAGAGTCGTGTAAGCTCAGCGCCATCTACTGCACACAGCACTCCTGGGAGCTTTGGCACATTAAAAAAAAGGGTAGTGACCTGGGTTAGATCCAGAGTGCAAGCATGAAACGAACAACTCTGATAGCTGTGAAAAAAATTTCTTCTAGAGACTTATAAGAATCTACATTACTGTCATATTTGATAGCCATGGAGGACTATGAGCCATGGAGCCATGGAAAGATGAGATTGTGTTTCAGGCACTCATTTTTTCAGGGAACAGTCAGCCCCACTTAGACATCTTGCCTGAGAACAGGAGAAAATCTGCACTTTGCAATCTCAATGCATGGAGGAATTTTTAGAATAAAGAATTAGAATTTTTTAGAACAAAGATTTTTAGACTAAAGACCATAAATACTTAAACTCTGAGAAATTCAGTTATTTGCTACTGCCATGAAATTGCTTTTAAACTGCAGCAAAGCCCAGGTCAGAAAATCTGATATAAAAAAAGCTTTAAAAACATCCTCCACCTCCATGCAAGTTGTCACAACTTAAAACTGGGGGGAAAAAAAGATTTTGCATAATTTTTACAACAGAAGGCAGTAACAATCATGCCAGACCTATGCATATTTCAGTATGTACTCTAAGCATCTCTGTTAGAGATTTTGACTCTGAATAAACCCTAATGCTGATTGTTTCAGGACTGCTACATATTTTTGCTTTGCTTCAAGAATTCAACACAAAGTTGTGACCTGAGGAGCTTTGATATTCAACAGATCTTTGACATGACCAAATTGCGAAGAGAGAAGTAGTACAATTGATTTCATCCTTCCCTGGCTTTGTGTCACTCTTTACATTTTAAATTTGGCAGTTTGCAACTATCTAATATGCAGATGTTCTCTTAAAAATTCCTGGGTTTGATCTTGGCTGTTTCCTGTGACATTAAGCATGCAATTACAACCAGGCGTTCAGCTTAGCAAATGGAAGCATGGATGGAGAGTTCCAGAAACCCACTGCCTCAGTGTGCCTGTCTGACAGGCTGTGAAGCAACCAAGATTGCCACCATTTTAACTGTCTGAGAGAAAATACTGCCTTTCCAGGCCTTTGTTTCTGTCCTGAGTGGTGGCTTCCATGAAAATGGCAAAGTTTATAGCAAAGTCTTTAAAGCTAGCTCTTTTGTTACCCGGGCATCATCATACACATCTGAAACTGAACGCACACTTTTTCAAGCTATAGACATGTGGTTTATGTCTTAAACTGAAATGCAATTACTTCTCACACCAATGAGAAAGTATGTTTGTCCAGTTGTGATTTTGCCCAGACAGTTTAACACACTTTGTTCATTTAACTAAACTCTATAATCATCACAACAATAATATAAGTATCCTCTTACCTTCCACTGTCAGTTCCACTGTCACTTGACGAACCCCACCATCATTTGCAGCCTCACAGGTGTATTTGCCACCATCACTTTCCTGTACACCCTTGATTACCAAGCTGAATATCCCTCGAATGCTGCGGTCCACAATATAATGGTCTCCCTCTGGGACAGGGTGCCCATTTCTGTACCATGTGATCTGAGGTTCGGGATAGCCTCTGACCTGGAAAGATGTGAGAGAGAGTGGAGAAAGAAGGCAAACAGAACAGATGATGGTATTAGGAAGAAATGCTGGACATTTAGCAATGCAGTGGAAAGTTCTTGACACAGGAGCTGTTAAACACATACTCTTTGCAAGCCAAATGGCAGAACATAATAAAATGAAAAAAGCTCTTGGATAAGTTAAATTGCTAAAATTGTAAGACTAGTCAGGCAGACAGATACCAACACAGGAAAGTTTCCCACTATAATGGTTTACCTGCAGAAGTACAGTGATGGTGCCAATGAAGAATTCTGACACCTGGGTCCCCATTGTTGGGAGACTCAAGGGCAGCAGTGCTACCATACCTCTAAGTAAGCAAGACTGCAAAGTATCCAGACCAAAAATTTCTAGCATGGTTGCCAAGGATTAGGTGTATATTGTAAATCTGTATGGAGCCGTCTAGGTTTCAAATGTGCTGAGATATAGTAGCTCCTGACAATATATCATGACAATATCAGACGCATAGCAAATTTTGTCTTGATCTTGAAAAGCAGAAGATAAGGGTATAATTTGAGAAAGTGTCATTAAGGGTCATTCTCATGTTGTATTGGTAGGGGGACTATAAAGACCTAGAGGTATTCACACAAGCACACTGCTTAAAAGGCTTTGTGGTCTACTGGTAGCCCAAAGAGGATTTTTCAACAAAATGAACTAGTCCTGTGCTCTTTAAATAACAACCATATTAATATATGCTTGCCTGCTATGACATTAATGATACCTTCAGATTTGCAGGCAGATTCTCAGTTGGTACAACTGAGAATGGAGTTATTGGTTTCAATTGAGCTGTTGAAACCTGCTGAGGATCTGTGTCTTTCATAACAAAATGGGAAAAGCAGTCATACACCAGTTTCCACCAAAGAATTAACTCCTCAGGCAAAGGTTCCTCCTCTGCTTTATGAGAGATGCTATCCTCTTTGAAGGTTGCTTTAGTATGTGTTAACTGTTAGCACACCTCCCCAGTCATTGTAACGACTCCTAATTACAGTATTTCCCCTTCTTTCCTATTCCCCCACTCTGATATGTTAGCTCTCCATCCCAATGCTTTGATCCTTTGCCTACATGTCATGAAGTAACCGAGTGGATCAAGACGAGCTGGGATGAGTAATAGTTGTGGCTGTGCTTGCTCACTGGGAAAGGAACAATGTTGCAGTTTGAACTACGTTATCAAATCTTGGCAACTGACCAGGAAGTCCCTTCAACTTCCAGGTGGGCAAAATATTGATGATCTGTCTTTATTTGAAGAAGTCTCGTTTGGGGCTTGTGCAAGTTCCAATTCTCCTCTCAGTTTCCAATCCACATTTCAGCTCTGCTTTCTTCTGACTGCACAGCACTTACTTTCCAAATTACAATCTTTAGCCAACCAACCTTACCCATTCCTAGGTTCTCTTCTTTCAAAACCTTTCATTTTTAGTTCAGTCCCACCTCACTCCAGCTGGGTTTCTCATCTGTTGGAGCTTAACCTACAGCTGTCAGAAATTTTTCTCTTTCCTTTAATTCCTTGGGTATCAGTTCAAACAAATTAATTTTGCCAGTGATGTGGCGACCCCTTCTTCCTGGCACTATTTACTTAATAGGACATTAGTGTTTGCCAAGAGCATGAATTTGCTGAATAAGCTGGAGAAACTTTCCACTTCTGATACAAACTTCTCAAGCTCTTTCTGAGTCTATCTTTACCTAAGAGCCATATTCTATAGGGAATACATTGTGGGATCCTGCACGATGAGGAGTTGATTGCTGTTTAAAAATATCACTGCATCTTCCTAAAGCTCTTTGTGGCCATGCCTTTTCTTTCCTGTGCCTTCTGAAAAACAGCAGCTCCTACTCAACTATGCCCCCTAACACTACTCCAGCATATTGGTTTAGTGCTCACTCAGAGGGCAGGCTCCCACCAATATCTTTCTCAGCACATCTCATTTTCAGAAAAAGGGAGTTGTGAAGCATGAACATGAGATTTTCAGAGTAGTGTAGCTCTTGTTATTTGATAAAGTGCTTACTGGTATAGAAACTGACTTGTACCAAACAACGCTTTACTTAATATTAACTTGTCCATGCCTTCCTGCCCGTCTTTTCATTTTAGGTTAAGAAACCAATAGAGAGATTAATGACTTACCCAAAGCCAGAGAGTAGATTAGAATAGAGTTTCTACCTCTCATTCTTGCTGGGTATATCACTGGATATTAAGATTTCCTTGAATTTGAAATATTTGAAGCAAAATGACTTTGAAACTGCTATTTCAAGTAAAATAATACAATAAAATGACGGAGTAGCACTTGACCTGGTATGAAGCAAGAAACACCTTTTCAGTGCATTACATTGCAACCTCTTTACTAGCAATAGTCTAGCCACATCTGTTTACAGCTGCTAAGATTCTGGCCTGTGAATACAAGTCATCAGTTACATGTCACCTAATACTATTTTTTCCAGTTCACAATCATTCCTTCTGGTGTATTTTCTTCTATATATTTTTCAGCTTCAAAGCTCCCAAGCATAAACCTTCCATCACTTATCCCAGGGAACAATCCCAGGGGTTGAAGCAACAAGAAACACCTTTTTTCTATTTTTCTTTTTGTTTTATCATATTCTGAAGTCCCTCTTGGACCACACAGGGCCATTTTTACCTGACCCCTCAAGCTGTGTTAGGCCATTACACATGCCCTTCCAGTGTCACATGGCTGAACCTACATTAAGTATTTTTCCATTTCTTCCATGTGTGTTTATTTTATGTTTGCTATGTCTGTATTATTTTGTTCATCCACACCTCTACACAGAGGAAATGCCACAGAGAAAATTACAAACACAGGCGATCAGCATGCCATTTCCTTTCAAAAGGTTGAGTCATTCCCTTCCCAAACTCTGTATTGTTTTTCTTTCATTTTTTGTCAAAAATGATATGATAGGAAAGCAGAAGTTTACAGAATTGCTCTGTTGCAAGGATTTATTTCAGGTTTGGGTTTGGAATGTGTTTCAAACTAAGCCAGCCCTCTCTGAAATACATAGTCTTGCCATAAAAGTGTCAGGGACTCTTAGACGAATCACTGGTTACTAGGTTTTGATCCTAATGGATCAATTCCAGAACTGCAGCAGGTTTTATATTCCTCCCTAACCTTTCCAGAGCTCACTAAAAACATCTGCCTTGAATAAATCCACAGCAAAGAGAAATTTATCTGCTTATTTAATGCCCAGCAGCAGAAGGCTATAACCTTTATTTACAGTTTGGCCTGTCTGAGTATTGCCAGTCCCAGTGAGGCTACAGCTTTTCTTTACCTGCTCTACAACACTAACAAGTGGAAAACTGACAGCAAGCAGCAAATAACCATTGTATTAGCCCAGACATGAGTTTTGAGTTTTTGTCTGGACCCATCAACTGCTTAGAGTCTTCTTGGAAAAGTCTGCTAAAGTAAAACAAGCCTTCTGCTCGATGCATCAGCTCAGCAAGAGGAAAGAGCTGAGAGAAACCCTGTTGCCTGTGCAACTTCCAGAGTTAAGATTCAGTTCTGCATCTAGGTCTGAGGAAACACTATTGAAAAGGGATGGTGCTAGGTTCCCAAAGAAAAGAAATGAGAAAGAATACAACAAATCTGTACACTGAAGGACAGTATTATTAAAAACTGAGCTGCTACGAAATAGTCCCAATTGCCACAAACCTAAAGGCATTCAGTGGCCATCAATGCCAATATATTCAGTGATCCTTTTTCTTGTTTAAAAGTATAGGGAAGATTTTCTAAAACTTAGCCTATATCTACATTCCATAAAAGAAGTTTTTATATACCAATTTCAGAAAACCATAGGTTTGCCTACTTAAATGCATCACAGTTGCAGTAACAGTTTAGGGCAGTAAGATGCACTCTTTTAAAAGCACTCTCGTGCTTTTAACTTCAAAGTCATATCCTGCTTTGTAATAACTGTTGCAGGCTCCAGTGAGGCTAACAATGAATGCAAACCCACAGCATCCAAAAGAGTCAGCCAGAAGTGACAATAAACCAAAGCGTAAATAACTGTGAAACACCAATGGCGTGTGTACTATTTCTGATTGTTGCTCACTTTGACTGTAACACCTTAAGACTACTGGAAATGATGGCACACGTTACATGAAATATTCTAGCATTACGTACCTTCTACTGGCTGAGGTGTTCAGTCATTGATGTTAAGGACTAGACAAATGTCGCATGTTGCTGCTCAAGGTCACATCAACGCACAAGTATTGAGATCAGGAAGGAAACAGCTATCAAAAGAATGTCCTGGTTTGCAAAATTCCCCCAAATTACATCCTATATAGATAGGCACATTGAAAGTTGTACTAGGACTGGCAATGATAGAACTGTTATGAAGTTGCTATTCAGAATAACTCCCCTCATAGAGATGATTTCATATGCTGCAATATGAATTCCACTAATGACTAAAATTCCTCTCAAGAGACAATCATTCTCCCATGAAGTCAGAATTTTAAAACATCCAGATTCTGTCAGCATGTAGCTTTCAGTTGTGCTGCTATTTCTATAGACTACCTTCGCTTTTAATTCCACGAAGTGCAGAATTAAGACCTGTGAATGTTAAGTATTCAGTCATTGAAAAAAAGGATCAGTTGCATTTGGGTAGCTCAATCCATCTCAAAAAAAAATTTGAATTTACCTTTGAAAGACAGAAATGTTCTCTATTCACCTTTTTATATGTCACACAGTATTTAAGATGTAGCTTTCAACCCAATTTGCATACCTTGCTGATTTTTGCAGAAGGTTGTCCCCTTTGTAGGCTGTTAAAGACTAACAGAGTAAGTAGGTAGTATTTAACATCCTAAAATAAGCAGGTTTTCTGCTCCTGCAGCTAAGTGATACTGATTTTTGACACATGGTTCTTAGCGAGAAGAATTTGGTATCAAAACTGCCCATTTATATTTGAGACAGAAAATTACAGAATATGCTTCTTAGAGAAAATGTATGGGAGTTTTTGTTGTTTTAATTAACATGTGCACTGATAAACGGTTACACAAAAACAGACTTTTCCACTTGTCTTGAGACTTTAAGGGATATGTAGCCCTTGAGGCTATGAGAAGTGATGCTCTTAGCCTGTATCTCATTCATTGCAAGCCAGAGAAATAATTTATTGAAAATGCTGATGGTTAATATTGTAGCTAGCACATTTATAGTTAGACTGTAGTTTCTGGAAGCATTAAAACAACATGAAAACAAAGTTTGCATGACCAGGGTAACAAGTCTTACAAGAAGAATGGCAGTAACGAGAAATGTTTTCTAATGCATAAAAGTTCCTGCAAAGCAGAAGAGAAGAAACCGTTTCCCACATCCACAGTGGACGGGGCACTAGACGCAATAGACATTTAAGAGAAATTGGCCAGTAGATTGGTAGATGATGGCTGACAGCAGTGACCTCCTTTAGAAGAACAGCAGGTGTTTTGCTTATTTGGCTGCCTGCCTATCTTAACATTAAAGAATGTCAGAGAGTGAGGTAACTTTTTGAGAAGGGTTTGTAGCCTATCTGTTCCATGACCACCTTCAACCAGAAACCAGTCATTGCTGGGAACTACAGCTTAGAAAAGGCCTCTGATATCAGAAGTTGCAAAGGGATAAAAAGAGGATAGGCTTAGTCATAGCTGCCAGATGTTACCATTGAGCTCCAAAGTGTATGCTTTGGGCAAGAACATTAGAAGTCACACCAGGAGGAGACGTCAAGGGAGATGTGGAAAACTATTCAGAAACTCTGACAAGCTTTGACCTTTATTCTGCTACCTGCAAACAAAAGCCTGGCCCAAAAAAAGAAGGGACTTGGCCTAGCAAATACTCATTACTAGCAGGGCGTAAACTGCTTGCACCTTTTGCAAAACTTAAGGGTATTGATCCATCAGATTGTATCAAGAAATTAGCAGAGGAAATGCGATTAAGTAGCACTACAAGTTTTGTAAGTGTAATTCTACTTAAAGAAGTGAAGATATAGGAAAAAACAATGTATAGCACTTACACTTGAAATGCAGTAGAAACTGTATAGTCTACATCTTCTTCCAATGTCTAGGTATCAGCAAAAATGGAACATTATTCACTTTATTGCAGGTTATGTATCAGATGGGCTCATCTGAAGGTCATACAGTTGAAGGCTCTCATGCAGCCCCAAGAGATTCAATCCAGACAGTAAGAGCTGTTTTGTGGAATGTGGCTCATCCTAGGTCCTACAAAAAAAGAGGTGTTTCCCATAGTCACCAGACTCTAACCAGTGTCCTCAATCTTCTTTGAATCAAGAGCCAAGAGTTTTTGGACCTGGACTTTGATCAAAAGACTTGTGAGGGGAATGAAGTACTTCAGAGCAAACTTAGCAGAAGATGCTAAGAACTTGATATACTGCAACACATGCTCTGTCCATGTGGACAGAATTGTGCTCTCTAACAAGAAAAAAAAGCCACTTCTTGATGTAATAGTTCATACTGAAGTGAACTCTTAATGTCAGTCTTAGGAAAAAAAGTACTACAAAACTGTGGAGACTACAACATGAATATCATGAATACAACTGCACCTCATGGGTGGTATATTTTTATTTTAATTTAGATTATTTGGTTAGTGTAGGTGGGAAACATGGTTCTGGCCAGTGCAGCTCTTTTGCAAGTCTTGTAACAAAGCTTCGGTTAGGCTCAAGCTGCAGTTTGCTTTAACAAATGAACAGCAGATGTTCTTGATAAAGGAAAGTGGACACGACACATTGTTAAGCTCCTTCTGAGACTTTAAACACACAAAAACCATATCTCAAGAATAGTTTATCCATTTTAAAAGCTTGGTTCCAAAACAGAGAACTTGTCTGGCAAGGTTAAACATGAAAATGTTAAATATTTGGAGACCTTGCAAACAAAGCAAATAACCTATCTCTTCTACAGAGCAATCTAGAATCTACAACTGCCTCATTTAAAGCAAAACTGAAATACATACTAGGGCTAAACATAGCTCACTTCAAAGCATTACCTGTTGTTCGTACAAGAAACAATAATGGTCTTTCTGTAAACCTTGGGTATGTTTTTGTTTAAGCGTTGAACTCTGGTACACTACATCTGGTGTTTAGGTTTCTTGTTTCACATGCACACAGTCCTCATAAATTAGTTCTTTGGGTGTAACCGTAACTGGAACACAACTCTGAAGACATAAGTCTTCACAACTGGCATGTGCAATTATCTGTTTCTTCTCTCAAATGGTGTGGAGCAGGGAGAGAAGAATGACAACATGGGCCTTCAAACAGGCCATTGTCTTGCCAAAAAAAACCCACAATAAAAACAAACAAACAAAAAAACCCCCAAAACAAACACCCAAAACCCCCAAATCCCAACCAAAACCAGTAACAATAAAAAAAAAGAATCACAAATAGAAAGTAGAATCAAATATCTGTAAAGTACCACCAAATGCTACAACTCATTCTTCAGGCACCCATCCCTGGCAATCACTCCATTCTTTTCTCAGGCAACCTCAGACCATCTATAGTTATGTTGAGCTCCTTCTCCAGTTTACAGCTATAGAAGTTTCAAACCCCAGACATTTTGTTTGTTTTTCATTTGTTTCAATGAATAGAAAACCTTTGCCAAATCGAACTCCTTAATATTTCTAATGTTAACACCATGAGGGAAGGAAACCTAATACTCTTTTAGTCTCGAGTATGAAGATCACATGCTGCTAACATAGAAAATCAGCAAGATTTGTCATTGTCCCGTTTGCCCTGAGAGATATGGAAGAACTACCTGGAGATGTAACTCACAGAATTCAATGCAAAGGGTAAGAAGATCCAGAAGGTACAAAGGGAATTAGCACTTTCTTCCTATTTATTAAAAGCTGTTCCTTTAAAATTATTATTTAGATGCAACTGATAATGTGCCATATGAAGTTCTTCCTACCCCCATGGAAAAACCTGTGGCCCAGTTTTAGAAGATGCTGAGTAATGCATAGTTTTCACTGACTTAAAACGTGATAGCAAGTGCTGAGCACTTTTGGCTCATTTTGACTGCTATACCCAACTATGGGGATATGAATGAAAACTGGTATACGTTAGTTTATTTTTAAAAGTCTACTAAAACCCCCACAATATTATAAACCTACAAGGACCAAGTTCAGATTATGAATCCTGGATCTAGACTGGAGATCATGGGATATAATCACAAGAATTCAGGTGAGACAGAAGCTAGGGGAAAGGAAAGAGTTAAAGGATTCTCTCAATTTTTACATGACTGACCCTTTCACAGAGTTTCACTTTGCTGTCTGGCAACATGCAAGGGTTTCTGCAGGAGCTTGGCAAGAAGTCCATTCATCCTAGAAAGTGTGGAATGATTTGATCACGTGGAAGGATAACTCTGCCGTGCTTTTGTGCTTATTCCCTCCCTGACACGAGTACTGAGAATCTAGAATTCTGCAGCAAAAAGAGAAAAGTTTATCTTATACAAAATTCTTTGAGTCTGATGAAAACTCATTAGATCTTGCTTCATTAATTCTGCAATGCTCCATTTGGCTGGAAGCATGCTTTCAGTTCAGATCATAAACCAATGCTGGCATTACAGGCACGCTACTTAGATAATCTAGAAGACACATATATGATTGGGTCTAGTGAACTCTTGGCACACTTCACAATTCCTAATTGTCTGAGTAGGAATTCAGGTACCCAAGGACAAAACTTCCATCTTAAAATGCACAAAGAAACATACACAGAGAAAACACATACACAAACATTGTCATTATGGTGGTCACAGGCAAAAGATGTTACAAGAAAGGAAAGGTGCCCAAATTAGTAATGCACCAGAGAATTCATGAAAAACAGAAAGCTTCTTTGCAAGGAGAACACTTTGGACCCTACATTTCTGCGAAGCTTTACAGAAATTATACAAATAAAGCTGGTTTGGATTTTCCATCTGAAAATTTTGAGTTATGAGATGCTCACAAAACCAGAATTGCATGTACTGGGAATTCAGAAAACAGCCAGAAGATACACTCTGGAGTGTACAAGCCTCATCAAGTGCAGTACCTTAGTACATCATTAGGGCAGGCTTAGGGGGGCCTCCCAGACTGCGTACAAGGCACTGTCTGGTTTAACCTTGTTTGACATTTTACTGCAGCTTTCTACTTTTTATATTTTGCAAAACAGCAAATAAACATCCTTTATATGCTTCCATGACATCCATGATTTTTTAAACCTGTTTAAAATCCTTGTCTGCTTGTATTGTTCAAGCTGTTTATTAATCGTTGTTTTTTAATCGTTGCTTGTACGAGGAGCCATGAAATACCTCAGATAATCCTTGTCAAATTTTCTGTCTCTTTTCTAGCCTGAGATAAGGGCTCTACTGCATGTAGCATCCAAAATGTGGGAACTCAAAGATTTCTAGATTGACAGATCAGACGGTTGGGGCTTTTTTTCCTTCCAATTCTTTTCTAACACTGTTTGCTATTTTTCTCACCTTGAGCTGATTAGTCAGAGAGCTGTTCAGGGCAAGGACTCTCTTTTGAATAGCAATAGCTAATAAAAGTTGATCTAAGTATCTTTTATTTTTCTACTTTGTACTCAACAATGCCAAAGAGCATTTGATGTTTTATAGTCCAGGCACCAAACAGAACGAGATTCTTCTGCAGATGGCATCCCACCAATTTTACTTTTGACTCTTTAAAGTAGTTCTCCATTATCTGCAAATTTTGTTTTCTCACTATTCAACCCCTTTTTGTAGATCACAGAGGTGCTGAACACTACACACACCACCACAGTTCTTTAGGGGAATCAGCATTTATGGTACTCCCAGCAGGGAAGAATTTATGACCTATCCGTGGAAGACATGGTCTGCTAACTGAAAAGCAGACAGCAGCTGCAGATCATTTCTTCTTCAATCTTTTACATTTAATCATATTTTTTGTAAAATTCAGTGTGAAGAGTTCCCAGAGGTGCATGGAGTATTGGCTTTGTGCTCTGCCACCAGAGTATAGCTGTTGGAATAAAGCATTGCTTTCCCAGGTACCATAACATTTACAGGTCCATTTGTCCTAAATTATTTCTGAAGCACTCAAGTGGAATTTCAGAACAGCACCGGGTGTCAAGCTCCTTTCAGTGTATTTAATTTCTAAGTTCAAACACCAGCCCCAATTAATGCAGCTCTTAAGAAAATGCTTAAGCCCTACTTACGTCTTTTGGAAATAATCACATGCATAGGTGCTATCCTAAATTAGATTTTATTTAATTTAAAGAATAAGTTTAAATTTATTATATTTAAAGTATGATTTTTATAGGATTCTTCAGAAAGCCCCCAAATAAACCGAAACATCATTCAGATGAAATACAGAACGCTGTCAAGGTGGACTCTACCCTTTCGTAGCAGACATGAGGGGAACACACTGTACAGAGAAACACATTTCTGTGTAGCTGCAATGTCAATCACCAAGCGAATGAGAGGTTGTAAACCTCTGTTACACTAATGGGGGCATTTTCACACAGGTGTTGCAGTCTCAGAGTGACAGTGGTTTTTTGATGGAGCTTTAATAAATCATTCTACCAGCAGCAACATCTGCCTTTTTACTTTCCCCACACTGTAGCCAGCTGACCTGTAGCCATTAAGTGCATGAAGAGAGTTTTATGCAAGCCACCCATATAGTTCACCTGGACTTTTTTTTGCCCTACATACAAGTTTTCTGAACTTAAGATGGGATTATAAGTAGGCCGAATCTCTGTCCATCTTCAGATCTATTATTTATACTTAGTCATTGTGCAATTTTTCCCCTTTTAAAAAAAGTTTGTCTAGGTCGGCAATTCAAAAGCAGTCAGACACCATAAACCTTGGATAAAGTCTAGGAGAAAGCTTAGGCTGGTTCCCCCATTGCTACTCAGATGCTGTCCTGGTTCACTCCTACTCGCTTGTAGATGTTGCATATTTTTAAGAGTTACACTGGCACACAAAGATGATGAGGTCTCTGCAAAGTGGTGAAATTCTGACACTTTGTCAAAGCAGAGGCGTGCAGCATACTGAGTTATGTACAAACTGAAGACAATTTCAGTTCCAAAATAGGTAGCTGTCATGTGGGAAAGTGTCACTCTGACTTCGTGGCTGAGGATCTGAGACGTGGAGACACCCAGAGATTTTGCCCAACTCATACTAAAAGAAAATTAGCTTTCCATATTTAGTAATGTTAGATCAAATAATCTGACCACATATTTCCTCCTTGCCAACAAATTTGCTGTTGTAGCAGTCAATGCAAAGACTGAGGTGAAGCTGCAGCACAGGAGGGCAGCTGTTCTTAGCCTGAAACATGACTGAAGCCATCAATATCATATGAATGTGTTCATATAAAACTATCAAAGTGCACAGTATCAAGTAATAGTAAAGAGAGTCCAGACAAAATAGATCCAGAGGTCCAGAGTCTTGGTAGCAAAATAAGAATCATGTAAAATAGTGTTAAAAATAAGAGAATTTTAACCTGCCACCACAGGAGAATGTGAGCAACGTAATAAGATACAACTCTGTCAGCTCTCAATAACTTCAATACTGTCATACAGCTCTGCAGAGTAGAAGTGTCTCTAGAATGGGCCAAAAAGACAAGGGCAAGCACAAGAGGTCTCAACAAAACAGGGAAGATAAACTTTGCAGCCCTCTCTTGGGTGAAACTCTCATCAATTTTAATGAGAATTTTCTCTGCTTTTGAGTCTCTCCTTAAAGAAAAAAAAAAGCAAACTGCAAAGAGGAAGCTTTCTTCCCATGGACCAAATGATGTTAAGGCCTTTTAAAAAGTGTTACATTTTATAAGGTGCTGAATAGTTTGAATAGCTTAAAATGCCAAAAAATGCAAAGAAATAGCTGATCTCTGTGTGTGGTTATGGGTCATTTAGGATTATGCAGTAAGAATGTAAATGACTTCAAAGGGAAACAACTGTGGCTGCTGAATGGAAATAAGGCTCTTGCTAATTGTTCCACATAGCCCAGTAAGCCTCTAAAATATGCTGTCTTCCCCTATGCTTCTCTTCCTCCCCATCTTTGGTGATTCTGAATCAAGATGTCTGTCAAATATTACTAAATGGAGCAACTCCTTTAAGTCCGTAGCAATGAGTTCAGGAGTGTGCCAGAAGTTTTCTGATAGGATCAGTGTTCATTTCAGAGCAGCAGCAAACTTTGCTACAGAAAACAAGATTTTGAAGAATCAGACCAGAATTTCACTGTGGTGTGAGAGCTGTCAGAACAGGAGCAGTTCATTCATTTCTGCTTCAACGGGACAGCCTGATTTACTGTGTTTACTGCAACTTTTGTTCATTAATTTTATTTGGCAGCACTAGAAGAAAGGCTGAAACATAAAACAGTTTAACACAATAAAAATAAATTGTTGGGAGACTGTCTCTCCTAACACAAAAAGCTTAGTTTTTAACACCTGACAAAGATTTTTACTTTCAGTTGTGAAATCTTCATTCAGTAACAAAGGTGGATAAAGATTGTTTAGACCAAGCACAAGCAGTAGGAAGCCCCCTGACAAGTACAGGATGAAATTAACACCAGCATTTCACTCTGTCATTACCAAACTGTAAGTATGTCCCCACTTAGAAGGAAAACTGCAAACAATTAGCTGTTTTATCTCACAGAACTGATCACAGAATCCAGACACTGAGCCACAACTGGAGACTGGGACATCATCGGGTGTAAAAAACTCTGCTGATACCACATGAAAAAAGCAAAACTAAACAGCGTCAATTATTTTCAGAGCAACAATCCCTTCATAACAATAATATTTGGGGTTTGAATTGGCAGCCACTTTTAAAAGATGACAATCCACTTTATTTATTTCCTTTCTCAAGAGAATGATCATTATTCACTGTAATAACACTTGCAAAAAACTAATTTTTCAATTGTATATTATTTTTTGAAGACCGAAAGATTATTTTTTTTTAACTTACTGGTGCAATGTTTCTGTCTGAATAGGATGTGAATTAATTTTACACGTCACTGAAAATACTTGTGGCCCTATCTTCTTGTAGGACCTATGCCCCTGACCAAAAGAGGTTCATATTTTCCTAGCTTGGGGATGCTGTTCTTAGGAATTCAATATCAATACATGCTATCAACAGGTAAGAAATCTCTATAAATTTACACAAGCACACGCAGTATGCATGACCTACTGTGGAAAATTAATAAAAAAAGAAAATATGTACTTTCTTTCTGTGCCCAAAACACACAGCTACTGGAAAATATGTTTGGAGCTGTGAAATTCATAATTAAGGGCAACAATCCACATCTGGAATGTAAGGTGGTAACAAAAAGGCTTTGCTCTGAATGAACATGCCCGTACTTTATCAATTTCCCACCAGACAAGATTTATTTCCTACAATTTAGGAGTCTGGCAGTGGCCACAGAAAATGCTAAAACTGGATTTTGTTGCTGAGTTGACTGCACAGTTGTATGTTCATTTAAAGACTGTCAGCTGACAGTGACGAATGCTGCTGGCAAAGGCACTGCTCTGGATACCTTATAAAAATTCTCCTCAGTTACGTGTACTGCTTCGCTGTTAGTGCTACTTGGTAGGGCTGGCAAACACACTGGGCATGAGATGTCATTTGTTCCAAATTTCATGAAAAAGTAGAACTGATGTGGTTACAAAGAGGTATAAAATGCAATATAGGATTGTAAAGATATGAATACATTAGACAGCCTAAACATCTAGCATTTCTCATTGCATTGCTTATTCTGCTACAGGCAACTTACTGCTATGCATTAAATAATTAAGACTTCCATACACAAGCCCATTGCAAAACATCAATTGTTCATTAACAATCATCAGTGACGTTTTTATCCTGTAATAACCTGTAAAATCAGTAAGTTTTCCAGGCTTCACATATACTTTTAAAATAACATTTTAGCAGAGATAACTCATACAGAACAATATACAAGCTGCTGTGTTTAAAAGAAAACTCAAGGGCTGAGCAACAACCATTTAAAGAAAAACCCCTCAAATCACTAACTGAAACACTAAGTATAAATTGATGTGGCTATAAATTTCTAGTTCAACAGTTCAGAATAAATATTTATAGACATGCTGAGTTCAAGAGAAATTTTGTGGGCTCTCCTCTTCTTTCCAATGCTTTCTCTCAAAACTAAAATTGCTGTGATCTTGGTAAGAGCAACACACACGTGCACTCAAAAATAGCTACATTTATTTAGGTTGTGGAAAAAGTGCTTACTCTGCATATGCTTTCAATAGAGCTCCACTTAACTGCAGTTGCTAGCATTCCTATTGAGGGATCTGAACAAATCCAACATAATGTTTTCCATTAAACCTCTGGGTGTGTAATAGTCTCCTGAGCAGACAAATCTTTGTCTACACTTCTGTCCATTAGCATATCCCTACAGGCATACAAACCAGCTTTTGTGTCAGGGCACTGAGGACCTAATTCTGGCATTGTATTTTCATTAAGTGACGCTCTTAATCCAACAGCAGCCACCTAGATATTGGTGATACACTGCAAGTCTTTACTTTCTCTTCCAAAATCAGAAGGTATTTATCTCCAATAAGGATAGGTTTACGTCTAAGGTACTGGATGGGAATTGAACTTTTAGAAGGCAGCGGTTCAGTTCTCAATCCAGGCATCTTGCACAAACCAATAAATCTCACTGTGCCTTAGTACTCTACATGAATGTCAAGAGGGTAACAATGATTATTTCTTCTGTTGTCCTCTGAAGGTCCTCAGAGAAGGGTCCGACTCTAGTCTGGCCTGTGTCTCCAGTTGAATAAGGCTGTTAAAGTGGTACCATGAAATATGCAAAAATCAATACCATTTAGCACAATTCTTTAATCTGTATTTCTAAGATTTTATCGTAATTTTTCTTCCAGTGCCCTGGCTTTTAACATAATTTTAGTTTGAAATATTTATATTTGCCTCCCTGTTGAGATGAACTGCTGAATTATTCTTTTAAAAAGACACACTAGAATTTATACAGACAAAAGAATTAAGCTTAAGTATATTAAAGTCTTGTTCCAGGGTGTTCAAAGAATAGAAAATTTCTTTATTCATTGTTTGCCTGATGAGTACAGGAATATGATATAAACAAGTTAGATTTCAGATACGAGATACCAGATACTACTGTGTGTGGAGGAATGCTTTTACAAAATAGTGTACATTACACTAATATTCTGAGCTCTGCAAAAACAATTTAAATAATACATGCACCATAACTATAGGCTTGCTTGTGTATTATAGGGCACATGGAAAGAATGGCAACCTCGTAAGCCACACAGTTACAATTTGACTCTACTGTGCAGCTAGAGGAAAATTACCATTCTGATTCAACATAAGTCAAGAGAGCACAGAGCCAGATGAAATAAGCTCTATTCTGACGCCAAAAGCCAAGTAACCATGAACAGAATTATTTAATTTGTCAGTCTTTGCTTCTCCATTTTCTTTGGGCTACATGTGCAGATTGTTGTCATCTTTAACTGAAAACTTCTTGTATACATTACACATTGGCAGACAGTCTGACTTTTAATTAGTATTTTAATAAGATCAGCTGTTGTATTTATAATAAATAGCATATTCCATAGAGTAACATTTACTATACTATTTTGAAAAGGTGCAGAAAAGCAAGGAAAATTTAGAAAGAAAGATAACATAATTTATTTTTTCTATTTCACCTCATTCTGCACATGAATTATAAAGGTGCCCATATAACTAGTATTTCCAGAAAACAAGGATTGCTTTGTTCTGTCTGTCTGCAGGTTTACAGCAATGTAGTCCTTTACAGATAATAAAGCTATCTTCATCATCAGAAAGCCTAGAAAAAGATTTTTTTTTTTTAAATGGATCATTTCCAAGTTTTCACTCTCTCATGCAGAGTGGTGTATATTCCTAAAATTCCTCTGAAGAAGAAAGACATATGAGCTTAGATCATCTCTAGAACCTCACTACCACATATCCTTAATGAGGGAATGCTAGGCCAGAGGTCAGGTTACTAACTTTTGAGTCAACATTCGATTTAATTCCCAACCAGTAACATGGCTGTTAAGTTTCCTAGGAGAATAAATTCAACATATTTAGACAGGCAATTCAAAGGCCTTATACTGGACTAGTCATCTCAGGGATGACCAGTCAGAGGAATGCCTTGATTTTCTGGCTTCTAGCAGTGCAGGGAGCTTTGACACATAACCTCTGACAGCAACAGGAGTAGCAGTGTCTCCCTCATCAAGCACTACCCCAACATATCAACGTCCCTCCTCTTTCAAAAGTTATTTCCTCCACATAAGAGAAGAACCAAGAGATGTGCATTCACATGTGATACTGAACTATGAACTGGGATGAAGGCAGGTTTGTCTCCAGATACTAAACAATGAACTCTGGCAGCTTAGGTGCAGAAATATGTGCCGCACCTGCTAGAGATTCAGTAATGTCCAGTAACATAGTGAAAATGTTTTACAGACTTAACATTCAAAACTGAACCGTGCGCCTATGGAAGGACAATCTGGCCTTGCCTAATTTTACTCCTGACTGTACCCTCTGGGTAGATCCTGAACCTGGTTCATTGCTTGCCACGTCTGAGACCATCAGTAGACCGTGTAAGAGCACATGTCACTGTCTGCCGTGTTCAGAGCCTGTGGGACTGCAGCCCACTGGTGATGGCACAACCCGTGCATGGCTCACCCTCGGCTCCTGGCTCACTTTCCTTTGGGGAGCAGCCAGCCCCTGCTGCTCCCTGTCGGACAGACTGGCTTCTCTCCTTCATAAATGGGTTGAATTGTACACAATTCACAGCGATGTTATTTTCTGTTCAGCATGGGTTTAGATGCTAGGGAGTCCAGATGTCACACGTAAAAAAAAAAAAAAAAAAAGTATGTTGTCTGGTTTTGCCCAGTAGGTTTCCAAACTTCATACTATGTCCACGAGTGAAAAGAGTCCAGTAACATGTCAAAAGCAGATTTTTTTTTGCTTTGGAGTCTAGGTGCTAGAGTGAGTGTGGACTGAGCAAAACCACAATGAGTAATGATGTGTTTTGATTATAAACCTTCTCCACATGTGGACTTCTGCAAAGATTCTGAATGCATCATGCTTGCTGTCTGTTAATGACTACTTTCTTTTCCTACAGGGGAAAACCAGAATTATAGCAAAAAGTGTGATTTAGTCTCATTTGGTGTAGTTTAGGTCAAATTCTTAGGGACACATTTACAGACAGTCAAATGCATATTTTGCATGCTCTCAGAGTGACATATGGCACTGAACCCCTGCCTGACCTTTGTGGTTTCATCAGTCAGATGAAGGCAAGGTGCTGGAGTAATGTTCAAACCTTGCTTATCATGGAAGAAGGCAAATATATTACTAGTTAGCCAAATGCACGTCTGATGATAAGTATTCCATCCTGTGTTTTGGGTCAGCTAGAAAAGGGAAATTTAATTTTTTTTCTAGCTAGGGCCATATTTCTGGAAGGAAAAAAAAAAAAGAAAAAAAAACCCGACAAAAAATCTTTTCCCCATTTCATCCCTCTCTCCCTGCTATAGGCCATTGCATCACAGGGCAAAGAAAGTTAACCGCTCACACTGTTCCAGTTACTAGGTCTCCTTTCACCTTTGAACCTGTGATAACTGTGAAAGGACTCAAATGCACAATTCCCCAAAAAAGGAAATTTAAAACATTGTAGTGATAAGTTGCAGTCAAGTTTCATGTACTACCAAGAACATTCAGATAAATAAGAAAGCACAATGCTACACGATGAGTTTTCTTGCCAGTGGAATTGACCCCAACAAAGACTCAGGCACTGGCCCAGAGGAGCAAGGGAGAGTTGCCTGGAAAAGATGATGATATTTTTCAAATTAAAAGCAGAATTGAAGAATCTAATAAGCCTTTGCTGAAATTTGAGAGATTCATGATTAACCATCGTGGGACAAGAAAAATAAGAATTATACTGACCGCTTCTACCCTGACTTACACCAACTCAATCTCTGAATATATTTTTGTTCAGCTATTTAGGATATGCCTATCAGCTGTTTCTCTCTTGAAAACCAGCTAGATTTGTCTTCTATTCCTTTTTCATACATTTTTATCTTACCATCCGTAAACAGCAGACTTTATGATTAATCATAGTATTTATTCCATCATTGCTTTTGTAAAAGACTGAACCTCCTTTACACCACAACATGAATATTTTATATCTTCTTTTCCTCTGAAAATTTTTCAATACATAATTTAAGAGATTTTTTCTCTGATTTCTACTCAAGACTATAGAAAAATAGTAAGTCCAGAAATCCCTACTAATGAAGTAAATTTTCTTCAAAATCAACCCTTAGGGATATCCCTCTGGATAAATCCTTGAAAACACACACACACGCTTGCCTTCTTTAGCTGACACAAAGCCATGCTTTGCAAGGATACATCACAGCAGTGGGTGATCACAAAACAGGTGTCTACGATAAATGTTTCAGAGTCAACAGTTTGTTGGTTCCCCCAATTCGAACTGGGAGCAGGTAGATGCAATTAAATCGCACAGAATTTTACTGTTAGGTTCCTCATGTGATTTAATTGCTTCCACCTCAAAATCCAAAATAATTGGAAACACATTAAAGACAAAAGTAAAGTTAAAGACTTTACATGTTAAAGTAAAGAAAGACAGAAAAAGTGGTGACCAAGAGCAGCATGAATACATGGTCCAGCTTTAGCTAAAATAATGCTGGTTTGGGTATACACTACACAAAATAATAAAATTCTCTTTAGCTTTGGTACATACATTTAAAAAAATGCTATTAATCTTATTACTACGATTATGCCATATGCATGATTATGCCATATGAATATTAATCTTATTACTATGATTATGATTTGGTGAGGGACTTGCTCCAAAACCACGACACAGACAAGTCTATGGGCCCAGGTGGGATTCACCCGAGGGTACTGAGAGAGCTGGCAGAAGTGCTTGCGGAGCCACTTTGCATCATCTACCAACAGTCCTGGCAAACTGAAGAGGTCCCAGCCAACTGGTGCCTAGCAAATGTGACGCCCATCCACAAGAAGGGGTGGAAGAATGATCCTGGGAACTACAGGCCTGTCAGTCTGACCTCAGTGCCTGGGAAGGTGATGGAACAGATCATCCTGAGTGCCATTATGCAGTGCATGAAGGACGCCCAGGTGATCAGACCCAGCCAGCACGGGTTCACGAGGGGCAGGTCCTGCTTGACAAACCTGATCTCCTTCTATGACAAAGTGACTCGATTGGTGGATGAAGGAAAGGCTGTGGATGTTATTTACCTAGACTTTAGCAAGGCCTTTGATACAGTGTCCCACAGTATTCTCCTGGAGAAACCGGCTGCCCTTGGCTTAGATGGGAATACTCTCCACTGGGTTAAAAAATGGCTGTAGGGCCGGGTCCAGAGAGTGGTGGTGAATTGAGTGAAATCCAGTTGGCAGCCGGTCACGAGTGGTGTCCCACAGGGCTCGGTACTGGGGGCAGTTCTCTTCAACATCTTTATCCATGTCCATGACCTGGACAAGGGGATTGAATGCACCCTCAGCAAATTTGCAGATGACACCAAGTTGGGTGGGAGTGTTGATCTGCTGGAGGGTAGAGAGGCTTTGCAGAGAGATCTGGACAGGCTGGATGGATGGGCTGAGACCAACAGGATGAGGTTCAATAAGGCCAAGTGCCGGGTCCTGCACTTGGGTCACAACAACCCCAGGCAGCGCTACAGGCTGGGGGC
>JAOXNO010000078.1:12002383-12043965 GCA_028565335.1 Limnodromus scolopaceus | reverse complement strand
GGTTTGTGTGTTTTGGTTTTGATTTTTTTTTTTCATTGTTGGACTAGATGATTTTAAAAGGTCCTTTCCAACCTAGGTGATTCTGTGATTATTGTTAAAAAAAATTGGGTTTCATGTTCCTTTAATTACAGCAGTTAGCACCAAAACAACCAAGCATAGGGACCCAAATCTTTCTGCCATTGCACAGAACAGCAGAGAACTCCTGTCCCCAGCTGGTTATAGATAAGCTCTTAAGGTGGGAAAGGAGACAGAAAGCAAACAGAGTAATTAACGTGATAATGGCAAAAAGCACGCTTCTTCCACAGTCTGGGGTTGGGTCGGTTACTGAAAAACAGCATCAATTATACAAAAAACTCAACCCTGAGAAATGGCAACTCAGAATAGGGATACTGTATGTCCAGTCTCCCCCAGTCATGGCCTCTTTCCTGCTTAGAAATTTTGTCTGGTTGGAATTTGGGCATATTCAGCATTGCCTAATATTTCTGAACGTCTGGCCTTTTGGAGCAGCTCTGCAAAAGGTCTGACCAAACTTTGCTGCAGAACATCCAGGAATCTTGGCTGCTGCCTCAGCACATGCACAGGTCAGTTGCATAGGAGGGTGTACCAAGTCCAGCACTTTTGAGAATCATCACAGCCCCTGCACACAGGCTACATAAGGAATGCTTAAATACTTCTACTTGGAAAGTTTTGTGTATAATGATGACAGCCATAGGTGACAAGGGGACAGGTATGAAGTGAATTTATGAGTTAAAGAGACTGAGAGACAGAATTTGAGCTCACAGACCACCACTCTTGTCTAAAACTTAGAAATTTCTTAAGCAGCATCTTGCACTCCTGCATTCTTTTCCTAACTGACATCTCATATGCAAGGCAGGGAAAATGGGTGTCAAGACATGGGTGCTTGTATCAGTTGATGAAGAGAAGTGTATTTGAATAATTCTGGGAGTAGATGACACTTTGAGGGGCAGAAATTTTGACTGAATCCCACCTTAATGGCTTCCCAGAAGAGCAATGACTCCCACTTTGCCCTTGTCTAAAGGTGAAACTGTGGAGCCACTGTTTCTATATGCCAACACAGAGTTACATACAATAAGATAAACCAAAATAAAATAATGCATGCATTACACATGAGACTATGTAGATGGGTAAAAAACCACCACTACAGTAACTGAATATAATGGGAGGTCAATTACACCAAGGAAGAAGAAATAGCAGTAGAAGATCCAAACAGAAAAAAGATGTACAATAAGGTGTTCATAGCCACCTAACGTGTGTTTATTTTCATTTTTTATTTCAGCTGCCTATATGTTTGATGTAAAATGTTCCACTAACTTGTGAATGCACCACAATTTTCACCAAGAATGCTCACTGATATCTGGAAAGAAAGATCAAATAAAATCTCCAGTCAAATCGATAACTTTTTCAATTGTTTGCTCCCAAAAACATGCCTCAGTGTTTCGTATCAGGTTTCTGGGAGTATCATTGTGAATGGTAGTGTTACAGATCAGCCCATGTCCTCCCACAGGATTGACTTTTATCAGACAATGGTCTCCCATGAAAACATGGATCTTTCCTGAGTTTCTTCCTCATATGGCTCAGAATAGGCACCCCTCCAGAAAGTTTAGATCCAAAACCACTGGCAGCTTCATGCAATTAGCTGCCCAGTACATTTTGTAACAGCAAACATCTCATGCCGACAGCAAAGGATTTTGTGCTATGTCATCATCCTCTGTCATTATATGGGCTTCTCTCATTTCAGATCCCACCATCTCAGATCTAGACATACAGTGTAATTAAGGCCTACTTCTGGAGTGCCTGCTGACTGAGGCCTGGAAATGGAGCACACATTGCAAAGGGAAGATAGCAAAGGTTTTGCCATGCAAAGCTGGTGCAGCAGCCACAGTAAAACAAACTGGTTAGAACTGTTTTTCCATTAGTAGGCAGTTGAAAGGATTTACAAATGCTATAGGAGGTGCTTCCCTTCAATGCTTCTTTTAATGCTTCCCTACTCTTTATCTCTTAACACACCACATAAATGGATCTCCCCTCTATCTCAGAACAGATGGCAGAATCACTGTTAATCTTCCCATTGCCTCTTGCTTCTCATTGCTTAATGACAGTTTGTTTTCTCAGGTACAATGTTTCAGAGTACCTGTGCAACCAGCAGCAGCAAAAGCAGCTCAGAAGTTTGCAAACTGATGCACATCATTGGACTTAACTGATTTGAACAGCTACAGAAGGGGTGTTGCAACAGCAGGGTGGTAGGACAAATCGAAAGCACATCTAAAAGGGACAGGATTTGGCATCTACCTGGCTTGCCTTAAAATGTACCATCCAACTCCCTTACCTGGAGGTGGATGGAAGGCAAAAGAGCAGAAAAGTAACTACTCAATGGGTAGCAAACTGAACTAAGTCCCCCAACATCTACTCAGAGTATGAACTACGTGTCAATACATGAAATCTAGCTCCCTGGGATTAGCATACCAGACTAGATTTAGTAGTTTGATATCTTGGTTCTGGCAATGGACCATATATGATGGTTCACATGAAGCAGAAAAACAACTCATACTGCGCTGTTGCCAACTGTGCAATGCTTTATCCAAGGAGAAAAATCCTTCCCTGACCTCTAGGCAATCAGTCTGTGGTCTGTAGCATGACATTTGGCTGTTCCTCTCAAGCAGAGCTGTAGCACAAGTATTCTTTAGGCTCATAAAATTAATGACCGTCAATATTACCCTCAAAAATTATAGGTGTGTGAGCCAAAGCAGGTTGAGTTAACTGCCTGACACAATCAAAAACAGAGGTTAATATCACTCTGGACAGGGAAAAGTTTGTTGGAAATTGTCAGTTCTTTGACATGTTGTTTTTTACTGCTTGACACTCAGTGACATTACAGTAAGGAACCAGAAGTGACATGACATTTTTTTCATGTAGTACGTGTATTGCTATTTCAGTTCAGCAAAATTATGTGTGGGCAGCTAATCACATAGTTATCAACTAAAAATGCTTGTTTTGGGCAACCATCTTAATTTTTTTTTTAAAGCAACAACCCTGCTGCAGACTATTTTATTGGTCTCAGAACCTAAAGCTTAAAATAGGGAGGGAAAGATCAAGAGAATGTGGTTCAGTGGTTAGAGAACAGTAATGATTCTTATTTTTAGTTCTGAGCGTCTCCATCAGTTTGCTGCAGAAACCCAAGTAAGTCCCTTTATGCCTAAAGTATCTTTCTGTACAGAAGTTAACAGGGACGAGGGAAACCTGGATAAGGGCACTGACATTCACTGACTCCTTATGTGGGCACTCACAGTCCAGATCTCTGCTGGGCTAAGTCCATCCTGCTGCTCCATTCATCTACACACATCACCAGGACTTCAGAGTCCCATTATTTATTTTTCTTCTGCCACAAAAAGTCAACTTGCTTTCTAAGACTTCCCCAGACAGTCATGAAAGAACTTTTCAGTGCTTCTAAACACAGAAAGGGAATCGGAGAATTAGCTTGCCATCTTAATACACTCCGGGCAAGGCTCACAAACCCACGCAAAGCTGAACCTGAGCCTTAGCACTACGATGGGCCAATTCAGGCTGAGAGCAACACCTAAACTGTGGATATAGATGGATGTGGAGTGGAGTCAGGGCAGCATTTAAGTAACTGCTAGGTTCTACAATGGAGACATCTTCCCCTCTAAACAGTTGTAGCAGCACCTTATAGCTGGATAAAGCTGTCAAATTCCTAGGTACGAAGAAGGAGGTCTTCTCAAAAAGTATGGAGTTTGAGACATATGACATGCTTCAGTCTTAAGTCACTGAGCTTGTAGTCTCTGAAAGACCAGTAAGCAGGATTCTAAGAAATCAGGTAGGCACAAAAATATGCAAAGTTGTGGAAATGTGTGGCCGTCCTCTGCCCATCACAAGAAATGGAAACTTGTACAGATTTGCAAATTTCAGTGAAAAATCATTGAAGGTGCTCTGCCCAGCCCTCATATTAATATATGTTTGCCATCCTCATGAGAGTTCGAAAAACTATCGTAATTTATGGAAATGTTTAAAAGATTTATTCCTTTTGACTATAAGGAAAATTATACTATTTGCATCTGTATTGGTCTATTAAGAGGTTTTGAACCTTTGCTATAGAACAGTGCAGCTGAGTTCAAAAAGTGAGAGAGACCAAAACAAATTAAATTTTAAACTACATATATGGCTAAAGATCTTGTACTTGTAGGTCAGCACAGTAATGTGCTCAATGTCATAATTAAAGTATCCTGCACAGTTTCAGAAAGGGAAATATAGGAAAACCCAAAGTCTGAAAGAATTTGATAAGATACTGTGGTTGGACTATGAATTAATGAAATGTTATCAGCAGCATCAAAATATCACCTTGACTGATAATTTACAGATGCTTGTTCAGGTGCTATTGCTGAAAAGGGTTGCCCTGTCCCGTCCTGTGACACTTGCTACAGGAACCCCCATGATATTTGCTACAAAGAAAGGAATCTCCTTCATTAGTACGCCATTGAGCATGATAAAATCCAGTGATGTTCAGATGAATTAGAAAGATAAAGATATAAAAATCACAATTTAATGTTTCAAAGCACTGATAAATATTCCAGTGATTAATACAACAGAGAAAGAAACCTCTCAAAACAAAGCCTGGTAATATTTTGGCCTGCTCTTCTTTTCCAAGAGTATCTTAAAGGCTCTGTCAAACAAGCCACAATGCCTTAGCACAGGGCAGGAGGTCACTACCCTGAGCTGTTCACCTCACACGTGATGTGCAACTGAAGAGCAGCGCATCAATCAATTCCTAACAAGCTGGGAACCCACAACACAATTTCATAATAATCTGGGACGGTTTTCTTAAAAATCACCTCAGGAATTGATTGATGAACAACTGAGATGTCCATCTAGCAGATGTATGGGGAGCATCTAGGGAAGGTAGCCTTGCCTTTGCCTTACTAACTGGTTCCACCACTCACTCAGTGCTCCAGGCCAAATATCATGCTCATATACTTGAAAGATGATGAGCTAACTTTTTACAATGACATCACATTGGAAAACTGAGATCTGCAGCCAGATATAGACAAACTTGCTGAGATTTTAGTAGGAAAACTGGGGTGGTAGCAGGAGGAACAGAAAAAAACCCCAAAGAATTCCTGTTAATGGCAACTACAGTTCCTTTCTACCTCCAATTTCCTACATTTATGAGCTATTTCTCAATTTCTGCACTCTCCTTGATCTTGAATTGCCATTTCACACAACTTATCTTACTTGCCTCTGGAAAGAAAAGCAACAAGTTTGATTCTGGGGCCTTGTCTTCCTTGTTCACTTAATGAGACTACAAGATCATCACAATATCAGATTTATATCTTGTCTTGGATTCTCAAAATGTTCTTTCTGATAAGATAAATTCTACCGCAGAGGAACTCTTTGAAGAAAATCTCCTGTCTAGCCATTTTTAAAACTTTTTATTTTTCTTTACCCTGAGTCTAGTTTAATATTCACATTGTGCGATGAAGCAGAGTATCAGCAACAAACCATCATAACATCTGTAGCCTATTTTCCAGGATAGAAAAACCCAAGTGTGTTGAGTAGCTACTTCTATTATTAAATCTTAATAAATTGTTTTTATTAAGACTGCCCTTCTGAACCACTGGAACATTAAAGTGACAGAAGAAACCACATTGTAGGAAGCAGTTGAAGACAGACCCAGATGACATAGGCTCCGCAGGCTGCTGCAGCTATTAAGTGACAGTATCCTTTCAAACTATACCGTTGCGTTCCCCCTTACCCTGCCCATGTTACTAGATTAAGAGCACAAAAAAAATACTCATTTGAACCCACCTCTTATAAACAACAGAACCAAACACAATTTCCCTAACCATGTTACATTACAAACAACAGATCACACAGACTCAATTTGAATAGTCAGTATTGTAATTAAAAATCTAATTTTTCTTGCATAAGATAATAAGGAGAACATGCTATGCTGCATTAGTCTCTTACAATTACAACAACGTAGCTCAATCCTCCTCCACCCTTCCTCCTCCCAAAAATATTTTAAAAAAATTTTTAAAATCGCAAATTCAAATCTCAGCCTCCACATAGGGTGGATTCCAGGAAATTTGGAACTAATTCACAACGATAAAAATTGGCTAGTTTATGTCTTCAGCTGTGTTAATATGTTTCTTCTCACCTGCGTTAGCTGACAGAGGTAAACCAAAGCACCACCAGGACAGCAAGCTGGACTGAACAAAAACGCAGGCAGTGCTCGACGCATAGCAAGAGGCTGAAGGGCCAAAGACAGTGGCTGTAATTGCATCACCTTGGTTTGCCAAACCATTAAGGCAGGCTACTTGCCACAAAGTAATTGCAGATCTCACATGCATTTCAGCAAAGCTGTGCTCTTAATGTTTGGCACTTACAAAAGCACTTTGAGCATTAAAGGTTTATTTCAGCTGTACAATATGAATGCAACTTCTATATTATCATCCCCATTTTAAGAATGGAAAATTAAATATTTCAGCCATGCTCATATGGCAGAACTGAAATTTAGATTTTCATCAAGTAGGTTCAATCCAGAATTTCAATCAAAGCTTTGTTCCTTCAAGGAACTTAAGCCTGTCATTTTAATTAGTATTGAATTTGTGTATTTTCTCTAAGCTATTAAAAACCCCTTCAGACTTTATCCTTCCAGCCTTCAAAGTGACTTTAAAAAGGGTATAGGTATCCCTGAAAAATTAACACTTCAAAATCAGATCTGAAAAAAATGCAAAGCAGTGATGATACTCTAGCTTGCAGATCACTATATTTTATAATTGCTTCCATTTGACTAATAATTAAAAGTCTGCAGAATGCACTAAAAATTGGAAATATCCCACTTGAGCTTTTAATGAGGAAACATGAGAAATGTAAAACCAAATCTTAGCAACATCACATGCTTCAACTTTGATTTCACTGAATTGTTATTGCTAGCTACAGTGTTGTCTGGAAGAACCAGTCAGAGTTAGAATAGTATTGTGCATAGGTGTTACAAGCATAAAGTAGCAACATGTCATTTTTCCACTATCTGCAACAAAGGAGGGACGAGGGGTTAAAAACAGTAAGAAAGGGAATGCTCACTACGACTAGCCAATGTCATACACATGGAGGGTTTCTGACTGGTGACTTAAAATCACAATAAAAATAAGCTAATTTTTTAAAAGCTTTCTAAAGGTTTGATAAAAAACTTTAGTTTAAACGCTTTCATTGAAATTACCAGCTTTCTACCAAAAAATGTCAAATTTTCTTCAAAAAGACAAATCCAAGAACAACTTCTGAGTTTTGGTTTAACACTTAAAAATTTATATACTCCAAGATTATTTTTTTTCTGCTCAGGTCCTGTTGAAAAATCCCAGTTCCTGGCCTGCTCTTGCATAAACAAATAAGGGAAATATCAGATGCCCTGTACTGGCCCTCTGTTCAAGTTAGAGTTTCAAAAATTTTGAATGTCCCAAATTCCTTCTGCCCTTGCTTTTGTTACAGTAAAGCTGTAGTTTCCTGCCTCTGTCAGACAAGTCCCATCACTTCAAAAATTAAAAGTGCTGTCAGTTTGATGATACAGCTGTCAGCATGTGATCAGAGCATGACACGGACAGAAGGAAGCTAAAAGGGCTAAGAGGTAAAACTGGCAGCTCCAGTAAAAAAAAAAAAAAAAAAAAAAAGAAAAAAAAGTTAAGTGAGGAGAAAGAAGGATAGCTAGAACAAGGAAGAAATCACACCAGGATTGAAGCATGAAAGAAATATGGATGCCTGTAAGCACAATTCAATGTCCCAAGCATAAGTGGAAGAGGAGAACCTAGGATCCACACCCCACTACGCACTCTTTTAAACCCCTTGAGTTAACAAGTCTCCTTGAACAAATCAATCTTTCCTCTGAAAATGCTCTTTTGCTTCAGATTAACAACATGTAGGGCAGGTGGTGCAGATACAAAAGTGTCTCAACTCTTCACAGATTCCTAGCTTGACTACTAGGAAGAACTGTAGCAGTGTTAGGTTTGAGTGACACATGAAGTTTTCATGAAAAGTCAGATTTGGGATGCAGGGAGATGAATATGCAGTATGAGAATATGTACTCTCTGATTACAGACAGCTCTTGAAGCAGTTTTCCACTGATGCTATGCTCCCTGCCTGGCATGCTCAGCTATGCTCAGTAGCACATACTCAGGTTTTGCAACACTCTACTCGGAAACAGACCTGTAATGCTCCTGTCTCCTCAGGAGGGTAAACACCGGTGTCCTCTTCTTGAGTAAAGTTTCCATATTGCAGATGCAACTTCACTATCTTTACAGCCTCCTAGGCAGCTTCAGGAAAGGGAAAAACCAAATGGAGAAGCCGACCATCATCTCTGTTTCTTACCTTCCCCTCAAATCTTGCTGTGGCTCCCAGCTGCACTCGGATATTTCGAGGAGGAAGAGTAAATGCTGGTGCTTCAGCAGGGACAGGGGGGCTGAGCGTCAGGGAGGTTTTGGAGACTCGAGTAGATGTCACCAGTTTCACATCACCCATGATGTGGGCTGTAAAAGAGAAACAAGTGGTAATATTGAAGTTATGACGATTAATTACTTACATTACAGTAACAGCTAAGAACCAGATCAGGAACAGACTGTTCTCCATGTGTTCTATATTCATATATACAGTAAGAGTCTTCTGACTAAGGTGACAAGTGATGCCTCCTAGGTGCGGGACTAAGACTCAGGAAGATTGCCTGGTGTGCCTACAGTTGTGGTCAGGGTCACAGCCTTGAGCTGAACTCAGTTTGAACTCTGAAGTCCCAGGCCAGAACCTTAACCAAAAAGTCATCCTTTACAACTGTATTAAAAGGTAATAACTTATTTCAGGAAGATATTTTCACAACGTGACTTTGATTTTCCTGGCCTGGAATACACCAAAATCAATAAGTCTCAGAAGTAGAGCCAGCGTTAAACAAGTACTTATGAAATAAAAAGACCTCTGTTTGCACTGGATTTAAGTTTCAAGCGGGAATGTGGAAAATCTGATTTTTCATACCATGCTTTCAAGATCTTAAGAAATATCTGGATATCTCTCTCCAAAGTACGTCTAGTACATAACAAATACTTTTGCAGAAATTCCAACTCCCTACTTTACTGCAAATCCTTCTACAGCACATAGACTAGTAAAACAGCATAAAAAATTTCATAATGCTACAAAAACGGCATTTTAGAGATCTCATTACAGATATTTGCTTCAGAGGTGATTCTTCCGCTACACTTTTCATACTCCCCAACATAAAGCAAGAATTATTGTATTTTTGAAAAGTAAAATTTTAGGTTTTTCCGAAAAAATAGTAGCTGATCCTAGTAATAATTCCTTGAATCATCTATGTAAATTAGAAGCCCCACTGTAAAATGCCTATTGAATAGACAAGTTTAACAGAGAAAAAAACCCTGAGAAATAGCTTAGCCCAACAGTAGGTCATGTTGAACCAGTGAAGAACACTGGACTTCCAGTCATAATCCTTTGCCATACACACCAATCCGTGACAGACTATGTATTTATTCATCTGATTCTGATGAAAGTTGCAATAATTAATACTTGAGTAAACAGTGAATCTTCAATTTGAACAAGAGAAAAATCAATTAAACTAGTGCCACATTATTATTGACTGTAAGAAGGATACTTTTTCTAGAACAGGCTGCAGTTATTTGGAGAGCAAGGGAAACACAAAACTAATTCATTTCTTATTAGGACTTACACTCCAAAGTCACACCTATGCACCTGAAACCCGAGTCCAAGAACATAATTTTCCATAGAGCATACCTGAGGTGCTCCATAAACATACAGAAACACCTTCTCTATATTGATCAAAAACAGTTTAAGAAGGCAGCTCCTCTCTAAAAAGTCTAAAAATTAGGTGTTTAATCTGAACTACAAGTTTTGACTCCTGATAGTCAACAAAGAGAAAGAGGCACCTCCAAAGGGTGCTTTGATTTAAGCCACAGAGCTTTCTGCTTCACACTATGCACTTGTTGGGAGCTATGGTTTAGAAGGCAAATCCTTCCAAGATATCAGTTAAATTATTTATGCACAGATTTTAAAAAAAATACTTAAAATCGCTTTCCTCATTCATAAGAATCCAGATGACGCAGACTTTGGGTTTCTTCTGGAATGGTGTTCTGTTAGCATTTCTGTATATCAATACACTAAGCCCATAAAATCCTCCAGCGTTTGTAACAATTGAATTGCTGAGACCAACACATAAATAGAATAAAGATGATTTCCTTAACCATGATGAAAAACTTTAAACTCAAAAATTCTACTTTTGTTTACACAAGAATTAATCTTGCAGTGATTCTCTCTACTGGCACCCAGTCACTTGAGAGCACAACACATCTCCCTGTCCAATATAAGCAACTCTTTAAAACAGAAACAGGAAAAAACCCACCAAATTATCTTTGCACCTTATACTTACCAAAGAACTACATGAAATCATAATATAATTTAAATAAGGAAAAAACTGTATTCCAGAGACAAGAGATAAAAATCAAAGACTTGCTTCTTTTCTAACAAATGGACTTTAGCACCCTAACAGACAAAGAATGACAGTTTCTCCCAGCTATAGTCTCTGCAATGAACAACCATTGGCCTGAAAAAGTGAGATGATTATTCCTTCAATTAATTGTTTTTTCAAGGACAAGACTCCAAACTCAGTTCTCACTCAGAACAGTCACTGCAATAAACTTCAGTTTATCCCATCAGGCTTTCAATCAATTACACAGCTGTAAACTGATACATACTGAGTCACAGAATCGTATTTGTCACAGAGTATGTATTTGCCAGCACATTTTTAAAATTTATTTTTTTTTACAGATTAATAACAAATATTTTTCAAATCTCAAATTGCCATAAGTATCAACTGTGATCTTTCGTATATGATGTTGATAATTTTGTGTCTCCTTACCTCTTCTGAATCGGTCTAAATCCTATTTTAAAGTTTATTTCTAATTTCTCAGAGTGCTTCCTTGAATTTCTCCTTTCCACACATCATCTTCACTTTTCAACATGCTCAATTAACTAATCAGTCTTCGGTTTTTCTTCCCACATGTTCTTCTCCTCTACTAAGCTTCATCTTTCCATAGCCTATAAATGCTAAAATCTGCAACGTCTCTCTAGCTGTGAAACTCTTAACCCACAAATCAGTTTGCCAATACAAGCCTGCAATAAAATTTTGAGACCACCAGCAGTGACAATAATGTGCTGCCAGGTATAATACAGATAATATGAAAATGTTCTCCAGTTTGGAGGCACCGTAATACATTTGATTCCATAAAAAGCCAGTAACAAAACCTACCCTTACACTCATATCTGTACCAATTTAGCAGAGAATTTACAAAAACAGATCATCAAAAAAAGCATATACCTCCTAAATTTTGGTTTTGAAATCATATTGTAATACAAGTATTAAAGTTGAAAACAAAAGAAAAAACAACCAATATCCAGAATCCAATTCAAACTTGATACTCATCCATGCAACTGGAACTCTGTTTTGGTCAAAGCCATTATAACAGCTGAAACAAGGAAGAGAGAAAGCTATATGCGCTGCAGATGGTCACAGGACTACTCTGCAGGGTCAGAATGCTCAAGTATCTGTCCTTAGGTACAATGCAACTGCTTATGCAGGGTGACTTTAAGGAAGTTGTTAGACATGACACCTGCTTACACACAGAAACCTCCACACTGGGTATGCTACAAGAACAAATTCACCAAGCGCCTGAAACAGAACCACTGGCACATGCCTGGAAAATACACCATATTCAACATAAGCTTATTCTCAAAGCATCACTGGGCTCAGGTATGTCTGGACTGCATTGGATGAGAAGTCCTGTAGCTAGGAAAGACCCTCTGATGAAAAAACTGACCTAAAGCCCAACACCAGCTTTCCGCTGATTTCTCTAGCCATTCAATCAAGCTCCACATAACATTAAATGAAAAAAAAAAATATTAAAAAATATGAAAGAAACAGGAAGGGGGGGGAAAGTAGAAAGAAAGAAAAAAATCCTGAACAACTAAGCCACTCACACTGGTCAGTTTACTTTTCTCTTGCATGTTGGTAAGATGCCAAAAACTGTCAACAAATTGATCCCTAATATAGTGAGAGACTGTAAAGCATAAAATAAAGTAATAGCTAGCCTTTTCCATAAACAAATCTTGCATGGGTTTATGTTTTTCTAAATAAAGTGTCTAAATGGGATTGAATTTATAAATTAATATCAGCTCGAATCAGCACAAGCATTTTTCTAGCAACATAAGCTTTTAATCATCCACATTTAGCGGTCTGACTTTAATTAGCTATGTATGCTGAAGATGCTTCTAGTAAATAATTAGGAAGGATTTCTTTTTTTTTCCAGCTTAGAGGATGTTTAACAGTTATGTTCCCAAACAAATAAATAATTCTTTGTGCTGTCTGGTGTTACTATGGAACTACCATGTCCAAATATTTTAAAGAAATAATGTTCCAGAGAACAAATCTTGTTCAAGCTTAAAATTTGACAGGTAGGAAGAAAGGAGACACTTAAAAGCTATGGAATGTCTCTGATTTTTTTTTTCTCCTTTTATTTAAGCAACTTTCTAGAATAAGCCTATCCCTAAAATCTTTTCCTGAGGTATTGCAAGCTGGCTTCTGAACAAGATTTCAAGGATGCTACATGAACTCATAACATTTCATTTCACACGCTGTGTGCACCTACACTATGGTCTTTAAAGAAAACCAACTGTAGCTGAAGTTGCAACACAAACATTGTGGTATTAAACATAAAAGAAAACCCACCATGCAAGCGTTGGCTTGTAGGGTAGTGATGTGGTCAGACAGCATTTCTAATCTGGATATTTTTTATTCTTAATCCTTTCTAAAAAGCACATAAATCCTTACAAATTCTCACAGTGTGCCCTCTAATCTTTCTAATTCCAAAGTAGACTAATATGTTTCAAGCATTTTCTACTGGGAACAAATCTCTGTCACTCAATACTCTGCTCACAAAAATAAACCCCAAAAAGCAAATACTAAGAAATCCACCTCATAGTTTTTTCTCCTCCACTTATTTTTTTTATAAGTAAATACTTACCATCAGCTTCTTACATAACCGTTTAATTATACTAACTTCCTTTTACCAAGCCCTTCCTCCAAGGCAGAAGAAAAATGAGTTGCAGAGAGGGCATGTGTGTGCATGTGAGAGAGCAAGCTAGTGCAAGTAAGACGAACCCAGAGCTGCCAGCTGAAAAACCTTTATTTGACTTACTCATATCGCAACTCTACACCTAAGCAGCACATTTTAACTTGGTCTGGCTATTCTGGTATTTTAGCCGGACTGCCTTCAATAACCTCTGAACCATCTCTGAAATCCGGATAAACCTTTTGAGGTCTTTAAAGATAGGAGCAAAAGGACAGACAGCCCAGGGGTTAGAGCATCTGTCTGCTGTTTGGGAGTCCTGGTTGAATTCCCTGCTCCATAATGGCCTGCCTGCATGACCTCAGGCAAGTCACTAAGCCTCTCCTTCGCCATGGCTCCCCATTCGTAAAGTGGGGATTATTGTACTTCCTTACCACAAAGAAGTGCTCTGAGGATAACTATATTAGAGGGTGGGAGTCAGGCTACAGTAATAGGACCACATAAATAGCATAACTAGCAAAAGGCACAAAATTACTGTAAATTTACAGGAAGCTGGATCTCATTATATCTTTTTTTTATAAATGGATTGGGGGGCATTTTCAAAAAGTGTACATTTTAAAACACTAGGTTAAATTTATTGCCTTACAAGATCACTGAATTCAATAGAGTTTTGCTAGGGACTAAATGTTATATACTATGCTCCAAAACCTTCAATGTTTAAGAGTTTCTTTAATTTCTAAACCTGCTTGACAGCTTCCCCCTTTCACACACCTTATTTCCTTTCCTACAGTTTCCTTCTTTACCACAAAGACTAACATGTGGTTACCATACTTCTATACAAATCTATAGTCTGCACATAACTACAGAAATGAACTTTTGCAGCCATATGACTTGTGACTATCTTTTCAGTCTTGCCCTACAAGACCACACAAGGAAGCATCCTGACTCCTGTCAGCTACGGGTACCCACGAAACAGCACGTAGGCAGAACAATAAGCCACAGAGTATCAGCAAAGGGGATGAAGTCACGTGTAGATTTAGCAGATGGGAAGAGGTTGGAAATTAGAACAGAAAGTGTAACGTCACCAATCACAGCCGCGCATTCAGAGCAGCTTCTCCTTCAGACCTGGTAATTATAACAGGTATTGGCCTCTGGTAGAGGAATAAGACAAAGATTACACTATTGCAAGTAGGACTAATTTGAACTGGCCATGCTATTCATGTAAGAGGAATAGATCTTTTATTTTTCTAAGGGAACAATAGGATACTGTCCACAAATCATGCTTTTGTGATGTTCAGATCTTGTGCCCATGCTCCTCTATTTGTAGCTCTTGCTAAGTGTTGTGGTCAGGCAAAGTCTCAGAATGTGTCCTGACACTATGGGAGGAAGTGAGGTTTTGTATCAGTCCTGACTCGACTAGTGATTGTTCCTTTATTGTCTCATCCATAAATGATCATCATCTCACTTGTTCTCTAGATACCTAATTCTAGAAAAGTCATTTCATCATCAAAATTTTCAAGGCGTTTTCAACCCAGACCCTTAGGACAGTGACTATTAGACATGGCAGTAGGAAAAGGATCAGATGCCAAATCTTCACACACAACTCCACAATCCAAAAATTTTGCAAGCTTAAGTTTTGGCAACACCATGCGTGTAAAATCCCTGGGTATGTTCCCACAATATGCATTTGCATAACTATCCCACACACACGGGAATTACAGATCAACTTGCAATTTGTGCTAAAGCTTAGGCTCACTAAAGCGACAGCAAAAAAAAATTACAAACTAAATTACAATTTCATTTGGGACCATTGTGTCAAAGATTTTCCCAGAAGTAAGCAAGTTCTTCAAATCCTATCATTTCAGTGCCTTGGATTGCACACTCTGTAAATCAGCCATGAGGCTTTGCATTAACCAGAATCTTCCTTGTACACAGAAACAGAAAAGAGCAGGTTCAAACTGTTCCAGGTGCTCATTTTATTGCAGCCCCTATGTTTTATTCTGATACAATAAAGTTCTCCAGGCTGCTTTTAAAGACTGAAATAGTGTCAAGCTCCAAAGGAGATGTATACCTGTGAGATTGTGATATCAAGTTTGAGCTATGAAGTATAACAGGAGCTTTCTGAAATGAAGCTAGGTCATTTTTTTATGTAGCACCATGTAATATCTTCCAGGAGTTCAGGCTACGTTGTTTGAGATAAGAGAACAAAAGTGTTTTGTGGCAAATTTCCCTTAGTCTTCTGTATGTCTTGAGTATCCTTGCAAGAAAAAGGATGACCCTGTATAATCTTTCAGGGCTTGTGGGATACTCAGTATCATATTTAGTAGACTGAATAAATATGACATGCATTGGGCAGCTTTTGTTGAATATGCAAATCACAACAGTGGCTACTCTAGAAGTGTCCATAAGTAAAAGCGGCTGACATGGTGTGACTGAGAATACACTTCATAATTAATATTCAACTGACAAGTCTCTGAAAGACATAAAAAACTATTGTTATACACACAGCTTGTGTGACATAACTGAATTATTTTTAGCAGATCAGAGAGAGAGGTAAGAAGAAAATCTGTCTGATCAATAAATTTGGTGCTTTTATTATATTTGCATGACTAATGCAGTATGGGCTTTAACCTGAAATGGTTTCCTTGGTACAGTCACATCGCTGGGTGAGGAATTTCATCCTGATGTTACGTAAAGGAATAGCTCAAGATAATGCTAACTGACCTGCATTTATTTAAAGATAGGGTCATTAGAGCACAAGGATGGCAGTCATAAACCTTTACTTATATAAATCATATAAGAAAAATCCCAAAACTTCCCATGTATTCTTATCAAGGAAAAAGAAAATCATGCCCTCACTGGGGGCCCTGAGGGCTGCTCTGTGCTGCCCAGCAAAAAAATCATTAGCAACGATATAACTTTGTTGCATATACACAGAGTTGTAAACATCCTCTAATTTTTCTTCAATTTACCAGTGCTGTTTAAGGTACTAAAGATACCAGGTCCACTGGATCTGTACAGATATCTAACTTCACCTACTGTCAGTAGTCATGTTGCTGCCACAGATCACATCTAACATGAGCCCTGATATAAGCCTTTGCACAATTGCACCTTAAAGGTTTATTGATACATTAAAGTAGCTGCAAAGGCTATTCCAGGGACAAGGTAGGATGTGGAAACACGTATAAAAAAAGAAATGTAGGTCTACCTTTGATAACATATACTCAGCTTGATTATAAGCAGACATGCTACATTATTCAATATAACCACTGAGCATTAAACTTTAAGAAAAAACATGCCCATTACAAAGCAGCTGAACATGTGTCTTAGAAGAATGCAATGACATTTTAAGACTCAAAACCTTGCATGTTTAATTTGAAACATCAGATTAAGAAGCAGTAAATCTGGAGAGACCACAAGAAACGCAGCTTCTTTGCAGCTGTTATCTTAGAAGAAATATGAGTAACTAAATGTGACGTGCATTGGGCAGGTTCAGTACAGCATCTATACCTAAGAATTATTTTATAGCAGCAAATTGAAGCCAGAGGGAAATCCAGATGGCAAATGGGATGCAAGTTGGGCTTGTTCTTGCCGATTCTAAAGTGGCTTCTTATAGAAGCACGTTGGGGACAGTAATTCAATCTGACTTCAAAACCTTCAAACCTATTTTAGTTTATAAGCAACATTTAAAAAAAAAAAAAAGATAGAAAAAAAGTCAGCCCTACAGAAAGGTTTTTAGTGTACTAAGCAGCACGTTACTGGCAATAAAAATCTACTGTTTTTCCTTTAAAGGATCAGTTCCAGTATACAATATATACCAAAATCCAAACACCTTGGTATGAGAACTCAACAGTCTCGGGAAGGTTTGGGCTAAAAAACTCAATCTGGAATTTCATCACTGACAGCTGGCCTGATAAAGGAACAAACTTATAATACTACCTTTTATATTCCTTAAAGAAGGATTTTCAGGATATGCAGAGCACGTATTTACAATAACTGAAAAAAAAGAGATCACACTAGTTTTTACCATTTGTACCTTTGTACTTAATTTGCACCTTACATCTTATGCTTTACAAATACAGAAAATAACTGCTAGAAGTTGGTGTTTATGATAAAAATACACGTGTTCCATGATCATTCAAAATGCAGGGAGACTACTGGGTGTGCGTATGACCTTGATCACTGAACAGCAGGACCTGGACTATTAATCCATTTTTTAGGAAACAAACCAATTTTCCCAGTGCTGTGCTGCCTTTTCAGGACATACACTGATGCAAGTAGCAGAGAAAGCTGTAGGAAGAGATTTGTTTCTGGTCATCTTCACAAAGCAGATGAGAATTTCCAACCTGTTTCCTCTCTCCAACTCACATCCACGTGGCAGTAGCGACAGAGCAACACAGAGTATCTGAGGATCAGCTGACTACAGATTTAAGAGGACTTCAGTGAAACATTTGGAACAGAGGCTTTTGAAACCTTCTTGAAATGTAACCTGCAATTCTAGAATAACTTTCAGTGCCAGTGGCAACCATGTGGAGGAGAAGTATGTCATTATAAGCTGATAATAGCATGAAGTTTCAAGTACAGAAGTACAAATTTGCAGCTACAGCTCTGGCTTCAGACCTTAATCCGCAACATACTCAAGTCCAATAATAGTGCTTTGCGAACAGCAGAACTCATCACTTAAACAATAACTTCTATCCAAGCTCCTTAAAAGTTATTTACATGTATTAACTCTCCCAGTATTGAGGATGAAGAATGATTCAGTGCTTCAATGACTTAGTATAAGTATAAATATTTATTTAGTATAAGGCTAAACATTATAGACCATGCATTATAGAGCTGGGAGACAATAAAAAAGTAAAATCAAGATTCCAAAGATCAAAGGACTGAATAAAAAATTACTCTTTTAAAAAGAAAGAAAAATCTTACTTACTATTTCTTTTGCAAGGTAATTCCTTTTATCTGAGTGCAGGTTTCAGCAAGGGTTCTAGCAGAGCTAACAAGTTTAATTCTGGAGCACATTAGCATGGCACAAGTTTTGAAAGGTCTGCCTATCATTTGATTCAAATACAATGTTTTTATAGAAAAAGTTATATTTTTGCAGTGTCTTAATGGTGGTAGAATGTTATGCTAAATCAGCAGTTTACAGAGAAGTTGTCTGTTGGTGGGGTTTTTTTAGTTCAGTTGGTTTTTTTTTTTTTTTTTTTTTAGGTTCCACATTTCAGAGAGTAACCACAACATTCATTTGCCTTGATGCTGCAGGTGGCCAATTGTTATTGTCCGTTTCCAAGCCAGTAGGGTCATAAAATTGCATGAAAGTTGAGTCATGGAAGATTTGTCGTTCATAAAACACAGAATTTTTAGCCTTTAAATTTTGCTTTGTGCTTTAGTTTCAAATATAGCCAGAACTCAAAAAACAAATAGAGACCCAATTCTCCCAAGTTCTATGACTTTTGGGAAAATGAACACATGCACTCTACTGGCTGAGGTGTGTGAACCCTGGGGTAATGTTGGAAAGAAACCTGTTGACTTCAGCCAAAGATAGACTGGGCCACGGACAAACATCACTAAGTTTCAAATTATACTGCAAATACTTAATACTAAAGGAATTAGGTTCTTTGTTTGAAAGAGCCACTGGTTCTTCATGCTGAGATATGCTGTACAAGGCCAAATTCTGTGCTGCCTTCCATTCTATGAAGTCCCATTAACTGTCAGCAAAAAACCCAGCCCATAAGTTCTCCTGCAAGTTTATTTTTTCTGGAAATAGCAGTTTTATTCATGTATACAAGCCAGCACACTCCAACAACCATTGGTTATGCATCAATCCTTAACAATGTGTTTGGCACTGCAAAACAAACAGAAACACCACTTTGCTGAAAAAGTTATAACCTAGATTTGAGATGGGGCTATACACTGACAATATCTTTTTTTTTTCCCCTTAATTGACAAAGAGTTGGTTTTATTTCATAAAAGCACTGGATAACATGCAAAACTTACTGCTGCAAGACACTCCCAGACAGACAGCTAGAGCACTGACAAGAAATCTACAAAGAGATTGCAGAAGAAATCTTTCTACAAGAGTAGCAGCTCTCAAAACTGCACGATACTAGAAAGAATGAGCTCATGGCTGGGTCCGCAACACCCTCACCCCTACATTGCCTATCTAACACAGAACAGCTTCCTGTGACCTACTTCCTGTCTCTGTTCATCGAAAGAAAGAAGTGAAAGCTTTAAGAGTGCCGTTCAGGAGAGCTGTACCAGAGGTCATCAAGAAGTTAAAGCAGTCTTCAGATAATGAAATGTGAACTCCTACATGCATCCTTTGAGCTGGACACTTCTATTTACCTCTACTGTCCAGGTTTTAGCAGTGATATAACTAAGCAAGACCAACTACTAACACTGAAGCCATCCATCTGCTTTTCTCACAGCTAGTAAGGTTCCACATCCAGTGCTGCATGCTGCACTCCAAGCCTGAACTGGAGACTTTGGAAACAAACAAAAGAAAAGAATTAAGAAAAAGAGCTACCATTTAAATTGAATAACTCCCCAAATGGGCCTCACTAGGTGGAAAAGTTAAGGTAGTAATTATATTCAAACACTTACCAGCTGCAAAGAAAATGAAGACAAATTTATTCTCAAGGTACACGGGAAACAAGATGTGAAGTCATAAGCTTTGTGCCAGGGACAATTTAGACATTAGGGAAAAAAATTAATAAATAAGAATTGAAGCAGTCCTGGAAGAGAATGCTCAAGAAGTCTGTGGAGTCTTCAGTGCTGGAAGCTGTACAAATGTCTGTCAGGAATGACATGTACAGCTGATTTAGCCTTGGACATGGGAAAGACTGGATGGCCTTCTGAAGTCCCTTCCAATCCCATGACTATGATTCATCTGACAATTGATGTTAAATTTGGACTACAATATAAGACTTTCACATGCTGGATATGGGCCAGCAAGACAGCTATTATTCTGTAGAGAACACTGTAAATCTGAACAGAAACAACTGCTACAAGATGAAAAAAATCAGCCTATGAAAATGACAACAATATCAATATATAAATCATTAATATTGCAGAGCTTAGTGAGAAGGAGGGAGACAGAAGGAATCTGGTTGAATCTTACTTAAGCACCAGTTTGCGAGTCTCAGCCAAACGTCCATTTCTGATAACAAGCGAACACAGCTTTTATTTGAGACTGCAGAGTGCGACATGCAGGCAAAGAAATCAGCGCCTTTAAAGTAATTTCCATTTTCAAACAGAGAGAAAGTGCCATGTTACATTCAAACACCTTACTGCGTAAAAAAAATTCTTTTATGTACTTTTTACTAGGTTTTTAAATTAGACAGTTGCAGTAAGTTACTTTGATCATGTCACATTTGTTCTATGTTCTACAAAAGCACACAATGTGTGTTCTCCAAGCTATCGGCTTAAAGTGTGTGCAAAAGAAGATTCAAATGTGAAACAGTAGTTCAGAGCCTCTTCACATTTCAGTGGGGCTGGTATGAACAGAAGAATGGTTGGACTCAGTCTGAGATCCAAGTCTGTCCCTGACTGCCCCGCTTCCAGCTGGGAGACAAGCACAAGAAGGGTCCTTTCTCCTTCTTTTGCATGGAAATTCATTAGAACAGCTCTTCTCATGAGATTTGGGCCCCATCCAACACTCAGCCCCTTTTTACACAGTATGTCTATTCAATGAAAATATCAACATTTACTCTATCAGCAAGGAAAAGAAGTGGTAGGAATAATAAAATCTTTCCATTGTGTCCACAAAGTAAAAGTTTTCCCACCCTCTTTTAAAAGGCCAAAATTGAGCAAGGCAGAGCACCGTGATGCTCTTGTGAAGATGTTCTAGAGAGGATTGATCCTCTCAGTCACATCAACTCATTTATCACACAGGGAGTGACTGGCCTAGCTCTCCTCATGGGCAGTGAAAGGTGGGAGGTGAATACCATACTATGGCTAGGCAGAGATGATCAAAAAGAGAACAGAGGGGAAAAAAAAAAAGAGACAAGTTGAGATTAAAATAAAAAAAAGATAATAAGAAGGAGAAAGAAATCAACAGGAGATTAAAGAGACCACTCTGAGGATGCAGAAAAGCACTGAGGAGCAGGAAAGAGTACGGTCACACAGCAGAGAGAATATAACAAAGTACATATGATGAAGGCGGTCTAAGGCCAACCAATATTCAGCTGTACTGGCAGTATGGTTGAAAACCACGATAGCTCCGTTGTGGAATTCTACAGCTTTAATTGAATGAACTTTGGAACATTTTCTTTAATATTTTTTTCCCTTTATATAAGAACAGACAAATAATTCAAAAAATGACTGAGGTTCATAAAAACCTCTTTTGACTGACTTTCACCTACAAAGTTAGTTGTTGAAGAGTCATTGCCTTCCCCACAACCCCCCCATTTTTTAAGCTTTGTTGTTTGCAAAGTGTTTTGTATTTCTCCCCACTCAAGTGCCTCACTAAATCTGCCTAGTTGCTGGTCGAGGGCAATTTTCCTTTATATGAGATCCCAACAACCGCGCTGGATGCCAATACTGAAAGTGAGCAGGTCAGAAAGATGCCAATTATCCAAGTGTTTACACAGATGTGAATAAAAATGTGCAATGTTGATATTAGAAACAGAGAAATGCATCCATCATTTTAAGATAAAGCATTACAGAAGATTTATAAAAAAATATATATGAAAAAAGCTCGTTCTTCAAATGCTGCTGACACTTCACATCCCATTACCTTTTGTATATATCTAATACATATACAAAAATTATTCATGTTTTCTCCGTTCTCTTTTCAGTTCCTTTTGCATGCAGTTCTTGCCAGAGATTTCTTCTTTAACGACAGATTAAGAGAATCATCCCTCTCCTCCCCTTAAATTAGCTCACCACCACCACACTGAGATACTCAAACTTCTTAACAGACCAGCATATTGAAGCCTTAATTGAGATTAAAATTTGATCTTTCTGTCAAATTTATTCTGACAGCCAATTTTGGCTATGGAGGACAGAGCGCAGAACCCAGCCAGTTTCTGTGTTTTGTTCCCAGTCACAAATTTTATTCCATGAACAGCATATCTGAGGTGAGCAACAGACAAAATAACGTTGTGTCACTTCAAATTTGCTGGAGTCAGTAGAAAAACTGCCAGTGCTTTTAATGAGACTGAATAGGGAACCGGGTCCAAGGCAAGCTCTTCATTTACAAGTACTTGCCAGGAGACTTCTGTGCACTCAATACAGAGCTCTGCAGGCTCTGAAAACCAGCTTAGAACTGGGTGCACTTTTAAACTCTGAAGAGAAGCTCTAAACCAGATGTGCCTTAGGATATCATTTATCAATTAAAAAAGTAACTATGCCTTAGTTCTAGGAGGTGTCCATGAACAAAAGGTTCTTAATTAACTTGAAAATAACAAAAGAAATTGGAAATGTGATCTTTGATTACTATCAATGGGATGAAAAAGTTCAAAGAATTTTGTAAAGCTTGAGGAAGGGGCGTGAGAAAATATCAATAAAATCCATAGTATTTCCCCCCTTAAGCAGAATCTCTTTTCCTATACCAGGAACAACCAGAAAGTTACCCTGTGAAATTGCCATGAAAAGTGTCGAATTGGAATGAGAGTTCAGCAAACCGCAAAAATCCCCTTTTAGACAAAATCTCCATGCCACAAATCTCAAAACCAGCACTAAGGACGTAAGAGTGAAGGATAGAAAACTGCTTTTCCCAGTAGACCTGCAGATACAGCATAGACACAATTCTAGCAAAGGGCTGTTTGGCCAGTTGCACAAGATTTCATTTTCTCATGGAGATTATTAAAACAGTGTGGTTTTTGGTTTTTTTTTAAAGAAAAAACAATTATAAGACAATTATAAGGATAATCTATATCTGGAACCAGTAAACAGGGAATAGAACTCCTTGCACTGAAAACTGCAAAGGTACACAAACAGAAAGTTCATCGATTGGTCTTGCTGAGGAAATTCCTGGAATATTTGCACCTCATGTGATACATATCCGAGTCTGCTGATCATGGAATGTATAGGCCTCAGTTTTTTAAGATACCTCCAAAATCACATGTAAAATAATTGATTGTTAAAAAAAATGCCAAGTGCAAACACTCATGAAAAGAAACCAAGCACCTAAGTAGCCAACTATTTCAAGGACAAAAACAAAAAAAAAAGAAGATAACTAAATTACATCTAAAGGTATCAGAATGAGGATTTTTGTTTAACATCAGGTATAGTTGCTGAGGAATCCAGATGTGAAGACGGACGGATAAAGTAATTAATAAAAATAAGACTGTCTGAACATATAGATACACGCATCACTAAACAACTCCAAATCAATATAGCAATTTTTTGACAAGTATCAGCAAATCCTAAATGCCCAGTAATTACCTCTAGAATCCATAGGACAGGAAGCTAAGACGGCAGTAAAAGCACAAAGACCTTTTTGCAGAGCAAGTTAGAGATCTGTAGCAGAATTCCTACTATGCGACAGCATCAGAGTTCATATCACCCAGCCGCAGCAGTGCTTTGCCACACAGGCTCTGACAAACAGCTTAAGGATGTCACACATTACAGGTTACAACACTGGAAGACTTCCCCTATGCCTCAAACACCATTCCTACTTTTCCTGCAACCGCAACCATTTAGCTTCTTTTTCCAATGGCCATGGATCCTTTCCCTGCCAACATGTCTCCATGTCCCCCAGCTAAAAGAAGTGCTGCAAAATATTTTCTTTTTAATAAAATCACACATTCCCCTGTGCTGCTGCTTAGTCAATTTTTCACAGTATCACACTGCAGGCTACTACAATGAAGCCACAGCTGTGTTAGCTTTAAGACTTTGTTTTTTTGATTTTGTTTTTGGGTGGGTTTGGGTTTGGTTTTTTGGTTTTGCTTTTTTTTTTTTCCCCCATCAGCTAGATCCCTCCCATCCATCTTTGCCACATCAGCTTCAAACGTGAGCTCTGAATGACTTTAGTGAAGACATACAGCAAGTCAATGTAAGAAGCAGGACCTATCTACTGCTGCCTTGGACTCTGTTAAACACTGTCTTTTCTCAGTTCTTAAACAGCAGAACGCAAAGTGATTTGAGAAGTTCCAGGTTCCCATGTTCTTCTTTACCTGCATTTCTTCATGGCAGTATTCAATCTATTGGACTCTTTTGAAAGGTTCATCTCCTGCTTCCTGAGGTTTTGTTTTGGTTTATTTGTGGGTTTTTTGAGGGTACGAGTGTTTATTTTCAGCTTGGAGGCTGTTTGTGTTTTGGTTTTTTGTTTTGTTTTGTTTTGTTTTTGGTGGGTTTTTTTGTTTGTTTTTTGTTGGGTTTTTTTTTCCTCAATAACTTCTTGATTTCTCACATCACTGCTGAGATGATCTACTGCTTCTTCCTGCCTCCTCTGTCCTCCCGTAGCAATGACACAATGTTCCAATGACACCACTGTCGGGTGCATTTTAGCTATATGGGAGTACAGTTGTGTATTCTATGAACACTAATACTGATGACTGAAACAATAAATGCATGGTTTATGATGCGCCAGACTACTTAAAATAAAAGGTAAAGCACAGAGACCAAACACTGGTAAAAAAGTGCTTTTATGATTACTATTTTCCATAAGGGAGAAGAATCTCTTAAGGTAAGGAGCTAGGTTTTAAGCTGGTATAAATCAGTCAGTTTCCATAGGGTCACAAAAGTAAACCAGTTTACACTGGCTGGGGATCTGGTAGCACATCTTTCTGTAAAAATTCTGGCAGCTCAATGTAAACCCATTAATCATGAACTACAGTACTACACTCCTGTGAGATTTGCAATCACAATGACCCTGCATTATTTATTTTATTTCTTATCTGGCAGGAAAAAACAGCCTCCAGGAATCTGCCTGGTGAGGTACAGGACAATGGATGATTTCTGCCTCTGAGGCAACAGCCTCATATTTGGAATGACTAGGTTATCTGAAACCAGAGGTAGAGTAGCTAGCAAGAGTTTTCTACTTTAGATTAAATAGCACAGTCCTGTTTTCAAATAATGGAGATATTTCAAAGCATCTTTTTCATTGCTGTAACAGATAAACTTTGAACAGAGTAATTCAGGCAAATTTCAAACAAGATCTCCTAATTTGAAGAAAGGGCAGGGAGCCCAAACTTCTAGATTGTTTTTGATCTTGATTCCCCCTCAGTCTGCAATCTTTTCCTAGCTCCATTCCGTCAATGCGTTTCCTATTTGGTACAAGATGCTATTCACCTCAGAGATGGCTATGAGAGTTGGTTTTTTTAAAAGTACATTTGAAAACTCTGGATCTGCTGCCAGAAATCAAAACCGAAAGTCTTCGGTTTTTAATCATCTACTAATAATCTATTTGCACAATAACAGTCATTCATGTCAACTTTGTATGAACAGGAGTGACAGCCAACCAATTTCTACATAAGAAGCCCTTAGCAAGCAGCCGTTAAGGAATTCAGAAATACAGACTATAAAATAGATTGTAGAAATTATGCAAGTTGTCACAAGGTGCCTATTGCACTCTTATGCTTTGTGATTAATGCAAACATCACAATCCACTCTGAAGCGTTAAAGTGTGTGGTCAAAGGCAGTTCTGTTTTGAAGACATTTTAGTCTAAGTGATTGGAGGCAGCAACGTTGCTTGTGTGTGATTCTACAGCATACATCTAATGAGCCACCCAACAAGTGACAAAGAAAACAGCTTTTCTATTATGCAGTATGTTCAGCAAAGGACCAGCATTTCTAACACACACAGTCACAAACACAAAGAGAAAAATAATTCCTTTCTTGAGAAATTAGAAAAAAAAATAAGCAAGGGCAATTCCTACAGTAAGATACCAAAAAACCCTCACTACTGCCCTATTTTCTATTTTTAAGTTTCTAATAGGTAATAACAACAAGAACAAATAACAGGATGCAGTAGAATTACAAATAAGAATTGGTATGTTGGTTCAATAGACAAGAGCAGCTTTTCCCAGCACTATTATCTAACTCTGTGAGAAATATGGAACAATTATTAATGATTTACTACAAAAGAGGTAGCTGCTTCTGTGCTGGAAAAGACAGACACTATCTAGATTTATTGTTGTTCTGTATGAAGAGGTGTCAGAGAAAATATTAAGTAAACAATTTTTACAGGTTTTTGATATCACAATTGGAAATTATTAGAACAAAACTTGAATAAAGAAGAAAATTGCCCAATTTGAAATCGTTTCTTGTAAGTCTAAAACTTAGGCCAATTTCCTGAGGTTGGCAAACATTAGGGGTGGCAACAGTAACTGTAATCACACCAAGTTTTCCCTTCCAGTATTGGCTTTTCTCTGAATTTGAAACCCAAGCTTAATGCAAACCCACATCAAGCAGAAACAGAATAAAACAGATTCATGCTGAGCCTGTATGGGTAAAGCTGCAGAGATTCTTGCTGCTGTAGTCATAATAATCGTTTTTCAGCTGAAAAACTACTGGTCCAATTCAGCAAGTGACTGCTTTGCTCCTGTGCCACATAAAGCCAGAGAAAAACTTCTCCTAGTTTTTTAAACATATGTTAGCTGGGACACAGCAGCATAGCATCTTAGAAGCTTGTAAAATGAATTAAGCAGACAAATGCACTGTATTTGTTTTCAGTTCAACAGGAGGCTTTAATATTGAATACATATGAAGGAAGAGACATGCTAAATTGAACGAGCCTGGAGGCTTAAAGTGATATTAATTCCACTTGCATTCAACCATGTGGATCCAATGATCAAAGGGATTTAGAAGCAAGAGGGGAATAATGGAAATATCAACACTCAGCAATACTCTGTTGCCTCAGGGCAGCACAGGACAGTAACAGATGTCAGGAGAGCAGCAGGACTATCTCTTAGCACATCAAAAGGAGACAGGAACTACAGTCACACTGGATTTTCACGCACCAACCTCAAATCTTCAAGACACTGTTATGAAAAGGTGCCCACTGCACTTCTACACTTCTGCTTTATAAGCTCAGAAACTTTCTGTATAAAGCACCACTAGTGATGGCTAATTCCTCCTAGCATGACTTTGAAGAGATGAGAGAGGAGCAACATAACACCATTGAAGTGACTGAAAATTAGCAGGTAAGTCTTTGAAGAGACCAGACACAGACCTGTTGAATAAGCAGGTGTTTATTTGAGCAAGAGCACTTGCCACGGGAAAACATTCTAGGCAAGAGCATAACTTCCTAGCAGGTGCTAGCCACAATATTAAGACAAAGTAAGAGACTATCGAGTTGGAAGGCTAAGGGAATTTAGGGCACTTGTAACTACCCACTTTATTTTTATACAAAGTAGGAGCTGAGACTGCTTGTCTTGAAGTGACATGTTGCTGAATGATTGAGGATTAGCAAGTGGTCATGGCATAGATTTTCTTATTTGCTTGCCACTGACATAATATAAGATTTGACATATGGATTCACTGACAGATGATCTCGTGATGTTTGCTCCTCAAGAAAAGTGTTAGAGAAGACAGGTTTTCTATATAGTTGTATAAAGTGTGAATTTTTGACAGTAATCCGTCTTGCAGAAGATATGCTTCTATTTGCTGGAGTGACCTAAGTGCTGATGGTATCACGGCCAGCTACATCAAACTGCTAGTGACGACTCCAGACCTTTGACTATCTCTTCCAAAGGGCTTCCCAGCTTTCTGACAGAACAGAGCTGGATGATGCCAGTTCCAAAAGGCAAACAAATACTCTTATGTTTGAGGAGGAAACAAATCACTCTGTAGCTTTAAGGAATTGAAGTCAAATCTCATCCACAGGCCACTTTCTCTGGCAGTCCTGATCATCACTTGCTCAGCCTGCTAAGGTTTGCTGGAAATTTTCCCATAAGCCTTTTTGTATAACAGTAAACAACACTGAAGCTTGTACAGAAAGAGTTTTAGACAAGTTTGATATGATAGCACTTCTCAATCAAACAAGTCATGAAAGTAAGTTTTCACAGTATTAGGGCCTAAATTGTCTTTAATTCTTACATGAAAGACAGATCAGCTAAAGAGCTAAAGACTCGTATATTAATTTTTTTTTAATTATATCTAGGCCTTAATTCTGTCAAGGACCAGGCCTGGTATTGCCAAGGGCTGGGAGTTTAAACCAAGAAGTCAAAATTGGTCATGTAATGAGTAACTTCCAACTTAGCTTTAGTATTGAACCTGCTGCAACTTAAAATTGGGTTAATACCTCACATTGAAGTTCTATTGAACTGAATGGGAAGGTTCCCCCAATTTAACAGATTTTTGATCATGCCTTTTGGCAAACTTCATCAGTTACACTCCTTCAGATTCTTGTGTGCAAGACGCCCATCCAGAGAAGGGGAAAGTATTCTTGCTGTAACTGGAGATTGTTGGAAGAGTGATGAAGCACTCCTTCCCAAGTGTGTTTGTTTTGTTTTTAAAGTAGCAATTGTTATGCAGGATTAGGGGATTTGGAATTTGTTGTTCTTAAATATTTAAAGTCTTTGTCTTTCTGCCCTAAGTTTTAAAAAGGTGCTAGTGATAACTTTCCTGATGTCTTGCTGCATTTTTAAAATATTTTAAATTTATTTTGGGAAGGTCCTGTGGTACCTTATAAATCTCCCAGAGACTAGAAAAGGATTTTTGTGGGCTTTCCTTTTGCCAGATTTCCCCATGCTATGTGTATTTTAACTACTACTTTCTTTAGACTGAAGTGCTGCCTATGTTTTAACCCTTCTTGTGCAGAGCTTCTGTATCTTCTGCATGAAAGATTCAAATCACCACAGCCCAAAATGGTCTGTTAGAGACAAAAAATTACATCTCATTTAAACAACTGTTAGATGTCCTTACTGTTCCAACAAGATAAGATTTGTCAGCGTGCAAAATAAACTACAGCAAGTTCCTCAAAAAGAAACGTAGCTTCAGTAGAAAAGGTGAATAACGAAAGGTAGACAAGTGACTATTTGCAGGTATCTAGCCTCTTCAAGCTGTCTGTGCTGTTACGAAGTTACTTCTTTCCCATTCTTTGAAGGCCAACAAGTTGATTTTAAAGTGTAACCTACTGTAGTTTTTTTAGATAACCATTTTAAACTGTGGGGTGAGGGGAAAAATCAGTGGGAGATTCGAATTGTTAGTTAAATAAATGGAACAGATAAATGCAAACCATATAAAGCACACCAGTGTTCCCTCTAGTTTGAAATACCAGCCATTTTTTTCTAAGTGCTAATCCTAGTTAATGCCACTCCCTTTTCTTAAGGACTCTGTTGCAAGCTTGGGCATACATAAAGCTCTTTATGAATTTGGTGAGTCTATTTACATAAATAATATTAAGTATGCACACCCAGACAGAAGTAAAAATGAAGCAATGAACATGGAACAAGGACATAAAACCTTAGTATGGCTTTCAGTCAGGAGAAACATGATCCTATGAAGTCTTCAGATGCAAATTATTGACATCTGACAGAACTGAATCCTTTGCAATATTTTTGCGTTTGAGTTAAGAAAACATTGAGGAAAGCAAATGCTTTAATGGCAATGATTGATTTGGAACTTACAGGGCATGAAAAGCACCACTGTAACAGACTGAGGGCACGGCTGGCTCAGGAACAAAGATCCAATACAATCTAAGCAAATAGCTACAGCCAAGTGAGACATCTGATCCAAGCTACTCAGTTCATCCACAGGTTGAAACCAGTTTGCATTGTTTACAAATAAATATAATAAATAATCAGGCAAATCTGTTGTTAGTTAAAGCATTAGGAAAAAAACCAACCCCTCCTGCAGAAAGACATCTGTTAACTTGAACTCTCCAACTCAAAGAGCTTAAGGAGACCTGTGCTTGTGTATTGTTTAGGTTTACCTTTTCTTTCTCTTCCTATTTCCTTTTCTGCTCTCATGGGTCACTTTATTAGCTATGTTTTGCAAGGAAACGTGTTTTCTAGCAACAAAAAACATGATCATTTTGGCCATATGCTTACCATTACACCAGACGCTCAATAATCAAAAATTATTTAAACAGAAAAAGATTGTAGTGCTTTCAAAATACTTTGGAGACTATAAAGAAAACATAGAACTTGTTTGTTCTACTACATATGTAGCATTTAAGACTAATGTGCTTATAAAGACCAAGCCTTTCTTTAAATAAATCTGAGTAAGAAATTTAAAATGTGAGCTAGTTTTACGCTGTAAACTCATCCCAGAACAAGCCACTTTCCTGTTAATACATCTTCTGCAATCATCTGCTTTCTATAGTGAGATTTTTCATTGTGATCCCATTGAGAAGAGAATTAGCCATGGCATAATGGCTTTTCTTGAGCTGAGCCAAGTGCAGCACGTTCAACTCTAGAGTATTAAAAGCCAGCCTTCAATTTAATTGTTATAATTTATTTCACAGAGGTTACTAGCACAAACCAATATGGAAAAGCAGCACACATGAAATGTTCTCCTTTAAAAGAATAGAAGACAATAAAGATCAGCTTCAGGGCAATAATTTTCCATCTTAACAAATGGCTTGATATCCAGGCTCAACCCAAATTTCTGAACTGGTTTGATTCCCCTACACATCCTAGTTGTGCCTGCACATCAGCTGCTTCAGAGAAAGTATACGATAGATCTCATTCACTGAGAAAGGTTATCAAAATTAAAAATAACATATCCAATAACACCCTAAAAATACACAGGTGAATTTTATGCTAATAAAAAACCCTGCGTTATCATTCTGGAAACTGGCATATTTTCAGTATTGAAGACTCCTCTGCAGTCTTTTGATAACTGTCAGGGCACTGTACTGTGGTTAAGCTGGAAGTGTCTGTGCTGTCAGCACCCAGACTAGATCTCTAACTAGCTTTCTCTCTTAATGAGGGAGACCAAGCATACAAGACAATTAGAAAGCGATGAAGATTTGTGTATCCCTCTAAACCCCCACATCACAGGAATAAAGACAAAAAAGAGGAAAAAAACCCACAATCAAAAAACCCAGTCAAGCCACTGTTAACTGCCCTGCACCAAAGCATGTCCTGCCTTAAGAGCATGAAAAGCTACTGACTGTTCTTGGCACATTATACATTTCTACTAGGTAGAGACAGAAAAGGAGAATGTAACTTGAACTACTGAGTTTCTTTAGAATACCAAGAGCTATCTTGACTTGCCTTCATTCAGTACAATTGCTATTTTGTTTCTTGCTGAAAAAGTGTAGTTATCACTGTAACACAAACTGGACATGTGAAACCATAAATAAATCAGGGTTTTACAGCTGTTGGAGGATCAAAATATCTGCATTTGATCCTACGGGGATCATCAAGACATTGGTTCTGTAGTTGAAGTACTGCAGCATCAACAAACAGAGAAAATACCTGCTTATGACCAGTTTGTCAGCTCCTGACCTCTCATTAGTGCCAAAACTCGGAAAAAAGCAGCACTAAAAAAATCTAATGGCTTTAAATGCTGGAAAAATATACTTACTTCTCTGGAATGAACCTCAAATCCAAACAAAAAAAGTTAACATCTTCTGCTCTTATGAATTTTGGCTGTTCCATCTATATTCATATTCTTTCTTTATGCCTGCAATGACATCACCCAATAATAGGGAAAATAGAAATTCATTGCAAGCTTAAGTCACAGCCCTTTAAAGGGCTCAAGATCCAAACTGTACTGAATTAATGAATTTACAGGAATGGAGCTACTGCCTCCAAGAGTTTTATACAGATGTTATTTAGAGGTCCAGATAAACGTGAATAGTGGAAAATACAGTAATTGAAAATGCAATGCCTTTGACCAGAAGAAGGCTATACCAGATTAAATTTATAATCTTAAAATGAAGAAAAAGCAAGAACCTCAGACTTTTCAGTAGTTTGAAAACTATTTAGACTGTAATTTGCAAAGATGTTTTAGCCTAGAATTTTCATGTTTAATGCCCCAAAATAGTTCATTGCTTCTCCTTTTATTCACTACATAATGTAATCTTATGTATCCAGAATTCTTTGGGGATTTCTGAATCCTCTTGAGAAGCAGACATTCACAAGAGGGGACTGAAAGGATTACAATGACTTGCATCAGTTTTTTGATGAGGCATAGTTCCTTTAATGTAGCCTCTTAAATGGAGCCCATATTCTTTTTATTGCACTGTAGGGATCTTTAGATCGGGGAGGGGGCAGGGAAGGAAAGTTCAATCACATACAATATAAAAAACCTTCCTTTAATCAGGATTTAAATTAATCAGAGCTGAGCCACGTCTGGCAAAAACACATGCCACTCCCTGTAAAGAAACAAACCTGAACCATCCTAGTACTCATGAGATTTTTCAATAACTAGGAAAATATTCCCTTGTACACCGAGTTCCCCAAAGAAATATTTAATTTCTTCCCTGAAGAACTGTGCAAGGAAAAGCATTTCCCAGTTCTAACAGCAAGCCTGCTCAGAGGAGAACCTCTCCTCCCCCTCCGATGGTTCTACATCCAATGTAGACAGTGCATTGCCGTCTCCACAGATAACGTGCCGTTGCTTAATCTCAGTGCTTCAGCCATTCTCTTTGCCTCTAGCTCAAACCTAAACTGGTTTTGGTACTTTGTTAATAAGCTGAGACCTGGGATTAGTTGTGCATTATCATGCCCCATTCAGAGCTAACAGATACAGAAGAAAGACAAATACAATCCAGCTTTCTCTTTTCCTTTGTAATAGCTAAGTCAAGTGAGATGTTTAAGTGACTGCTACACCTAGAACTTTGCAGAAAAAAATTGGGGAAATAGCACAAATAAAAATGAGACAACCTGCCTAGTAAGAAAGCAGATGCCTTGGCCAGAAACAGACCGTCCTCTATAAGTTACTGAGCAATCTACAAATAGGGAATGTAAAACCTTAGACAGCAGATTCATACATTAAAAAACACACAGAATAATCACTGTTCTTTTCAGTCAAGCCTGGTGGTGTTAGGTTTATGATACCCTATCATAGGGAACAAAATTCAGCTCAAGATGTATCCAGTGCAGAACGTCAACTATGGGCATCCATTTCCCAAATCAAGACTCAGCAAAATTTTCAAGGTTACTGCTCGTATGCTTGAGCTTTGTGAACACAGATGAAGCAAAAAACTCTGTTTAAAAACATGTTGTATGACCCTTTCTCTCTGGATATTTACAAGAGACATACAAAAAGTCTACAAGAATAGTGAGGTGTAGAGATTGACAGCATACATAGAAGAGTATCTTCCACCTCCCTGAAGATTATTTGTTCCTTAGAATGCCCAAGAAAACAGATTCACCCTTCTTCCACATATATTGGTAACTGCAGTCTACAAGCCTAAATTCTTCTCCACTGTACCAGTCACCAGACTATTCAATTTCTATGGGTCAGAGAGACCAAGGCCATTTCCAACCAAAACAAAGAAGATAAAGTTTATAGCTTTCACTCAGGATGATTTGTATATTTTGGAACAAACACTCATGAAATAAGGTTACTTGGAAAAAAAAAAAAAAAAAGAATGTGCTTACATGAAACACACTAGCACAGGCCAATTTTTCACTCAGTGGTGGAAATACTGTGCTGTTACTCTTGAAAATGTTGCTTAATAAAACCTGATTGCTTTTCAGCTTTTTCTCTCAAATTCAAATAAATAAATTCTTAATTAGATGTTATATAGGCTTACCTGTAACCGATACATCGGCAAATCTCTATAAAAGGTTGCAAATTACTCCTAAAATAGGTGATTCTCCTTGTGCAATACCATACATTTTCATTATCAGTAGCTGACTCCTCAGGCAGACTGAGGATAAAGAGAACGTATTTTTCTTTTGTGTTTCAATTTGAGTATGAGCTGAGAAGTGAGACATTTTACAAGATTGCCAGTTTTCCCATAGCCCTGACAGAAAGAGACAGCAGGCCTTCCTGTGGCTGACACACCTAACAGTAATACTACCCAGCTGCTCTTCGTGGCTCTCCTCAGTTAAGTTACTATTACTGTTTTTAAAGGTCACAACTACAGTAGACACAATAACCTAAATCACTCTTGTTAAGCTTGAGTTTTCCCAAGTTCCTCTGTTCCGCCCAAAAAAGCACCTAACACAAGCTTCCCTTGTGTCTTCCACCCAAATCTCACCCTTGAGCATGCTCTGGGCAGACACACACACCTGTGCTCACTCACTTATAACATTTTTGATCAAAGTGAGTTCTTGAAAACCACGGAAGTGTGATTAAAGTTTGTTCCCATCCTGTGCTTTAAGGCTGGCTGTAGACTCCAGTTTTTCCTCAGCTTACCTGTGCTACAGTACAAACAGATATCCCAACCTTCATTTGGCCCATGAGTCTTTCAACATGGTTTACAGAAAGGCAGCCTGCTCTACCTCAGGAGTTAAAGCAATATTGCAGCAATAGAGAAGTTAACTATCAAAGTCACATAGGCTCTAGCAAGGCTTTCCCTTGGCACCACTTACAAGGATGCTTTATAACAGATATCTGCCCTCCAAAAATAAGACAACACTAATTAGATTCTTAATGGGTCTTCAGATAGACTATAAACTGGACCACAAACTGGAAGTTTGAAGCAAGTTCAAACTGGCAACTGAGAACTTTTACTGAGTTCAAAGTTAGAAGAGATTATTCCAATCATTTTGTCTGAACGTGGTGGGACACAGCCCAAAGAAATCATGCAAGAATTCCTCCACTCATTTAAGATCCCTTAGAGAAGCCATCCAGTCACTCTGAGATGTCTCTACAGCCATTTTTAAAAAAATTTATTTATTTTAAGATCTTTAAACATGTTGGCATCTAAGCAGTAGTGAGAATTAAACTCTCCTTCAGATTCCAACCTCTGGGTCTAATTCTAACCCAATTCTACCATCATTAACTTCTCCAGGTAGGTACAATTATCATCAGTCACATTTTTATCCTTTTGAAAAATTAAATGGACTGAAGTCTCTGGCTTCAAGGCATTTTTCCAGACAGTGAATCATTCTTTTATCTCTTTGCTGAATATTTTCCAATTTCAGCATCTTTTGTGAATTGTGGCTACTAGAATTGGATATGGTAAGTGTATAATAGTCTCCATGGTGTTACAAAATAGTAACATCCCCACCTCTCCCCTCCTTGATGTTTCTTTCCCTTCTCTGCCTCTCAGTAAGGGCTTAATCAGATCTCTTGCCTACAGCATAACAATGACAGTCCCTATTTCCTTGTTTACCCAGTACTAGCCCCAAAACATTTCCAAAGCTCAGGTGTAATCCCATTTTCTGTGACACACATTCTGCTCCCATATACATGGATCTAACTAGCAACTGTTAACAAACATGAGTCTGCCTTGCAATAAGATCTAGATTAGCAAATAGTATTATATTATAATGCTTACCTTATTGGTTAAAAAACAAATATAAAAACAAACAAGGAAAACAGATGCTCTGCCCCACTGAGGCTTACATGGTGTCAATAAGTCCTCAGAGTTAACCACTCACCTACAATCAGAACATGGGGTACTGCAGTTGGGGTGCTTCTGATACGAGGGAACTTCCCGTAAGATTTCAGCAGAAGTAAAGGTCAGGAGACGTTAATGGTCACAGTGTGGATAAAAATAAGTATTAAATGTAATCTATTTCCACTGACTCTTGGAAATGAATACTGAGGTTTTACTGATGTAATAATAAACGAACAAAATTCACCTCTTATACAATCAATGCCAGCAATGGATTTATTTGGAGCATTTAGCCTGCTAATCACATTAGGGAAGGTCCAGCTGATAGAAAAACCATCCCTGGAGATGTAGCTACTTTCCCTTCCAGAAATACTAAGAAACAGCTAGTGAATGATTTACAGATTTTCCATACATATAATTTATACAAATATTCCATTGCTTCATGCTAATGACAGTCGAACAGGTAGCAAATATCGCAAACTGGGAAAGACAATTTCAGCAGGAAAAGAGAGCAGGGATTTTGCTAGAGCTGTTTTCTGCTGAAAAGCTCATAAATGGAAACTTATTTGGCATCTTTGTTGGAGCTGAATTGGCAGAGTAAGATGGAAAGCAGTTCTGTATCTCATTACTGCCTCTACTATCACTAACTGGAAACTTTGGAAAAACAGGCCCCTTTCTGTTTAGATACAACCATGCTGTTGCCGTACTGAGTGTCTGGCTTTCTCTTTCCTTCTCCTTAGTAGGGATGACATCTGCATAGAAAGACTTTTTGTCTTTTTAAGGCCTCACCTACTGCTGCTTATTTTCTACCTGACATCTATTTTTAATATCATAAGCATTTCCTAAGTAACAATTACAATGCCAGCAAAAAGGTCAAATGCCACCACACAAACACGTCATTAAACGCTCCAGACTTAATTTCAGTTTAATTTGGTGTAGTATGCATTTTCATTAATCAGTTAAATGCAGATAAATTTAGCTTTCTAAAAGAGGACTGCAAATTAGTATGTAGAAAGAGCAGTATCAACAGCTTCCCAATCTACAGTCGAACCAAAACAAGACCTGGATTTAAGGTGAGCAGTAAATGTTGGAAAGAAGCAAGACAGGTACAGAAAAACTCTGCTTTCATGTCAGGGTTCCCCAGAAATAAAGGGCGACAGGAAAACAGATCAAAAGCCACAATATATGCTTGACTGCAGTGGGAAAATTATTTCTAAATAGCTGAATTGATAAAGGAGACATAACAGCTCCTTTAACAGAACAGGAAAGGTGTTCTTACATCTCATGTAAGCCTAATCAGGGCAGTACAGTATTCTATAGACATATCCAGGCCAGTTCCAAGGCTAAAATAGCAACATGAGCATGCTAATCCACTGGACTAATTATCACTCTTGAGACCTAAGCTAATTTTTCCAGGTGTTTCTTTGCACAAGACATATCAGCACAGAACGCAAAACTGTGGTCTCTCAATATTTTGCCTCACTTCTCTAGTTTAGGAAACGCAGTTTCTATCCAAAAGCAGCAGAAATCTGAATTCCATCATTATGCTCTTTAGAGCCTGACACTGGAAAGAGAACGTGGTCTCTCAGGCAGAACAATCAAGTAGTAGGAATTTAATCATCTGACACTTTCTGGATAAAAAACATTTCATTTTTCTTTCTCTTTTTCATCTTTTTATCATTGGTTTATGAATTGAAATTCAGTGCCAAGAATCTGTGTACTTGTACAGAGCCTAGCACAATGGCATCACAAGCAGTCTTTTTTCAGTGTGAAAAAAACCCCCACATCTTTTGTTTCCAGGTTCTCACAGTAGGATAAGGCTCTGTCTCATACTTAAAGATGTCTGGAAAATGGAATACTATATCCAGATTAACACAGAAGAAAACAAAAGCTTAAGTCAGCCATACAGCATAAAGAACCACAGTCCCTTCACACGTCCAGTCTTTAGCTACTCATTTCACAGCTAACACTGGAAATTAGCCCCCCACCACCCTCTTCTCTCACTAATAAATTGACTGATTTCTCTTAAAGTCACACACACTCAAAGGGCACATTTGTTACAATTGTGCTGAATGTGTTCAGACAAAACTATCTCCAGTCAGATTGGGCTCTTTAGACACAGGGAGATCAAACAGCTCACACAATCCTTTGATGGAAATTTAATTCTTTAAAAATATGCATGAGGTAATTGAAAACACATTTTATGATATTTCAGATTATAAACAGTAGATCTCTGGCTGGGTTGAACAAATAGCATTAAGCCTTTTTCTTCCTTCTGAAAAACCACAGTGCTTGGCAGCACGAGGCACTGATGTGTCTTCTGTACCAGCACAAGGAAAATGGTGTTCATAACGAAGAGCTTGCATTTGGATGCAAATTGCACTCCAACAGAAAAAAGCTGTTAGTAAATATCAGTTATTGTTCATTCCAAGCAATTTTGTGACATTAGCATGTTTTTACAAGATCCAATTGCAAGACCTGGGTTTATTACATCCCCCACCCCACCTTTCCCTTGCGCAAATCTTCAGGAAAAGGCAAAAATAAGTATAGTTTGCTCACAACCTCCAGCCTTATCAATCCTATGCACCCTAGAACACAGAGACATTAAAAATCATAAGAAAAAGCTTCAGAGCATAAAATCCAATTCAGGCTTTGCTCACTTGATATTTAAACCTCTTCATCTTTGCTAGTGCTGTGAAACATTGAAGAAACAAACCTGTAGGCATGCTTTATAGAAACAACAGTTACCAAGGGAGGCACGCTGCTTTATCCACTTACACACCCCACCCCCCCTATCTGTTTGGTTCCATTGCTAGTACTTTGTGCATGAACAGCTCTGAGCAGCAAATGCCATGGGCAGACCAAACTCTAGTGCTTCATGCTGCCAGACTGCTCTACCTTTGCATCTATTTGTGCAACACGGCAGAGTGTTGTTACATGTTTTACATATCAGACATACCAAGTGTACAAACTGGACAGCTGAGATCTCTTCACGTTCCTCCGAGAAAGACAGGATGTTAATGGGATAGGGTCGGATGAATGAGGACTTTTCTAGCAAAACCATTTAAAGAAAACACTAGGTTTGTCATAGCTAAAGCATTTCATGGAAAGATATAGGCTAGTCTGAAGCAGCTAATTCCTAGTCAAAGAAAAAAGTGCAAAACCATCCTTAACTTACTCCACAGGATTCAGGACCCAGGAGTCCACAGGTATTCAGAGACTGTGGGAAACTCTGCCTCAGCCTCTGGCTAAATCCCACACCAGCTACAAACCTGTCTTCCACATGACTTAATGCATGTGAAGTGCATGGGAAGTGTCTCAATGCATTTTAAAGGTCTTTTAATAGTAAGAGTATAATGAGTCTGTGTCTCACCTTTCTCCCATCCTTGAGGGAAAAGAGGTGGGGGAAACCCAGAGCTGTCTGGGGTTCCTTCTGTGGCAGAGCACAGGAAGATCTGCATGCTCAACACGTAAGGAGTCAGGCTTGATTTGAGTGCATATTGCTCTTCATTATCTGTTGCATTTTTGACAGACCCTACAAGTAACCTAGTTTCTACAGTTTCTCTTCAAACTAGAGATCAAACTACCTCAGTCCTAAAAAGGAAACAGCTATAATTTTTATTTCCACAGAGCTGATGTTTCACTTCATCTTCTTCCAAGTCAGTGGCCCTTGAAAAATACGGAAGTTTTACTCCTGAGTTGGAACAATACAGACCAAGCAATGTTGAAAGAGCTGGCCGAGACTGATGCAGCCTTTCACTGAGGTAAAACGCACCTTGTTGCTTCCTTCAGCTTCCTCACTGCTTGAGCCACAAATAAGAGAGCAAAGACAAACATTTGGTTACACAATGGTACTCACCCACTCACTCTCTGCTTCCCCTTCTGCCTGCTTCCCCTTCTGCCTGCTTATGTTGACAGAAGTCTTTTCATTGTGTGGGGGTTAAAGAGAGGCCCTTGTTTTATGAAAGATGCTTCTCCCACCTCAGAAGCAGGAGTTGATGTTTAAACTAAGGCTTCCTCATTTCTTAGTTTCACTAGGACACATACAGTGACAACAAATCTATGAATTTGAACTGGCAGGGTATCATCCACGCTTTAAACCAATGCTCTTGTTTTCCCTGAGCCGCTGAAAGACTGTGCTGCCCTTTGTGCAACAGGAATAAGAAGTTAATGTGTGAAGTCTAAAAGGCTCCACTGTTCCATAAACTCATTTTAAGGGATTCTTCATCATACCTTAAGTTTTGAAAAGTGGAACAATCCAAAACAACAGTGCAATCTAACAATAAAGCAAGCTTTAAAGTGAGAGCACTCTGAAACTGTGGAGGAATTGCAATTCGTTGCGTAGGGAGGCATCTGCACCTAGGTAAAACTTAGCAAACCACTGGCAAGGCAAAACTGAATAGGCTGCTTATTGTTCTGCACCACTCTCCCTGGGTGAAGTGAAAGTACAGGAAAATGAAGTCTTTCCCTCTCACAACTAAAGATAGAACAATGCAAATCCCAGGGCAGCATTGACTTGTTAAACAGTTTCTGCTGGCTCTATTTTAAAGCTCTAAAGACTTTGAAGTGGAGTTGTAAACTCAATTGATTTCAAACAAAAGGCTAATGTAATCCACTTTCAGCACCAGTACCATGCTGGCAGTGAATACATCCTTCTCAGTAATAGAAATTACTTATTAGGGTTTAAAGCAATTCATTTCAGTGTTTTCAAGTCACTTAAGAAGTTGGATAGGAATGATCTTGGCTGAATTCAGCTACGGGGCAACAAAGCCAATCTCTGGACCTGTTTAACTGGGGAGACAGTAAGGCCTCCAGGAACACTGGCATTAATATCTGACACATTCACGTGCCCTTTTTGTCCCAAGCTGCTTCCCAGGTATTGTAGTTCTGTATGTGAATTGTTGCACCCAGCCCTGGAGTGCAGCCATCTCTGAGGTGGGATGCACAGCTTTAGCTGTGCAGGGCCAGCAGGATAAATCAGGGCACTAGGAGACACTGCATCAGCTTAAAGGACTGGGCAGCTGTCAGATCCAGACACTGGAAAATGAATGGAGAGTCTGGGAAATACTGGCCACTCTTAAAAAATTTTATAACACGTCTTGAAAATGAACCAGTTTAGGAGTTTGTGGCAACAAGATCAGAAGTCTCCAAGAACAGCCAAATGGAAAAATATCTAGGAGGGAATTGATTAGAAGAATATGGGACAGACTGAATGGAATTACCAATTGTTGAGAGACTAAGAAAAACAGGAACAAGTGGAACACAGAACAGGTCAAAGATTTAAAACCTTTCCAATAAGTTTCGCAGTATTTGGCCCCTTCCTTTGGAAAGTACATGCGATACACCAGGGAAAGCAATGACTCAAGGCAGAGTGTGAAACTAGGCAGATTTTAAGGTGGCCCTGACATAGTTTTACATACACACATGAAAGCTGCACTGCCTGTCTCATTGTGGGTTTGAGCTTCCAAACAAAAGGTAGGACATGCGTTAACAAATCCATCAAGTTGGGATGGAAAAAACTGCAGGATAATTTTTGAAGGCCAGTGCTTGGCAATGGGCACCCAGGACAATTCAAAACCAGAAGTGATTCAAACTTCCTGGAATAACTGCAGGCCTGTTCAAGGTCCAATGAATAGAATTAAGATCATTTTGTCCAGCAAGTGTATTCTGGACTAGATCTGCTATTTGACCTTCCAGGCCTCTTGGCAATAACCTGCTATGCCATTAATGTCCTAATGAATTTGGACAAGCACAATCTGCTTTGAAGAAACTTCTGATGCCTAAGAACATTCTGCTACAACTGATTATAAACATTCAAATTAATTTTCCCATACTGTTGGCAGTTTCCATTGTCTGTCTCCTCCTGGTTTCTGCAGAGCTGACTTCCATGCAAATCCAAGAGCTCTTCTCCCCAGATAATATATCTACACTGAATGTCTTGGACAGCTTTCCTACTTCCCTCTTCTACTTTCATACCACTTGACTTACCGCTCTCTACAACTACCTGAAAGGAGGCTGTAGAGAGGCGGGGGTCGGTCTCTTCTCCCAAGTTACAGATGATAGGA
>JAOXNO010000078.1:11978630-12002283 GCA_028565335.1 Limnodromus scolopaceus | reverse complement strand
CTGAAAGGGTTGTCAGGCATTGGAATGGGCTGCCCAGGGAGGTGGTAGAGGCACCATCCCTGGAGGTATTCAAGAGAGGAGTAGACATGGTGCTCGGGGATATGGATTAGTGTTGGGTTGGTGGTTTTTTTGGGTGTGTGATGTGCTTTGTTTTTTTTGTTTGTTTGGGTTTTTTTTTTTCCATTGGTTGGACTAGATGATCTTAAAAGGTCCCTTCCAACCTAGGTGATTCTATGATTCTGTGACTTCATTCCGGACTGAAGGACTTTGAGGCTAGCAGTGTTTTCTCCAAACTATGATACTACAGTCCTTTAACATAACAACAATTTGAAAGTCTCAATAAAAATCTGCAATTAGAACAATTAAGTTATGTCTGATAAAGAGAAAGGAGATTTTTAGATGTGTATCAGCCTCTCAGAATAGTTATTTATCAACTGGAACTGCCTTAAAATAAAAGTTCATACAGTAAATTTCTTCCCTGTTCTCTAATTCAGATGAGCACAAAACCATGTTTAAAGGGCATGTCAATTCCTCCTGAGCCAGGCTACATAGCAACAGTACTTTCCCTCTCAAACTAATGGTTTTGTGCTAAATGAAAAATAGAAATTACTCTTCTGCCAGCAACAAAATACAGCATGCACTTCCTTATCTCAAACTTCTGTTTATCAAGTAGGGAGCATAATTGGTCTCTCCTCCTTCAGACCAGATAGGTGACAACCCCAAATCCAGCAAGTAGGCAAACCTTTTGCATGCCAAAGGTGTCAAAGAATTCTGTGAGCATGAGACTGCCAGCAGGCAAATACATGACTAACTCCACTTGAAATGTTATGACAAAGGTCTATTTTTCCCCTCTCATTGACTTCATACTTTCCATTGTTTACTGCTGCTCATCGATAGCTAATGTTTATTTAATTGAGCAGACTTGGGCTGCACAGATGTTGAAAAGCCATGTGTTCAGCTCACCCAGTGCTGTTAAAAGATTGCCCAACACAACACTACTCACTTTCATTACATACTCTCCCATTTTTCTAGCAGCTTTGATGCCCAATGAAACAGTTAAGGTTCACCTTTAAAGTTGTATCAATGCCATTTGAATTAGCCATCCATTGAATGAATGAGAGGAATTCACACCTCAAGGCTTATTGTTTCAGGCTGCTTGCCAACTCAGGTGGCTGTGGCTGCAGCAGCTACTGCACTCCTTAAAAGCTTTCTTCACAACTACAAAAGCTACAAAGTTAGTTTGAAAACTTCTAGTCGTAGAAAATAGAGTATAACTCTGGTATCTGCCTAGCCCCCAAACTTTAGCTAGTCCTTTTTAAGGACTTGTTTGTTTAAAAGTCCTCTGTTTAAGCCACAGTCCTTTCATTTTCCTCAGGACAGCATTTTTCAGCATGACATCCTTGTTAGGAAGGCACAAAAATTTCCTTATCTCCCTGAAGATGGCTTGCCTAGAGTTGCATACATTCACACTGTATACAAGCTGTGTTTTAGTATGTATGGCGAGGGAAGAAAGCGGTCACCTCTGCACACCCCGGAGTGTGAAAGCTGAAACATTACATAAACCACAAAAACAGGCAGTGGGCCAGATACCAGAAAGGAAAGCAATTCTCATTCCTAAGTACTTGCTGGTTTCCTATTGATTATAGTGGGAAACTTCCAAGTTCCCGCTCCCAGTCTATGGGACAGCAGCAAAAATATACACACTTTCCGAGCACACCACTACAGAGGTTAACAAACCAGTGCGCCCCTGCAGCTTCACTACACTGGCTCACACACTGCTAATGTGACACCAGCATTGACCTGAAATTCACTCAGGACAGTTACAGGTTTAAACAAGCAAAAACCAGAACAACAAAAATCTCACATGCATTTTGCCCATGTGAAATACAATTGTCTGTCACTTGTCAAAGGAGCTCTACAGAACTAACAGCTTACAGTATTGCTTCCTTCAAATTCACAAACATGAACCAGAGCACCACACTTCCATCCCTTCCATGACAAAAGCAGGAAACTCCCCCCACCCATTATTTCAAGAGAGGAATATCTAAAGCCAAAAGTGGACAAACAGAAAAGCTAGCGGCTGGAAAGAACGATGGTCCCAACTAGGAAAGCAACAGCTAAATTACCTATATGAAAACAGTAAATAACTCAATAAATAGAAGTGGGAAGGGCTTCCAAGATGAGTAAGGTGACAGCAAGCAAGGCTGAAGTTACTGTATAGATGCTGCAAAAGAGACAAAACAGAACTGGGATCAGCACCTCACAAAGCAATCACACTTGTGAAATTCATGGAGTTGCACTGAATAGGTAACTATTCTAGTTCCTGGATGATGCTCGGGCAGACAGGGTTACTGTATGCCTCAATGTATAAAGAGGAGAGTACAGATCCAATATAAGGATGGAAGTTGATCATTAAGTGTTACCAAAATATCACGTCTTCAAATGGAGACAGACAGCTAGAGCCGTTGGAAAGCAAGCCCTAAAAATGCCTCAATGTCTCATTCTTATGCATATCCTATCTCCAGTGACCATCAGTAGCACTTGCCTTGGGAAAGAACACATAAAGCCAGAGTAAGCTTACAGCAATTCTTTCCCAAATACACCCTCCTGGCTTCTGGCAATCAGCAGTTTATGGACTTAAGAAGCCAGACCATCATGTTTCATAGTCTGAGTTTAACCTCTATGAATTTAACCTCTTCCTGAACTCATTTTGGCCTTCTTAACATTTTATTGCAGTGAATTCCATAATCAATTGCACATGCCTTGCATTAAGAAAAAATAAATATGAAAGTAAAATTTGTTTTAAGCTTGTTGTCAGAGTTTTACTGAGTTCTCCCTTTATTCAAATGAAGCTATGACTGATTATTCCTTGTTTACCTTTCCCATATTATTTTTAGTTTTATGGCACCCTCAGCTGCCAACCAATACTAAAGAGTCCTAGTTTACTCTCTGGTCCTATGGATGTCATTCCATACCTCCAATTTTTCTGCCTATCTCTGAATCCTTCTCAGTTTTATCAAGCCTTTCTGACTTACAGTCAGAGCTGCAGATACAAGTTTTGAAAATGTCAGAATAAATGCTTCTGTTTTATTATGTATTATAATTCCTAACTTTGTTATCTGGCCACCCCTGGAACTGACAATTTGAAAGAACTAGCCACAGTAATGCCAAAAGCACTTTCTCTACATGAAAATTTAAATTACGTTCTCCATCACCATACTGCACAGGGATTCTCAAAATCCTGTTGTATTTATTACTATAATAGTGTTCCAATAGTCAATCTAGAATTAACCCAGACACCATGATCAGCACCACAACATCTCCCCAATGGTGTAAAAGTAGGAGGACACTCATTCCACTTCCATAAAGCTTTTCAAGTAAAAAGTTGTTTTGCGAAAAAAGCATACCATGAATTAGTCTCATATCATTGCCAGCACTTACAACATTTGACATAGAGCAGAGACAAAAAGCTGCAACAAACATTCCCTCCATTTCTTAAAAGTCAATCTATAATGAATAGAAGCCTGAAGAAATGTGTGTTTGAGTCTCACTCTCAGCACTCTTGCTTTTTCCCCCTTCTCCAAAAGCATGATATGGGGACATAAATCAGTAGCCTCAAATCTTCACATACAGACACCCAATCCACCTCCCACATTAATAGGAAAGATGAAAACCAGCTGGTTTCTAATTTGCCTCTGTTCTAAGTAAGTGATTCCCACATTTATCAATATTTCATCTAGCTATTTTTTGGCACCAACATTTTCCACATCATTTAGAAGTAAAAGGGTGACTAAGGATGGGAGGGGAGAACATAAATATACCCCACACACAAAAGAAAAAAACCCAACAACCCTACTGGTGTCAGTTTTCACAGTGGGATACTTCCTTTGCAAGATTATTCATTGTCTTAAAGTCATGTCACGAGGGGAAAAAAATCTTTAAAGTCATTTTCTCATTTTGAACAATCAGAACAAGCAAAACTAATATAGGTGCTTTGGAAGTAGAAGAAAGCTCCTACTTCACCAGTTCTTCCATGCTAACTCAAATGAAGATTGACCAATATCAATCCATTCTTAAAAGGCAAATAATCATTCAGGATATACCTGAAAAGGTACTTGGAAAAGGTTGCTTTTTTCTCACCCACTGAGAGCTTCCAAGTTCTGTGCATGCAACACTGGGTTCCAAAACAACAACTGGCTCAGGACGCTTTTAAGATATCAAATCCACGGGTTAAATATTCCTTGTCTGGATAGCAGGTGAGAGAAAATTATTTCCAAAGGCTCTTGGGAATGCAGAACTGTAGTTTTATCCTAAAAATAGAATATGCATGCACACTCCCTCCATAGCACAGGAAAGGTCTCTGCCAGCTCCCTGGTAACCAACTTTCTGTTTTGTTGACTAGACAGTTAGAAAACATTAGGGAAAGGAACGCACAGCTTGGTAGTAATGCCCTGGACTCAGAAGCCATGAGCCACCAGTTTGTATGATAAGGTGTAACTGCAGTGACCTTTGTCAGGTACTTTATCCTTCCAGAACAGAGTTTCTCATATCTTTGCTCGTAAAAGGATGGGACCTTTGTGTTTTCAAGTGGAAACTCCTTAGCCCAGGAGCTGTGCTTGTCAGTGCTTGTACAGCAACACGAACAGGTTTCTAATCTTCAGTCTAGAGGGACGCTGGATCCACACCTTAAATATCAGCTGCTACCAGTGACAACATTCACCTCCTCCTTCCTGTCCCCCCACCCCCTGTTCTCATATTCTTACCCTTCCCTTTTTAGTAACTCTAGTAGTCACCCAAGCACAGGGGGAGCTGGATCTAGACTGAAAATAAAATCACATTACATTCAAGTGGACCAGAATTTGGAGTTGGGAATGTCTTCTTCTATTCCAAGACGCAACTTTTCAAAGGTCCCTGCCTACGTGCTGTCTTAGAAATAAATTCTAAGTTAATGCCAAGTTAATGCCACAGTTAAATTGCTTAAATTCTTTGCTAAGGAGAAGACAGAGCATGAACATCAGCCCATCATGCCAAAATCATGTCTAATCTCAGGTAAAAACTGGTAGCATGTTTCACTAACTCATCCAAGCCTATCTTTGTGCACATTTCAGCACTCATTTGATGTGCTAATATGAAATATGTTTTCTGCAATACTCAGGATAGATAGAACATCCTACCACACAGTAGATATTTGGTAATATCATGGTAAAATTTAGATGACTGCACCTGGCCTACCAAAGTGACAACAGCACATCCAAAAAGGCAGAAACTGTCCAGGTACCAGTGAGGAGAGGCAAAATTACCTCCTACTGGGCTGCCATCCTCAGAGAAATCCCAGACAAGACAGCGATAAAACTCACAAGTTACAACAAATCAAGCTTCTCTTGCATGAATATACATTGGACAACTGCATTGTCAGAATCATAGTGTAACATTCACTTCCTGTTTGTTAGAGGTTTGATCTGGCAGATAAGTATGATTTTGTAACCTATGTCTTTCTAACGGTATTACATATTTTAGATTTTAAAAGTAAATATCTGTATTAAGTGTAACTTGATTCAAACTACTAAGGATCATTTAAAGGTAAAAGGCATCCCATTCTTACGGAAGGAGTGATCAGCCTCAAAACAAGCATATCACAATGTGCTTGTCATGCCCAGCTTTCCAGTACATTTCTCCAACACCCAGAAAGATAGAGGAGGCACTTTCAGTGAATTAATCTGACAATGGAGATGTCCACACATACGTAAGTAAACTATCCAAACAAGAGCCACGTCAGGGAGCCTTCCTGGCATCAAGTGCAACAAACCCCAGCTACAGAGCTTGTGACAATAAATCTGCTCAGACAGACTAGGAAATTCTGTGATTCTAGCTGTACAGGAAGCTAACCTAAAACACCACGAGTTGTTTCTGGCATTACCCATCTAGTAACAGACTATCAGAATAGATTACAGGTGTAATTATATGATTCAACATGTATTTTCTTCACAGCCAAGTGTTTGCCTGCAGAGAGCCAAGCTGACATTAACAAAGCACTAATGCAAGTTCCAGACAGAGAACCTGAGATATACTCCTTTTGACTCCAGTCACAAACATAATGCTCCTTTTATGTTCAAAGAGAAATTACCCAGTTATTATAGAAGCAAATTGCTGCAGAAGCTCTACGAGGCAGGCAGAAAGTTCAAATGCAGCTATATTCCTTCTAAAAAAAGGACTTCCAAGAAGAAGATATGCTGTGGTGAATGAGATTACTACTTTTAAAAATATATGTGATTTCACAATCACTGGAGTCTTTTATACTCCAAGCAGCTAGGCAGATATTCTACAGCTACCATGTGGAGTTTTAAGAACATGCATCTTTAGGCTCACAGAATAGAGCAGTAGATTAAGAGATGCAGGACATTATGATTTCAATGAAAGATCAACAGACAGAGATTGCTCGTCACATCAGAAAAATCCCACAAATGAAAATATGATCAAAATGTACCATTGTTTGCTGAGATCCAGGGAAGTTCAGAATAGGGACAATAGAGACAGCTTCATAAACTTTAAGTTGAATGAGCTGTCCAAATCTATAAACTGTGAACGAGGACCCTAGACAGGCAGAGTTCACCAGTTTTGGGAGATGCTGCAAGAGGTCTTCATCTTACCTAGGGATAAGGATGAAAGAAGGAAAACTAATAAACTGATAACACGACGGCAGAGCCCCAGAAACATTAGGTGGAATGGATCTCTATGTATCCCTAACCCAACATCCCACTTGAAGCAAAACTACCATCAACACCTGATCAGATCACCTATGGTTTTGTCTAGACAAGCTTTGAATACCTCCACAAGCAGACGTGCCACAACATTTCTGGGTAACCAATTCCAGTGCTGTGCTACCCTCCCAAGCTTCAATGTGAAATACTAACTGCAACTTGTGGATGCCGCCCATCATTTTTCCATCTGCCACTACGGAGAAAAGCTTGGCTGTTTCATCTTTGTAACTCCCCTTCAAGTAACTGTAGGCTGCTATTTGATTGACAGCTCAGTAGCAAGACTATCTATGAAATCTTTGAAAATCTCCCACTGGAGCAGGAGACACTTAATGAAATCTTTTTGGAAGAGTGAGACTGAAGAGTCCCAGTTTCAGTTCCCAACTAGTTTACAGAATTTTATATTAAATACAATAGCACAGAATAAACCAGCATATTTCATTAAAAGCAGAGTTTAGTTAAAAGTTACATTTTTCTTCCACACTAAAGAGAAATAACTTTTGCCATGGTGTCTGTGTTCCACGGATCTCTATCCCTCCCGTGAAGTGAAGTAAGAAATTTCAATGAAAGTTTTTTCCCCTTAAGGTAGGATTGGAAAAAGAGAAGAATTTAATGAGGATTATTTGCTTTGGTGGCACTAAGAAGGGCTATGATTAAGAGAAAAAAAACCCTCCATGGAATATGTAAAAACTTATTTCATTACAAAATATAAATAGTTCTGCAGAAACATCCATTTTAAACTCTTTCAAGTTTATTGCCATCACCACACTGTAAGTTAGATACTCAAATTTATGCTTTTACAGGACATTTGTACTAGCCTGTTTCCTTAACCAAAACAAACATTCAGTCTAACTAGAATAGTATGTTGAACGTTAGCATGTTCATACACTTTCAAAGTTATTTGTTTTTCTTCCATCTGCTTCTGAGCACTTTTGGGATACATCTTCATAAAGCAGCTATTGAATCAACACACAGAAAACTAATATTTTGTAATATGCATTCAAGTTATTTTAAAGGTAAAATTTTTGGGCTGACCAATCAATTTTGGGAAAAAATTAATCCATTTACCTCACTGACAAAACTCTTCCCTATGTAATTCTCCTTAACAATAAAGGTCAACAAATTCAATGAGTACGTAACATTTCCAATTCAAGCTACTTGTGTTCTTAGATGAAAACAGGCTTATGATCAGATCCAGATTGGGTGCAACTCCAATGACTCCATATGGTCTCAAACACTTTGCAGAGAATAGTCCTGGTAACGATAAGCACCAGCTGATGCTTCCAAAATATGAAGCTGCTCATGTCTGAGTAAGTTGTTTAGACCTGGCCATTCTCATAAAAATCAGCATTTCCATATTGCCCTAGTATTGTATGGACTGAAGTCAAGATGCTAAAGAAGCACAAAGAGTTTTTCTACCCTCTTTCTACATAAATTTATCTTATTAGATTGCTTATTTAGACTGTACTAAAAACTTCAAGTCCAAGAACTGCTGGAGTTTTATTTAAATAAGAATTTTTTTTTAAGAAAATGTATCATAATTTAGACAGAAACATGACTGGTATGCTTTTAATCTTAAAATATGTTTTATACAGCTATAACTTAAGGGTTTTGTGCTTATTTTCAAAGTACACTTAGCTAAGAAAAATCTGCACTATGGCAATTTTGAGAAGAAAAATGGAAGGAAGAACTCTAACACCACAATATCTGTAACATGAAACAGCTTTTCCCTAACCAGAGCTTGACCTTGCTTTTCAAAGGGAGATGAATTTCCCAATGGATATAGGATGATTAGGACAGTGGGCAACATAAAATGCTAAGTGATACACTCACACTGTGTACTTTACACCTTTAAGTAAATGGTTCAGTTGCACCTTTTTTTCAAAGGACAATAAACACAGACATGAAGGAACATCCATATTTGAATCCTACACTCATATAAAGTTGTGTTTGCTTCAGTATAAGCAAGTAGAGGGTGGGGGTGTCTATTTCTTTTTCTAAAAACACTTTGAATCCAGTTTTTAACAATTACAACAGTCAAAGTAAAAATAAGCAGAGAGGGCATATAAAACACAGAAAGCAGGAGCTGGAAGGAAGCAGTAGTCTGTCAAGCCAATTATTTGTCTAAGCTCCTGTTTTCCCTTCACCACCTTTTTTCCAAATCCAACTAATAGAGAAAAACATCAAACAACCAACAACCAGTATCCCCATTGGAAGATTGGTATATTCTATAGAGTTCAGCTGTGATGGTATTCATGTTCCTTTAAGCCTCTATTTGAACAATGTCACTATGGAAACAGATCTGTGATGCCCTGCACCTTATCAGGCCTTCTTTATTTAAATTCTTTTCTTGTGTTTTCAACAAAGCCATTCACTGAACCTCAACTAATCTAAGATTCTGTTAGGGGTGAGGTTTTAGTTTGCAGGTTTTTTTTTTTGTCCTTCACTACCATCTCTCTTCCAAAAGGTCCTCTCCCCTACTAATGCCATCTGGCAAGTTTTACTTGACTCATCTCTTCAGTTCCTAGCTCAAAAATATTATGGCTGTATTTATTGCCAAACAGATTCTATAGTTTTTACACACACTCCCACCCCCCCAGCAATAGTAAGATAGTTTTCAATGAAAATTCCACTCATTCAACAGCAACTATTTCATTTTGATTTTAGCTGCTAGGAATCTGCCTGCATCTACATCAGATGTGCCTGTAAGTTCTCTCTAGAGAATTCCTAGGTTAGAGGTATAAAGGGTTACATCTCTGCAATACCAACAGTTTATCAGTTCCAGATGCATATGGAATCCCAAATCCCATGTTTACAAATTCCAAATATTAGAATACTTTTAGGGAACAGAACAGGAGGGGAGCTGGGAAACTTCAAGGTTACTTTATGCAAATGAAAGAGGGCAAATCTGGGTTTGCCATCACCGAATCCAAGTCTGGTGCACAGGCAAGAGTTATAGCAGTGCTTTTGCAAACTACACAAATGCTACAGCCTCTGCAGTAGCAAGTGAAATACATGCTAGAATCCTCCACTTAAGTAGATACAAGCCAAACATTATTTAACCTTTGGGGTTTTGTAATACTGCCCATAACTGCAATTTAAAGCAAGGCTTCAAGAGACATCTTTAAAGGAAGTCTCTGGTAGTTTCCAGTATGGAGGAAGGTGGAGTCTTATCAGCTTGCATGAGAGTTTTGTGAAGAGGAGGATGGGAGTTATAAAGCAATTTTATTTTAATCACTTACTATCTTTGATATTCTGTGTTGTCTGAGGATGCAGAAGATATGGCAACACAGTAGCCTAAGACATGCTGTGGCTCTGACTTCCCAAGGCAGACTGAGATAAATACAAAGGCAATTGCAATTAACTACCCGAGCTTCACAATGGAGAACTAATCAAAACCTCCTCATGACTTTCACTTGGACAAGGCAACTGTATGTATGTTGATACTTTAAGAAAAAGTGAATGTGAAGGAAAGCATACAGCTCAAACACTCCCACTTTATACACTTTACTGCATTATCTCTAGGCTTTTGTTGAGCAAACTGTCTGACGGAGGCCAGAGCAGCCCAATTCACAAGCATTACTCACTGGGGTTCAGTTACTGTTTCAAATGGAAATGAGGACTTCTAGGAACCTCAAGAGCAAACCAGTTTCTTTCACGTTGTTGCCACTACAAATTTATATTTTCTTTACTCTGATCATAATATAGCATCTAACAGCTTCTGTCAGGTGTAAAACACAACACATTGTAGTAATGGATTTTAAATGATATTTTCCCTGATACTTGCACAGCTTATTCTGGTTTACTGAGGAACAAGTTTGAGATACAGCCAAGGAGAGGACCTGCATACCTAAAGAAACCTTATATGTTCAAGCCTTTCGATCCAAAAAGGTAATCAAAGTCACATTTTCTCCACACATCTAACCATGGAATAGTAGCCTTCTTTCCTATTTCCACACAGATGAGGAACTTGCCACTATTTCAACCCATACCCAGGAGAACCACAGCAAAGCAGGTAAGGTCCCTGATCCCAAATGCAACATTGCCTCCCTGGAGAGTCATGACAAAAGCACGACAAAACCAACACAGTTCATAGAGTACACATTTTTCAGAGAGTTCTTCAGATTCCACTGATGTTCAACAGAACACAGGTACTTCTGAAAAATGCTACCTCCACAAAAGTTAGAGACCAAATAATACAGATTCCAGTTTCATCCCTAGTGTACTAGTGGGGAAATTTTAAAACTTTACTTCTATTTATTTTTAGGAACTACTAGTCTTGCCACAAAATAAACTGTTACTTTGTGTTACTCCTTACATTCTCAAACTAATCATTCTTCATATGTTATCTCTGGCAGCTGCATCATCATCATCTCTTGCCATTGAAAGACTAAACACACTGCTTAAAGTTGGGACAAAATGAGGAACTAGGAAGTACCGTGCTAATTTAATTTCTTGCCACAGCTCACCTTTCACTGTGTGAGATCAGGGCATTTCTAGGGACCCCGTGCATAAGGCCACCAGTGCCTCCAGCCTTCTCTTGCACAGATGGCAAGGGACCATAGTAGGTCAGCTGTGCCTTTGGAGAGGAACAGTTCTACACCCAAAGCTGCAGGTTTGCAATCTAATCGAGTTGACTTCCCTGTGTATGTACCCTACTGGTTCATTTTGCTTCTTACTGTAAACATCACTCTGCTGGGTTTTAGCCCCACTCTTGATAGCATACTGTTAATAGATACCAAACAAAATCATACAGAAAAATACTTATATAAAACAATTGTGAGTAACAAGGGGCTGGGATAACAAGAGACCTAAAAGTCATGCGTGTTAAACGAACAGTCAATATATTTAAGTTAGAAATCAGAAGAATGATTCCAATATGGCAAAGGAGCAGCTTCCCACTAACTAAAGAAAAAAAAGCCTAATTCCACTTAAAAATCAGAATATGAAAGAAGTTGTATGGCACAGCTATCGTAAATAAGGCTGGAAAGGCCCCCCTGGACCAATGGGTCTCATTCCCTGCAAGGATAGTACTGGAGTTGGATGCTTCTGTGGACCATGGTATCCTTTTATTATATTGTGCAGTCCCTCTGAAATTACTGAAACTTCTGCTTACATTTCTGAGGGCAGATCTGGGCAATTTGCCTTTAGCCTCATACCACTGAATGCACTTCCTTTTCTCCCTCCCTGCCCACAACTTTAAAAATTAAGCTGGGAACATAAATCTCTATTTCAGATTTCCTTGGTTTAGGCAGACTAAGCCAAGACACTCCCAGCCCCTCTCAAACACCTATAGCAACAAACCCATTTTGGAGCAATTTCTTCACCCATGGAAGACACTATCCAATGACATTGATATGTCTTTTCTCTCCATATTAATTCGATTTTGTAATCCAAACTAGAGCAAGACTTTGATTGCTTCTGTATTCTTCAGGCTGCTGTGGGTCCTCAGAAGACAACCAAAGTGGTGAAATGAATTTGGAACACTGGATTTTCCTCAAAAGCTTTCTCACAGAAAGCTTTAGTGATCCTTCCACTAGAGATTGCTCACCAGACAGTTGCCATTAATTACTGCATGGGAACATTTGGCCAGATGTACACAAGACAAATCATGCATTAGGGATTCAGTTGGTTTAGAACTATGGCAGAAGGAGTCAGCTTTCTCCTTTCTGTCTTTTATGTATCATTTCAAATTCCTATGGCATTTTTACTGACCTGGCTGTAGACAGAAGCAGGTAGGACTCAATGGTGAAGCTGATGAAGGATAAGTCACAAACTGAATTTAAGTGAAGTAGGTAAGTGGAGCTTTGCCAAAACCATGAGCCTCTCCCTGCTACACTGCACGCTACCAACCTAGAGGCTGTAGCAAGTTTAAACCCACCATTAAACCTGTGTCTAAATGTAAGCCTGTTATTTCATGGTCTAAAGAAAATTAATTTGATGATCAAGAGAAAAATAGAGTTACAGCCTTGTTGGCACAAGCAGTAGTAAAACCAGCTGCCAGTCCTCTTGGAATGAGGAGGCATATTGCAATAAGAACCACATTTTCTGTAAGAAATCTCAGAGAACATTGCTAGCAAGATGTCTCTAACATCTCAGATTTATAGCATGGCCTGGCTCAGAACCACTGCAATTTCAGAGCTTCCTTGCTGCAAAACTGTTATTAAAGTTTGAAATTCTGGCCAAGGCTTTTATTCCTATAACAGTTTATTATCTCCCTCTCTTCTAGTGCTAAAAGTCCAACAATACAATAGTCCCCTAGGTTATATGTAAAAACATATATAATAACAGCTCAGAGCTACAGCATCCACCTTCCAATAAAGCACTTTCTGTGCAAGCCATTGGGGGCATGTGGGTCCTGAGGTCAGAAAAACACATCATTTCGTTCCATCTTCTCTTCTGACATCAAAAGAGATCAACAGATAAGAAAGGAAAAAAACCCCACGTGCCCTAACATGTCCATAGGTAGAATCATGCATTTATGTGGATGTGGTGTGAAACAGTAACACAATGAAGTTAGAAAAAATAAACCCAGGAAATTTTCCATCTCACGCCTTATAAGTTATGATGCACAAAACATATGTACAGTACTGTTTGTGGGACAGATCAACTAGACAGTTGAGCTGGTTTTAAAATGAATTAGTGATGGTGAAACAGCACAGCTTGCAGATGCCACCAAGAAAGTAAGTTAATTTTCAGTTTATTAGGATAGAGACTTCTCACTGAATCCGGCTCCTTTCCATCCAGAGAAATGAAACATTTTTCTAGGAGCAAAAGAACTCGGATCCAAAGGAGGAACTGCACTGTGACATTCCCAGTCTCCCAGCTAATCAGTTCTGCCCAACAAGTCTTCACTTTATATATTGATATATAGAAGAAATCCCCTTTTAAGGAAAAGGGGCTTAAAGGTTAATCTTTGCCTTAACAATAAAAATAAGAAGCCACTTCACAAACCATTTCAGTCACATGGGTTAAATGGAACCAGCTGTAAATGTAGCCATCGTGCAAACAAAACTGTGTCATTACAAAGAAGCAATTTCTTGGTGGCGCTGAAAAGTGGATAGGACACTAAAACTGTTGTCACAAAGGGACAGGGAAGAAGGTTAGAAAGGACAGTTCAGTCATTTATTCTGACTCACTGGATACTGACAGCAATTCAGTTTAACCCTTTCACACCTACATTGAGGCTGATCAGCGCTACCTGGGAGAAGCACAAAATACAGGGAGGCAATTCCTAAACAGCGGTGTCTCAAGAATTTCTAACAGCTGCTGCCTGCTGCACTGACTGAACTCAAGTCTCTGAATTAAGTCCTGTGAAATCCAGTATTTGCCCCAAGAAACATGTCTGGGATTATCCCATAGATTCCACAAGCACAGGATACATGCAGCTTCGAAAGACAGCTCCTTGATGACTGAAGGAGGAGCAGGTATTACAGGGCTTTTGAGTCTCTGCAAACAATATAGATATCATATCCTTTTAGTGTATTACTCTATAGACTCCAATAAATCTACAGAATTCAGTTTACCACAAGGCTACTGTTTTTCAGGGCGACTGACCCAATAACTAGGCATTTATTCGCTGAGACAAGCTCCATAAAGAAAAAAAAGGAAAAAATCCACATTATTCCCTCTCATCGCCACAGAGATGACATCTTGCTGCCAATCTGCCTGCCAGGAAACCATCTGGAAACAATACCAATACCACAATCTATAGGCATCCCTCCAATGCATTAATCAGGTCATTAGAGTTCAATAACTGACAGCATATTTAAGAACTGGAAAGGATAAAGCTGTGGTAATGAGGCACAGTCAAGATCAATCCCCAGGGCCTAGTTAGATATTCCTCTCCTTTGTTTTTTTTCCTTTTAGAAAAAAACCCCACAGAACAACATACAGCATTAGCATTGTTCCCCAGTGTTTGAGTTTAAATTTACCATTTCAGAGAACTTCGAAGTGCAAGCAAGGCCTCTCAGTTTGACACATACACACGTAATGGAAAATGTCTACTGTCTCACTGAAGTAAAGGCAAGTCCTCTCACACATAAGCCAGGAAGTCACAGACTTCTGCCTTGACAGTAGAGTTATCCACATAAATCCTTAAAAGGGCACTGAAAAAGTCTCAAGAGAATTATATGGGGCGTGACAATGATTTGGAGAATGGGAAAAATATATTAAAAACATAAACATATATGTATGTTTATTGTAGCCAAAAATTGTATAGGGTCAGCTTCAGATGGTTACAAGTTTTCTTATCACACAGAGCAGAAGTACTTTCAGAGGGAGACTAGCGGTACCAGATGCTAAACTTATCTCTGAGCAAGACATACCAAAACCCAGGGGCTAGAAACTGAAGCTGCAGAAATCTAAAGTTGAGAGTGCCTTTCTTCTAAAGCATAAGAAGTAACAAGTCAGAGAAGAGTGCTGTGTGCGATTTTCATCTCCTATCTTTCTTTCTCAAACTAAAAAACAGGTGTTTTTCTGGGAGATCTGTTTTAACACCACAAGATATTGAGTATGTTACACGACCAATGAAGAGACCCATACTTTTGAAAAGCAGGGAGTAAAAGCAGAAGCACAGAAAATCCCCCTAGATTAAAGAAACATAAAAATCACAACTATTCCATTTTATCAGTTCAGTACAACTCTCCATAATATATATATAAAAATAAAACACTGCACTGGAAGTAAGCAACTGTTCATTATCTTGGTCAAAACTCTTTGGTGACAAGGTCCTCCTCAGTGTTTACACAGCAGCTGGTACAACACAACTCAGAGTTATTTGTTGTACTATGTAACTCCATAATACAAAAGGGAGCACTCTGCTCTTGTTCTGAGTTTAAGTTGAGCAGATCCTTTCAAAATAACACTGAACCTAAACTCAGGTTTTGTTTTCACAAGTTGAGATTCAAGATTTGTCAAACAGTTCAAGCTTTTTATTTTTCTAGTAAGCTCATTCTTTCTGTTTCCGGAAGTCTTTCTGTCCCCTGTAAGCCTGGAAACTTCATAAAACAGTTTTCCTACAAAGCATATTCAGGTTCTCTCATTTGAAGATGGAAAAGACTGAAAAACTTTATCACCAGGAAGGGGCAAGATGCAGGGAATCCAGGTAATAAGTTTAAAGGGTGTTTTTTAATCTTATTTATTTTTCAGGCTACAAACTTCCAAAGGTAGCTAGTAATGGCTTCATGTCCAGTTTATCAGCACCTAAAAACCTTCTTGGTCTGCGGATGTGGTGTAACAGCTATCGACAGTAAGTCAGAGTTAACCGCTGAAAACTTATTACATTGAGTCTCTCATTGTGGAAGAAATTAATATTTTGTCTTTCCACTAAATTAATTACATATTTTTGAGCTAATTAACCCATTTGAGGCAACAGAGCTAATATTAATGCAAGTACAGGACAAAATCTTACATTAGGGACTTATAGATAACTGGGCTAAAAAAATTCACCACAACATAATTCTCCAATGAGCTCCAGAAATTCTACATATAAACCATGCAGTTTAAAGGTAAGAACTTAAATATTTGATAATACCTAAACATTCTCATGGGCACACTTGCATTTATAAGTATTTGTATTGTTTTCCCAGTGCATTAAGCTAAATCTAGACTAAGATGACATTATAGGTAATGCAAGTGTATTCACAAGTTTTATTCAGCGAACTCCTAAGTTGATTTTAGTTAGAATAAGACAACTTTGCATTCAGTCATGGAATCAGGAGATTCACATTGCTTACCTTTTTTTCAGGCCTTAACAGAAGTCCTTTCCAACTCCTTTCCCTCTGATACTTCTTTGCAAAGTGTTTGAAACCTAGTGATGAAAGTGGTAAAGTTTGACCATACCATTTGAAAAACATTCTAGTAGAAATCCTGCAAATAAGTCACATTAATGCATTTTACAGTTAGAAAAACATAAATTAATATGCTGTTGAAATTATCAATACCTAAATATCAGACAAGTGAAATCTAGCTGGAGTAGCTACATAAACCTACCAGTCTAATTGTAAAGTAGAAAATGGTATCTAGATAACGACCAAAATCCTTCTGAAGCCTGGCTCTGAGAATAATTCCACAGCTAAATACCTCCACAGAAGTCCGCAAACACAGGAGATCCTGACAGCCGCTGAAATTTCATTTGATAAGAAATCACTCAAGAGAATGGATTAGTCAGATACAGGACAGTAAGAGGTCTTCTGTATTGTTAAGTCCAGTTCCTCTTTACACACACAACTGTTTCACTAACATAATTTCCCTTGCATGCATTACAATGAAGTGATGAGGTACAGGTTTTCACCACAGATGTTATTTCAGTCAGCTTTGATGAAGAAACTGCTCTGGACAATTTCACTTTCATTTTTCTGCAGTAACTTTTAAAGTATACAACTCTACTTCGCTATTTAGCTCCTCATATGATGGGGAACTCCTGCAACTCATCAAAGTCATCACACAGAGACAGCGTGTACATTTCCAACAGCTTTCTGGTCCAGGCAGATATGTAGTAGGCTTGAATCCAAAACCTTAAACAACAAAGCACAGACATACCGCTAGATTTGAAGCAAGATTGATCTGATACTCACAGGTTAAATAAAGGCTCAAACTGACAAGCTCTGCAAATTCAAGTGTTTCTATTTACAGAATACAAGATGACTGCTATAGCATGGGACTGGGAGCAGCCCACAAAAAAACCCCCAAACAGTCCAGTCCTGTGCTCCTAGTAAAAATAATATATGTGACTTTAATGATATAGACCAAAGAGAACAAAGTTCTAGGTTTATTCAGCGATCTAGGTGTTATTGGTTAATATGAACTTCAACTAGCTAAGCAATATTAACCAACAATAACTTGCTTGCATATCTTATTTCAATGCTGGATGGCATCTGTAAAAGCCCTTCAAAGAGCATCTGTAGAGAATAAACTTTTCTACTGCTTCTTCAAATGCATGCACATGCCTTATGGAAGGAGGACAATCTTCCAGCAACTGCACAGAAATGAATGTAAACACACTTCAGCTCTTGTAAACATGTCCACAGAGACCTCTCATATAACCACAGAGTATTCTCCTTCAGGTTTTTTCCACATCTGCAGAACGGGAAAAGCAAGGCTATTTTCTTCCTGGATGTTTTAAGTGCAGGGGTTTTGAATCCTATACATATTCTAGCTCAGGATTTCAGAAGTGCAAAGTTTTAATCATCACTGTATATACTGTGTGTATGCAAAAGGTAATAATATATGTAGCTCCATTAAGCTCCCAGAATAGCTTCATGCCCAGCTTGTGCCTCTCAATTTTAATAGACAGCTTCCAGAGTATTACAATACTAATAGGTGCAATATATCAACACATGAGGACATTCAGAAATACTCAGTATTTGCCCACATGGAAAAGAAAGGGACAGTATAGTATCAGTCGTTATTCTAGATCCATATATAGCTCTCCAGTGGAAAAGAGACTTCTAAGTATATGGTACAATCCAAACCAGAGAAGGCTATAAAGACTACCTGTTAGGTAACACAAAGAATGGCACTGATACTAAGGGTCACCAAACAAAACCAGTGTACAGATACTCAATTTTAAGAAAGGGAACTATATAAGGTCATGGCAAGAAAGAAAGAGAACACTAAGAAGGAGCAGTTCAAAAAGCAAGAAGCCTCAGGGAGAGTTGGGAGACTATTGCAGGGCATAGGTCAGCTCTTAGAAAGTGGATTGCTTAAGTAAAGACAGGGAAGCCCATAAAACACAGCAAGTCAAATGTAAGCAGGAAATTAAGGGAGCTAAAAGACAATCCAAAAAGTGCCTGCAAACAAAGATCACGATGCTAGTAAACAGCTCTGTAAATACATCAACAACAGGAAGCCAGCTAGGAAAGCGGTTGTACTGCTGGATGACGACGGTGTAAAAGGGGCAGACATAGATGATAAAGCTGTAGCAGAGAAGCTCAGTGACTTATTTACATCAGTCCTCACTGCTGAAATCTTTGGGGAGATTTCCACACCCACTGCACTCTTCATTGCAAATCTGGCAGAGGAGTCACATCAATCTGAAGTGAATTCAGGAAATACTAGACCAAACATGGAAGTTAGATGTTAATAAATCAGTGGGACAGAACAATGTTCACAAAAGTTCTGAAAAAAAATAAAATGTGACTTTGAAGAACTGCTAGCCAAGGTGTGTAAGCCAGCATTATAGAGAGTCTCTGTACTGGAGGACTCGCTGGTCCTGCCTGCGTAACTCCCAGCTACAGAAAGGGCTATGTAGGGCAACCAGGAACCACACTCTGACAAGTCCAACTTCATTCACAGTAAGAGTAAGCACATTAGAAAGAATAACAAAGCAAAGAATAGAGCTTAAAAGGCGCTTCTTAAGATGGAGAGGAATCAGTAGTGCAGTCCCTGGGATCAGTGCTGGCACTGGTGTTACTCAGCATGTTCATTAATGACAAAACTAACTGATTGGGGAAAAAAATGGGCATTTAGTGTAGATAAATTTCAAGTAATTCATCTAGGCAATACCAGCTCTCGCTGTTCCTACTCAGCAGCTGGAGCCATCCTTGACAGTTCTCTGAAGTCACTGCCTCTGTGTTCAGCAGCAGTCAAAAAACCCAGAAGAATACAGGAATATTGTTTTAGAGGTCTGCTTTCTGCCAACATGCTGATCGCTGTCTTTTAGTATCTAATGATAATTATCCATAAACAGCGCAATAAAATAAAATATACACACGGCTGGTACTCTTCCTCCTGTGCAGCTTGTGGATTAATTTTGTTGTTTTATCTGTACTCCAACCCCAGCAAAGGAGCAAGTTGATAGCAAACATGTTCATTACCTACTGTGGCAGGGGTAGGAGTGGGACAGGGACACATACAAACAGCAAAGAACAAGAAATAAAACAATTTGGACCAGTTACAGCTGTCAGAGCTTTTCTTTTAACAGCCTTCACCCTGAAAGCACTTTTTACATCTTTACACTTAGTACAGACATCCATAAGCAATTATTTTACCAACCCAGGTAAACCAAGATTTCAATTTAATTTTTAATTCATCACAAAGTTTCACTTCAGAAGCAATTGTTAAATGAACACTGTCTTTGAAGACAGTAAGTTATTTATATCTCAAAAACATTTAATCAGCAAAGCTGTATTTCCTGTCTTATAAGTGAAATATAAGCTTGGACAGAAGAAAAAAAAATACCTCACAAGAAGTACAATTAGAGCAAGTTTGTTTTCAAGACAATAAATCCCTTGTTTTGAGGTTCAATTTAGTTCATTAGCTTGTTACTCCTACAGTTTTCAAACAAAAATATTTGGTTCTTGGGGAAAAAAGTTCTATGCTACATTGATCAAAAATTAACAAGGTTTGACAAAGTTAACTCTTATGCCTGCTCCTGACAGTCCGTCTCAAAACCTCATGCTTGTAATAAAACTGGCTAGAAAGGAACTAGCACTGGAAAGCTACATAGTGAATTCCATTCACCACAGAACACATAACAGGCATGAACAGACATGAAACACCATGTGTTTTTCTCCACCTTAATTTGGTGAGAAGTAGGCTATGTTACTACAGTTCCCAATATTGATAACCATACATTGCTACTGTAACATACATGTACCTGTCACAGATACAGGATCTTGCACAGTGCTCATGCACTAATGAGCAATTACAGCAAGTTCAAAGCAGGTTACCTCAGTTGTCAAGTCAAGTACAATAAAATAAAGCAGCCTAAACAATATAACATCAAGTACTGAAACATATTTACACATTTATGTTTACTTTTACTATCTCAGACAAAGCAAAAAGGATAAAGTGGCTAAAAGTTTACAGTTAGAGGATACTACTTTAAGTCTAAGGTCGCAATCACGCATGTAGAGAAAGGAGTAAGATCAACACTATTTTACCTGGAAAATTATTTCAATTATCTCTGACTTTCTGTCCTTGCTGTTGGGATGCCATGCAAGTTGTTAACTTTTGCAACCTCATTTTCTGTATATGGTGGTTCAGTCAGGAACAGAGCCCTCACTTCTGTTCAGGCTAACCAGGACTACCGATTTGGTCTCCATGTCTCAATGACCACAGCTATAGCTTGGAAATACCTTGGAGAAGGAACATAACTTCTAGTGTCAGAGAAAAGCTAAATAGGTTGAACGAGAGCTAAGTACTTCATTAGTTATCTGAGATGAACTACATAGTGGCACGATTTCAGGTAAAATGAAAGAGTGATACTTCTGAGTACGTTTAGAAGCTTTTGAAGAAAACCTGTATAAATCAGCCTTTTAAGTAGCCACACTGACTTTTACTCTGCATGAGTTGTGCTTAATTGATCCCTAGGTAGCCCAGTACCTATGTTTAGGTTGACTTAAGCATGTAACTTGGGCAAAATTCCTCATCAGTTGTGATAAAGCTTTGGTGTCACAGGTCAGGGCTGCGGCAAAATGGAGGGAGTGCTTTTGAGCCTGCCTGGTTGGAGTTCAGGCCAGCCATGTCCACAGGCCACGGCACAGCTCCTGCCTCCTCACCTGCCCCTCAGCCTGAGGGGATTTCCTCATGGATACTCACCGCCATCCCACAGCCACACCTTTAGCCACATTTCTCACAGAACGACACTAAATCGCACAAGTGACAGGCTGCAGAGCAGGGCGGCCTGTCAGGAAGCCGAATGCCACCCCGAGCTGGCCCCAGCCAGTTCCCACTGGCTCTAGCCCTGAGGGGACCCCAGGTGGGAAATCCATGATGTGCCAGAGCCCAGCCATTGCCCCAAAACATCTCTCAGAGAGAAGTGCCTGGATGCGAGGTGTCAGGGGCAGAAAATGGCAGCTGCTGAGGGCTGGAGACAATCTGTTGGGTCCCCCACAGCCAAGGGGGCAGGGACACCCCCTGAGGGACAGCCTGCCTCAGCCCTGCCACCATTTTGTAGCCTGCAGCAAGTGGAGACTGTGAGGAGAAAAGTCTGAATAACTATCCATGTAAGTGACTTCATAATTATTTGTGATATAATTAATTTCCTCAGTATCTGAATCATTGATCAGAAGTTTCTATTGATTGCCAAGAAAATAATTTAAAAAAAAATTAATTATCTGACTCCAGGCTGTTTTGCCAGCAACACAGAGGTAGGCTGCCACAAGCCCTCCTGCAAGAGCACTACATGCTGTTACGGCACATCCCTGGTCAGGGCTGAAGGACACACACAATGCAAACCCCACAACTCCCTCAGCAATGCTGAACTTCAAACACCAGCAGCTTCTTCCATTCAAACGTGTCCACTCCGCTCATGAGCACAAATATTTCACAGCGACATGAAAAAACATGGTACTGCGGAGGAACAAGAAAACGAGTAGGAAGAAGAAAGGGAAACGAAGGAGAAAATGAAAATAGCCTTCTTTCACCACTCCCCTGTCTGTGAGAAAGGTGCACCCACACACGCACAGGCACACAAGCCAGGATCTCTGTCTCAAAAACTGGATGATACATGCTCAGATATTTGCTTGTCTCTTCCTGATAGGAGTTCAGTTAGCGCTAAATACATCCAGCTGGTTTCAAATTACAGCCAGGGGAAGTAGTACCATAAAATTCCTCACAGCCACCCAAACCATTACTCTTCTATTTTTTTCCATGTGGGGTCATCACACCCCCCTCTGGAAAGCTTAGAGGTATGATACCACTGCAGGCATCTTCAGAGAGAGCCTGACAATGGTGTATTATGAGGCTTGTTGTAACATCCTTTCAATATTCTTAAGGTCCAGTGATTTAGAGAAGAGGGTCTTTTGTGTCTCCTGTCAGTTCCAGGAAGCTCCTGTCACTGGCATGGAGACTGCATATGGAAAAGGGCTGCTAAATCGACCAGTTAAAAGAATATGGGCCCAGTTTCGCTCCCACATTACTGAAAACCATGAATGCTGCATCTCTGTTGAGGTCAGAGGAATTGCACTGCTCTGATGCCCGGGGTAAGACACCCATACACCAGCTGTTACATTTCAAAGCCAGGGCTCCCTCTGTGATGGTCTCACAGGCTCTGCCTGATAGACACCCCCTGAGGCCACTGCAGCCAGAATGTCAGCGCTTAAACAGCGGCAGCATCTGTACAGGCAGCATCTGTACAGGCAGATCCTGCCAATCTAACCCACAACAGCACTGCAGTAAACATACGCTGCACAAGACAGAAAAGGTTTCTCACCTCCAAAACTAGGCTGGACTTGAACTAGTGATGTGGAGAGCTAGTGACACTTTCAGACATGAAGCATTGACGTAATACCTTCCTCTTCTTCCTCTAAAGGAAAAGGAAGCTTATGATCATAAAAGATTTAAGGTAAATAACCTGAGTAAAGCAGTCCATTTTTGACAACGTTCTCTTTCCTGTGTATTTTAAACACAGTCTGGTTACTGCTTCTGTTTTGTAACTTTCCTTTTGATATATTCAGTAGTGTAAGACCATACACACAGTGATTCCCTGACCTAGAGCTTGTGAGTGCTTCTTACAGAACATGTCCTCACACTTTTTCTTCACCCAGTCAGACTTGTTCCTTGCTCAGGAGAGATGAGTGATTTTTTTTTTTTGAAGTTACACTGATTCCAAATACATGACAAAATAAAAGATATGAATGAAAAAAGGTTTAGCTTCAATATTTAACAAGTTGTTGGCACCATTATAAGGAATTAATGGAATGATATATTTATTTAAGAGACAAGGAACTTCATAGGACTTAACACTGCAGAAAATACTAGTACACAGCTAAGTACGTCTTATAATGGGGTATTAAAGCAGCCATCCTTGCTGTTATTTGCAATGTATGTTTACACAATAAATGGAATTGTGACAGTCACTTAGTAGATATGGAAAATCTCACAACCCTGTCTCACCTTGTTTATCTATCAGGTATTGTTTTGTACCATGAGTATCCATCAGTTTACAGCAC
>JAOXNO010000078.1:11913360-11959148 GCA_028565335.1 Limnodromus scolopaceus | reverse complement strand
TTTTTTTTTCCTCATTGGTTGGACTAGATGATCTTAAAAGGTCCCTTCCAACCTAGGTGATTCTGTGATTCTGTGATCTTCATTATTCTTAAATTGGGTAATTTCTTAGACTATTCATCTCACTAGTAGTACTGATTTAGCACCCTCATGGGCCACCTTCTCAAAAATGATGAGTGCTTCAATAGAGGAACAACCTTGCTGACAAACTATAGCTTTTAGATGGGGTGAGAAGCACAGAAGAGGAACAGACATTTCCGCATGTGAATAGAAAGTGTCGGTCTCCAGATTTCTCGATTGGGAATTGGAATTCCCAATGCTTTTGTAGACATTAAAAAAAAAAGTTACCAATTTACTTCTTAATGAAAAGGAGAGAGGCTTCCTACCAGCTGTCTTTCTCTGAATACATACAAGTTGGAAAACATGTTCGCTTCAGTTGAAACACTGCATTCATTTCACCCTGAAACATCCAAAAGGCTGGGGTTAGAAACAACAGAAAAAGACTCCAAAATCAACCCCCAAAATAAATGGCAGGAAAAACCCCTCCGCCTATATGTTTTGCTGCCAGAGTTTCATTTTCAACTGGAACTGTTTGACACCTTCATATGTTGCGCATATTGCTTTTATCCTGGAGTATGGGTTCATTAGGAATGTAAATGTGTCTCTCCTGTTCACTGAAAATTGGAAATTAGAGGTAGCCTAGTCACATCAAAGTGAAATGTTTTCACCACATCTATGAGGCTCAAGAAACATTTTGATTTCTTTACCGCAGACTTACAATGCAATTTGATTTGGGCAGCTTTCTGTATCTCAGCTCCCTGCTTTCAAATGGAGATTCTAGTAATAATTAATTACACATATTCTTTGCCTATTTGTACTGGACTTTCAGGACTATGAGATTTATGCTGTCCTTTTCTCTATATGTATCCCTCATCTTCTAGAACAGAATTTAGTTTGCAGCCTTTTAGCCTCATAACAACAAATAATTATGTTAACTTCACAGAAAAATGGCCTTAATTAATTAATAGAATGAGCTAGAGATTCAGACTCAGATTGGACTCCTATTCATCGGTAGAGGCATTCAAGTGCTAAATGGTTTGCAACAAATCTTGTAATAAAAGCTTTAACAAGCTTTAGTGCAATAGATTTTTTTCTCTGAGAACATTTCAAAATAATTCATTAGACGTCTAAAGAAGTAAGCACATGAATAAATTAGTTTATTCATGAAACTGTGGCTTTTAATAAGTTAGTCTCATTAAGGCAGATGTAATAGTAGGTTGAAAACAACAAATACATCTAAAAATACATGATAAGCAAAAGAATTATATACTTTCATTATATGTTGAAAACTGCCTAAGTACTAACAGATTGATTGTTGTTAACACACCTCTACCTGAGGCTTTAGGCTCTACAGCTGCTATTGGAAAGCCTCTTTCCTCTTTACACACAATTTTTTATTTGAGGCATCAGCTTTGTCCAGAACTCATTTGGCTTCAATAAAGCTGACTAACATTTTTTTTTTTTTTTTAATGCAAGTAACATCATCTGCTTTTAATGCATGGCTGTGCATGTGTGCAGTCTAGGGAGAAGGTAATTAGGAAGGGACAGTCAGATTGTGAAATTATGTATGGTACCAAAAAAAGCACATCAAGCTGTCCCGTTATTTTGCCTGCCAGTACAAGACTATGGAATATCAGCTGAAACTTCAAGGCAACATATTTACAATAGTAATTTACCAATTACTATCACAGAATATAAATAGCTTCCAAAGTGTTCTGTCTTATATCACAGGGCCTACAGGAGAGATGGGGAGGGACTTTTTCTCAGGGAGTGTAGTGATAGGATGAGGGGTAATGGTTATAAACTGAAGGAGGGGAGATTTAGATTAGATATCAGGAAGAAATCCTTTACTGTGAGGGTGGTGAGGCACTGCAACAGGTTGCCCAGAGAAGTTGTGGATGCCCCATTCCTGGAAGTGTTCAAGGCCAGGCTGGATGGGGCTTTGAGCAACCTGGTCTGGTGGGACGTGTCCCTGCCCAGGGCAGGGCGTTGGAACTAGGTGATCTTTAAGGCTCCTTCCAACCCAAACCATTCTGTGATTGATTGTATGATTCTATGATATCATCGAAGCTAAAAGGCTATAAGAATTAAGAAAAACAATTAGCTACCTGTTTGGGTATTAAGAATTCCTCTAACTTTGTCATAGGTCGCATGAGCGCACGCAGGTTATAAACTCATGGTTCAGGATTTACAACTAGTTGCATAGGAGCACTGAAGGCAGACTGAAAGTTCTCCAAAAGACAGGAAACATAGAGACTCTGATGCAGAGTCAAACTTAAAAAAAATATTTAGAGGGAGAGAAAAGAGAAAAATAACTAAATCTTAAATTTACAGTAAATTGAGAATTGTTGCAAAGTAACTAGAAGCAGGTCTAAAAAGCAATAAAAAAAGGAAAATGTAGGTTTTGAAAAAATAAATTAGTAGATCTAAAATAAAATAATCTTGCCAAGAGGTAGAAAGGAGCTTGGGAAGCTCCACTAGTGAAAAAAAAGAAGCTTAAAAGTTTTGCTAAACAACGTAAGGAACAGCAACGTGACACAGCAACAGAAATTAAAAACGCAAAATAAAAGGAGTAGTCTGGAGAAGTACTGACCATGCAGGAATGGTGTCACTGCCAAGGGAGGGTGGGTTGCCTTTACGCCTCTGAGATGGCTGTCTCCGGAGCGCTGTGCCCAGGTCTGGGCACTTCATTCACCGCTACAGGGCTGACATCCTGAAAACGTATTGGAGAGTGGTTCGTAATGGCTGGAACCTGACTCATGAGCACAGGGAGTAAGTTACTCAACACTTTGGGTAAATTATGCCTGCTGGAGCAGCCAAACAGTCACTAACAAATTAGTAATTAAATACCATTAGATGATGGCAACATGGGGCTTCCTGATGTCACTGGTTATCTCTCTATTTTCTGTCCCTTGCTTAAGGGCATTATTAATGTCTGGCTTCTCTGTTTCTTGGGAGGTGATGCCACTAGTCCCCAGACTGACCTTTACAGATTGATGAGAAATTATCCCATCTCCCAGCATCCCAGCTATGCCTTGGATTGCAGGCACCCAAGGGCATTATATCTACACTACCGTTTTAATTAGATTTGATGTTTCCAAAGAAACAGCATACCTCATGCTTGCTAGAGCTAACCGGAATCCTCCGTAGGACCAGGCATGCTTAAACAGAAAACAAAGGCATTCTAGCAACAATTCTTTGAAAATGAAATTACAGAGAAGAAGCCTAAAAGTAATAGAATATAAATTGTGATGACACCTAACTGTGAAGTTATCCCTCGGGTGTTGCAGTGACTCAACCATCCTGGAAATGGAAAGACAGACAATCTAACCCTCCAGCTGTCTGCTGCTGTTGATTGTGCAGAATGTTTTTTCCTCCTTTATCTACAAAATAAATTTTCTCCCCACCTCATCTATTTCTCTCTCTCTCGTCTGTTTTTAGTCCCAGCTTGACTGTCACTGCCATTCACTGTCACTAATAAGTTGGACCCAAGCCCTTTCCTCAAGCAATGAGGGAAGAGATGGTATTCCTAGATAGGTACATCTAATTAGATAGGCAGTGCTATCTCACCTTGCAATCTTTAGAGCGTTCATTCATGCTTAAATGACTTTTCAGATGATCAGAATGATTCCAGAACAAGTACAAAGTTTCAAAAGTCATATATTGTAGCAAGATTTTACTGTATGTATGTCTTATGAAATTACAGTCTTCACTCTACTTTGAGCTCTTCAGGAAAATTGCATGTAAATCTAACGGTTCAGGCAGCAGGTCCAGCATTAGAGCTCAGCAACGCAGGAGAAAGACCTTTCTCAGGGCAGCTCCAGCTCTACATGGGAATTTCTCCTAAGGGACCAGGCCTGTCACAGTCACCAACTCGCACCTTCTCCAGATGCCTAGTGCATATTTTAGGAAGCTTATCTTTCCCCAAAACACATAAGTAAGTTGAAAAGAAAATAAATAGGACAAACCACAAATATCCCTGTTAGTAGTAGAACTAATGAAGCATTATTTCCTGCAAATGTGTTTGGTACGTCCAGTTCTCACGTCAAAAATTGCTGGCAGAGTCCCACTCCCTGTAAGACAAACAATGCAATCACAGAAGGAGAAAATGCTTAAGGAAAAACCTGCTGAAAAATAGAATTTAGCAAGAAGTTTAACAATAATTCTTTGCTCAGCCTAATTAGAAAAAGTAGGAATATTCGAGGAACTCCTCAATACAAATAATATGGATTTCTATTAATAGATATGGGCTACAGCTGGTGCGTAATTGAAAAGGGTAAGAAGGACTTTTTTCTCTTTAAAAACCATGCCTCAGTTTCATGTCTTTTTGGATTGTGAGTAGCTTCACTAATAAGTATAACCCCTTGATCTGACTGGAAGCAGACTCAGACTGTCTGTGCAAAGGCAGCCCTTTAATGTTATAATAAATGACTGATTTGGGTACATTTCTTACTAGCTAACTGCCTCTTTTTTTTTCCAGGACCACCAGACGCTAAAATCTGCATTTATCAGTCTCCAGCCTTTGTTCATTTGTATTAATTTTTTCGTGTATGGGAAGCGCTCTCCTGTCAGAAATGGATCAGGAGATGTCATCTTGGTACTGATCACTTGTGGGAAGTGATGATAAAAGAGTAACACAGCAATTCTGATTTAACCAACAGAACACACGCATAAGGCTTGCACAGACTCCAGTCTAGTGATTATCACCGGTTGTGCTCTATCTGTAGATAAAATAGTTGCTGCCCTCAGCAAAGGGAGATAAAAAGTATGGAGTTAAACCTTTCTCCTCACCGATTCTGGGATGACCTTTCCTGACTGTGGAAAAAAATCACTTTTCATTAAAATCTTGATACCCCTCTGGTAGTAGTCCTAATATTCTCTACATCCATGGAAGTCTTTGGTAAATACATTGGGACTGAAGCATTAGAATATTGCAATTTATTATCACTTATGGATGGAGTAGGAAGAACAAGAATAACCACAAGCTTAGATAAAGCATCCCTTCAGCTATTGGTGTCTCTATTAAATAGTGTAAGCACTGAATAATCTGACAAATACAAGTCCTGATCTGAAGTGGAGATGGAGCAAGCCTTCACAGGCTTGGAGCCCAGATGCTTACACTGCTCTCAAACTTTTATGAGTGTTCTTTGGGGAACTTGGCTTGGAAATAAAGAGTCCCTGGAAGTCAGAGCCTTGATTTATAATGAACTACCCACAGACATTCAGATGCCATTATGGTAAGAATTTGTTTCCTCCAGTGGGTAACCGAGGAAGACTGTTATCCCGGTATGGGTTGCATTGGAAGGAAGATGGGAGCAGAATCATGTACAACATGATATTTGCAAGGAGAGAAGTATGGCAGGAAGGAAAGGGAGAGGCTTTAATATGTAAGCACAAAGCCACACAGATTAGACCAAGAAATGCACAACTGCTCCAGAAAATTGTGCAATCTCTTCTCAATGTTAATGGGATGATGTTGCCAGGTTTGATCAACCGTAAGTGCAACGATGCACAGAAAGAATTCATTAATTGTAATCTTGATTTAATTGTAATCTTGATTTAATTGTCAGTATTTGCAAATGGTGGACAGGAACAACAAGACTATCAATGTCCCCTTAAATTGTCAGAATAACTCCTTTAGAAACTGAAATCCTGCAAAACCACAAACATGAAATGTTTAATGACTAGGCGCAGTGCACAGCCAGACTGTCTAGAGCATAGGCTGAGAATGATCAGCTTCAAGCCTTGTGACCCAAATAATGAATCTTCTTGCAAGCCTGTAATCTTCAAAAGGAGAAGGTTTTTTCTTTTTTTGGATAATTTTGGGAGCCCTGGCTGATTTTTCAACAAAACCCAGGCACTGTAAAATGACTTTCATTTGCAGTCCTCTCAGGTCTCCGTTAAAAGGAATGCTGGTCTCTCAGTACATTTAGGGTAGGTATGTTCCTATTTAAAGAGTGAAGAAACTGCTCCTTGGTTACTTCGGCAGAGGGGATCAAGCTGAAGAAGCCAACTGGGGTAGAAATTTCTAGACTTTTAGAAGTGGTCTCTGGATTTCAGAAGCAAAATGTTTCTCATTGTGGCTTCTTCTGTGGGATGAAATGACTGATGAAACAGTGTATTTGGAAGATGTGGCCAAATCCAAAGTAACCACTTTCTGCAGCATGGCTGGGTGACAACAGCTTTTGTTGTAGCTGGGTAAAACCGTGTTTTAGAAATGCCCAGAGATGTTTACAAAGGAAGAAAATTAAATCAGCATCAGATAACTTTTAGAAATGGTCCCTTTTGTACTGTCATGGGCACAAAATGTAGAAGTCATGCACTGTACCTGAAGACCCTTAAGCAAGAAGGGTCTAGTACTGCAAGCACAGGACTACGTCCTATCAGTTTTGGAGCCTTTGGTGGATGTTTCTAAGAAGGCCGACAGAATAGATTTAAAAAACATCTCAGTAATTTAAAATATTAATGGCGAACATGTGTTGTAACTGCAGTTAATTAAGCATTGATAAAAGAATCTGAGCGTAAACAATTACACACTGCCTAGAATATTTCCTGAGTGGCACTAACAATAGCAGCTCTTCCGTACATGGCCCGAGACAGTCTGCATGAACGGTGTCTGAGGCTCCTCGGCGGGTCTGTGGTGACGATTCCTGCTCCTCTTTCCCCAGCCAGCTGCGAGGAGAGAAGCTCTCCCAGCGGTGCTTTCCCAGGGGATGATCTTAACCCTTTTGTATGGATCAGGGTCGGGCTATGAGACGGCAGAGGTAAAAGTGGAGTAAAGATGGTGCCGGCATGTGAGGGAGCATGTAGTGTGCGTTCCCCACACACAGCGAACGAAGAGGGCTGGGCTGTGACTCCTCGGTCCATACACACACTGCTGGTTGTTGTGTCAGTCGGCATCGCGGTCGGCATCACTGCCTACGCCTGCAGAGGGAAGGTAGGTGTTTGTGACTCCTTCAAGTGGGGCATCTTAAAGGCTTCTCAAGAGCATACCAGTGGTTGCAGGACCCTATTCAGGAACGTTCCCGGGAAGAATTCACCCGGGAAGCTTGAACAGGCAAAAGCCTGTATTTGCTTAGTATACGATACACAGAGCAAGTTGGATTGAGTGACAATGGATAGTCTTTTTTTTTAATAAAAACCGTAAATGCTTTTGAAAGAACTCACTTCAAACTTGAATCTGAGCTTGTCATTCCTTAATCGATGGCTGCTAAGAAAGGAATCAAACTCCAGCTTCACTACTTCTGTGGAGGCTCCACCGCCCTCCCACACAGAGGGTCATGGTTTAAAAGCTGGATTACGTGGCAAATTTGTGCTTGGTGTTACAGAGGCAAGGTGAAAATCACTAGCCCTTAAATTTCAGTGTGAGACATAAAAATGCCATGGCGAAAATTCTTTGAACAAAGAATTTTCAAATTCAAACCAAAGTTTGTGTTTGGAGAGAGCCCAATGTCATGGCAAACTGCAGCATCTCTGCAGGTCGGGAGGGAAGGAGGATGAAGGTCGAGGGAATGTATGGGAACATCTGCACAGAGCAATACTTCTGTGCTGTCTGAAATCTTGGGGGGCAGAGCAGAGCTCTTGGTCCTGCTTCGCTTGTGTTTCTTGGAAAAGGGGGCGCTGGGGCAAGGGGGATGTTGGGATGATCTTCATTCTGAGACTAACTATGCAAGAGAACTGGCATTCCCTAGGGGAACAAAGAGAACCTGAAACTGATATTAAAGCTATTTCTATTCTAGATTATGCCAAGAAAAATATTTTACACTTAGCTTAATGTCATAATTACAAGTCCAAAACCATCACTGCTAGCTTCTAAATACAGAATAGAATCTGGGAGGAGGCAGTAAGAAAATATATGTTTTGGCTGTATGATTGCAGCAGAGAAGTAGCCAGAATTCATCATGGGCTTGGGCAAAACCAGGAGTCTTAAGAGAAATAATACTTCTAAGTAGTCTTTAGACACGCAAATGCTTAAAAGGCCTATAAACCACATAATACTGACTGTAGCACAGATGGTCACTACACTTTAGCTAGTTTAAGCTGCTCTTTTTCCAGTCAGTAATGCACCATTTTCACTCTGTCTTTGGAGCACAGTGTAAAAACTTCAGTAATGGATGTTCACATGTGTGCAAAAAGGAGATTTTATTTCTTTTTCTCAGCATGTGTCATTGCTGGTGATTGCTGGTGTCACTTCATGACTGGGGGTTGGTGGATGGCTGTGCACTGTGAGTGGAGTCTTCTGTGTGGCCAGGGCAAATATTTAAAACTGGAGAACCTATAGGATAGTATTCTCCCCACTCTGTGTCCTGATAAACATATCTCCAAAAGCATTTGGTTTTCAGTTCAGCTCGGTGTTTGCTCCTCAAACAGCACGCAAAACCATTCACTGAAGATGCATTGAGGTATGGCCACAGCATCTGTGTAGATCTCAAGTTCACAGTTGATTTTGTTTGCATACGATTTCATTCCTGAAAAAGATCACCGTGTGACTGCGGCATTTCTGTCAAGCGTTGGAAGGGGAAGCAGCGCACGACCATGGGGACTGACTAACCCACAGCTGCCCAAAGATAACCTGGTGACTGCTGCTCTCCTTACAGCTGCACCATAGCTTACTGGGAAGCCTTTGAGGACTGTTTAACAGCGCATTGCCAATAACTGAAGGTGTGGACTGCTTACAGAGGGGTGCCTTTTCCTCACCTGCCCTGAAGGAACAGATGGAAAGAGCTAAAGTGAACACACTTGTAAGGACTATTAAAGATTGCAAACCCAGACCATTTTCAGAGATTAACAGAAATCTGGAGACTAAAACCTGAGAAAACTATTTTCTTCTCTGCCAAAAAGATTTCTCAGCTTACATGTGTATATAACATATATGCACAAGTCTGTACCTTTAAATAAAAAGCGTAAACTATTCTTATGGTGAAGAAAGACCTGGTCGCATGTAATACTGACTGAAGGCTGGGGGAAAGAACAGGTTGTTCTGGTCAGACTCTTGTCTGTTCACAGCTCAAATCATAAGAACAGCCATGGAATTCACTGTCATTCTTGCTTTCACCTTAAAAGCAGATAGGCTAAAGTAAGATCAGCAATAAGACCTCAGCTGCTATTTGTTTGACTCCCCTGTAGCTAAGGCTCTGCAGGCAAACCCCCTGACTCAGTCACATAACCGAAGAGTACTCAATATCCCTGAATCTGACTGAAGGAAAACTGACTCCAGGACTTTGTTGTGCAAAGAAATTACTGATGGAATTCCCTGAATTTTGGGGCAGACAGACACTCATTTCTAACACTATTTGCATTATTCTTTATCAAGAACCACTCGAGATGGTCTGCCTCAGTTTAAATAGGAGGTCATTAATGCGGGCAGTCTGCTCTATGTAGGAAGGTTCAGAGCTAAATCTGTGTTTGGACTGAATTGTCTGTCATACCTTTTTAATACCCCAAAGCTAACTTGACATTCTCAACTCTTGTAGGTTCTGGTGGGGCAGTAGGTGTGCAGACCTGTCCCTGCTGGCCCAATCGAACTCAAATATTCCTCTGCCTTATTTGGGGAGACCACTGAAATGACTAAACCTATGATATTATTTTTTTCCTTAATCTCTTTCCCTGATCTAACCAGTCACAGTCTAACCAGGGAAATGTTTCTTTCCCTTCTAAGGAGAAAAAATTCACCCTTGTTAAGGATGCCTGTGTAAGTCAATGACTTAAGAAAGGTACTCGAGGTACCAGTAGCAATCGCTGTTATCTTGTGAAATGCAGCGTGAGCTGTAAAACCTTTCCCTCCACACAGAGCTGAACGATCTTGCCACTTGACCACAAGTGGTGTCCCAGGTAGCTAATTTACACACACAGCTGCAGCACTGGCCTCACTTCAGCAAATAAGGCATCTTTGCTGCTTATGAAGTCTTTGATCAACCTGGACACAGTGGTAGGACAAAAATCCCTCATGTGCAGGGAGCTACCACCATCCCCCAGTTCTTTGAATGAGACACTGGGTTATAGACTGTCATTATTTAAGAAGTCAGAGCAGGGAATTATATATGGATTAAACTCAAGTATCCTGGATTCTGGAGTATTGCCCGATCTTTTCCCTTTTCCATACGGAAAAGGGTTCATAAAAGGAAAATGACCGTTAAGAGCTTGATGAAACAAGCTTTGAGGGGTCCTTGCTTTCCACATCACTGGATAGTGCAGATGTCAACTTCACAGAATGTGCTTTGCAAAAATGAAACTCCTGTGACTTCTCCCTGTGGCTACAAGAAGAGTCTAAAGCAGACTGCGATCACTGAAGTTGCAGCTGCTGAGCTATTCTTTGGAAGCTAATCCTTGGAACAGGAGAGATGTTTCACAGCAGCTATTACTGAACATAAAACAATGTTTTCGTGTTGAATATTCAAATTGCATATATCCCTTGTATTTGGAGAGTGAGGGACAGAACCTGAACCAGCTTTGCTGGCCAAGCTGAAAAGCTCTGCTCAATACTTGTTCAGGTGTAAGGAGAGCCAGCTACCTGGGATAAAAACTCCTCAGCCCAACTAGTTGTGCTTTTCTCAAACTGGCATCATAAGGGTCAATCCTAAATCTTTGTAAATACTGAAAATACAGTATAAAATAACTTATTTTATAACTACTTACAATACAGTGGAAGAAAATCTTAAACTTTGTTTTCCATGACCACAGGTGTGGAAGAACAAATCTTCAGACACGGAGGAGAAGGTTCCCTTTTGAACAGTCTCCGTTACCTCATGGCTGTTTATGCTGTTGCTGGCCTTGCTCATTCAAACATCATCTCCTGGCTACAGAACCTGAGGCACCACAGCTGGTTGCCCTTTCTGATCCTTCAGCTCTGAGTAAGGTCCACCCTTTTCTGAGACAATAGATCTACCTAAATTTAAATACTACCTTTTTTTTTTCTCCCCCCTTAGAAACAACAGCTAAATTCCACGTACAACACAAAAATAACTTGCATAGTTGACACTTGTGGCTCAAGTCATTACCATATTCTCTTGCCTCTTCCAAGCTATCCTAAAGTGTCCTTAACGAACCTGGAACAGAAATGGAGCTTGAATTCTGTTGCAAATACACTTCAACTCCTCTACCTATCATAACTGTCCCTCGTTGTAGGGATATATCCAAAACCAGAAGTCAATTGAAGATGATATTCATCTAATTGGAGTGCTTGGCATGAGTGATGGATTTACCCAGGTAAAAATTCTATCCTGGTTCCAAATATAAAGTTACAGTTTTCAGCAAGTGTAACCCGGGGCTGGTGGGGAAACAAAGTTTGGCATTGGAATCCAACCAGGCAGCTCAATGGGTCAGATGAGACTGAAAACTTCTTCCAAGTGAAGAGGAATGTATCTGAGTTCATGGAGGATACAGGCCTGAGGTCTACTTGGTTGCAACAAGGATCAATCCCAGTAACTCCCAACTTCTGCAAGGACAAGCACTTCCCTTATCCTGGCCAGTGAAGAGCAGCAATACATGCTGCAGCATGAGCTACTCCAATATTCCAAGCACTGGTGTTGACAATGGTGTTGCCTTTGGTCCACAGTGAGTTCTACCTTGTTACCGCAGGAACGAGAAACAGTAACATTTAGGCTGTTTTAGGCACCAAAGATAAATATTTCTTTTTACTCAGTCGCCTGGGATCTTATTTGCTGTGTACTTCTGAGAATATGCCAATTTGAGTGGTCAAAATGTGCAGACTCTAGAATTTCCTTTATTTATAACATATGACACATTAAAATAATGAGTTTGTAAGAGATGTTATCGTTATTTATCTTCTATTAAGCTTTACTGAACACTAGAGCTATGTTGACTTCCACAGTTTCAGTATCTTTATCTTGAGTAGAATCCTGGAAGCCCTTCCAACCTTTTAAAGACTTCCATATTTGATCTTGCTGGCTTTTGCTTTCACAACAGCGCACGTTCATAATGCCCATTTATAGGAAATTTTATATTTCATTTAAAGTTGTTACAGCTCTGATTGACATATCTCAGTAGAAAATGAAGATCTATGTTAAAGAACACTTCCTCTTTCTATTTCTTCTTCTTCGCTGCTTCTCCTTCTGCTCTTATCTCTTTATCCCCAAAATGTTTTTCCAGTAGTCATCTCGTGCTTCGATAGAATTAATTTATAATGATGAATAAGACACAAATAAGATGGTGTAACATCTTCTCCCGCTGAGATAAAAGTGAATGTAAATGCTCTCAATGCAAGAAGAACGTGCTTGGGCATCGTGACACCACATCTGCTTTATGCAGACTGGAACTGGCTTTGGCCAGGACAAATATCCTCCTTCCAGTGGACTAACAGTTCCGGTTGCAAGAAGAAAACTAATTAGTTTGTCTACTAATGACTATTCTTCCAACCTTTTCTCAACCTTCTCAAGAGTTTTAAACACTAGAATTTATCGTAGCTTGTCTTTAATCCATGCCATAATTATTGTTTAAATCTTGCTTTGCTTCTGCACTGAAACCGCCTGTAAATATTTAATTAAGAAGTGTTCCTTTTGATACCATCAGCCTTATTTTGAATCTGAGCACGAATAGCGTGGAGAGTAATAAATCCAAGCCAAGCCTTAAAAGCATTCTAAATCACTGAAGTCACTATTTAGTCTAACTTTCCTTTTTCAAAGTGGGAGTGCCAGTTGGCATCTTCTGTAGTTACGTGTTGTCTTCATACCTTTTTATTACTCTGTAACTAGTAACTAAAATAATCATAGAACTGCTCCCCAGCACAATGTATGGAGAACATCCTAACCTCAAGAAACTATCCATGGAAAAAAAAATAAATTCTTCAAAGTGGTAAAAGTTGAGACCTTTGTCCTACACGGAAACATAAGGGAAAAAGGCCTGCACCAGGAGTGTTTTCTAGGAAAAAAAAATAAGCAACACTCAGAAACAGCAGTCTTAAATTCAGGTCCTTATGCTGCTGTTCCCTTTCCAAAGATACTTTCCTGGAAAACCTGTGAGTCATGAAAAACAGCATTCAAGCACTGCTACGGGTGTAAGGGAAACAGAATGGTAGCAATGACACCACCTTTCTGTACTTGTAACTCAAAAACTTGCATGATGCATATTCTATTCCAGAGATCTGGAAAGCCCTGTCAAGGAGAACAATGGACTGGAATCATTCCCTGCTTTGCTCCTACTCCTGTGAGAGACAGTTTGGGTGACTCAGCCCGGACTCTCTGTATTTACGCTCAATAAATGTTTGACACCTCAACAGTTGTGGCATTTCCATGACTTTCTCACATGGTGTATTCTGGTGCTTCACTAACTGTACTGGTTTTCCAGCTTTCACTAATGCCTAATTTGTCTCCTTTGTGTCAGCTGAAGCCTGTTACTGCTTCTGCTTCTCACCATCAGACCATTCTGTGTTTATCTACTGGTACTATATTCTCTTTTACTTTAGATAAAACCAAGCATCTGTAAAAACTATGACCTAAAACAGAATTGTAGAAAATAACAGAATTTTTAATGGCTCTCATCTGGACTCTCTGCTTAATCAACTTCTTTCTTCAAGTACAATACTCAAACCCGAAAATTGAGTTTTACCAGTGATGAGTGAAAAAAAAGATTACTTCATGTATTTTATAGGATCTACCATATACTCTAAATCCCATATGATGGCTGCATTTTGTTTTTTTATTTTTGAACAGCATATCCTGACTTACCAATTGTAACTCTCAATGTTCCTGCAGAGCTGCTGTGCAGGCAGCTCCTCCCTGGCCTCTACCTGTAGAACCTCTTCCCCGTTTACAGTACCTGTGACTGTTCTCGGGGGAATAAAAAAAAATTACTAAACAAGGACATTTAATTTAGCCTTCCGCGCCTAAGTTCCTCCTAAACAAACAAATAAACAAACAACAACATCCACCTAGCCAAGGTAGAACACTTCTTAAGTTCACGGCAGCTGCTCTTTCATCAGTTAAACTCCCACTTCGTGATTAAAATCCATTTGAATTAAGAAGCAATGCAGCTGGGTAAGTCCTGCCCGCCTGTTTCTTTGATACTGACACTACTTTTTGCACACCTTCATGGTCAACCAGAACAAGGAGCTCATTTCTTTAAATATATGGTGATAATCTAGGAAAATAACTATACATCCAATTTTCTAACAGTCAAGTTATAACCAAATAAAAATTGCTCTTTATCACCTCTGTGACTTCAAATTCATCTCTCTCAATCCTGTTTTTACTACTTTGAAAAAGCACACAGTAAAAACATATAAGTGTATTTTATCATTTAATAGAAAAAAATGTATTACTAACAGCACACTGATTTCTTAAAGAATTCACAAGTGCTGTTCTAAGAATTAATTTTGCAATTAGAGAGTATAAACTTAAGTCATAATTTAAAAGAAAAGGCATTTATACCAGTTATTTCAAGTTGTACACATCAAGGGAACCAGCACCATAGCTTAATGAGGAACAAATCCCATCCATGATTTAAACAACTAGAAATAAGTCATTTCATACCAAAAAATACAGATACTCGTATCAGTACCGTACTTGTTACTATACTTCAGAAAAACCTAAACAATTCAAATAAGCGCACCCCATCTTGTTTCCTCATACTCATTGTTTCATCATGCTGTTTTGCAGAGTTCTTTGTAACCGAGCTATGTTGGCATCCAAGGCTGCTAAGCTATTCTTAAAGTCCTCTTCGTCTCGAGAAGTAAAAGTTGAGAAAGAAGATGCGCTCCACTCAGACTTCCCTGATATATCATCAAATAAAATGGTACTAAAATCAGCTATTCCACTGCCTTTTTTCTGAGAAATCTCTTTTGGAAATAGCATTGGTACGCGAGGGTATGTACCAGGCTGAGGTTGTTCTGGTTTGCCTGTGAAGTCTTTTGCAGCAGTTCTTGGAGGGCCTTTTGGCTTCATTTGGACTTTGTCTCCTTCTGGCTTCACTTTATCCTCCGTAACTTCAAGTGTGTTTTCCATAGTCTTTTTCACACTGTACCCAGCACTTATTTTACCCAGAATAGTTGGATCCTTTGTAATCTCACACCCATTCTGCTGCACAGAGTCTGAGAGCTCACAATGGTAGTCCAACATCTTACAAGCCCCTCTACTTTGGGAGAGCACACCAGTTCTTTCAGAGATTGGCAACTCTTTTTTTGAGGCACTGCTAGTCAATGGAATATAAACAGTCTCATCCAACTTGCTTTGGTCATCTAGTAAAGTCACAGAATCCCTAATTGTTTCTGCATCTTGCTTCAGTGAGGTTTGTAGTATCCTAGGAGTTGATGTTCCTTCTTCTGAGAATGTACTGTTTATTTTATTTCCTTCAGCAGCCAACTTTTCATAGGCTAGATTTCGCGTCTCTAATTCTCCACATTTACTTGAGAATTGAAGTTCTGTATCTGGCAAAATATGATCCATTTCTAATTTTTTAAGGTAAGTCATTACTGAAGTACTCCCAGGAAATGGATCAGATTGCATCTGCTTTTCATGGTCTTCCAGAAGAGACTTTGAGAGACCTTTTTCACGTTTGGGTCTAGTGTTGTCTACTGTGAGGTCAGACAGGAGCTTGGCCATACTGCCCTGCAGGGTTCTGTTAAGGTAAGATCGATTAATCAGATTAACTATTTTTAGCAACTATTTAAAAAAAACCACTTTATATAAAACCAAACCATTAGATTTATCAGACTGCAAAGTTACAATTCTCTTTCTACATGTTGTCATAACACATAGTGCAAATGTGAACCAATTCCAAGTTTCTTGAATTTCTTTCTTTAGCTCAGAGAACTGTGCCTGTAAAACAACTAAAATAGCACAACCCACTGAAGTTTGAGATTGTTCCTGATATACCTGCTTTGAATACTACAACATAAATTGATGTGAAGAAACTGTTACAAAGCACATAGAAAGTTATCAAAATCAGTGAGCATTTTTTCCAAATTATTCATTGCATCTAAATAAAAAAATATAATAAGAGAAATAAGTCTCTCGTTTTGTTTGCTACGTCAAAAAAAATGAATTCTTAAATGCTTATGTATATAGCATATATACATACACGTGTAATAAGACATCATTATACCACCATCTGGTGGTCAGTACAATAGTCATAGAAGTGTGTCCATGTGCCTAAACGTTAGTACTAAAGACTCTGAAGCACTGATTAAAAATACTCTGCCATTCCAACCAGTATCAGCTACAAACAAGATAGACAACAGTTTAACTACCTGTGTACATCACATCCAAACAAATTCTATGTCCATATCCTTTGCACGTGCAAAAAGCTAGTGAAGTATCCCAGCTTGCCACCATGTTCATCATAAGAGACCATGACGAAATAAATTCACAGTAATAGTTCTAAAAATTATGAGTGACACCACATTCACTCAGTGATCCAAGAACTCCCACCCTCTATACATAATTAAACATCTGGGCATAATCTACTTCAAATGTGTGTAGAATTAATGAAAGGACTACTCATTCCCACAGGGAGAGCTTGGTACAGGTCCTGAAGACAGATCTCTCTGCAAGTTCTTTCTGAACCAGCATAAAGAAAGAAACAAAAAAAACCCCACCCTCCTTAATTCAGATTAAGAGTTAGTTTCCACATTCTACAGCTTCAAGGGAAATATTATTACATTTTCAGGTCCATGCACTTCCCATGGAGCTCCTTATTGGCAGGTCTGCTATCAAGGGTTAAAACTTCGCACAGATTACACAGCTAGCATTTTACTTTACAACAGAACTCAAGTCATGGAGCACAACTCTGTTTTAGCAAAATTTTAACACCACTGTAGCAGAAGTAGCTACAAAGAGAGGTTTTAGCCTATATATTTAGCCTATATATTTCTCCCAAGTCACAGACGATAGGACAAGGGGAAATGGCCTCAAGTTGCGCCAGGGGAGGTTCAGGTTGGATATTAGGAAATATTTCTTTACTGAAAGAGTTATCAAGCACTGGAATGGGCTGCCCAGGGAGGTGGTTGAGGCACCATCCCTGGAGGTGTTCAAGAAACAAGCTGACATGGTGCTCGGGGATATGATTTAGTGTTGGGTTGGTGTTGTTTTGGGTGTGGTATGGGGTTTTTTTTGTGTCTTTTTTTTGTTTTGTTTGTTTGGGGTTTTTTTTGTGTTTTTTTTTTTTTTTCCCGTTGGTTGGACTAGATGATCTTAAAAGGTCCCTTCCAACCTAGGTGATTCTGTGATTCTGTGATATGACCTCTTACCCCCAAGATACTAAGATTACAATAACCCAAATGCAAAACCCCCAGTGCAAAAAAAGAGAAAGTGGTGTCAAGAGGCGAAAAAATAGTGTAACAGTACCTGGTTAATTCACGCAATCTGTTAACTTCTGCATCACGCTGACGTAACGTTATGCCCAAAATCTTATTTTCTTTCTCTGAAGCTTCCAGCTTAAACTGAAGGTTCTTCACGTTCGCTAATGCCTCTTCCACTTCTAAAATGCCAAGAAGAATTTACCTAATTATTTCTTTTAAGTCTAAAAACACTAATTGAAGAAGAAACAAATTCAAAACACATACCCATCTTGAGCTTGGTGGATTGAATGTCATAATGCTGTTTATTTTCAAGCAATTCTTCTTCTTTATCTTGAATAGCTTTTGCAAGATGTTTATTTTCTGATTTCTGACTTTCTATTATTTTAAGTAGTTCTTCATTTTTAGCCTGCAGTGACTCAAGGCCTTTCAGTGATTCTTTCAATTGACCCTGGAGCATCACGTTCAAGGACTGCAAAGAAACTACTACCAAAAGTAAAACACAAAAAGTTTAAGTGTTTTATGTAGTACAGTTTGAATTTCTAGATCAAACTAAGATTTTAAATAATCTTGGTAATATGAATTTTGCTTACAGATAGAAGAAGGGTTTTTTGAGGCAGCAAGATAAAGCTCAAGCTTTCTTCTTAACTATCCAATATGTCACCTTCATTTTAAGAGGCACATAGGGAAAAATAATCTGCTTGGCAGCTGAAGAGCTATCGCACTATATCGAGTCTAAACAGGCACAACAACTCACACAACTACAGTTGCATGAATAGACCCACAACAGTTAGTTCAGTTGCCAGTAAAGGCCACAGTAGATACTGTTATTATTTATTTATATGTCTGTATCTATTTAAACAAAGCTGTAACAAAAATGTCCCTAACAAGCACCACTCTCTATTAGTACTTTACATTCATAGTTGCAGCTCTGTCCAGATGCCTTCTCACTTCTTTCTCGTTCCCCGAGTTGCTGGTTTAATATTCTTAGTCTCCTAAATGTGAATTGTGGAAAAGCACAAATTCAGAAAGTTCAGAGTTAAGTTCAAAATCACTGCATTTTAAATTAGTTTGGTAAGAAGTTGCTACTGAGAATTAAATATTACAGAATGTTTCAGAAATATAAAAAAGTTCTCATAATGCATTTTTCTTATATTCCTATATTTATTCAACACAAAAGACCCTTTGCAAAGTTTCGGTAAACATCTTTCCCTCTGTTCTGAAGTAAAGTGCTACCCAGTTGTGTACTTGAGAACTCTGTGAAACGAGATACATATTTGCATTTACGTCATAAAAAAACATAAGCAGGGTAACTATCTCCATACTGCAGTTTTCAGAGAGAATGATACATTGATCCAACCTAGACAAAGGCGCAATAATGATATAACTGATATTGTATTAACTGATACGGTATTATCTGAAGTCTTGCTCTGTGTTAATTATTTATTTTTAAACTATATAGCCTTACCAACACGCTTTCTAATATATAAATACTGGATAGACAAGAATGAAAGGGCTGTAACACACCATAATAATGCTAAAATATGCAATTTAGAACAGACCAGTTAAAGACACTTTAGGCGCATTTCCAATAAATACAGAATCACTGACGAGTTACTAACCTACGCAGCTGGGCATTTTCACTTCGGAGAGGCTGTAAAGCTAGTGCTATCTCCGTTTGTATATTCGTACTTCCCACTACAGCTGGGAGCAACAATATGCAGTCTTCTATTTCACTCATCAACCTCAACATTTCTGAATCATCTACACGAGATGAGAGAAAAAAAGACCCCATAAACACACAAACCTGTAAGAAGACAGCAATATTTTATATGCGATTAAGCAATCTACAACGTACATATAATAGTATCCAGGTTTTTTTCCCAAGAAAACCTTATCTTTAACTCTATTTATTTATTTAAAATTTTTAAGCTTGACTATGTTGATAAATCACAATCTACCATCTCTCCGATGAACCTTGGTGGGATTGCTGCTGCAATCTGTCTATGCTGCTCCCTTTCCTTTCTCAGGGAAAAACACTTTATATGAAATGAGAATAATCTTTATCCCAGCTGTTACAATAATGTTAAAATACTCCAAAAAATGATTAAGTACTTCTCCAGAGTGAAACATGAAGCTATTGAAGTTGTGAAAAACCACTCTAAGATGTCACATATCATCTGACACATACAACTACCAGAAACTGAAGTGCTCGCTCATTTAACATATTACTTGTATGTAATCACTCTACTGCACAAAGAAAACATCCTCACCTTGATCTGCTATCAGTGCTCTGAGCTCTCCCAGGAGATATTTTACAGTCTTAACTTTATGGGCTGTTTCTTCTGGACTTTCTTTTCTAGATTTTAGAACTTTCTTCACAAAACTTGTCTTACAGTTTGTATCTCTCACTGGGGCTGTTTCAAGTACATTCAATTCGTCTCCTTCACTGACAGTGTCCTCACTGTGTTCTTCAGAAGTTTCCTCCTCCTTGTTACTTGAAGCCTTATGTTCTGCTGGACAATGATGGTGGTGCTTCTGTTCAGTCCTGCCATTTATCACTTCATGTGACTGTAAGAGGGCCAGGTGAGCTTGTATGCATCTTATCAAATCGGCTTCTTTTATCTGTTGCTCATGGTTGGGGGTCACTTCTCTGCCAGAAGATGATGGGATGAATGCAGGCACTGTAGAGCTACCTGTTGCACCTGACGCTGTACAAGAGATCACACCAGGTAGAGCAGTGGCAGACTGAATTTGCGCAGCAGTAGAAGCAGCTGAAACTATCGGGCAAACCACAGGTCCTCCCATCTCTGGCACACGTTCATTGTTACCATCTACAGGAACATCCTGCATAAAGAATATTGATATTAAACAAAAAAAAATTAACATGGATTTTTTTTTTTAATATTAAAAAAAACATCAAAACCCCCCTTGTCTGACTCAGTGTAGTCTCGATAATTTTTTGCAAATCATAAAAGCAACTACAACTTACTGATGGTGTAATTTTCCTGTGTATTAAAAAGTAAATAAAATGTAAATCTGGATTAGATTACCTTTATCTTAAATGTTATTGGCAACATTAAAGCACAGTTCTTTTTCAGCTGTTCTGTGAAGAAAAAAACTCCACAGCATTTTGGTTTTTTTGCTTTATGAACACTCATTTCTTGAATAAGACCAGAACAGGGAAGAAAAAAAATAAAAGACAACACTGTTACCTTTCAATATTTTACATAGATGAATTTCTTAAAAGTCAAGGACAGCACTAGCTATACATGGACTGCCTGCAGATGGAAGGTAAATCTACAGTCTTACAGTTTCAAGGTGCAAGGCCTTGACCACATTTACCAAGGTGGCAGTTGGTACTCTCCGTTAGTTCTATCCTATACCCTGAAATACACAAGTACTTTACAACGTGGCTCTAAGATAATACACAGTGTCTGAAGAAATAAATCAGCTTGATCATTAGCAGGGAAAACCTACATATGAGATATGTTTGTTTTTATTAGGAGTTGGTTAATGATCCTAATGAGCATTACTGAGAATATAATTATTAACAGCAATGAATAATTTCCTGTACCTTCCATGTTTGCTGTCCATTACAGAATTCACTGTGCAGACACAAGCAGCCAGTTGAAATGCCTCTAATTTCACTTTTTGCTGTCTATATAAAATGTATTTTAAAGAGCAGTATTTTCTCTTATAATTTATTCTGTTCATCACTAAGGGTTGAAATACGCCAATTTTTTCTCTAAGAAAAATTATTATACAAACTCAAGAAAGCCCACACACTGGAATAAATGTATAAATAAATAGGTAGTGCAAATTTAAAATGTTTATTAATAGTCAGAATCAAACTTTTACTTACTGACTGAGTAGATAAGGGATTAGCTGAATGCTGCAGGGACAGAGCTGACGTAGAGGTAGGTAATCGATACTTAAAAGGTGTAACATTTTGACATCCTAGAAAAAAATAACACTCTCAGATCAGGGCAATTTTGGGCAAAATTCACAAAGGACAATAGCAGGCTCTACATTAATAGTTCCACCAACCATTATTTGATGTAGGAAGAGGAGTTAGAGTTGGAATTTCATTGCTGTTCTGTGGTGGTTGGCCAGTTATCAGAGACATCTGAGTTTGTACATGCTCACACAGTTTCTGATGCATCACAGGAGAGTGTTGACTGCAAGGCACATGAATTGGTTGAACCATCTGGTTCTGTCCTGTACTGGGAAGCTCCTTCTCAGTAGAAGGTGTGGTGGACGAGGCAAGTTTTCTATTTGATATTGGAACTATAGAGAAAAGAACAAAAAACCCAGCTAAAGTTGTCTGTCTTCTCAAGCTACACAAACCTATTATGTTGCCAGGCAGACTCTGGTAGGTTCCTTTGAAAAAGAAAACCAAAAGATCCTACAGCCTAAGATTCCAGTTCAATTTTTACTCATCAGCAAATTATTCCTTCTTTTTTTTTTTTCCAGACAGAGCAACCCAACCCAGTGGGACAGACTGATGTCCTTGAAGGAAGCCGAGAGATTTAATCCTACATAAGTCCAGTTCTAAAATGCAATTCTTAAAATCTCTGCTTAGCTGCTTCATAAGCTTTTAGACCATTTGGAATAACCCATACCAAAGCACTCTCCAAACGTCATTTTCTTATTCTGGGTATAATTAAGACTCCGTATTTTTACAGGGCTGGAAAGATATCAGCTACGTGCTCACCTTCCAGAATTCTACAGCCCCTACCTATCTCTAATCACACAAAAGACATGGAGTGGACAGAGGGAGAAATGCTAATAAAAGTGAAGTATGTCAACTGAGAAGAACTCAGCCTAGAGTAGTCCACCTACCTTTCCATTCAAGTGCTCTGGCCACTAAACCATTTGAGTTCTTATCATTTATTGCAACACTTTCCTGTTTCCAGAAACTAATCTTTGAGAAAAGCCTGGCTGGACACCTAATTCCAGGACAGTTTATAGCTGCATATCCCAAACAGAGACCACTGTAGTGGCTTCACTGTCCAAGAGAAACGGGACATGGGTATTATCATTCACCTCCACACTTCCTACCAGCTAAACTTGCTGATGTTGGCATTTGTAAACACACTCAACTTTCTTCCTTGTACAAGCAGCTCAAACGTTTGTCAATTTTAGTAACTGCTCAGTAAACATTTAAGGTTTCTAAACAGCAATGAATAATGTCTACATCTTTTTCTGGATCTAGCCCTGGATTAACATACAACAAACAACAATTATCTGAAGCCTTGTTGTATCTCATTAAGTTGAGGAGTCTCTCAATATTGTTTGAGAAAAAAGCAAGCTCAAGAAAAGAAAGCACACTTACTTACCAATTTCTTTTCGGACGTGGGCAGGAGTGATGGTTTTTTTCAACCCTTTCTTCTTCGAAGTATTTCCTTTGGTTAGCAAAGGCTTGGAAGTAATTTTAATGGAAGTTGTTTTCCCAGGTTGTTTATGGATAGTCTCCTTTCCTAGCATTAGTTGAAAGAAAACTAGTCAACAGAAGAAATCAAAACAGTCTTAGAAAAAACTAAAAAACATAACTTGAATTTTCAATAGGTACAACCTCGAGCCTCATTTTGTAAGATATTCTTCAGTAAAGCTGCACAACGGTCAAGTCCATTATGAATGGTATCAACCTGCACAAAGAATACTGCAGTCAGAAAATGAGTATCACTGTTTACTTTCAGTAAATCAAGATTCTCTTTTACAGGTGAGTGTTCCCACTATGTCATCTGAAAAGGAACAACTGATAACCTGCAAAACCATGTCATTTCCCATGTATTACTTCACAATTACATTTGCCAGATTTTACGTTTTTGTGATTGCATGTGTGTGGTTTTTATACTTATTTCCACATACAGTTAAGCTACAGCCTATCTCTATTTTGGAGTTAACTGACTCAGCACTACACAGAAGACAGCACTGACTGTGTACAACTCAATCTTTTTGGCACAAAACCTAACATATACAGCTATGCTTCTGCCAGGGTCAGCTCTAGTCCATAAACAGCATAGTTGTGTTTGACAAATATATCCTGCACAAGGATATATTAACAAGATTTTTCAGAGCAAAACTCACTGCACACAAAGCCAATTTGCATGTATCTGCAAGATGCAGTAAAGACACTCTTGCTAGCTTTACAGGGGCTATGTCTAGTCTAGATGCAGTAGCATCTCAATGAATGTGCTTTTCTTCTATTATTCAAGGCATTCCAGTTTCTCTTCTCTTTAGATAACAGAGATGACTGCATTAAAGTCATTTAATTACCTGATCATCAGAATCAGTTGAACAGAGAGAGTATCCAGACTCCACATCAGAATGACATCCTTTTCTTAAGCCAAACCTGAAAAAGCCAAATTGATGGTTTATTCACCTCAATATGCAGCAAAGTAAAAAAAAAACAAACAAAACCCAAACTTTTATTCAACAATAGCAAACTAAAGTAGGCTAATTTTATCAAGAACCAAATACCTTTCTCTTCCTGAAAACTTTGCATTGCTTCAACAAACATGTTTAGCAGATATTAACAGCTTACGTCAAAGGAGAATTCAGTCTTTACTCCACAGTCTTGCATATGATCAGCAACTATAAAAATTCAATCTTTTATAAATAAAAACATACAGACAGAGTGCCTGTCTTTCTACAAGCAAAATTTCTATTCAGTTTGTTTCTATCTGTTCATGGGCTGCTTTAGAACCTGGCTATACTGTCTTTGAGCTAAAAACTCCTTCTGATATATACAAAGAATTTTTGGCTAGTTGTGAGGTACGACAAGCATAAAGTTCCCAAATGCTCACGTGTACGCTCAATCTTAGATAGTATTTATGATTAAGCTCTTACTGTTTTCTTCCATTTGTTAATTTAGCCGCTCCAGTTAGTCTTCCAGAAGACAGTGCCTGTTGATTACAGAAGTATACTTTGATTTTCATTAAGGACTTTCACGACAGAATTGAAGACGACCATTGCCCACTAATTCCGAGAGCATTTGCTGAGGCAGATCAGTTCAAGGTAATTTACAGCTCTCAGACCATGGTGAAGGGGAGAGCCCACTGCTGCCATAAGGGACCGAATCTTGTAGTTGTCATGTCACAAAACACGTCTTTACTGTGTGAAGCTTCGTTAATTTCCACAGCATTCTACAGATACATTAATTCACTTAATGACACAGCCAAGGGCTGACACGCAAACATACACTGCAGAATAAAACCAAGCTCGATAAATTCACACCTAATCATTGAGGATTTTAAAAATAAACTAAAGTCACAGCACAAACCACGGATACCCACTTCGACGCCCCTTAACGATGCAGATCAGCCGTCAGAGCCCGGAGGGGAAGGTGGCTGGGCTTAAGCCCAGGAAAGCAAAGGCGTCCAGAGCCGGAAGGCCCCACTACCCCTTAGGAATCGTTACCCGGCCGCCCAGCCCCGCGCCTGGTGGGGCCACCCCCTCACCCCCCTCCGAGCACATCGGGGGCCTAACGAGGCGCCCCAAGAGAGGGCTGAGACCCAGCTGCAGACCGCAACGGGAGCTCCTACTACCCCCAGGATCCCCCCGCCCCACACGCACCTTGCGCGGCCGCACAGCCGCCGGTCCAGCCATTGCCTCAGCCCGGGCCCAGGCGGGGGCGGGGCCACACCGCCCCGCTCTGCCCGCGCCGACCAATCGCCAGCCCGCTTGGCTGACGGACGGTGCGGCCGTTAGGGGAGGGGCGGGGCTAACGTCGCCCGGACCCGCCCCCGCGTGGCGGCGCCTCGCCGCGCGCCGGCGGCAGCTGGCGCGGGAAGGGGATGGAGCGGCGTTGCGGAGCGCGGCCGGGGATTGGCGGGGAGTGGGAGGGGAGTAGCCAATCGGAGGAGAGAAGGGGTAATGGGCGGGACTAAGGTGGGCTGTGAGGCCGTTGTCAAGTGCGGCGGTTGGCCTGTGAGAGGGTGCCTGTTGTCTTCAGGGTTCAGCCATCGCCTTCCCTCCCACCACCTGCTTCTCCGCATAATAGGATAAAAATCACCTCACATAAATGGGTTTTCCTGTGTCAGTGCTGTCCTCTCACCGTGCGCTATCTGGTGCCTTAGGGATCTTTCGGCAGCAGCAGGCCCAATGGGGCAGGAGCTATGAAGCGCTCCTAAAATACATGGGAAAATGGGCCTGGCAGATGGGTGGCCGTCCTGAAGTAAAACTAGGGTATCTGCGTGGGGGGCTGCTCATAAAACTACCTCACGGCTTCAGCTTGTCTGTGCAGTTGGTGTCCTGCGAGTCGTTGAGCACAAGAGGTAAAAGCAGGCTGGTAGCAAGTCAGAGGGAACTGCTGGTGCTTTTGTGTTCAGGCTAAAAACAGCAGTTCTTTGTTCTCCACACTGGCTTTCAGCTGGTGTTAAATCTCTGGCCATCCCTAAAAACACCCATGTACGTGGATCATAAAGGATAGTGCCTCAGGTTTCACACAAGCACTGGGGTGTTAGTATTCTGCATGTCGTTGCTTTTATTAGCTGAATAAATAGATCTTTGGAAAACATAGCATCGAAAGCGATTATGTTTACTCAGGCTGAAAATGTGATTGCATTACTATGTTATTAAGAGCACTATAGCAGAAGTGCATATAAATATTCAACATCTGTGCTCTCCCAATATGTAAATTGTGGTGTTCTTAGGTATTACTGTGTTAACATTTGCACTGAAACGATGCTGAACTTGAAGTAAAACTATATTGTGAAGATATTTATCATCTTGTCAAAAAAGCCAGGAGGGTTTTCTGGCAGGAATTTGGAGACTGTTTCAATTTTTCTCTTTGAAAAATTTTAAATAGGAAGTTTACTGTAATAGGAGAACAGCTGAATGGAGGAATACAAACTAGAGAAATGGAAGAAAATGAAAAGATCTATATGTGGCAACTATCAAACCAGCACCAGAACTGTTGATATATTTTTTTCTGAAGGGGTGTTATGGAGGTTTATGGATAAATTCTCACTGATAGATGTGAGTTCAGCAATTTAAATAATTAAGGAAGAATTATCCCAAGCTGTTTAGCAACAAGTAACAGATATTAAAAAAAAAATCCAATTCCCCCCAAACTACAATCCCATCCTTTAGACAGATTACTTGAAGACACATAGAACAACAGTGCTCTTTTTTCATCAAAAGGAAAATTAATGCAGAATGATAGCAAGTTCCATTCTTGTCAGCTGCACCATTTTGAAACAATGGCTGAAATAGCAAGATTGTCTTGCAAATAATTGAAAAAAAAATCAACTGCAAAGATAAAATTGCATAAAGAATTAAAATTCTCATGAAGTCACAGGCCTCCAAGTGGTCAGTCTTTAAAGAAAAGCACAAGCTGCTATGACACTTGTTAACAGCAGTGTATTCTGATCATTGAATTAGTTGTCAGAAGAGGTAGATATTTTTTCTGACAGACATTGGCTTTCTTCATTGAAACAGTTTGGGGAATCACTGAATATCTCTGGACCTGTCTGGCTGTTAGGGTAAAATTGTGATTAAACAAGGCTTATTTGTCTTACATACTGTCTTACTCTTCGATGTCACGTGCTGCATTCATACATAATATCATATTGTTATTCATACTCACGATCAAGCTATGTTTCAGGGAGAAAATTAAATTCTATTTAAGTCCATTGCATTTCATTAAACCAATTTCATCTTTTATTCCTGTTTGACAGATATTAACATTCCCCAAACATTTCCAGGGGCATGGTTATTGGATGTGGCCAAGGCCAGGTTTGCTCAGCTCTTGGGAAAGCAAACTATGGCAATCTTCCAGGTTCCAACACTATTTGATGTAGAAATAATGCTTTTGTTTATGTCAAGAAATAAAGATTACATTGTTGTTAGTGAGGAAGAATAACAAGGGTTATATTGTTGCTAGTGAGGAAGAATAATATTTTTTTTTTTACAAATACTGTACAACAATGTCCATGTAGTGAAATAGAATGAAGTGTGAAGTGGGGTATGATAGTTTAATACAGGTCATCATGCATTGGACCATCTGTGCAGAAAAAACATGTTACAAGCTGCTGAATATTAACTCTATGTGACAAAACATACTCTCCTTACCAGAAAGTGGTTGACAAATTGGACATAATTTAGCAAATAGCGACAGGAACAATGTAATACAGTACAGAAATACATATGGAGGAAAAGACTCAAATCATTAACCAGGGAAAAGCTGTCTGAATTATGACTAATTAAAACATATATGTGATTGTATTTGCAATTTTAATGTTTGAGGTGCTGTCCGTGTTGCATGAAGCATCACTGATAATAGTAAAAAGCTTATTCATACCCTAAACAATTTACAGTTTAAGTTGAAATACCAGGGTGATACAGCAAACTATACAAGACTGATGTGCTTAATAATGATGAAGAAATAAATATACTTAGAACGTAGCTTTTGGGGACCAAAGATTTTTGAGGGGATGATTCTTAGATAAAGTAAAACAAAGTTCTTTTGTTTCAGGAAGGAGAGAAAGCAAACAAAATGAAACTAATAAAAACAAGAGGAGGTGTTTGTCAAAGAATCCAGTTTCATCAGAAAATGGAGCTTTTTCAGTACCTACGTAGGAAAACCAAGTCATGTTCTCATTCAGTGTAAGTTCTGGAAGTTATTGTTTAAGTATATTTTGATGGGTGCCCAAACCCCCATAAAGCTACAATTAAGGAGTAAAGCTACAACTTTGCTAATGGAAAGAGTGGAAAGAGAGTGAAGGCTTTTTTGTTTATCCACTTGTCCTTCAGTCTACGAATAACAAAGAGAAAAGGGGAAATGAATAGCAATTAATATGTAGTTAAGAATACAACCTATAGAAAACAGGTACTTCATTTGTCTAAGGCTTATGGGTCACAGTAAAAGACTATTAGAAGAAGCAGAAATTTAGTAGAGAACTTTTCTGTTTGACATGTAAAAATATAATGAGGAGATTAAGCTGTATTTTATGGACCCTAGAAATGTGGTGCAATTTTAAAATGGGTTTGAAAATAATCTACAAAGTGTTCTACCAGATTTTTAGTGTCTTAGTCGAAGATGTTTAAGTTCGATCACACATATTGAAAGCTGCAGCAGGAGCCACTGTATAGAAGACCCATGTTCTGTGTGGATCAGAAGGCCTATCGTCAAATTTTGATTTTGTGATTTGGAATGAATGGGTGTATAAGCCATGAATTTCTTCTTCCTAATATGTAAATATAGTTGGAAAAATATAAATCACTTAGCTTTGGCCTGTCACATTCAAGTGAAGCATCTTACATAAAACACTTTAAATGCTTTTCACCTCAATACATTCTCACAAGGACAAGATCATAAGCGTATTTAGTTACGACTTGTAGGAAACATCACTAAGATTCAAGCTGGTTTGACCTTTCTGAGCTGATGACAGTTTAAGTTACAACCCAGCGTTTTCAGAAAGCTGGTGATTTTACGCTGCACAAAGTACTGGTGCATGAGTTTTGAATTCCACAAGATGGCACCACGTGAACATAAAAGAAGTACTGCATTGACACCAAAAAGTGACTCGTTATTTCCTTAAGATAAATTGATGCACATTTTTGTTTAAGTAGCATTAGGACAATTCCATTGTTATTTCATAGGATCTTTGTCCATATTTGTCTTTTTTTCAGGCAATCCTACTAACAGGAATAATGTTTTATTAGTGAAAGTGTGTGTATGAAAATAGGAAGTTTTGGCTAAAATTTTATGGCACTATTTATTTAGCGCTCTACTAAACATAAAATCTGAGTAATTTTCTGAACCCACAGTGAAATCCGTGACTGTTTTTGCTGGATTGTCAGCATTAACTCTTACATTCCGATTTCTTGTGGTTATCTAAGAAAGCTGCAATCTACTTCTCATACAAATTGACTATCAACTGCCATTAGATTCAAATCCACCACCTGCCCTTTGGTTTTCTTAGTAACTGAAAACACATGGTAGTAAGGTTCCCTCATATTCTTGGATTTCTTTGACAGAGATTGTCTGAATACTCATTAGTGGTGAAAAGATGCTGATCTGTTTCCTTTGACACAAGAAGTTTGTTCCAGTCACCTACCATAACTATAAAAAAAATCAAAATGAGTGAGGAATACCGAGACAGAACCAGTCAAATCTGCTCAGTGATGCTGGAAACAGCAAAACTCTTTTGGGCTTATCCTCATAGCTACAGCATCGCGCTGCAGAAACGGCTTTAGGAAATCGCTAGGTGAAGCTTACAGCCTTTGTTCTGTCTCTCCAGCTGTCTTAACCAATGCTTAATCTGTTGCTAATTGTCTGGAAAAGAAAAAGCTGGAAAAGAGCTTACTACAAATAGTCTTGCTTCATTGATCCCTGAAAGAATATAGTTAAAGTAATTCCTGTATTCCTAAAAGGGATTTCCTCCTGACTTTAAAAACAGCAGCTGGGTTAGTGGTGAGGTAGTTATAACACGTGATTACTCAGTCTCCTTTTTCAACATAAACATTAACTCAAAATCACAATATACAGTATATTCATGCAGGATAACATGAATCATGGAATTGTCAGAGTTGGAAGGGACCTCTAGAGATCATCTAGTCCAACTCCACTGCTAAAGCAGGATTGCCTAGAGTACATTACTCAGGAGAAATATGAATATATGAAAATATATAGGAGAAATATGAAAATATGAATAAATTTACAACTCAAATCAGTTTACATGCCAGGGCTAAAAACCTCAGCCGCTCAGTTTCTTCAGTAAAATGTCCGTTGTTCATTACACTCCCAAACAAGTCATCTGGGATATTCAGTGCCTCCCACATGTGAGCCAGTCCACCCACATGCATTATAGCCCTCCCACCTGGAGATAAGCACAAATTAAAAATGCATCACAGGAAAAATCCATGCTATTTTGCCTCCATTCAGAGGAAGAGGATGTTTTCTGTAATCCAGTATCACACCCAAAATACTTGAATTGGGCTTGACCTAGGCTTTTCTTTTTGAAGTGTGCTGTGAAGATTAGGGGATAGATATATAGGGAGCATCAGTGATATCAGAGACTAACTGGATGCCTGAAGCACACATTTGGTGGGTTCAGTTAAGAAAGATTACAGCAAAAGCACTCTGTAAATCAAATGGGAGGAAAAAGTGGAAGCACATAATGATTACAAGGTATAAAAATATAAGTAAAATTACCAGTGTGAGTACAGGAAATAATTACTTCTGTAACATCTGGAAGGATGTTAATTTTACAGAAGTGTGGCCTGACTATAATTTTAAATTTGTTAGTGGACATTAATTCATGCATATTCTTTCTTTGGCAACAGTGGTATGAATTGGGTGAGAAAGTGGTCTGAGTATGAAAACCATAAAACTTCAGGGCCAAAGGAAGCACAGCTGAAGAAATAATCTATTTTCTACTATCTAGAAAGGGCTAATACATTAATATTCACCATTCATTATATTTATTAACCATATAGAATATTTATGGACATAGAGGTCAAAGCAGATTATCCAAACTGAAAATGTAGTCTAGCGTAACAATATTACTGGAATAATAAACACAATAAAAAGCCTATAGATGTAAGTTATCAATGTCTTATATATTTGCCCCAGAAATGGGGAAGATATTTCTTGCTCTTTGAGCCAGGACCTTTAAGAGTTTTGGTGTGACATCTTTCCATTTTGTCCAAGGCAGCCCTTCCTTATGTCTAGGGGAACATCACCATGGGCCAGAGCAGGTGTACAGTAATTCAGACCTATGGCATCAAACTTAAGATGTCAAAATAAAGGTGGCAAGCCTAGAAGTCACTTGGTCTCTCCTTCTGGCCCAAGGCTGGATCAGAAATGTCTGTGCCCATCCTGCTGGGAATTTATCTAGCCTGCTTTTGGAGACTTCAAGCCTTTCCATGTGGCATTCTACCTGCCACAGCCCTGAGGGCATCAGTGGCCTGAATGGCCCTGACCAGCAATCACCCCCCCGGAATAACTCCCATGCCTTCCCTTGAGTGCAGGACCCTCATTTCAGCCCAGCCCAGGGCTGTCAGTCCCTGTCCCACCAATGCCACAGGATCCTGGGCTCTATCTCCACCACAGCCCTGTTTCACTTGGCATGGGCCCTCCTGGTCCCAGTCTGCTGACTCCTTGGCTGGATCTTGGACCTGCCTCATCACCAGGAACTTGCCCGATGACCTAGGCTCAGGGCTGCCTCCCCTGGCCTGCCCTAATCCCTCACTGGGGGAGGTGGGATGGGCCCTGGCTTGCGTGTCCCTGCCCTGCCAGCTGTGGCATTGCAAGTGGCTCCTGGCTGCCCAGCCCTGATGGAGCAGCTGGCCCCTGCTGCGCTCTGATGGTGCCATCCCCCTGAGCAATCTGTTGCAGTGCTTCACTGCAAAAAAGTTTATGCTGCTTCCAGCTTAAATCTTCCCTGTTGCATTTTAACCTACTGTTTTGTTTTCTGTTGTCCATGGACTTGGAGATGATCACTTCCCTTTCTTCTTTGCAGTAGTGCTTTAAAGATTTGAAGACAATTACCATATTATCTTCAATACTCTCTTTTCTATGGTACACAGCCTGAAATCGCTCAATTCTGCCTGTGTGTTGTGTTCCATAAAATTTTAGTTACTCTCATCTGGAGTCCTCAGCTGATACATATCTTTCTTGAAATATGATGCCCAAAACTGGACAAAACACTCCAGCTGAGGCCTTACCAATGCTAAGAATAACAGAAGGATTGCATCATCTGTCTATAAATGATACCCTTGTTTATATTTCTTAGTACAATGTTTTCTCTTTTGCAACAGCATGGCGTTGTTAACTGATGTTGAACTTGAATTTCACAATAGTCCTCTAAACTTTCTGCAACTCTATGAACTATCCAGTTATTCCTCATGTTGTATATATTGTTGCTGAATCCTGACTCACTGTAGAATTTTGCACATAATTGAATGGCTATCTGTTTTCCACAAGATTTCTCTGTTTCGTTAAAATATATAAAAGGAATTTTTAATTTAGGTTTCATCTCCTCGGTTGTTGCAATTAGAATCTGCTCCCTTTAATCCACCCACATATAGCTGCCTTTCCCTGCTTCTTATATTAAATACTTTCCCTTCCTATCAGCAAAGTAATTAATAACACAGACATTTCAATTATCATTTTGATTCAATGTTAACACCACAGTTTGATGAATAAGTTTTGTCAGAAGACACTTTAAGAAAGTGTATTAAGTGTATTACATCTCATATACTGCCTGGTTATTCTAGTTTAGGGATGCTGCTGCAGGGGATTGGCTTGAGAACGTGGCAGTAGGGTGATGAAGAAACAGGTTCACAACAAACCTTGTAATGTATGTACAATGCTTATGTAATTTTTACTTATATTATTATTGAACATTATTTTTGTCAATTTGAGGAATTCCCTGATATATAAAAAAATGCCAAAATCCTCTACTTGTGAAAATGATGAGCTTTACTTAAATGGCAAAATTAGGTAAAGCATGGGCCTGCGTCCATTTAAAATGGAATTTCAGCTGGACCAGATATTCAATTGATGCAAATCAGTACAACTCCATTTATCCTAGGTTCGAAGCTGACTGTTATTCACAGTTTAGCCACTGGGAACTTTCTGAGTCTGATTTTACGAGAGGTTTAAGTATTTTTTACACTTTTTAGACTTTAACCTAAAACATTTGAAATAATTAGGAAACTTACTATTTATTTAATAGGATTATTTTCTTTAAAATCCAAATAATGAATATGTATCATTATCTTGTCCTTGAAACAATATAGGAAATGACTGAAAATAAGCAAGACTTAGATATGTCTCCTTAAGCCTGGGACTACTTCAAAGGATGCAAGTAATGGCTTGAAGGTAAAATGTTGTCTTCATCTTAAATTATTCAGTAGAAGTGAAGAGCGTTAAATCATCAATATGGTCACCTTCACCTTAATTATCTTGTCTGAGAAAAACAATTATTGCTGAAAAGTAGACCTTAGTCATGGAAGAACATTCATCCTCTAAACCAAGGTTTTCCTAATCTCTTTTGTAGGATGGGAAATATGCTCTACTTTTCCTCATCTAGCTCCAACACAGTCTTTACTTGGAAATTCTGCTCTTGAACTTCCATTTCATTTCAGTATTTCTCAGCTAAAGTTCTCAAGCAATCTTTTTTACTTCTACTTAGGCAACAGCCATGATGAGGAGTGATACACTCCTCATCGTATTTCCATAAACTTTTGGGCAAATACTTACAAAACCTTTCTCGGGATCTGTGTCATATCTCTTTTATGGAAAAAAATATAAATAAGTGACCTAAAAATCACTGCCCAGGCTTGTACTGAAAGTGACTGGAGATCTTTTCCTGTCTCATGACTGTTAGCTTGTGAGAAATGAATGTAGTGATCTCACTCTGTTTTCTAGTGAATATGTTAGCATAATATATGACTCCCACAGCAGAGAAGGCTGAAAAAATAGACTTGAAACCAGATTTTTCTTTTTCTAATGTAAGCCACCTCAGATTACTGCTGAGGGACGTTGTCTGGCTTAGGCCAATGAAGCTTGAACTCTTGGTGTCTGTGTTTCTCCACATGAAAAGACATAAAGCTATATAGGAGAATTTCTCTAAGACAATTGCTACATCCTCTGTCCTTCTCCAACAGCTTAAATTGCCAGTATTGACTTTGAACTCAGATGTGTTGTAACAGTTGTTATATCATGGGACTGATTATCTTGTGAGCTCTGTGAGTCTTGCCTCAGGTAGACAAGGGTCTCTTTCTCAGAGTTGAATTAGGCTAAGGTGACCTGATACCATGGTCCCACAGACAACGATTTGACAAACAGAGATTGTCCTGGCTTTTGAGTAAAGTGGATTTTTTTTTAACCCCATTTGGCTTCTGTCCAGATGTTGGATTTTCTCCTTTTCCTTGTCTTCAGGTTGATTTCCAGAGCTATAACTTATTCACACCTTCATTTCCAGTTTCATTCTCAGAGATAAAAGTGGCGGCCTCAATCTTAATACCCGTGTCAGAACACATGAAAGAAGCTTGCTGACCTAAAATAAGCTGTTTCTGTGGTCAGTGTCTCTCACCAAATCCCTCACTTTCACTCACAACTTTAATCCCCGTTCTGAGTCCAGTAGTTGTCACTTCCCTTAGTTTATTTCCTGTTTCTTTGCCTCTTTTTCTTGCACCAAAAATGTCAGCTCTTAGGGTGAACCTACCTTTACAAGGTTCAGTGCTGACTTTTTGCTTCCTGTCCATCTGGTCTCCTCCAGAGAGGAGTGTGGCCTACCCTATCATGTTGTGATCTTAGGGAGTACTTCAGTATTTACAGGATAGACCTTTAAAAAGACTGGCTTCTAAATGTGCTTCAGTCGATATTAGGTAGTTTAGGTTCAAAATATCAAATATTTATATCATCATATCATCATATTTATATATCAATATCAAATCTTTTTCTAAAGATTTCCAGAGCCTGATATTAAAAGAAATGTCTTATTTCTTTAACAAAAAATTCAGGAGGGCAGATCTGATTTTAAATATTTGATTTAGTGTTTGGATTATGTTTCCGCATGAGAACCAGAGGATGAAACTGAAAACAACTGTTTACAGTCTTGAAACGTATTAATCTACTTTTGCTGTTCAATATGATTAAAAGTGAAATTGTCATGAAAAAAAAAATTGTTATCATAATCTCCCAAGTGATTACTAACAGAAAAAACAGGACTTTGAAAGTGTTAGCTCAAAAACAGTAAAAGAAAAAACATTTCTGGAGTTTAATTCCTACTGTGCAGAATGCTAATGAAACTGCTGGATCAAGAAATCATGCCAAGAAAATTGTATTAACTTCCTAAAGATTTGTAAGTCACACTGAAAAATTACAACATGAAAGCTGACCTCCCAAAAGCTTGATCGTCTCCAGGCCTTGAACACCTATGTTTTCACACTTGAAAAATTACTGTCCCATATGACATTACTGCCTGTATTCTTTGCTCTGCTTAGTGGAAGTCCTCAGTCCTTGAGGGAACTTGCGTTCCTCAGTACCTCAGAATTGGGTAATTCCCTATTTGCTGTTGTCAATTAGCTCCTTTTCCTCTGCTATTCCACCCACCTATTCTTGTTTCACTTCCCAACCCTTTGCAAGCCTTCATCCTGATATACCTCCCTGAACTCTTAAACATACAGTTCAGCACAAAACTATCCTTTAACAGATAGTTTCCTCCCATTCCATGACCAATATCCATGCAGATATCCCACCTCTTTATAATTTTCTCACCTTAAAACCACTCTTTACCACTCTTTCCACCACTGGTCGCAGAGACCAGTTGTTCCTGCTCCATGCTCATCCTTACTCCAGGTCTCTCTCTCCCCACCTTCCTACCCATCAAATGGCCCTCTCTCACCCTTTCCAAGCTCTTCCCCATTTTCCCACATTTTCCATCATTACCAGAGGCTGAGGAGCTTGGCCAGTCTTAAGGAGAGGTCTTGGTTCTAGAAGCATCTCTGTGATCCCAGCTGTAGTCTACTGGCAGGAGTGAGACTCCTCTTTCCCTGCACCTTATGTGAATCCCAAACACCCTGATTCCATCAGCTGTGTGTCACCCAAGGAAAGGTGAGGCTGGGGAACTTGGGCAGGTCACTGGGGCTCCAGAAAAAAAGGCTTTTGTAGTCATGGTAGAGATCAGCAAAGAAGAGAGTGTTTGAACCCTTCAGGGTGGTCACCTTGAATTATTGTTGTGACTCTGGGGGTAGGCAAAGTACTGGCTATACGCAGTCTGCACCGAAGAATGCCTAAAGGTAGCGTGGGGTGTGTAAACGCAGTGGGGTGACAGGGACACTGCATGTAGTTTTTCAGGGAACTTGCAAACACATTTGTACAAATGGAGTGGCCCATGGTTCGGGGAGCTCTGTGCCTGGGACATAAGGGCTCTACTGGGATCAAGGGGATTGGGCAAAAAGCAGTATCAGCCTGCAAGTGTACTTCTAAGCAAGGATGTGAACTTGTGTGTGACTCTCTGAGGGGACGGCAGTGCAACATGATTCGAATGTCCAACTGAGTTATCAGCTTCTAGAACTGTGTATTTAAATTAGGGCCTGTTTTATGTTAAAATATATATTCCCAGTGTTTGTGTATCCCCCAAATTCCCCATTTAAAATCATGATTCAAGTGGAATGATTTTAGGCAGACAGCCGAAAAGCAATAACTCCAGGAGGTCATCTGAGCTTTGAAATGTAAAAGCTTTCCAAGGGAAAGCAGGGTCATGGTAAGGCCTGATTCCTATCCATTTACCCTGAACTGATACATAACATTAGTCCCAAAGCAACAAACAGATTGTGTTCCTGCAGATTGTGTATTGCCTTGGTAAATTGGTTGGGTGCTTCAGTCAAAAACCTTCAAATGCAAAACACCTTAAAGGATGAAGAGTTAGAGTCAAGCAGTACGGTACATACCTTCTGAATTATGTGCTGTCAGTATATACCACAATAGATACAAATATATTGATGTAGCTATGAACTGGCTGTAAATAATTACGATGTAGCTATGAACTGGCTGTAAATAATAATAATGTACTATGACAAAGGGATCATTCAGTAATTAGAGCAGAACAACTACAGGAATTGTACATTTTTGTAACCATTATAGTAGAAAAACTTGAAAGCTTTTATATCAGAATGTTATCATTCCTGCAATCTTCCTTCAGGTTTATGGGAGGCTGATGCCTTCGTTTCAGGTGACAGGAACTGTGCTGTACGTAGACTGCAGTGAGGTTGATCCAGAGGTGAATCCTAAATAACTTCCAGTGGAAGTTGGCAATACTTCTTTACATGGCTTTAGTATACAAATGAAATAGAAATGCTTTTATCTAAAATTGCTTCTTGGCATATCTTTGAAGGTCAGGAAGTGCAGGGGAGATAGCCTGCTGCTTATAGAAGTGAAACAACGTGAATATACAGCTCTCTTCTTTTAAGCACTTCTTTTGTTCACAGATGGAAGAAGCTAAATAATGTTGCTAAATTGTCATTCACCAAAGCATACTGGTTATTTGATTTTAGGCATCTGAAATCTCTGCTGAACTGGTTGCAGGCTTGCTGAGGATTCTTGATGGAGTTCTCATGCTTAGTTATATGTTCCCCTATGTAACTGTTTCAAGTTATGAATAGGCTTTACATATGCCAGAGAGATTTGTTGCTAACTAATTAGCACTAATAGTATTACTTTCTGTTTCCTATTGATGTTAGAGTAGGCTTTTGTACTTGAATGTGGTGGGAAGAGGATGGGCATCTTAATTACTGAGGGCTGGATCGTGCTGCTTTGTAGGAAACTCTGTGGGAGGTATACAAAAGAGAGCAAGATTCCTCCATTGGAAAAGAAGTAGAAGGCAAACTTCTCTCCCCCTGCACAAAAAGCACAGGGAACCCTGTCTCTAACACTTGTAAATAATCAGCAAGAGACACTGGCCTCAGGAGCAGTTGGACTTTGTTCACTGCAGGTTCATGAAGCACTGCTTAAATAAAAGGGCATAGGAGCTTGGTATAAATTAATATTAAGCTTGGTATAATTAATATTTATAATATTCTTATTATTAATAATAAGATTGGTTTTACCTTCTTTGTAGACTCCCCATAGCATCTGGGAAATGAAGAGCTATCTCTGGGCTTCCTCACCTTCAGGATTCTCAGAAACCCTTTGACAGTCATCTGAAAATATTCACCCTGACTGCATACACATAATTATTTTTATCTAGATATACATATTTATTTTTAAACTTACTGTTATCTAAGATGGCTTTAACAGGCAGGTAATTTAAAATCGTGTTTTGTGTGATGTAATAAGGCAGAAGATAATGACAAAAACATCATGTTTCAGTCTGGTTTTCCTTTAAGACATTTTGCCCCAGGGTTAAAAAAAACCACAGCAATAATCTGTAAGTATTGGAAAAACTGTCAAGGGAGCTTAATAGCATTTATATTACTGCTGAGAAGGTGAAAATGCAATAGAACATGGGCACAGTAACTTTTTTTCTGCAGACTGCTAAGAGTGGAAACAAAGCTTATGGAGAATGAATTAAATCAATCTGAGAAACTGTAAATATAGACACTTATTCCTTGAGAAAATTAAATTAAACAAGCTTTATTGGGGGTTGATTAAATAATCCACATGATTTTTGTTGTGATCCATATTTATATTTTATTATTCTTTGCCATAGTTTCTTACTATGCAGAGTAGTTCATAAACCTTATTTAATAGCAGTGCATTTAATTCATTTACAGAGAAATATGAATTCTTGATTTAGCATGGCACCGGTAATGTTATGATAAAAACAAAAGCTTAATAATGATGAGCGGGACAAGGTGTGCAAAGTAAGTGTCTCTCAGAAAGCTGCTGTGCGGTAAGCACTTTACCACTAATGGCAGTAAGTAGGCAGGAGGTTGCTATGGACATGCTCGCTGCTGGCGTTAGGAAAACTCTGCTTAGCCTCTTTCCTCCCCCAGTTCACTCCTAGGGGTTCACCCTTCTTTAGTCCGTGTTTTGATAAGAAGGTGAGCAGAGAAAAGGGGCTAATCACTCCTTCATGGGTTGGAGCACTGGGATCATTTGACAGAAACAAAATAAAAGCAAACTGGCCAGGCAGTGGAGGCATGCTGTGTTTGCATCCTGTCTTTCAGAAAGAACAAACAGTCAGTGAGAAATATGGGAGAGAGACAGCGCAGAGGAGCTTGCTGGTTTTGTATCACCATATCCTAAAATAGAGAGGGGAGACTTGAATGCTTATTATTTCGCTATTTGTAGCCATAGCCAAGGGAAACAATAGCCTCGCACGTAGAGCCTTGCATATATTGTCTGCTTTTGGACCTTAGCAGGGCGCAATACGTATGTAAGTGGAGGATTTTGAATACTGAATGCATTTTTGAAACTCAGATGTTCCCATCTTCATCCCAAGGATACATCTTTCGGCAAGCCTGAGAGGTCTAAATCAATTATTTACTGGAAGTTCCCTCCTTGATCTTAGTATTTTGCCATCCATTCTGACAATCCAAGGGCAGCAAAATTCACTAGGGTGTCTCCTTCAGGCTGCAAATTTTTGATTCCCTGATTCTCTGGTGCAAGTGGGATGACACAGGGATGGTGTGTGGCCATGGCTGAAGCAAAGTGTGCTCTCACGCGTCCTAAATGACCCCTGAGCCTTTCTAGTCACCTGCTGCAGCACTGGCTGCTCTGACACTGGGCAGGAAAAGAAAAAAAAGACAGTTATGGCCTGGTTGCTGGATTTTCTTATTTCATGGCCCCTAGGCAAGAGGGAGCCTGCTTATCACAGTTCATTTGGATGCCATCAGTTGTTCCTTCCCTCCAGTTCTGAAAACTTCATGCTTCAAAGAGAAACTGATAATAAAGCAGCCAAAGTGAGCAGTTTTCTCTCCCCCCTCTCCGTGACCCATCCAGCATCCTGCAGAGAAGCTGCTCTACACCTAGAGCAGGGAAGAGACACTGGCTCAGAGGGCCTCAGGTGTACCCTGCAGCTTCTTCCGAGGTAGCTGAGGTATTGCGTGAGGGCTTGCCAGCTACAGCAATAAAGACTGAACCTATCAAAAGCATCCATGTTTTCAACTTATCATCAAATACAAGTTTTTCTTAAGTCAAATTGGCGCTACAGTGACTACAAGTCAGCACCAAGATGAAGGCACAGCGCCTCTGACATACTGGTGTGCAAACACGTTTCCTTTATGGCTTTGGCTTTGGAAGTTGGGGAGCAAAGAATGGAGGTCAACACAAGATGGAGGAAGGAGATTCAGTGGATAAGTTCTGGATAAAAGATGACTTTCTGCATATTCACACCAGTTCTGTTCACCCACCTCACACTCACTGCTGCTCCCTGCCTTTCAGTCTCCCTTCTTCTGCCCTCTGTGGAGTCCTCACTCCCCTTATCTGTATCCCTCTGTGTCGGAGGAGACTGCAGCATCCTACTGCACCTGCCCAGGTCTTTTTGGGCACAGAAAAGAGCAAAACACCCCACTGGAACATGTTTCCATGGAAGGGTCTGTGTGTGATGGTGCTACATTGCAGAGTTACAAGGTTATATGGCAGCTTGGGAGAGCACTTTCCTGGGAGAAAATTCACTTTGAGGACATCTGTGGACCATCACCCCTCGAATAATCCACAGAGCCTTAGACACCAGAAGTTACCAGAAGCTGTAACTTTTTCTTGGGCTACTTGGCACACGATCAGGAGGTGCAAGAGCCCAAACCAAAAGTTCAGTGAAGCCTCCACAACCACTGACACAACTGGCAGGAGGACTGCCATGCAATGAGCCACAGCAGGTGAAAACACATTGGTCTTCAAAAATCAGCTGGGTGTCCATGTGCTATCAGTCTGCGTGTATTTGTTCTGGTTGCCCGGCACCGTCCTCTTCCCTCACCACAGCTCACATTAAGAGATTATCTACTGACGGTATTACAGTAGTGCCAAGGGATTGTTGATCCTCTGGTGTCAGAAGTTCAGCAAGTACAACATAGGAGTCCTCAACATTATAAGTAGAACTCAGACATCCATCTGTGTTTTCTCTTTCACAGAGGTTTAAGCTAACATGATTCCTCTCATGTTTCCCACAGGTTAAGTGCAAACATGAAGAATTACTTTGGTGTAGTTGTTGTGCTGCAACTTATTAAATCACAGCAATTCAGTCATGAATCTTAAGGTAGATGGTGATGTACATCCATTTGCGGTTGACAACATGTTTTAGATCAGTCAGATCCAGGGATTAGTAATTTAAAAAAAAAAGAAATAGCCAGCAGAACTTCCACTCCATTAAAAAAGAAAAAGAGGCTGTTTTAAATGTTGCTAAGCACATAATCTTTCTGAGACCGGTATCTTGACTTTAGACACACAGTATGAGCCAGAAAGCCTGTGAAGGTGATGCTCAGAGGCTGGCTCAGACAGTGAGGAATGTGGAGCATGCAAATTCACCAAGGCTGTGCCTTTGCACAGCTCAGCAATAAGAACTTCTGTGAAACCTCTCCAAGGCTTCCCAGCAGGTTAGGGGTGCTGCTGTAATTACCTTAGAGGGTTTACTATTTGATGGAAAGCTAAAAACATTTCTTACATGTATCTGAGCCTTTGTGTAAGCCTTATAAGGTCCAAGCATGCAACTGATGCCCTGACAAAGGGCTGGACCTTGGTTTGTGATGAGGTCTGTCTGAGCACTGCCTTGTGCAGAGACCTCCCTGCAAAGTGCACCTTGAAACTGGCCCAGCAAAGTACACGTGCTGAGACAGGAATCTCTCACAGGAAGATGCCTTCGTGCAATTTCAGTGAGCTAAAGGAGGTTAAACAGGGGTAAAACTGAGGCAGGGAGGATGGGAGCACAGCTAATTTTTCTTTGCTAAAAGCTTTAGAATTTTTATTCTCTCCGTGCTGTGGCTTTGGTAAAGCTAATTTACCTGTTCTAGCCATGATTTCTTGTGTTTTAACTAGGAACTTACTGGTTGGGGAAATCTTTAAGAACAGGATAATTTTTTACACATCTTTTGTTACTAGTAGGTTGGAGGGAGCACAAGTTTGGACAACCAGGTCTGCTTGCTTGCTTTTGTAGAAAAAGCTTTCAGATACTTTTTTAACTACCCCACTCAGAAATTTGAAAAGAAACATGAGGGTGAGGTAAATTCCTCTTCTGCCCTTGTGGATCCCTCTGTGGGATCTCAAGGAGTGGTTTGGGTGGCCCACACTGCCAAAACTGTGAGCTGAGTGCAGTGTCCACCAATGCGTGTGCTGTGTGACGAAAGGCCATTGGCAAACGTTACATTCTTGACTCATTCTCCCACTGTGCAGCTTGGTCAGTCCCCTGCCCACCACCAGAAATCTGCCAGTTTGGGTAACCATCACCTGGTTTGGTCTTCTTTAATATTATTCTTTTTTGTATTCCTAATGTAAAGAGACCAGACAGTTACAAAAAGAAGTACATAAGGAAAGATGCTGTGTGTACCTCTACATCTATACGTAATTTTATCTAATATCTAAATTAGCAAAATATCTAAAGGATCTAAATTTTGCTTTGGCTTTTAATTCCTTTCAATCCTTTACGATGTAACTGATAACGCTGCATCAGTATACTGTGAAGTGGAAAACTCCAACAACTCCATTTTAATAGAATCCATACTGAAAATCAGAAAATAAGATTAAAGATGATGTTTTTCACTTCTGGGTTTTATCAGGCTCTAGGAAAAAATTTACATTTTCCACTGAAGAGGAGAGAAATTGGGAAGGCAGAGCACACAGACAAAGAAAGATAAAAGCAGTTGAGAAAGAGGAGGAGGTGAATGAGGGAAAAAGGGGTGGAGGAAGTATGAAAGGGTCAGGTGACTTACTAGGAAGGCAAAAAAAGGATCAAAGGGTAGGAAGCCAAGTACTAGAAGAAAGAATTATAATTTTCAGCAGCTGGAAAAAAGACTAGAATAGAGGAGTCTTAATGGTGCACAGTTGGAAAGGGAAACTGAAAGGTACTAAATCAAAAAAATGATAGTAGAACAGAACTTGTGGGGGAAACAGCAGAGAAGAGCAAAGAAAAGTGGCTGCTAAACGGAGGAGCATGCTGTCATTTTTATCAAGGGATGGTGGCATAAAAACAGTAATAGCTTTGGCTTCAGCTGTTCTGTGAAAGGTGTTGGAAATCCTTTCACAGCGGTGCAGAGAAATATACTTTCAATATTATGTTCAGCTGATGCTCTTCAGCAAACTGGTGGAAGCAGGTAGCACAGCTGATCGGTTTAGCATTCTTTGAATACTGGTCTGCTGGACCTCTTTTTGCCTGACATGATATTTACAAACATTTATTTCAAACCATTATATTACAAATCAAGAAATTGAGAAACTCCTGGTAAATATGATCCTGCTTTTAAAGACCTGAGCTTGGAGGCAGGGACTAAAGGATGATCTTCAGATGGGAACGGGTTGACCTTCAGGAAGGTCGTGATGTGGGAATAGGAGGGAATCAGAATTTTTCTCATTTTCTGACTAGTTTTTTTTCGGTATCAGCTTTTGTTGTAGTCTTTTTCTGTAGGTAGTCAGAGATTTGGGCTCTTCATCATGGGATCCTGCAACAGAATCCATAATTTACTTACATTCCTTGCATATTTATGCTGAAAGTGATAAGTGAAAACACTTCCTATGCATAAGTTTTCTTTTGCTTACAACTTTTTTTATCCCCTACTGCATTTCGCAAAGTTATTTCTGCATTCTCTGCTATGTGACAATCGTTTGTGAGGGTTTTATCCCCATATTTTCTCAACAAATGATCAAGATTTTTAGCACCCGTTCTAGATTTGGTCCAATCCAAGAACACAGCAGAGCAAAATAGGGTTGTTCTCCTGCTAATTTCTATGATGAAAGTGAGAAAAAAATCCAGAAAAAATAGGCATAGACACAGTGTTTTCTTTGGAGAAAAGAAAGAGGGTGCCAAGAGAGAAAATGTACTTTTTTAAAATAGGCCCTGTTCACTAAATCATAATTACTGATGAGATTCCAGCCTGTTTGCAATGAACTGAATAACAATATTAATATTTGCAGTTTTAGTGCCATTAATGTAGATGGTGCAAGACCTCCAGTTCACCCTCTCTCCCCATAGTGTTTTGTCCACTAGCAAAGGAAATATGTAAAGGGATGATACATCAGCAGAGAAATACTGAAATCAGTCTCAGTCACAAAGCATTGAAAATTTGATGGAAGAAATTGTCTGGCACATGGGCTGCAGAGAGGCCTCAGAGGTAGTAAAAACAAAAAGTCAGTGGTATTGTTAAATTTTGAGCCAGATCCTTTAGCATCTCCACAGGACTTTCTTCTCAGGGTGTGACTCAGTTTTGAACATAACCCAATGTAATGAAATGTCAGCAGAATGTGCTTCATGGGAAAACCTAGTTGCTTGAGGTACTTAAAATAAAATTGATTAAAGTGGAAAAAACTGGTGAAGAATCATGCATCCTGAAAGGGAGATGGAAATAATAGTCTGACTCCTTGTGCCTCTAAAAATCCTCATGCTATTCTGATGGTAAATATGGGAAATAAAATGGGAGGACTTTATGTGCCTGTGCAGGAGGTGTTATTCCCCTCCAGTGATGACTAATGATTTTTACCTGGTAGGCATCTCAGTGGAGTATTTTGTAGAAAACTTGTACATGTGTGTGTGCATGTTGAAGTTGAAGAGAACAATATCACAAAAATCAAGAACAGAATTGGTTATTCACTATCACAAAAAGAATAAGCAGACAAAGCATTTAATGGGTGTACATTGCCAGACTGAAAAAATGGCCACTGCCCTGCAAAAAACCTGTTAGTTTTCTCTTTGATCCTTTCTTGTGTCACCTCCAGTTGTCATGTGCCTGTCTCCAATCATGAGGTCTACTGTACAGATGCATGAATGTACAAGAACTCTGAAATGGGCCCTGCTTAAACAGCATTAGGAAAAAAGAAGTATATGGAACCTTCTTACATATTCTAGTGAGCTAATGCATGTTGTAGCATGTTTCTATAATATGCAGAGATTAGCATGTGGCAACTGAGGCTGAGCATGAAAAAGCCGAGGCTCTTGGCCACTTTCTGCACAGAAAGGAGCAGTGGCTGGAGAGTTTTAGCCAGGGCATCCCAAATGGAAGTTGCAACCAAATGGTGGCGCTCTGTAAGAGTAATACGGGGTTCAATTCTGCTATTTACAAGCATCAATGGCCTCTTTGGTGCTGTCCTCTTCCTGCAATCAGGGCTTAAGCCTAGGACCTTATCCATGGGTTTTGTATACTGTGCCTGACAGCCTGTAAATAGGATATTGCATTTTCAACTCACTTCTCTACAGTATGTTTTTCTGAAGTTTAGGTCTCCCTACTGTCCCACATTTTGCCCAGTATGACTTTCTTGCCCATTTTCAAAACTCCTAGAGTTCTGCAGCTGAGACAGGAGTTTTTTACTCTACCCTGCTGGAGGAGGAAAGATATTCTGGGGCAGTGGAGAAGATGACTGGGGTTAAAATGCCACTTAGTTTATTTTCTAAATTAGCTACAAGTTTCATTTCAGTGAGTGGCATTATAACTGGTCAAATTAGAATGACAATTCTTACCATGTTATTTTACTGTAATCAAGCTTCAGAAAGATTCTGGAGCTTCTCTTAGATAAGCAAGAAGAAATACAACATAACTGCAAACTTGGTAGTGAAAATAAAATGAAACCTTGCCTTTTCATGACCTTGAAGAATATTTTAATGAAAGTCTTTACCAACTCAGGTACTTAGGGTAATAAATCCTTTAAGTCCAGAAAGCCTTTCTCCTGCCTTTGCCTAAACAAGATGAAATCAAATAAGGTTACTTTAAAAGTTTTGTATTAAACCTAAATTACAGTTCCCAGACTCTTTTCAGCGGTTGCCAGTGAGAGGACGAGGGGCAACGGGTGTAAGTTGGAACATAGGAGGTTCCACTCAAATATGAGAAAAAACTTCTTCACAGTGTGGGTGACAGAGCCCTGGAACAGGCTGCCCAGGGAGGT
>JAOXNO010000078.1:11882112-11913260 GCA_028565335.1 Limnodromus scolopaceus | reverse complement strand
CAATCCTGCTTCAGCAGGGGAGTTGGACTAGATGATCTCTATGGTCCCTTCCAACTCTAGAAATTCAGTGAAATTCAGTGAAATTCAGTGAAAGAAAGATTAGGGCTTGAAATGGGGCACAGGGGAAGAGATAGATCACGGTGGTGCTGGGGACACAGCAGGTTGCTGTGGGGATGATGGGAGAGGAGCCCTGGGCTGCCCTGGCGCAGAGGCACATGATAGGGGAGAGAAAGACCACCCCAGTGGGGCAAATCGTTTGCTTTGAAGGTGAAGTGGTCAAAGGGCCACAAGCTGGAGTCCTGCCTCAGGTGATTGCTGCCAGCAGAGAAGCATTGACAAAAACAACTTCTGCTTAAAAGCAAGGAGGCAGAAATTTTAGCAATTGCCTTCAGTTGCTAATGAGGGAAAAGGACAGTCTAATACTGATACTTAAATTACAGACAAATCTTGCTGTATAGCAGTTGTTTGCTAGTCAGGAAGGCTACTAAATCACAGCTTTAATGTAGAAAAAGAGGTGATGTATTTGAACACACAGTGAACCTAGAGAATCATGTAATCATGTCGTTACAGAGCTCAGCCCTTCTTTTGTCTGCCCTGTGCTATTTGTCACTTTTCTCTTTTGGATCATTTGAAATTGAGAGCCTGATTTCTCTTCTGGCACTGGGAAGGCAATCAAATATGCCTGCACAAAGCCCCTTCATGTGAGTCCGCCCGCACAGATCTGAGTTGTGGTCCTCGCATTGCCTATGGACACTAGTGAAAGAAGTAGTGTCTTCTACTTCTCCTGAAAGGCCAGCTATCACTCTACAAATAACAGCATAATGACCACAGGAGGAAGTGACTTGGCAGTGAAAATTGGAAGGAAGCTACTGTTGATTGAACTGAAAAAAAAAGCTGCTGTTGTTGGGAGTACTTAGCCTACCTACAGCCAGAGCCTGCTTTGTTTCACCTTTTGCTTTACAAAAAGGGATTGGATTCCTTATAGCAAGTAGAGGCATTTGATGTAAAGGCAAGCTGTCAGCATAGCTCTGCCCACACCACAAAAACACCATATATTATGTATACGGGGGAAAGTTATGAAAATATAAGGAATCTGCATTTCCACACTTTATGTACTGTGGGTTCAGTCTTCATCAAGCCTTTAAAGGAGCGTGACCTTATGGAATAGCAAGCGAAGTAAATTACATGGTGCCAATGAGAGATAATTTCTTTATTGACTTAATCAGATTAGTTACTTTAGTTGTACCCAGAGTCCATGAAAAGCTCATGAAAAGGAAAGTTTTGGATCAAGTTAAGAGAAAGGGTATGAAGCCATGAAAATGCATAGCCTTGGTAAGCACCTATGAATTAACGCTGCAGTTGTGATGACTGAGCTTTGGACAGATACCTGACATGGAGGTTTCTTTTCTTATCAACACAGATTTCTTTCTGTCTGGAAATCTTTTAAGATTATTATTTGAGAACTATTTCTGAGTGATGAAAGGATGCCGCTGCCTGCCCAACCGGCTGCTAAGCTAACAACAAACATAGAATTCAATCTTGCCATAGTGTTACACTGTTGTAGCTGTGACAATCCAACCTAAAGGGATAAGGGAAGTAAATGGTGCAGAAAAATGTGCTACATTTTACTAGGTCAGATGGTATTATTGGCCTTTCCCAATTATATCTGCTGAACTAATAAAAGATATTCCTTGTCTTTGCAGACCGAATCTCTTTTTGCAGTGTGATTTAAGATACAGAATCTTTGCCTTTTATCCTGTTTAGTTCTGCCCATCCCTTGTGATGTGGAGTAGCTGGAGCAGCCCATTGCTGCCCCACCTTTAATCTACCATGGGAGAAATGTCAGATGAGTTAATAAATTACAGTGGGAGAGAGTGGTTTTAGTCGGAGCTCACTATTTTCTACCTGTTTTGTCCCTTGTGACCCAACATAGAGCAAGGGCTGGAATAAATGCAAGGTTTTTGTAAAAACCTGAAGCAGGAGGAGTATTAAGGTAGTGAAAAACCACATTGACATTACATCTTACTTTCATTTTTTCTTGCCTTTAGATAAGGAATAAACAAAGTAGAAAGGAGGTGCAGGTAAAGAGGGAGCTTTATCTTGCCTCCTTGTATTTTAATGTGTGTTTTCTCTTTAGTTGAAATAAATGGCCTTTGTTAATTCAGTCAGTGGTCAAACATCTAGAACTTTCAAGGCTAACTTAAGACAATAATCCTTGTGTTTAAAGACAAGCACACCGAAACCCAAATCTTTCTGGCCATGTCATGAAGGCAGTCTAAAAGTAAAAGTTTTGGAAATATTTCCAAACTTTGTCATGTCTTTCTTTAACACCAACCCCCCTTTTATTCTCTGCAGATGCTTTTTACTTTACTGTGGTCTGAAATACTAACTTTTCCTTTTATTTTATTTTTTACTTTATTCCTCAATAGCTTATTTCCTTCCTCTAAAATGAAAAACCTGGGTGGAAGAAAAAAAATTTGTAATTGTATGTGCTCATTAATCCCTGTGATTCTAATTATACACAGGGCAGGATAATTGTAGTTTGAACTCAGGGCTGGCTGTACAGGTCTCATTGAATTTTAAAATATGTTTCTGACAAATGGTTTTAATTAGATTCAAGTGATGGTGCTGCTATTTTGGGTATGTAATCTTCACAAGCTATTTGTCCATGAAGATTCAAAGGAAAAAAAAAAAATGTTTTTGAACTTTAAAAGAAGTTTTTATTCCTAGGGAAAGCTGTCCTAAGAGTGGTCAGTGGCAGACTTTAAGTATGTAGCTATGGTGTTTCTTATTCTCCATCATGATAATGTCAAATTCAGAAGGGCTTAGAAGTGACATTGAACTTGTGTTCTCTTTTACTAGCTCTGAAATCTTAGGCTAATGATTCACATTCATATATTTTAAACTAATGCAGATTTATGGGACTTCAAACACAATGAGCCATATGCTTCCTCAAGCAGCAGAGCACAGAGTGAATAAGACACTTGAAACACACTCCCTAAAGCGCCTGACACATGCTTTCTTGCACAAAAGAAAAAATTTCTGTATGTTAAATTACCATCGTGATTTCAGATCCTTAAAGGCTGCAAACCGCAAAGAAGTGATCCATAGGTCAGTGAAATCAGTGAGGATTTTTTCTATTGATTTCAATTGGTGGTAAAACAAGAAGAGGAGTTTTGTCCAAACTGAAGAGTGGAGAGCGTGTTAAAACAAATTGGCTGAGGAGCCTTATCCTGTGTAATTAAAATTAGTAGAAAATGAAAGTTATCCCATTCCTTCCTGTAAAGAAATATTTTAGAGAAAGGATAAAAGGGCAATTAACTTTCAAATTGCCCTCCAAATAGCTGAGAAATTTGGAGGTCTATGAATCTTCTCTGTTCTGTGGATCTTGGGGATCTTTGTCAAAGATGCTGCTGCCTGTGCAAATGCCAGCCAGGGGTGATGTTCCCACATGCCCTCAGCCCGTCCTTCACTGGACCCCCCTTGCTGCTGATTGCTTTGAGCTATAGCAGGGACTGAGAAAGAGGAAAGGCAATTTTAAATTGCCTCCCAGAAGAAATTTTGTATTAAAAATCTAGCGGATACATTCTCATTCTCCATTACTATAATATTGCAGAAAAGATGGAAGAGGCTTTTTTCTTAAATTAGAAATCTCTAGTTGCAAAGGAATAAAGCCTGTGAAGAGAGCAATTTGGTGCTGAGGCAACTTCTTTCTGCCCTCTGCTCAGTAGTGATCTATTTTTAGATGGTTTGGATAAAATTATGTTCAGCCTCTTTGGTCTTTGACAGAGGATCAGAGTTTGTTTGAAGACTTTTCAGGTGAACCTGGCACCTCAGCAATGAGCACGTTTGGTTCCTGAGGTTCTGGTAACGGACGGCTGTGCATTATTCCATAATCTGCTTTCCTATGCATGTAGAGTTCAGTCCTGTAAATCTCCTCATGAATCACCTTCTTGTTTATTTTCGACTCTCCTTGATTAATTCCCTGAATTCCTCAGTGTCAATGTTCATAATGGGAGGCTGTTCAGAAGGTCAAAATACTTCTTACGGGGCACTTATTATTTCTGTTTTCCCTTTGCCATTAGGAAGCAAGAGTGTGATCAGTGGCAGAAATGTTTGCTCATGTGTTTATTTTTTTAAGGTAATAGATGCAACTGTCCATTTAATGCCTACCTATGACTGCAGTTAGAATTAAAATCTATGGATATTTTGCTGTTTTTTATATATTAAAAAAAAGGGGCAATCTTATTTCATTGAATATTCTTTCCATTGCATTGCTAGGAAATAACATAAATTGGTTATGCCATTCTGAAAAAATGATTTTTTTTTGTGGTTGTTGTTTTGATTAGTTGAATTATTTTTAGTTGTATCACCCAAAATAAGAAATAACGAATATTTACAGTAGAGGGAGCAATAGCACCATTGCTGCTCTGTTTCTCTTTGGCTATCTGTCAGTTGCGTTATAGCTTTATATAGCAGATATATAGAAAAAAAACAATTATCTAGATGAAATGATGTGGTCTTCTCTGAAGTAAAGTTTCCCTCATGATTCACATTAACTGTTAAAATAATACTTTATTTTATAAGAAGCAGAAAAATTTTCTTGGGGAGTTGCCTTGCAATACAGCTGGATGAGCTGAACAGTTATACCATTTCCACCTAAAGAATTCCCTTTTTTAATTGCTACCTTAAAAATATGCTTTTATCAGGAATTTTAAATTATAATTGGCATATTTGGCACCTTCTTTTTGAGGCTTGCAGAATGGTTTGAAACCTTTGTGAGTGTTTGTGCTACCTGTAGTTAACAAGACCCTTCTGGTGTTGCTATGGAAATTGTCAGGTTCCAGCCTGCGCACGCTGGATCCTCTGCACACTCAAATGGGAGTGGGAGAGGTGACGGCAGTTCAGCATCTCTTTGTTAAACCACATGACCCCTAAGTGACAGGCAGTCAGAAAAATTAGGAAATGATTTGGGAAAAGGTATCTTAATACAGAATGTGTCTTAAGACTTCAATGCAATGTGCCTTACAGGCTATTTGTAATATATACATCAGCCTTCCCAGATTGGACTTCAGCTGCAGGTCAAATAAAAATCAATGCCATTACTGGGCAACCTGTTTTCACTAATCCTTTGGGTGGTCACTTGAGAAAGAGTATAATGGAATATATTTCCTTACATGAAAAAGCCTTTTGAAAAAGAGGAAGAGGATGCATTTGGCACTGAGGTGTCAGCTGAAGTTTTTGTGGGAGGTTGCAGTGGCTGCACATCGGTGTAGGGTTCAAGCTGGTGCCTTTCCAGAGGCAAAGGTCTGAACAATGCAGCTGCAAACAGAAATGTGCCTGAATGCTGTTCCAAATTGCAGCTTCTGCACCATCTTCACATCAGTGCAATTACAGGAAGGATATTTCTCCTATATGTGTTGAGATTTCTGAACAGATTGACTCCTACATGTGGTAGCTTATTTAGGGCAAAGATGTGACACATTGTGGGAAGTAGTTCAGGCTGGAGGACTAATCTTGGGTGGAAACGGAGAGGTGAGGAATTTAGCCTGAAAGAAAGAAAGAAACAAAGAAAGAAAGAAACAAAAAATTTTTATTTTTCCACCATAAAATGGAAGAAAAAAAGAAAGAGGGCAAATCTGGAATTTCCCTATAGGGAAATTTCAAATGTTGGAAGACTTTTTTTCCTTAAAATCTAGCATTTAGATTGAAACTTCCCAGTGAGTTCTGCTGTTCAAGACTGCAAACTCTTCCAAACCAAGGGCTATCTGCACATATGACCTAGATCATACGTGGCAAGATAAGGCTCTCATCTTAGCTCAGTCTCTAGATATTTTCAGTAAAAATGAGACACTACAGGCAAAAAGATGTAGGAATAGAGCTTTTCTCTGGTCGTCACTGACAATGAATAAATATTGATCTCCAGAGTGCTGTCTTTATGAAACCACTCTTCTTACCAGAAATGCACTTTATAGTCTCTTTGGAAGGTGATTAGAGGAGGGGAAAAAAAAAAAAGCTCATGGCTCAGATGATCCTCTTGCCATTCAAGATGAACTGTCAAAACATTGTCATTTCTTGTAAGTGACTCATTCAAAAAGCCAAATCAGAAATGCATAAATGGCTCTTGCTCATAACATGATTTAAATGAAATGCCTCTGATTTTGTTTTATTTAATTTGGACATCATACCATCTCTGCAGAATTGTGTTGGTGTTCACTTCCATTTTCTTGTAAAAGGTTGCTCATCAATGATTCACAGCATCATCCTTTCATTTCACTTTGACAATTCCAGTGTTGCCTCCATACGTGCACACTGACATTATTTCATTGGGGTATCATAACATCATCTTGATAAAACCATGGAAACATTGTTTTGTCTCCAGAACAGTGTTATAATTACATCATAATGTCTTGAAGCAATTAGTGTTACAATAATATGTAACAAAAAGTGTATGTGTTGTGTTCATAGCAGGCTGTGCTGTAGCATTTGTTAGGACTGTACTGAAGCTTGTTTGCAGGTCTCCAAAGAGTGGTAGTTTGTAATAAATGTTTACACGCTAATTAGTGTTTGGGTACATTTCAGCAAAAAAACTCCAACTTCCTACCTTGTCATAAGTAATTGCCTTTTTTTGTGTGTGTTAACTGAAAAAGAACTGACTTATTAAAGCTATTTTTAACCTAGAGGATGACCGCAAGGTTGACAATTTATGAACCAATTAACTCTCCACTTTTCTTTAGCACTCCTTGAGCATCTCAGAACACTATAAACTGGAACAAGGGCTCCTTGCCACTCCTGTGAGGCAAATAAGTATCACTATAACCATTTTACAGAAGTATAAAAGAAAGGCATAGAACTGTGAATTGCTTGAGGTCGTTTTACAAATGCATAGCAGAATTGTTACAAGATCTAGAGATTCCTCTGTGTGTGTAAAAATGTGTGTGCATGCACACACACAGTCAGTCATATATGTGCAAGTTACCCAGAAGATTTATGTATGAAAATATAGTAGTTTTTAAAAATCTTATAAATAGCAAAATACCTTTAAGGCAAACCAAAATCTAAATCTTTGTGTTCATGTTCAGTGCGTTCCTCCTGCCCAGAGCTACCCTGTTGGTTTCTCCTTTATGGACAGTATAACTGGAAGGCAGAGAAGGGCACAGGACTTCTGGGTCATCAAGCCCTTCCACCTACTGCTGACAACTCTCTCACACAGTTGTTGAGTTTTGCTGATCAACCTCCAACTTCATTTTTTTGTTTAGATACTTTGCCTTTCTTTAAGATAATGGAGAAGAAGATGGGAAAATGAGATTTCTAAAAACATGGGTAGAAAACTGCCAATTGCAGAGAAACAGAAAGCATTGCCTCAAAGAATCAGAAACTACAAATAAGAGTCAAACCCTGCAGTTCTTCTCTGTTTGAAATCTGGAAGAAGGCCAATGGCAATTTTGCTTTAGCTGAGAGTATTTCCAAAATGAATAAGGAAGTGACTGCCCTGGAGCTTGAACTGTCTTTCTGTTGACTTCTATGAAAATTATACTGAGCTATGAAGAAGTGTGTGTCTTTGGTTGGGGAGTGGACAGAAAGCAACGTCTGTTGGGTAGGCACAGCTGGAGGTTTCTGAAACCTTTTCATGGATCAATTTCTTGGAGGCTGTGGAAAACTGTTTTGCAGAGGGAGACTTTTGAGTTGATTCCTGTTAGTTAAAAGTTCACAGCAGATTCTGAGTCAATAGCTCCTTTGCCTGATGTTAGTGTCTAAAAATGTCCACCCACACTGTTATGGACAAAACTATAGCATAGCAAGGAGGCAGCTCCACGACTTGGCAAAGTGTGGTAGATATAGTAATTTCTTTTGGGGATTTTAAAAATTATTTTCATGGTCTTTGGCACTTCTACAGAACTCTAATGGGAGTGGAGTGCCTAAATCTACCAGGCTCTTGGCATAATCCCAGCGTGGTGATGCTTTCCTTCCCTTCTCTTTTCCTTCTCACTTATCTCCCTCTCCCCATTTGGGTTTGCAGAAGATGGCAAGAGCCCCTAGAAAAAAGGAGAACATGTCAGCGAGCAGTATCAGGCTTATGGTACTCTTCCCAGCTACAAGGAGGACTAAAGCAAATGCAGGCATCACTGATGCAGCAGGGTTTCTTCACCTCCCTTGCACTGGAGGGGTTGGAAGCATCAAGCTCTATTTTAAGTGTGTGCTGTTTTATTAGTGTACCATAAACCACAGAAAGTGTTACTGGGCCTGGAACAACAAACCACTGAGACCCTGGTGAGGATGGGAAGTCCGTCTAACTTTCATTTTCTTTAGGGAGGTATGTCAGAGTATTTTTCTAATGCTTTCATGGTTGTGTTTTTTGCACCTCTAAATGTATTAGAGCAAAATCCCATTCAATCTTCAGAATAATCACTTTGTAGTGTAGAGAATACACATTTCAATGCACTTCATAATGATCTAGAAGATTAATTGAATAATGAGGTGGTGAAACCAAGCAAGAAAGTATGGAGGACTGGGAGGATGTCCAGAAGGATTTAATAAAACTGGGTTATTGGCCAGTATGATGACAAATGAAACTCAGTGTAGAAAAACACACAATAATGCATTGGGGGAAATAATTTAAACTGCTCATGTACACTGATGAATTCTGAATTAGCTGCAGCTTCTCAAGTGTAAGAAGTTGGTGCTATTGTGGGTAGTGCAAGGTCTAATAACTGATGCAGAAGAAAGTAGTGGGGGAGATCCTGGAACACATTACTACAGCATGGAAAGATAATTTTCTGAACAATACCCTTTACTGAAAACATACAGAATGCAAGAAATGTTGATTTTAAGGCAAGTAAGAAAAAATTGCTCCTGACTAAACTTCCTAAGATTAGTTCCAGTTTCACAGTCTAAATGGATGATGAGTTGTGCTGGTAGTAGTATTTGAACCTGGGATTTTCAGCAATAAAAACATCTTATATTGATCAGACTGAAAAGCATTTGGATGAAAAACAATTTCCTTGATGTTAGTGAGACTTTTGCTTTTAATTTCACCAGGCCTGGGATTTTGCTCCAGTTCCACATTTAAAGTCATTAATGGGCTTATGACATTTATGTACCCAACTGACTAAAACTAAATGCTGTTCTTGTTTCTAATGTAGCAGATACAAGGCATAGAAAACCTCTATAGTCTAATAAATTAGACAAGGTAAAAACCATTGGTAAAGAAAAATATTTAGTAGAGAACTTTAGTCTTCATTGCCAAAATAAGTTTTAATTTGGTTACCCACACCTCAAAATATACATAGATATATATATATATATAAAAGAAAAGAAGTGTGTTTGAAACTCTCCTTTCCCTGGACTGGGAGAGAATCAGCCCAAATCTGTGTGTATGTATACATGTATATAAAGGGAGCAGGAAGGATGGCTTTGGCAAGAGATTTAAAATAACAGGATTAAAATGCCATTACATATAAAAAATATGAATTCATGGATTTCAAATGATATTTGACTGTGTGAATGATAATAATGACTGCAGTGTTTACTTCTGTTGCCTAGGAAAGCTGTGTGTGTTTACAATATTGACATTTGAATCTTAAATTCATTTGTCATGTTGTGCTGTTCCATTTTATAACTGATGAAGAGATTTATCTTCAAGATAAAAGCTTCTCCTCGCAGAACGTGCAATTGGATATTATTTAGCACTTCCAGAACATCACACTTGGAGCAGGGGTGACTGGCTTTTGGGTGTCACTCCTGTGACCAAATGGGGACCAATGTAGCTGTGGGCCAGACTGTGTCTGCCGTGCCGGCTGGGAGGAATAAACAGAAGCTGGAAGGGGAATGTGTGTCTTTTGGGCACCAAAATATCCTGCTATAGTTCTATACTACCCACCATAAATGGGAACGTGAAATTCACTTCTGTGCAAAGAATCCGCCAAGGCTTCTCATAGGAGTAACGTTCACCCTGAAGTAGTGTGTCATTCCGTTATAGATCTAAGAATATTTCACTGAACCATAATGGATAAATGGAACCTTTCCCTGAAGGTAAGAATACACTATAGCCTTGTTGCAGATAGGTTAATTATTATTTAGAGGGGTAATTGTTCTCTGGAAAGTCACAGTTCACAGCACAAAGAAACCTTGGATTTGAATCTAAGAATCCTTACTCCCAATATTTGTTTCTACCTAATATATATGTTTGTTGTTCTGGCTTTGGCACTGGAGTAAAAGTATTTTTGCTTTGGCTACGTACCAGACTGAATATCACTGCGCATGTACTGTGTGTATGCAGGTTCAGAGTTTTTCCAGTAGCTGTAACTGCTCGAGCTACACAGGCACCCTGTATTTGTTTCACTTTCAGGATACTTGGCTTGTCTTTAACCACCAACCATTTAAAACAAAAGTCTCTGAAACAAGAAAAAACATTTTCAGATAGAGCCAAAACGTCAAATTTCATACGCAAAACATTCTGAATTCTTTCTTACTATTTCTAGCAGAATTCTTTCAGTAAGTTTTACCAAAGCTGTGTTACAGCAAATTTATTAGATGTTAAAAACTGTTATTAGCCCAACTCTGCCTTGCACTGAAACAAGAAACGTTGCCCAACCTTCTCTTTCTGGGCATTTGTTTGGTATCCTGAGCTCCCTGCTGCTGCTACAGACAGCTCTACCCAAGAAATGAAATCCTGATGAAACAAGTTATACTTTCTCTAACCACAGACCAGATAGTGTATGAAGGCCTCTGTAGACTTCGGTCTGTCTTGTACACCAGGTCTGCTGGTAAAAAACCAAACCTGTTCTTCCAGGATCAAAGAGGCTTGGTCCAAAGATGCTGGATCTTGGTAACCAGATGGCCTGTGGCCTATAGCATGGACTTCTTGTAGTTGTGGAGTGTGAGCTGTCTAGTGCTGTCTGTGAAATAAAATGTACTAACATAGCATAGCATGGGTTTGGTCCCTTCCAGATGTTCACCAGAGTACAAGGAAGAACTGACATGACATAGTCACAGAAAGGAAGATCGTTGGTACTTGTATATGGTTTCTAGATTTGTTATATCAGTCATAATGATACAGAAAGTTCCTCACAGCAGATACCAGTGTTTCTAAACAAATCCAGACGACCACTGAAGGTTTGCTCTTTGAAGGAAGGGAGTACTTCAGCTCCAGCAGCTGTGAAGCATTATGTTTTCAAAGATATTCAGAATCATGTGTGGTCCTTAAGAATTTATAGCACAGCTCCCCTGAAAGGCAATTTTGATACCAGCCTCTATCAGACTGACAGACTGGGCTGTGGAAATACCTAATTTGAAGGCAGCTCTTCTACTGCAGACAGTATGTCAGCCTTACCTGCTGTCATATAAATGACCTCCCTCTCAGAGAAAGTGTCACAGTGGCTAGAAACAATATTGTTTTGAAGATAGTATCTTCAGATACTGTCTTGCCCCTTCTGTGGAACAGTATAATCTGTGATTTTCCATCTGGTTCCTAATTTTATCTCCTTCTAAGCTCTCAGCATACAACATCTGTGCTTCTGCTTGAATCTTGGTCCCCTCAGCACTGGAATTTAAAATACAAATATCAAAAGTGGCAATTTGTTCTGAAAGCCCAAATTATACAGAGGCTTTTGGGCCTCTCTGTGGTACTGAGGTTCTTCCTTGAATGTTCTGCTGCTGAAGCATCTCTTGTAGGGTGAAAAACATTCATATCTGCAGTTGTTGGAACTGGCACAAACCTCATCAGAAATCTCCAGTATACCATGTGCACATTATCATCCTTGTCTGCCTGTCTAGGTCTCCTTGTAAACTGTGGGAATCCATCCCTGACCTTTTAATGCACAGAAAGTGTAAGATACTCTGAGCAAGATGTGGTGGCAGTATAGACCTACTTTTAAAGTTCAGAGCTGAGCTGGGCTTTGAGCTGTGTGGGATCTGAAGTATAATTGCAAGCAGCTAAGCGCCAGGTCTGTAGTCATTGTGGATTGGGGGGGAAGGCTGGTCCTCAGCCCAGGTTGGTTGGGAAGCACAAGGATGTGGCTGACTGGACACATCTTCCTTCTTGCCTGGTTACTAGTCTTTGGTTGCAGTCATATGTGCTTCTCCTATACTCCCAGTATCCCAGCACCTTCCCTCTTTTGTGCTTGCCTGTAGCAAGGTACACTGGGAGGAAGCTGGAGCTACTCTCTGTCCTTGCGAACCTCTGTTTATAGGCAGCAGAGACAGGAGATCTCCTATTAGGTGGAAAAAAAAATCAAAAAGGACAATAACTGAAGGGGAATATCTGCAGACTCTCCAGCCATAGCTGTAAGCCAGGCTGAAAAGATATCTGGGGAAGGTGGCAGAAGTGGAGATCTGCTCAGCAAGACTCTTAAAGGTCTCTAGGGAGAAGTAGTTCCCTGCTGGAAAGCAGGGAGGTGCTGAATAACCAACCCCTGCTCCAGGTGTCAGGAAGAGTTATGGCTGCCCCTGAGATCTAGTGGAAAGAACAGCTGTGTGTGCTTGCAGGAGTGTGGGTGAAAACTCAAAGTCACTGAATGACTCCGGTGCATCAAATTTGGCCTCAGTAATTTATTGATTGCTGCCTTCAGTAACAGTAATTCTGTTTTCAAAAAAAAAATCCAAACCGCCACAAAAAAAAACAACTGAGAGGAATCTTGTGACAGTTCCTCATGTGAGGTTCTGCAGATAAGATTTATCCAAATTTGTTGCATGAGCAATACTGTGATGTTCAATTAAGAACAAAAAAAAAAGTATTTGATTAACCTTATTCATTTGGGTAATTTGGGAAAAAACATTCCAGTTACTGGGTGGAGTCTGGTAGGAATGTTACAATGTACATTTTCAGTATTATAGATATTGTAAAGCACTAAGCAAGATAAACAACTGCCAGGTACAGGGTCCGTAAAGATTGCTGGCAGGATTTATCAGGAGTGTAGAGTGTGGTTTTCAGTAAGCAGGCCTAGAGGGTTTTGAAAGGTTATCAAGATGACACCAACTGATTTGGTATGAATCATTTGATATTTTAAGGATATTTCTAATGTGTTAGCTGATTAATTTATGAGGTTTATTAGGGCTTCTTGGGAGAATCCAAAGCCTAAAAACTTTAATGAATTTAGAGATCCAATAATTTAGTTTTCTAACTTTTTATAAAAGAAACACCCTGAACTCACATTGGTTTTGTTTTTGCATACAATACCACGATTTTCTTTTATCCCAGGAAGAAACTTCTTTCTCACACTAATTTATACTGGTGAAATGGAAAACAGGTTAGTATTTATGTCCAACCATGTGTGAAATTAGTATCCTACAAGTGCACAGAAATGAATGCTTGTGGTAATAAAGTAGTAGTCACTGTTTAATTTTAATGCATGCTTCACCTTAAAATTGGTTTTCTGAATAGCCACTATGTACATTTACATTCTTCCCAAAACACTTCAATATTTAATACTTCCTTTTTCTGGTCTAGTTCTGTAACTATTTCTGCAGTGGGCAGAACTTGCCTGGGAGGCTGAATGGAGTTTAGGAGCTCCTGGTAAATAAATACTGCTCAGTATCACTAAGAATCTGGCAAAATTTCAGAATCAGGATTAAATGTTTGCAGGAAACTTAGTTAGAATAAAATGTTCCGGCTTAACAGTGCTTAAGACTGATGTTCTTTATGTACATAAAAGTGCAGCATAAACTTGGCCAACACAAGCTTCTCTTTTCTACGCTGCTCTAGCGGACGGAGCCTGGCTGAGGGATACCACCTTTGTGATTAGACTTTTTTTTCACATTAGTTAACAGAATCTGTGATCCCTTAGCGCTAGCAACTTATTTAACAAATGTATCCAAATAGTTACTGGGTAGAAAAGGATTTTCAGTCACTATTTACTTTTTTCCAGATTCATATTTGTAAACTTAGAGAAAGACTTGTGTCTTCTTTTTGGAGGCATCAGCTGTTCTGCTCTCTGCTAATTCAGTTTAAGGTTCTGTGGCCAGAGTGGCAAATGCAGTTCTGTATCTTATGGAAGAGGCACATTTGTCTGTCCGCTGATGCTAGTAAACCTCTGCATTGTCACAGTGATAAAACTCCTCTATCTATATTTTTTAAATTGTCTTGCTAATTGTTATCACTTTCTTCTGGATGGAGTGGTGTTTCTGGAGAGAAGAGATTATTGCTCAGCTTTCTGTCCAAATTTGGGGAAATTGGAACTAATGCCGACTGTGGAAGCAGGAGACTAGATGAACACTGAGTAGACGTTCCCACTTCAGCTTTGATATAGATGGTGAGGATAACAATAGCAGGGATGATGCTGGGACAAGGGCTTTGGCATGGGATTAGAGCTCGCTCAATGCCTGCCCAGACAGCTGTTCCACATCTGAGTGCGGAGCTAAGCGTAGAGCAAACCTACATGTGTAAATGTCTATGTGGGTGCTGCAAAGCCAACCTTGATGTGCTTGTGCTGTCTACTGAGCGCAGAAATAATCTTTGGCATATGTGGGCATTTGAGTCTAAGCATATGAAACATGCCTTCTGCCTCCTCCATCCTGCCCTAGAGGCTTCTCTGTGCGCTGGGTTTCTGGGGACCTGCAGATTTTCCCTCGCAGCATTCCTGGTAGCCTAGAATATGGATGGAAACTTCCACCCCCTGTGTCTGGTCCAATTTAAGAGCATAGTAATTTCATCTTTAATACCTAGACATAGGTCTGAACAGGTCTCTGGGTGTGAGAAATTCTTCTCACATAGCCCAGAATGTAGCTGCAAATAACTTATTAACAAGGCAGCCTTAGGTGCTTTTAAGACTTATGTTTTCCTGCTCTGCTGTTCAGGTTTTCTCTTTGATCCTACCTATTAACACTCTGTATTTAGACGGTGCTGTGACACTGAAGGCGAGGGACTTTCTGTGCAAATAACGGTCTCTGCAGCACCTTGCAGACTGTGGCTCGTCTGCTGAGCCTGGCAGGAGGGTTTTTCTCCCTGTCGCTTTTTGAATGAGAACCATTGGCATGTGTACTGTGTTTTTCAGCACTTGACTCCTGATCCTTTGTGCAGGACACCCACATTGCATGTGCTTTCTTGGAGTCCTGTACTGTTTCCAGCAATGCAACTGTCCTAAAGCTTTCAAATACATTTCTCCTGTCTTGGATCTGCTGTCTTGGAAAGATGAATTTTTACTGTTTTCTTGTTCCCTTCCTCCCATCCTATAGTTTGCAAGCTCATGAGATTTAGCTAAGAAATCTTTCATCTCAGATGCCACCTATTGCCATCCCATTGGAAAACTTGACTGTAGCAGGGGCCTTAAATCAAAAGCCTGTGTGACAGTTTCTGATCTTTGAGCACCTTTAGAGGCTGTCACAAATAAAAACATTCATACCTAGTTAGACTAAATTTTTTGGTATGGGTTGAGGTATTTGTCAAGTGGAGCCATGCAAAAGATTAAAGCAGTATCTGTCAGTGAAACTACTGTATTTTGGCTTATGTAATTCTAAAGGGTTTTTTTTTGTGTTTTGTTTTTCAAGGAAACTGTAGGTGCCTTCAGCGTTATATCTAAAAAGTGAATTATACGCTCCAGAAAGTATTTAATTCTATATTTAACAGCTCTTCTTTGAACAACAAAAACCACAAACTTGTTGCCAAGACTTGAACTGAAGTCATGGTGGTTCCTAGTTGTTAATGATATTTTACAGTGACAGCCCTGTTCTGCTTGCAATGTTAATAAAAATAGTAGCTCACTTAATGTCTGAGGTTGCACTAAAATGTACTGATATCTGAATATGGTACTCCCCATCCTGCATTGCCACGGTGTATGCATAGAGGAGGTGTGTGCAAAATGTGACAGCAGGACTGTTGCTTTAATGATAATGCCACGAAAACAGTGAATATATTGTGCAGGGCTTCTCTGGGCAGTGGACCTGCAAGCACAGAAGAATAAACTTGCTGTGCCTTGCACAGCAGAGATGGGCAACAAAAATGTATGGCTAAGTCTTGATATACTTTAATGGAACTGGATAAAAACCCCATTCTTTAAAAAGTGGAAATTCCCATTTGTTCCACAGTATGAGAGATCTGGGACCATTCTTTTTCTAATGAAGTTGTTCTGTGAAGAAAAAAAAAAAGTCTGTTTTCAGAACATATCAGTATTTTATATGGTTAAATATAAGTGCATAACTGGTTTAATCATTAACCAGGAATTTGTGTAGTTCTCAGGATGGCAGGTCAGTCAAATGAACTGCTCTGCCTCCCTCAGCATTTTCTAATGCATTTGATTGCAGGTTATACAGACAAAGATGTATTCTGTAGCCTATATGATTTCTACAAGTGATGCTGTGGGCCACACTTGCAGGGCTCATAACAAAAGGGGAATATAAATTTCTCTGTCTTTGACAACATTTATTCCCTTTGGATGACGCTATACCTTTCCTGCTTACGGGTAACTCCTGTCTAACTTCTAATGATGCTCCTGAAGGAGGAGTGCTTTGACTCAAAAACCCATCAGTTTGTACTAAATCTGAGTGAATTCAAAGTGCTTCATGAAAAAGCCACATTCTTCCAAGCTACCAAAGTTTTAGCCCACACTCACAAATCAATCTGCACATACGACTCTGGGGAAGAATGAAGGTTAAGGAGGAAATCTGGCTTGTGGGCAGTGAATATTCAGAGATGAGATCTTGAAATGGGATTTGAGATGGCGCAGCTTGCTTGAGCCTGGAAGACAGAGGGCTCTTCTGCATCACAGTGTGACGTGGAAGACGGGGTGAACGGTCACTGAAGAAAGTCTAGTGCTTCAGAAGCTGATTGTAGTCAGATGCTTGTACTGTGGTAATGCCCTACTGCTGGTGTTCCTGATACGGAGGACATGCATTTTCTGCAGATAGTTGTGAAATGACCCTTTTTATCTGTAAGCATAAAAAGGTAAATGGCTTCAGTTAAAACCAGCTGGTGTTAGGCTTGGGAAATGGGCAGTAGATCAGAGGTCAGAACGAAATAAGGCAACCAGAGGGAAACTAAATGGTAGACAGATCTCTATAGGATGTTTGCTCCTATTTTTGCAGTCCCCAGGCACGACATATGATTTGCTTCTCAATTCTGTTTCAATTCCAGTAGTAAACAGTAAGGTCAGAGACGATGTGCCTGGGATCTCTGTGTTCAGCCTGCCTGGTCAATGCCATTTTGACAGTTAAGTTTCTGCTGGGAAAGTTTCAGCCCTTTTATTAAGTGCAATATATCTAGTCAGTGAGCATACATCCAAATCCAGCCTTCCTCTACACTCTACTGAGAAGAGATCAGATGGAGGAAACCCATGTTCCTCTGTTGTCTAAAATATTCTGGGCTGAAACAGGAAAGGTTCTGCCAGCCTCAGCTGCTAACCTACCTGACAGATTGAGATCTGATCCAAACAGTGTCATTTAAAACCAGTTGGCTCTGAGATTTCTGCTACTTGGAGTATTTTCTTTCTTGAAATGCACTGACACTTAGCTCTTTTGAAGTGCTCCAGTGAGTCCCTCTGTGGTGACCAGGTTCCCTGAGATGTTTTGTGCTTATCTTCTACAGCTGACTTACTCTTGTGCACCTACAGAGTCACTTAAACATCAGAGTTTTTCAGTGGTGAAGGAGTGGTGATTGGGAATTACCCCTACAGGATAATGACACTGAGGGCACGGGGATGTGCTGGCTAAAAGACTCTTGGTCTTGAGAGTGGGAGATGCTATTTTGGCAGCAAGGATTATCCAAAGCTAATACAGCCAGAGGGGTGGTTAATCCAACAGTTGCTTTTTATTTCTCATGGTAGAGGTAACAAAGATGAACAACTGTGAAGTGTGAGAGTAACACTCCTGTTTTACAACGGTGTTTTGAATAGGTGGAATAGCAACATTTCTCCTTAAGAGAAATGCTAGTTTTAGAGCTGTTACGCGATTATAGAAGAATGAAGAGCTGGTGAGACTTCAAATAGGTGAAGAGGAGAAGAAAGGAAAGTGCCCAAATGGCAAACATCTGTCTTTCTGTCTATCTCTGCCTGTCTGTGCTTGAAATCTTGATAGCTGGGCTCAGGGAATAATATTTAACACAGCTGCTAACAAAGTACAAACAAGTATTGCTCACAGCACTCCTTTTGAGACAACAATTATTGTCCCAAATCACAAATACTGGAGCTACAGGAGAGAAATAAGAATCATTTAGGTAGTTGAATCAATGTCTGAGCTGGGACCAGGATCTTGGCTTTTCAAACTCCCTTCTGGCTCTCCAGTCGCCTAGGATGGTAAAGAATAAAATACGAAGGCATACCTGCAACAACACGCAGTTTCACCGATTGCTTCCAAAGCAATCACGCCCTACAGCCCATGAACAAAAAATAAACAACCAACCCCCAAAACCACCTCACCAGCAAACCCCCAAACAAAGAAAGATGGTGGTTTTTTTTTTTGTTTTTTTTTTTTTCCTCTGTAACCGCACCGGCGTTCACTTTCTCTCCCCGCGTACCTGCCCAGCTGACAGCCGAGCGCCGCGCCGTGCCCCCGCGGTTATTCATCAGCGGGGAGCCATGGCAGCGGTACAGCCCGCTGATGCGCAGCAATACGGCTGCGGAGCGCACAGCCGTAGCAAAGAAAAAATCTAACCCCCGCCGGGGCGCCCCTGCCCGCACCTGTGCCCGGCCCGCCCCGCCGGCAGCCGCCGGACCCCCCGCCCCGCCCGGGCAGCGCGCGCGGCGTCGGGGGGCGGGGACCGGGACCGGGGCCGGGACCCGGACCCGGACCCGGCCGGGACCCAGCTGCAGCGCGGAGCGCGATGTGGCCGCTCCACCTGGGCAGGGTGAGTCGCGGAGCTGGGAGGGGGTGTCCGGTCCTTGGGGGGCGGGTGCCCGCGGGTTCCGTAGCGGGGGCCTGGTGCCCGGGGATTGCGGTGCCCGCATGGGGCCCCAGTACCCGGGGGCGTCCCGGTACCGGAGGGAACTCCGGTGCCCGCAGGGGTCCTGGTGCTCGCAGGTTGTGCCGATCCTCGGGGTGTTCTGGTGCCCTCGGAGGGTCCCGGTGCGCGAGGGGGTCCGGGTACCCTCGGGGGGTTCCGGTGCCCGGGGGTCGCTCCCTGCCTACCCATTTCTCCCCGTTCCCTCCCGCTGCAGCGCCCCTTTGCAGCCGGGAGGGCGCAGCTCTTGCCCGCCGGGGGTCGGGAGCAGCGGCGCCCGGCCCCCCCCCACTTCCCTCCTCCTCCCCCGTGGCCGGGCAGCGGCGCCCCCCGGCCCCGCCGCCGCCCCCGCGGACTTTGTGTCCGTCCCAAAGTCCCCGGACCGGGGCAACCACCGCCGCCGGCCTTGGCCCCTGCCCGGCGGCCGCGGGTGATGCAATGGCGCGGCGGTGGTTACATCACCCGGCACCGGGCACGCACGCCAAGTGTGGGGGGACACGGTTCCCTCTCTGGGGCACCGGGAGCAGGGGGAGCAGCAGGGCCCCTTCCCCCGTCGTGCATGGTGCACGGGGTGCATGGGTAACCCTAACCCCTCCCCGCAGCACCGTGCACGACTGAAGGGGGGGGGGGACACCCTGCACGGTGGGTGAGGGTCCATCTGTCCCAGCTGGGTGCACACACTTGCACACGCGTGTGCAGCTCTGTTGCGCAGGTGTTCTGCGCCCGTGGCACGTTGGGCTGCTTCTGCACTGGTGGGGAGCTCAGGAGAGCTTGGGGGAGGGGGGTGTCCCCCCATGTGCCCACCCTGGGGGGGTGGCACCAGTGACGGGAGAGGGAACACCGGGGTCTTGCCCCCTGGCGCTGTCACCTACTGTTGCAGGGTTGCTTTGGGGGTAAGGGTCCCTGGCCTCCGCCTGTGTGGGGTCACAGCCTGTGTGTGCCCCCCCCCCCCCTTCTCCTGCACAGGCCCTGCAGCGATGTGGTGGTCGGGTGGCCACCGGCATCCAGCGGGCGCAGCATGGCACCGCTGCAGCCACTGCCACCGGGCACGTGCCTGGCTGGACGGGACAGGAGAGCCTGGCCGAGAGCGACCCTGAGATGTGGAGCCTGGTCCAGAAGGAGAAGGATCGGCAGTGCCGGGGGCTGGAGCTCATCGCCTCTGAGGTGGGGGACGGGGTGCTGGGGGCAGGGGCTGGTGACAGTCCTGGGGGACTCCCTGCTCAAGTGGGAGCCCTGCTGCCCCATCTCTGACCCTTCTTTTCCCCCAGAATTTCTGCAGCCGGGCAGCACTGGAAGCCCTGGGCTCCTGCCTCAACAACAAGTACTCAGAGGGGTACCCTGGCAAGAGGTAAAAGCGGGGAGCCATGCTCTGGGGGGCGGGAGGGGACCGGTGGCATCAGGGGTCCTCCCGCAGCCGGGAGTCAGCAACAGGAGAGGTTAAGGGAAGCCCAAGGAGGGGGTGCTTCTGAGGGGAGGCTGTCCTCTCCACCAAGGTCTCCTGTGGGGCAGCGTGGGAAGTTGTGGGGCTGGCAGGGGAAAGCCCCCCCCCACCCCGTAACCACCTCCCTTCTCCTCCAGGTACTATGGGGGAGCTGAGGTGGTGGACCAGATCGAGCTGCTGTGCGAGCAGCGGGCTCTGGAAGCGTTCGACCTGGATCCTGCCCGGTGGGGCGTCAACGTTCAGCCCTATTCGGGCTCTCCAGCCAACTTTGCAGCCTACACAGCCCTGCTGCGGCCCCATGACCGACTGATGGGGCTGGACCTGCCTGACGGGGGCCAGTACGTAGCAGGGTGGGGCAACCTGGAGCCTGCTGCCTCCTGGGGCGCCTGCCTGATCCCATGCCTCTGTCTTCCCCTGCAGCCTCACACATGGCTACATGTCAGATGTCAAGAGAATCTCAGCAACGTCCATCTTCTTTGAGTCGATGCCCTACAAACTTGATGTAAGCCGAGGGGGGGCAGGTTCCTGGGGGAAGGGGGGAACTGGTCAAGCTGTTGGGTGCCCCTGGGGTGCCTGAGCTGCTCTGCCATCCCCTGCCCTCCTCTCCCTGTGTCCCAGCTGTGTCCCAGTGCCGTGGGGTGCTTGGGAGCTGCCTGTGGTTCAGCCAAACTGTGCTCAGAGCCAGGGGGGCAGGGAGGTGTGTGTGCATGCCATGGCAAACTGTCTATCTGTCTGTCTGTCCCTCACAGCCGGCCACGGGACTGATTGACTATGACCAGCTGGAGGTGACAGCGCGGCTCTTCCGTCCTCGTCTCGTCATCGCCGGCACCAGTGCCTATGCCCGCCTCATCGACTACGCTCGCATGAAGAAGGTACAGGGGCAGTGGGCTCCCTCCCGGGTGACGGCAGCTGGGGGGCAGTCACCCCCTACTCGTGGCTGTGGGGACAGGGACAGCCTGTGACTCCCCGTGCATGTCCCCAGGTGTGCGAGGAGGTCAAGGCGTACCTGCTGGCAGACATGGCACACATCAGTGGGCTGGTGGCAGCCAAGGCCATCCCTTCGCCCTTTGAGCATGCGGATGTGGTCACCAGCACCACGCACAAGACCTTGCGTGGTGCCAGGTGAGGCTGTGTTCTGCTGTCCCCTGCCTAGGAGGGGGCCCATAGGAGGGTGGCAGTGGTGTCAACACCGCCCCATGGTACAGGGGGCCAAGCCCCTGCCCTGGGGCGATGGTGGGAGGAGCGGTGCCAGCTCTATCTCACCACCAGGTCAGGACTGATCTTCTACCGCAAGGGCGTGCGCTGGGTGGACAAGAAAACAGGGAAGGAGACAGTCTACGACCTGGAGGACAGGGTCAACTTTGCCGTCTTCCCCTCCCTGCAAGGGGGGCCCCACAACCATGCCATCGCCGCCGTGGCTGTGGCCCTCAAACAGGTCTGTGCCGGGGCCATGGGCTTGGGGCTGGAGATGACCTGGGGCCCCGCACTGACATGGTCTCCCCCCCGGCCAGGCCAGCTCACCAGCTTTCCGCCAGTACTGCCAGCAGGTGCTGAGGAACGCCAAGGCCATGGCACAGGCCCTGCTCCAGCGTGGGTACACCCTGGTGTCAGGTAATGCCTCCTTCCCTGCGCTTTTGGGGACAAGGAGGGACGAGCCTGCCGTAGGTCGCAAATGGCAGCGCTGGGTCTTGGTGCCCCAAAGCAGCAGTGGGGAGCACGGGTGGGTTGGGGGGAAGAGGAGGGGGATGCAAGGCAGAACAGGGCTTGGGAGGCAGCGCTGCGGAGCGGGGAAGGGGCAGTGAGGGGGGGGGGTGTCTGGGGGTGCCCAGAGTTGGCCCTTGCTCCTCACCCTGTCCCCTTGCTCCCCAGGTGGCACTGACAATCACCTGGTGCTGGTGGACCTGCGGCCCAAGGGCATGGACGGGGCACGGGCTGAGCGGGTGCTGGAGCTCGTCTCCATCACAGCCAACAAGAACACGTGTCCAGGGGACAAGAGTGCGCTCACACCAGGAGGGCTGCGCCTCGGTGAGGGACGGGCCCTGCTTAGGGCGGGAAGGGATCTTCCTGCCTCCATCCAGCCCCTTCCCTTGGGGGGGTGGTGGTGGTCCCCAGGCTTTCACCCTGGGGCCTCCCCCCTCTGTTTCACCCCTCTCTGAGGGCCCCATGTGGGGATTTGGAGCCAGTTTCTGGCTCAGAGTGGGGTGTGGGACCCCATGGGGGCTGGGACTTGGGGAGCCCCTTGGTGGGACTGGCCTCTGCGGATGGTGCCCCTGTGTATCTCCTGGCCCTGATGGTCTCTGTCCCCCAGGTGCCCCTGCCCTGACGTCCCGCCACTTCCGTGAGGAGGATTTCCAGAAAGTGGTGGCTTTCATCGACGAGGGCATCGCGCTGGCCCTGGACGTCAAGAGCAAAACCAGTGAGTGAGCGAGCAGGGGCCCCGGTCTCCCCCCTACCTTCCTGGGTGCCAGTGACCCCTGGGTGCCCTTTGGGGTGCAGGGACTGCCCCCTGAGCTGGTGTCAGCCTCCCCCCAGGCATCCCTCCTGCCCTTCTCACCAGCTCCCCCTCCACCCCCAGGTAAGCTCCAGGAGTTCAAGACCTTCTTGCTGCAGGATGCGGAGACGCAGCGCCGCTTGGCCGACCTGCGCCAGCGCGTAGAGACCTTCGCTCGTGCCTTCCCCATGCCTGGCTTCAGTGACCACTGAGGGGAGGGCTCTTGCACCCCTCCTGCCAGGCTGGGACTACCTGGGGGGCAAGGGGAGGCTGAAAACCACCCCCTGCATTCCCCATTCCCCTTCATCCCCTACTAGGACCTTTGGGATGGGGTGCTCCCTCCCTGGGGTGGGGGGCAGCCCACCCCATTTTGCTCTCAGTGTTAGGGTACAGAGACCCCCCCTGAGACCTCGATGGGGGGAGGGACCAGTCCCTGCTACAGCCTTGTCCCCTCTGTCCAAGCAACTCTTGCACTTTTCTATGGGGAGGGGGGGGTTGCTAATAAAAGCAGGGACAGAGCCTGCCTGTGTGGAGGTGTCTGGGTGCTGAGCTGGGGGGGGAGGTCTCAGCACCCTGCCAGGGCACTGGGGGGGGATGTGGGGCCAGACCCTTGAGTCCCACCTGCCCACGGTCCTGCCGCAGTGTCCCCACCCCATCTCCTCTACCCCAGTGTTTCACCCAGCGGGCTCTGAGGGTGGGGGGGTCACACTGAGCCCTGGAGTAAGACAGGAGCGGCAGGGGCAGTGGCCCAAGCTGCACCTCCTCCCCTGCTGCTGTGGGGTGCAGAGCCGTCAGCGCGACCCTTTGTCCCCACAGCCCAACTCTGGCTGGAGGTGGCTGCCTGCTCCCCGGCATGTCCTGCTCTCCTGGCTCATCTGCTCCCCATTTACTGGTTGTGAGTTCCCCCACTGTGGCCTTGGCCAAACCAAACAGCGCCAGGTGGGACCCCCCCGCTCAGCTGCTGGTAAAGACCAGGCCCTGCCCCATGGCGTGTCGCCCGGGGGAGCCAGGCTGCCCGCACATGCAGGACACATGTGCATTCACATTCACAAGCACGTGTGTGTGTGTGACTCCCCCTTCATCCCCCAGCTCTTTTCCTCTCCAGAGGGGCTGGGTTGTGACCGTGGGGGAGGTGTTCCTGGGCAGCCCTCAGGGCCCTGGAGCGTGGGAGAGCGGAAATGCAGCACCCAGGGGCCATGAACGGCCACTTCCAGTGGGACCCCAGCCTTCACTGGGGGGAGCGTTGAATGTCTCCTGTGTTTATGGGCCTGGGAAACAGCATGCATAATCTATTTTGCTGCCCCCAATAATTTATTACTGTCCTACGAGTTTAATGCAGGCAAGACGTGACGATGAGCAGTGGGGGGGTGGTCACATCGCTCCCAGAGTGATGCAGTTTATTGCAGAGATGGGGAGGGTAAGCCCCACCGTTTCGGGGTGCCGAGGAAGCAGTCAGGCCTTTGTGCATGGTGACTCGTCACAGAGCTGTGGAGCTGGCAAGAGCAGGGGGCCTGGTGGGGGCCATGGCAGTGCTGATGGGGGGGAAAAGGGGGCGCGACTCTCCCCTGCGTCAGCACAGCTCAGAAGCTGGGACGGTCCTTCTTAAGGCTCTTGTAGTCAGTGGAAACCGCCAGAAACTGGAGAAGGGAGGGACGTGAGAGTGGGTCATGTCCCCCCCGTTGCCGTCACTGCAGCCTGGCCTTGGCTTGGGGTGGGGGGACACCACCCCCCTCCCCAGATCTGAGCACAAGGAGCTGGAGGGCTCATGCACCTCTGCCCCCAGGGCTGATGCTGCCTCTCCCCCCTCCCCGAGGAAAACACCATGTCTTGCCCTACAAGTAGCTGTTGTCCTGCCCCAGAGGGCCAGGCCCCCAGTTCACCCAGTGCTCACTTTGTACTGGTCCGTGGGGCTCAGCTTATTCCAGGGTTCAGGATTATTTTTTCGATCCCAGCTGCAAGGGGCAATGGAGCCATCAGCACCTGTAAGGATGGGGGGGGAGACAACACACACCCCACCCCATCCTTCCCCCCCAACCCCTACTAGTGCCCCCAGCCCTGGTTCTCTGCAGAAATAATCCCCTATGCCATCGTAGCCACACTCCCCTGTTCTGCTGTGTTTGGCAGGTTGGGGGGCTCTGCCCGGGTCCCTCCAGCCCCCCAGGGTGAGGAGCTGGAGTGGAGGCTGGGGCAGGCTCCCTGCAGGGCTGCTCCCAGAGCCCCCCTTGCCCGGGCTTGTGCCGCGCCATGGACTGACTCACCCAAACCGCAGCCTGGCAGCCGCCCCAGTGCAGGGCTGGCCCACGAGGGCTGCCCTGCTGTACGTGCAGGGGTGCACATCTGCTGCCCCCCCCCCCGCTGCCCCCCCTGCCAGCAGCTCTGCAGGCACTGTCCCGCTGTGCCCCTGCCTGGGTAGGGGGGCTGCCTTCTGCCCTTGGCTGCCCTGCTCCCCTCCTCTTTCCCTAAAACCTCCCCCCATGAGCCTCCCTGCAGCTTTCACTCCCTGTTTTGGGGAGGGGATGAGCATGGAAGCTGCTGCCCACCGTGTTGTCCCTGCCCCCTGTGAGCAAACAGGGACACAGCAGCCACGTGCAGCACTTGTGAGCATACAACGCTTGTGAGCGTGCAAGCCAAGTGCACAGGGCGGGCTGGTGCTGGTCAGATGAAGCTTTCCCAAGGAGAACACGTCCCGTCCTGTCCAGGGAGGGGTTGTGGCAGGGCAGGGAAGGCGTGGGATGGGTCCCTGGAGAGAGCAGCTCCCGTCTGCCCCTTTCCTGTCCCCCCACAGTCCGCTGGTGTTGGCCAAAAGCAGAATTTTCCATCTGGGAAGATGCGCGCACGTCTGTGTGCGCACGTGTGTGTGTGCACGCCCCTTGGAAGCTGAAGGGGGGTGTGCTGCAAATGCAGACCCCTGGAGCTGTTTAATAGCATTAATGTGCTGTGGGGGTGCTGCTGTTTTATTCCTCCTCTCACACACGCACACACATACCCCTGCACTTCCACCATCAAAGACAAGGTGCCTGGATCTGCTAATTGCTGAGCTAAGTACCCTGGGCAGCTGGCGTCAAATTAAATCAATGAGCATTTTACCAGGAGCAAACAAATATTAGATAGGCATTAGACAACATGGGGCCGTGGGGACCGGTGACCACTGAGCTACAAGGGGAAGAAAACCAGCCTCGTGTGCTACAGGATGTCTGTCCGTCCTGTGCCCACCCATCCACCCTCTGTTCCTCATCAATCCATCCTCACGCCTTGGCTCCCTCTCCCTTCTCTCCCTCTCCATTCATCCTTGCACACAGTTTTTTATGTCTGTCCATCCCTCCCTCTCCCCATTCCTTCTCCAATCATGCATCCCACTGGTTTCCCATCCCTATGTGAATCTGTCCCTCCCCACACTGTCTTTCTCCCTCTCCATCGGTCACAAAGTGCTTTTATCTGCCTCGTCATCCACCCTCCATCCCGCTTCTTCTGCCGGCCCCGTCACCTCTGCATCTCCCTCCTGCCCGCCCCCCTGTTTCACAGCAGCACAGGGAAGGGGCCCGTGTTCCCCCAAAACCCAAGCAAGGAAACGGTTGATGGTGCCCCCACTCCCCTCACCTGTGCTGGGCACCCTCTGCACTGGGTTTGGCTGTCCCCCCTCCCCAACACTGTGATGGTGTCAGTGCATCCTGTCCTTGTGCACCCCAGTGCCCACCCGACACACCCAGGCACCAGCTCCAGGGATGCGGGGTGAGTGCCCACGGAGGGCTCCCGGGGCACCCCGACCCGTACCTGACATCCGGGCTGTACAGGGCCAGCCTCAACAAGTACAGGACGGCACTGCCCAGGCCAACACTGATGAAGCCAATGAGGGGAATGAGCTGCAGAGAGAGAGAGAGAAAAAAAATGAAAAATACCCCAATAAAATGAATATTTATCAGGCCGACTGGAGAGTGAAAGGGAGAGCTGACACACCGGGAGATTTACAGGGGAAATATGGCAGAGCAATCCTGTAGCTGGGCTGCGGTACACAGTGTAGCTGTCAGCTTGAGTGACTGAATTAAAAGAGGGAGAGAAAAATCGGCTCGTGTTGGAGAGGAATTGGAGTTGGAATGAGAAATCGCTTCCCCTCCGCCTGCTGCTGCCCAGTGCCGGCGCTGGCTGCTGTGGCCGCAGGTGAGGGCCTGGGGGGGTCCCGTTCCCAGCGTGCGCAATGCCCCCAGTCAGGGCAGCCTTGGCCAACGATTCCTCCCCCAGGGACCTGGCCCCTGCCCAGGGCAGGGCTGCAGCCCCTCCGTGCCCCACCCAGGCCATGCACCCCTCCTGCACCATCTCCCCATAAAGCACAAGGTGAGGAGGGTCCAGTTCATCTTCCCCAGCAGGGACAGAACCGGGACACACTGAGGCCAAGCATCATGTCGGTGGCTGAGAGCTGGGTCCAGAGCAGGTCTTGAGGACACTGACAGCGCAGCATGGGGTGGGGGGGGGAGGGACACTTGGTGACCTCCTGGGAGCTGCCCCAGCCCCACAGTGGGCGTCCCTCCATGCACACAGGGGCTTTCATTGCGCCTTTGCAGGGCGACCAGCTCCATCTCCTCGGCTCCGCTCCCCCCTCCACACGTGCTGCCAATCCCCCGGTGCCCGGGGGGACGCGGCCTCAATCGGAGCTGAGACGAGGCTGCTGTGACCTCCCCCAAATTGCCGCAGCCCCCGCACTGGGGAAGACGCTCTGAGCGTAATGAACCTCCCCGTCAACCCGTGCCCCTGGGAAGGCAAACACGGCTGGCGCCTCGCCGTGCCCATTAGCGGGGAGCGGGGGCCGCACACGCCGCTCGGTTCGCACTGCCAGCACCTGTGTTATATTTGCAGTTCTGCTTGATTCTTAGCAGAGTCTCTGAACCCCCACCTACCACACAATTACTCAGTTTCCCCACTCGGATGAAACTGGTGGGGGGGGACAGAACTCTAAAACATGAAGGAAAGAGTCTGTCCAAACCCTTTTGTTCTCTGCCAAGTACCCCAATGACCTCCACGGGCAGTGGGAGTCTTGCAGAGAAGACCCCATGGCAGTCAGATGTGTCCCCACCCTCCCCAAGTGCTCCTTACCCAGCCTTCAGTCCCTGGCTGAACCCCCCATCCCTTCTCAGTGTCCCCAGCTCCTGCTTGGTGGCACCCATGGCCAAGGCAAGCCGCGCTCCGGGCTCGTGCCGGCTGATGGAGCGCCTGGCAGATGCCAGCGCCGATTCGGGAGGTTGGAGGCATCAGCAGATAATGATCTTTTGCGCCGTGTGCGGCCGAGTGCCAGGAGGATCTGGCAGTAGCCGCTACCCAACCGCGCCGGCTAATCAAGACGAACTCCACAGCGCCGGGAATTGCGCTGTCTGTTGGAGGAGATTTGGGGTGACGGGTTTGTCTCACCATCTGCTGCTGACACCTTCTGGGTAATTAATGCCTGGGAAGAATTAAGGGTAAGGGGAGTTGGGGGAACAGCTCGTGCAGCAGGCAAGGGGCTCCAGAGCTGCAGGTGTGGGAGTGGGGCCTGTTCCCCGCCCCAGAACACACACAAAAATAAACAAGCTGTATTGAGAGCTTGACCTTAAGCGTACGGAGTTAAAATGCTGCTTATTGTGCGTGCAGTGTTTGCCCTTTAACCCCAACAGTGGGGACCTGTCGGGAGCGAGGCAAGCGCTGCCCTGCTCCCCAGAACCCTCGTCTCTGCCGGCAGTGGGGCTGAGCCCCCCGGCACAGTCAGTCCCCACCACACATCAGCTGCAGCCCCTGCCACCACCCAGCACTTCCAAGTGATCTGATGCCAGCTCTGCTGGAGTGGGGCTCCGGCCCCATTCCTACCACTGGGCTGCAAAAATCACAGGAAGGAAAAAAAAAACCAAATGTGTGAAGGTGCTGGGTGAGGCAGGGGCCCCATGCCTGGACCCGGGGGGATCTTCATGACAGGATGCAGATGAGCATCCCCTTCTGTGACAGGACCACCACCCCCCCCACAATGGTGGGATTCAGCGCTGGGCTCTGCCCAGTGCCCACCAAGCCGTGGCAGCCCCTGGACTGCCGTGCCGGGCAGGTTCTTGTCCTGCCAAAGCTCCTGCGCTTCACCACCGCGGCGCTCCACGGGCAGACCTGGGACATTAATCACTGCCAGGTGGGCAGGCAGCTGGGCTGCTGCTGTGGGAGAGTCGATTGCCAGGTGAAAATGCTGATGTACCGGCCCGGCACGAGCTGCAGCTGGTCACGTGTAATGGATGACAGGTCAAAGATTGCCCCAGCAACCTCTGCCGGCAATAATCCTGCTTAACGGTGCCGGGCACATGCCAGGCACTTCACGTACAGACACCAAGGACCATCACCACCACCCCCATACACACTCCCCCTGCCTTACATGTACTGTTTGGGGGCCTCTCTGTGTCCCCCTAAGTCACACACAGCCCTCCCTTTAACAGCTGGGGAAACTGTGGCAGACACAGCCAGAAAAGCCCCAAATCCTCCCTTTCCACACACAGGAACGCACAGCAGCACCGTACTGATAGCACAGGGGAGCCCTGGCCCATGCTCTCCATCCTCTGCTCTCACCAAGGATGTGAAAAGCACCCAGGGGTCCTGGCTGCCTGTGCCCCCGGTGCTGGCAGTGCCCGGGCACCCGCCATTCCCTGTAAGAGCCTGTCCTCAGGGTGTCTCTGGCTCCAGCCCTGGCTCCCCCCAACCAGCCAAGAGCCAGGCGTCCAAGTGCTCAGCCACAGTTCATCATCCTTCCCAGCCTGGCTGCTCTACCCCTACAAACCCCGCTGCCAACAGCCTACGTGACTTTAAGTCACTTTCAGCCCAGCGCTTGTAGCTCATTGACCCTCTCCAGGCCACCAGCCCCTGCCGGTTCCCCCCCCCGGGAGGGGACAGGCGAGGTGGGAGGGGGGGCTGGGGACCCTCTGACAAGCGCCAGCTCCCTGCTGCAGGAGGGGACCCAGCCTGGCAGCAGAAGAGGACTGTCCTGTCAGGGTCGGGACACTCTCCCAGCTGCCACCTCTTGGAGGGTCTGTAGGTTTTGAGGGTTTAAACATCTTTGTACACAAACCCCTCAGCTTGACATTTTCATGGCAGGGGACAGGGACAGATCTGAGCTGAAAGGATGGGAGTTTGCACTTTAAACCTGGGGCTACTGGGTAAGTGGGGAAGGGGCTTGATTTCTATTCCCAGCCCCCCCAAAGATGCCCCTGGAGCAGGGTGTAGCCGGGGCAGGACACAGAGCAGCACACTTCACCCAAGCAGCTACTGGGCACATCTGCCAGGGTAAGTAAGAGTGTGTGCAGGAGCTGACGTGCTTGAAGCCCAGCGCAGCTCAGAAAAGGAGCCCTGAATCGGAGGGAGCGGGTCAAACAGCACAGGGTGGTCTCACCTCTCCCCACTAAAGGACGGCTAGGGACCACTGGGACCTCCCGGCTCACCTGGAGGTCGCTTCAAGAGCCAGGAGGACAGTGTGAAGGGAAAGGTGGCAAACAGGGACAGTCTGGGAAGGCACAGGGAGGGCAGAGGAGCTGGACCGGGAGGCTGAGAAGGAGCTTGGGGAGTGGGAGGAAGAGGGAGCTGGCGAAGGGTGCAAAGGGCAGAGGAGAGCAGGAGGAATGGGGACGTGGGGGGAGAAGGGGAAGGGTCTGGGGAAGCACAGGGTCCCTTGAGGCACGTGGCGAGAGAAAGACAAGGATGAGCCCAGAGGGATGGGGGCTGTGGGGGGTACCTGGGAGGAGGAGAGGGGCAGAGAGATGCAGAGGGATGGGGGAATAAGGGGGGTTCCATGGAGGGAGAGGGTGTGGGGTGACTCACTCCGGGGTGCCGCTTGACATGCCGGGAGAACATGGTTCCGAGGAGGGGGCCCTTCATGGCGAGGGTGCGAGGAAGGTCCAGCTGCGATGGCAGGTTCCCGAGTGCCCTGGGAGGACGGAGGGTGGGCAGGAGACGCGAGGGAGGCGTCTGCGGCAGGGCTGGGAGGGACGGGGCGGGACGGGATGGGGATGCCGGCCCAGGGACACTGCCGCTGGAAGAGGAGAGAGATGCTGAGGCTCAGGTCCTGAGCCCTGGCTGTGCTCTTCGCCTTTCAGCCTCTCCCATGATGAGCCCCAGTGCCAGGGTTAATGAGGAACTTTGGGTTTGGAGGCCGGAGTTCCTTGTGTGCCCCCCAGACCCCATCTGTGCCTCAGTTTCCCTCTCTGTACAAGGGGCCAGCCCCTTCCCTGCACGTGCAAATCCTTCACAGGTTGCTCTGCACCTTCCTGCCGGGGCGAACGATGAGTTGTGTGATTTGTTATGACAACTTCGCCAATGTTTGCTGCCTCCCCTCAGCGTCCCCCCCCCACCCTCCCGTTTATGAT